>CM016491.1:9607962-10322962 GCA_002890555.2 Lagenaria siceraria
AACAGAACTGTAAATGTGTGAGATACAATGTAAACGGCGAATGCCGGGTCATTTTGGTTGCTATTCGGGATATTGCTAAAGGGGAGAGGCTTTATTATGACTACAATGGATATGAGTATGAGTACCCTACTCATCATTTCGTTTGAGAATTTATTAACATACTTCTAACAATTTTGGGATTTTACTTATCCCATACATTTTTTTTCTCCATTCTTTCTGCTGAATCTTGTTGCAAAGTCAACAGTTTTTGCTGATTCTATCAGAGTAATTTCTATTGCATTCCCTCGGCCAAGGTCGAGGCTGAGGCTAGGACTGGGCCAGGAGGGAGGGTGGGGGTAGGAACGCAGATTTTTCTCGAGTTTTGGTAGGTAGCGTTGGACAAAATTCAGGGGTTTTAGAAGTTCATCTGTTAGGTATATGTATTGTAATACAATTCTCAGAAGTGCTTTCAATTTTTAAGAAAAAGTTATACTTATTCCCTTGCTACTTTTCTCCCATTAAGTAATGTTTTTTTTTTACCATTCATCCTCATAAGTCATTCCATAAAAAGGCAATATTCTGCCATGTATATTAGTCTAAAATTTGTAACATAGCCAATATAAACTGTCAAAATCGTTGGAAATAAAGAAAAATACCAATCACTAGATACTTTCTGTTGGTAAATTCCATCATAGATAGATAGTGATCAAATATGAATCTTTCTATTAATGCATCAAAATGTTGTCACAATATTTAGATTAGATTGAGCCTTTGCAGATATTTTGTACCCTGTAAGCATTTTTTTTTCATCTGTAAGTTCCTGCTGTTTTGAAATCCTACAATGCATCAATCAAGAAGTAAAGTTGGCAAATCGTGAACTTTCAAAAAGTTCCCTTATTCTTGTCAAGGATCCCACTTTGAAAATTGGAGAGACCTCACAATCTATGTAAGATATATGAGTCACTCCTCTTATTCTCAATTAATTATGAGATGAAACTTTATGTTTATCAGAGCTCATGAAGCTCAAACAGGGGCATTCTTCGGTTGGAAGAAAAAAGGATATAATCCAAGAATAGTAAATCTAAAGAGTTACCATCTTGTGGGGGCATGTTAAGGATCTTATGTTGGAAAAATGAAGAAGCTTCACATTGTTTATTAGATACATGAATTACTTCTCTCGTTATCAATTGATTTTGAGATGGAATTCGATGTTTAATAGTTCTTATTGAATATTTGAATTTAGTCTTGGGAGAAGACTAGTTACATCACTGAAGAGAGTTTAGATGAAAGTTCAGAAAAGTGACTTGTGTGAAGAAACATTCATTCAAAATTGAGGGACCAAAATAAAGGACTTGCAGTAAAGAAAAAACCAAAGGAGCTCCCCTTGTTTGAAGAAACCTTCATTCAAAATGGGGGACCAAAGTTTTGTAGCTAAGAAAAAACCAAAGCCAATTCAATTCTGCTTAAATTGCATTTTTAGTCCTTGTTATTTATGAAACTTTCTGAAGTTTCAATTTCACCCATATTCTTTATTAATTATCTCTAAAATTCTTTATACTTTTCAATTGTGATTTTATTTAGCTTAAATTACATGTTTACCCTAACATTTTGAGCATTAGAGTCTATATATTAAAAAACAATGTGGAGTCACATCTTTAAATATTGAATCATACTTGTTTTTAGTCTATGTTGTTGGCATTAGTTAAGATATACTAATCTTTTTCTTTTTGTGAAAACATAAGAAATATTAATGTTACACTCTATTATGTAAAAATTTAAATAACCAGGTTCAACTTAATTACTCATAATCTTTTAGAGAATTTTTAAAAATAAAAAGATAAGAGAAATTATTTAAATAAAATAGCAAAATTTTTAGATAATTATGATAGACACTGATAGAAGTCTATCAAGGTCTATTAGTGATAGAAATAATGGTAGTCTATCACTGATAGATGCTGATAGAAGTCTATCAATGTCTATCAGTATTTTTTTTGCTATTTTCTGTAAATAATTTAACATTTTTTTTATCTGTGAAAATTTTTCTAATATTAAGCCTTTGAACCCAACTTATCTGACTTTTCTAATCATCCTAGGTGTATATATATGGAATAAATGGTTTCTTGAGTTTTCAAACTCAATAATCTACTCTTGAGGTTGTTTTGGTTCTTCTGTTAGATTTTTTTTTTTTTTCTGTTAATTTCTAATCGGAAGCTGACATGACATAATTTTTTTTATTTAAAAATATTTTTCTTAATTTTTTAATTATTAAATTAAAAAACGTGTTAATATATATATATATATATTGTTTTCTTTTCGCAATCTTCTTAATTTTTCCTTTTTCCTTTTTTCTTTCTCCATCCGCCCACCCAAAGTCCAAGATGGGTCTAGAAATCACCTATAGATACAAGTATATTAAAGATAAAATAAACACCCAACCATTTTAAACAACAAATATTTTTATAAATAATTTACAAAACTGCAATATTTTTATACTAAATTTAAAAAATTACCACATTAGAAAGAAACAAAATGTCAAAATCTTATCATGTAAAGGCATGTTTGGGAGGATGAAATAAAATGAGTTTGTAATAAGTTTTAATTCCACGCCAATGTTTCGATTGAGCGTTTTAGGTCAACTTTGTAATACCAAACTTATTTCCTTCTCACAATTTTTAACTTAACCTTCTTTCCCACTATTTTGATACTTCACAATCTTATTTTCATTCTGCTCTCAATTTTTTTCACTCATTTCAATGCCCTTCAGATGTCCCGTAATCATGTAAGTGAAAGCAGGTCTTGGGAGGGCCGAGAAAAGATTTTAATGAGAAACCTAAAAAACCAACAAAAACAAAAGAGAGATATACATCCAAAGGTGGTGTAGTTAGCAAGCACATAGTATTAAAGCTTTATAACTTGTTGGTGTCTCTTCTTTCTTCTCTTGACACACCCCACCCCTTGTCATTTTCAAACATTGTCTTCTAATCAAACAAAAGATAAGGATATTCTCTCTTTTTTAATTTCTTTCTAACCATTTTTCATCTAAAATTAGAATTTCATCCAAATAATTTAAAAAGATTTAGAATTTAATTTCTATAAAATTTAATATATAAAGTTAAGGATAAAATTTGTAAATCTTATTAAATTAGAGAAACTAAATTATATTAATTACAAAAAAAATAAACCACTATATATGTATTACACCTGTTATTTCCACACCCACCGCCATATCTCAGAAACCCATTCTTCTCTCTCCAAAAACTTATTAAAACCACTCTCTTTCTTTATAGATTCCTTGTATACCGTACTAAATTGAGTTCTTGGCAGCTCCTAGAGAGAGAAATTTAGATAAATTTTGGAGTTAAAAAAAAAAAAAAATGGGAAGTTTGGAGGAGGAAGAATTAGTTCAAATGGTTGATGATTTTATTGAATCAGCTGATCAAACACCAAGTTCTTGTTCTTTTGCTAATTCTTCAAATTCTCTTCCTCTCAATTCCACCAAATCCCACTATTTTTTCAGCTTAAAGGTATGTATATATGTATGTATTAATTAATTATACAGTTTTTTTTTTTTTTTTTTTTAAATTTTAATTTTAATGTTGGTTTTGTTGTGTGTATGTAGGAGATTCTTGGGAGTGGAATAAAAGCAGAAGGAGAAGTGGGTGAGATAGTGATGAAACACTTGAGAAGCTGGAAAATAGATGCTCCAAAAACCAGCAGCCTCAAGAAATGGCTTGTGATGAAGCTCAAAATGGACGGCTATGATTCTTCTGATCTCTGTCACACTTCTTGGGTCACTTCCATGGGATGCCCAGCCGGTAAGATCATCATTCTCTCTCACCTCAACAACACTTCTAATCTTATTAGCCAAAATAGTAATTTAATTTTTTTTTTTTTAATTATTATTAGGGGATTATGAGTACATAGAGATGAAAATGAAGGATGAGTATGGGAGTATAAAGAGGTTGATAATAGACATAGAATTCAAAGCTCAATTTGAAGTAGCAAGAGCAACAGAAAAGTACAAGCAGCTTACAGAAGCACTTCCATCAGTGTTTGTAGGAAGTGAAGAGAAAGTTAAGAGAATAATCTCAGTTTTATGTTCAGCAGCCAAACAGTCCCTTAAGGAAAGTGGGCTCCATATTCCTCCTTGGAGAACTTCCACTTACATGCACTGCAAATGGCTACTACACTCTATCAATAATAATAATAATAGAGAAAATAATTATATAATTAGTGAGAATAATTTAAATAATAAGTATTGGAATCCTCCTATGGTTAACCAAATTTCAAGGAAGGTTTGGAGTGGTTCTTCTGCCTTGTCCACTCAATTTTCTCACATGAGTATTAATTGCTGCTGATTATTCTTAATTAATCTCTCTCTCTCCATTTAAAGTTTTTTTTTTTTTTAATTTATTTGAATAATGAAGCATCCATTTGGAGTAGATCATGATTTGTTTGTTTGATCATTTTGTAAGATATATGCTTATAATAATGAATGAAATAGAAAAATTTTGAAAGATAAATATTCCTTTAATTTTTTTTTCTTATGTAGCTATTGGGAATGCTTCCAAATTTATTATATTCCAGTGAGTCATTTATTGAAACCAAATTGATAAAAAAAATAATAATAATAATAATTATACGTTCACTAATGATTTTGTTTTTTACTTTAAAATGTTCAATATTAGTCTTTATACTTTTAAAATTGGTTCATGCAATTAATTTATAGTTGATTATATGTATATAAAAAATAAGTTGGTCTTTATTAGTCTTCCTTTTATAAATTGTGAAAATATATTCACATAGTATATTTTCTTGCATGAAAATTATTACAATTATTTAAGGGAGATTTTTAAAAATAGAAAAATAAGAGAAACTATTTACACAAAATAGTAAATTTTTTAAATAGTTGTGATAGACGCTGATAGAAGTCTATCATTGTCTATCAATGATAGAAATGATAGAAGTCTATCACTGATAGATACTAATAGAAATCTATCAATGTCTATCAATATTTTTTTGCTATTTTTTGTAAATAGTTTGACATTTTTTTTATTTGTAAAAATTTTCTATTATTTAACTAATTTTGATACAAATTAACCTAAAAGGAATAAATTTAAGATTAATTAGAAGTATAAAGACTAAATTTATAATACAAGAACTAAAATTGGATAATTAAAAATATAGAGACTAAAATAAAACGTAATTATCACTATGGTATTTGAACAAATTAGTAATAATAATTATAATATTAATAATTAATTTTTTTTGACAAAGTATAAAATAGTGAACATATACTAGAGGACCCACCTAATTGAAAAGATAATGAAGATTTTTTTGAAGTAAATTATGTTTCTTTCATCATAATACTTTCAAAGTCTTGATAATATCAAATTTAAAAAAAAAAAAAAAAAAAAAAAAAGATTCAAATCTGTTTACCTTTTGAAAATGAAGCTACTAATATGATAACTATAATTTTTTATATAGCTACAAATAGAAAAATAATGATGTTAGTTAATACATCCTTGGAATAGTTGAATATTTAAATATAAGTCCTTTACAATAGTCCTAAAAATTAAAAGATAAATAGAAAACTTAAAAGGACAACAAATTAAATTTGTTCTTATCGTCAATTGGCTTGTCTATTTTTGAAAGCAAGTTCTTTTAATCTTTATGGATGTCATTTTGCGGCCAACTAATGTTTACAAAAATATTTAGCTTGTCATTTCATTTTTTTTTTTTTTTTTTTGGGAAAGTCACGCCAAAATATTACCAAACAAATTATTTTTCTGATAATAATAAAGCGATTTTTCAATGTGGAAAAATCATATAATTCACTATACTTCGGATAATATAAAGGAAAAAGACAATCCAAAATCAGCCATATTTTCTGTATATAAAGTTAGAAAGAAGAGTTCCAAATGTAGCAAAATATTAGTATATATAATAATATTTTTAAAAAAATTAAAAATATAGCAAAGTTTAACAGTGATAAACTTCTATCACTAATAGACTTTTATGGTTTAGGTGATCTATTACTGATAGTCTATCAGCGATAGTTGTTGTCTATCATCACTGATAGATTTTGCTATATTTGCAATTTTTTTAAAATGTTGCTATACTCTTAGTTATTATCCCTAAAATTGCTACTTATTACAATTATCCTAAAGTTAAAGCCTATTTTTCTTAGTTTTCAGTTGGAATATATATATATTTTAAATCATCTATTCAAATTTTGTTTATTTGGCTACCTATAAATTTATTAAACAAAAAAAATAATGTTAAAAATCTCTCTAAACTACTCACTAATTTCTATAATATAATTATTTTGCACAAATTATGCAAGCTAACAATTTATGCAACTTAGACTTTTAATTAAGAAAAAAATAATTGATGTCTCATCCAACAAGTTATATACTCACATCAATAATTTGCTTTAATTTTTTAAAACTAAAAAAATGATTCAACTCTCATAGAAAATTGCTATATTGTATTGATATTCTGCGATATAGTGACAAATATTTAAAAGTTTAAGTTAGAGGAGTACAAATTTATATATTATTATATATGACATTTATATGTAGTTATATTAAATAGAAAAGTATAATAAACTAACCAAAATTATCTTTACAAAAATATATGTAAAGAAAGAAGATAAATCTTGAAATATTTCCCAAATGTTTCCTTCAATAAAATTAATTTTTTTATGAAATATATTATTGAAAATTAATTTACTAACAAGTAAAAAAAAAAACATATATTTGTATACATTTTTTTCTTATTATTTTTTATTTTTAATATTTTGTATACAAAGTTTGTATATGCATACACTCTCAATACATATGACAATTGTAAATATAGCAATCAAACCCAAAGTATTAACATATATGGTATACATTTAGCTTTTTTTAATTTTTCGAAATCTATCCATGATTAACAACTGTTGATATGAGTTTATTAGCGATAGAGTTTATTACAGATAAATTTTACTATATTTACAATTCTTTAAAAATATCATTATACAATTAATTATGAGTTATTTTTAAATATAGAAAAATGAGTTAAATTATAATTATTGAGATGATGTCATTAGAGTGAAGTGGGCCAACCAAGAGAGAGAAGAGAATAATTTAAGGAGGCTAATACTAAAACTAGAGGCCGTCATTAAAACAAGCGGCCCAAAAACAATGGGATGAAAGAGAGAAAATGAGAAGGTTTCTCAATTCTCTTATCCATATTATTCCATTCTTTGTACTTAATTAATTAATTTATTTTTTTTAAAAAAAAAAATTGATTTGAATTGTAAGGTAGAGAAAGTGACCTCACATGGCACAAACAAAGACGAACCGCAAAAAATTTAAAAAGAAAAAGGACAAAAAGAGAACAAACCATAATCACCCCAAAGAGAACTCAAGAAACAGGACTGTCAACAACCATTATATAAGAAAAACTTAGGGAAAAAAACTATTGCAAAATAATAAACTCACTCATATTGAATCATTATTCCTCATGTAGCCGTTTGAGAGGAATTTCTAGGAGAATTAATAGGGGAAAATACACGGAAAATACAAGCACATAATGAGGCCCTCTACAGTGGGCCATGAAATTTTACCAGAAAAGAAAACTGAAGCTAATGGGTTGTCTTAACACTCCCGTCGGATGCACCAACAACAATGAGCTTGTTCTTGAGTTTTAAAAAGGTGGACGACAACAGTGGTTTGGTAAGAGCATCAACAATCTGTTCTAAAGTAGGAAGATGTCGCACGCAAATCTATTACTTAAACACAAGATCTCAAACATAATATATGTCAAGTTAACATGTTTAGTTTTAGAGTCTAAAATCGGAATAACACTTAGATGAACAACATTCAAGTTATCACACCATAGAATATGAATATTAGGCGAAGAAATACATAAGTCATTTAGTAAAGAAAGAATCTATACCATTTTGGTTGCAACTAAGGCAAGACACCTGTATCTCAGCAACTGTACTTCATCGAGAAATAACGGATTACTTGAGAAATAGAGTTTAAACTTTTTGTTTATGTTTATATATAACATTAAAAACATGTAGTTTGACATATAATAAGAAAAATGATTAATCAAATTATATTTAAATAAAAATACATTTAAAGTCAAAATTATCAATTACAAGTCAACGGCAACTCGGGTGCCACACAATAGTCGTCTTTTCTCATGTAGGCCACGATGAATTACTGGAACCTCAAAGTGTTGTTGATGATGAATTACATAATCAATATCTTGTTCGGTGACAATAGACAAAAATTCATCAAGTGTATAATACTCGTGTTGATGACTAGAACTCGATGTCATGTCTGCTTAAACTCCTAGTAACTGTCCAGGAGAAGTCGAAATCGGATTATTAGCTACATCAGTTTTTGGGTTAACGTGTTGCTTTGGAATATTTCCAGTCTGTTGTCGTTGGCGTCTACAACGAACACGTCTTCTATCAGTGTCGACAACATTAAGTTTACGTGTCTGTTGAACAATATCTTCTACGCTTAAGATATATCGGTCATACATAAAACCTAGCTCTGGTAAATTATGTTGCACTGAATATTGTTGAACATCTTGGACAAAATTATTCTATATGAAGAAAAAAATCAATATAAAATAATATTCATCTGGCACCAGACGAGCAAAACGTGGCACGCAACAGACGCGAAACGAGGCGCCATGTGGGATAAAAATTGTGGACGGGAGCCACGCTTATCCCAAAACCATGGACTCCATCCACAATTTCATTTAGGTAGATGTAGACCTAATCCACGATTTTTAGAAATTGTGTACCGGTTCACGATTTTGTCACCTATTTTTTGTCAATTCTTTCCTCTCCACACTATTTTTGTCATTATTTATTAAAATAATATTACTTTTTTAAAAAATTCAAAACTTTCATTGTCACATTATTTTACCTTAAAATATTCCTAAACTTTATATTATTTTTTAATTATTTTTCTATTTCTTTTTTAAATTTATGCTCTCGCATCAGAATTAAATTTACACGAACATTTACCATATGCATTTAAATGCATCTTACTTTATAGAAATGATTATTAAAATTGATCAATTATAGTCTAATTAAACCACAATCAAAGTTTCATCAACAAATTATAACAAATTTCATCAATTTCCATAAACTTTTTCGAAACTTCAATCCAAGCTATGTTGCCTTTTATAACTTACTCATTCATTTGTCACTTTCTTCTTAGGTTACGCAATATATATGGATATCAGTTACAAGATTTATGCATTTAATTAACATATTTTAGGCTAGCGTATAATTTCTTTTAAAGATACTTTTAAATTTAAGCATCTAACTGTTTTATGTTTTGTTTCAAAATCTTACCAAAATTAAACATATATAACAAATTTTGGTCATTCGTTTGTTTTGGGTCGTGCCTTTGCTAACCTAAGGAGCACCCTTCACGATTTAAATTTTATGTACACTTGTCATAGATTTGTCTAGGAATATGAATTCAAATTTTTTAGCAAAGAATCTCTGAATTAAAAAGGTGTATAAAAAAAAACAGTTGAACGACTAGCTTGAACCTTGAAAAAAACTGAGTCTGGGTCATCGTTTTTCAATATTTTTTAGTACAAACTTCAACTTTCCTTCAAATGGACCTATGTACTTGTTAAAAATGAAGTTTCATAAGTTTTTGACACAGTTCAAATTTTAGTCATTTTTTGTATGTGCTAATGATGACCATTTTTCGTCCATTTTGGGTTGTGCTTTTGTCCTCCTCTCTAAGGAGAACTCTTCGCGATTTAAATTTGATGTACGCATTTTTTATATAAAAATAAATGAAATGTTTACATTATAATATAGTTGAAAAATATATATATACCAAAGAGGCTGACCTAAGGTCCGACCGAAGTTTGAATTCTTCCACTACAAATATGGTGTTGAACTAAAAAATAGAAAAAAAAATTAAAGATAAATCATCCCATAAATAAAGATAAAAACTAAACCATATTATTAATTATTAATTATTAATTAAATAAAAGCCTAAAAATTAGGAAAATTTTTATCGATAGAATAAATGTCAAACTATTTACAGAAAATAGTAAAAAAAATACTGATAGACATTGATAGACTTCTATCAGCATCTATCAGTGATATACTTCTATCATTTCTATTACTGATAGATCCTGATAGATTAGCGTCTATCACAACTATTTAAAAATTTTGCTATTTTGTGTAAATAGTTTCCCTTGTTTTTCTATTTTTAAAAATCTCCCTAAAAACTATGTTAATGATATTTTTTAAATTATAATAAAAGTACAAAATTAAAAAAATAATTCTCTAACCACCCTTTGAAAAGGTGAATGGTTCCATTCTCCCTCGGCGTAATTATTTTTTTAAAAAAATCTTTGCATAAATTTTATGCTAATTAAATTAGGACTATTTTTAAATATAGAAAAATGAATCCAACTATTTACAAATATAGAAAAATTTCACTTTCTATCAGCGATAGACCGCGATAGAATTCTATCGCATAGGAGGGAATTTTGATTTCCCTCATATTTCTCAAAATTTCGATGGAAATTTCGATTTTTTTTAGTGCTCTATTAGCTAGCTTAATAGAAATTTTTACAATTTTATGGTCTTGTCTTGATTCTAAGAATTGTATAATTTCACATTACAATGTATAATTTCACATCAAAATTGAATTGGTTGAAAAGTTGGTTATACTAAAGAAGAGCTTAGAAAAGTGAGAAAAAAACATCGTAAATCTAAGTCAACCAATGACGAAGATGACAGTACAAACGATGGGACTACATCTAGTGATGGAGGCGGTAATAGAAATGTTGGAACTTCAAACAGTTACCAAGTTAGAGAGGGACAATCTAACCAACAAGGATTAAGTCCTTTGACATGTGAGGTTGGATTTGACCATGTCACCCAAGACGAAGACCACGGATCTCGGGTGGGTGGCGAAGGAATTGCTGCCATTGGTAAACCATTTTATCGACAATGAGATACAGGATACTTTAGTTCAGATGGGAATTTCTTAATTTCAGGTATGGAAATGATGAGCATAAGTAGTAGTAATACACAACAAAACAATGATCAAGGTAATTATTTTTACTCAGGTTATGATGGTTCTTCAAGACTTGACCCTAACAATTTACAGCCTGACTTTCCACCGAATAGTTGTTATCCATCTGAAGGAGGAAGATCATCGACCAATTAGACGTATCCACCAATAGGGTCTATATGTTGGCCATATGAGTCCTATCATTTTCATTTAAGTAACTATCTTCAACATTTTCAATATAGAATGACTTGGGAGCAATATTGTAGTTTCTACCAGAATTATCAAGATTCTCGATTAAATGCTCAAAGTTCATCTTTTTGGTATTAGACATGTACATTTTATAATAAACAATTTACAGTTATTTTGTATGCAAACATTTTTTATCTCCTTTAATTTTGCAATTAATTACCAATATTTGATATTATTTTGTAATTATTTTTTCATTTCTTTTTTAAATTTCTACTCTCGCATTGACATTTACACATATATTTATAATATACATCTAAATACTGCCTTACTGATAGAAATGATGATTAAAAATGGTTAATTATAGTCTAATTAAACCACAATCAAAGTTTGATTAATTAATTACAACAATTTTCATCGATATCTATATTTACATCGATATTTCAATAAAATCAGGACCTCAATATTTCCATCAACATCAATATTTCGAACCTTGATTATACACACATAAACTAAAAATAATTTTTGTAATATTTTATTATTAATAATAATCTACCTTTAATTTTATAGTTTAAGACTTATACTACTTTTAACAAAAATATATATTATTATCATTATTAAAATTAAATTTTAAAAAGAAAAATCACGTACAAGACACGTAGCATTTCAAAAAGGAAGTAATAAGAATTTATCATGTGACTAATGATTAAGAAAATTTTCACAGATAGAAAAAATGTTAAACTATTTATAGAAAATAGCAAAAAAACAATGATAGACATTGATAGACTTCTATTAGCATCTATCAGTGATTGACTTCTATAATTTCTATCACTGATAGACCCTGATAGACTTCTATCAGCGTGTATCACAACTATCTAAAAATTTTGCTATTTTATATAAATAGTTTCCCTTATTTTTCTATTTTAAAAAGTTTTCCTAATTATTATTAGACAATTTTATAAGAAAAATACTTAGGTGCATCCCGAGTAGCACATATTTTCGTGCATCCTACCAAATTATTCCATCGCAAATTCTTCTTGTTTCTTTTTTGAAATATTTTAATAATTTTTTTATGTGAGTAATGAGAGTGAGATACATTAAGATTGGTGCTATTCGGGATGTACCCAAATATTACCTATTTTATAAATGGTGGAAAGACTAGCAGATGATAAGATGATGACAAGTGTCATCTCCTCATAATTTAAAACAAAATCACAGCGGTCCAATTTATACACGGTTTCGCCATCCATCCATATCCCTTCCCTTCAGTTGCCTCTTCCCTTTTCTCCTCCCCTCCCACTTCCCCAAAAAACTAAAACCTTATAAATACCCACTCAAAATTCCATTATTTAGTATTCTCCCAAATTATATAAAAAAAAGAAAAAAGAAAAATGAAATCCATTAATTCCCTCCTCTCAACCTCCTCGACCTCCACCAATTCCGCTCCCTTCCTCTTCCCTTCGACTCCCCCCGGCCACCGTGGGCGCCGGCTACCAGTGATCGTAACCGTGGTGTGGTCTCGATCGTCACGAGAAGCAGCCGACAACAACAATTACTACGCAAGCGGGAAGGTGGTGGACGAGAGCATGATCGTGCTCCGAAAACGAATCCACGAGATCAAGATAGCGGAGCAAAGCCACAATCCGGCTGCCGGTTGGCTTGACTGGGAGAAACGCTACTATTCCGATTATGATTCTTACATCTGTGAGGCTTTAGGCTACCTTCAAACACCCGCCCAAGAGTCGCCTTGGGAATGCTCCTCCTTATTACTCTCAGCCTTCTGCTCTCCTCCGCCCTCCTTCTCTACAGCTTCTTCGACATTGCCGCCGCTCTTCTCGCGGCTTTCTCTCCCTCCTAACACTCAACTCTATGCTCATGCTCGACCATATTTAAAAGTTTAAACCTTTTGCAAAGAAAATTAATTAACCATTTTTTTTTTTTAGTACTCGCAACCTCAACTATATGCTCCACCATAAATACTCGCAGCCTCTAAACAATTAGAGAAATCTTTCCATATTCTTTTGGTTACTCGTTTATAATCAAGAAATCGATCTACAAAATTGAGAGCTGTATTGAGTCGCAAATTCAGAAATATGATAGATCAAAATCATTTTAGGTTCGACAAAATCCCCTTTTTTTATGAAGATCCAAGAAAAATAGACAAATTAATATACACTATTCAGTATGGGAATCATTATGGTAATGAATTTAGGTTCAAACCTTGCAATAAAGAACATACCTTACTCCATGTAATTGGTTTTTATTTGGTTTGGTTTTTATTTGGTTTGATTTATTATTGGTTTGCTCTCAGACATTTTTTTTTTTTTTTTTTTTCTAAATCTTACTTTTTTTTCTTTCAATTTTGTTTTGAAGTGGTCCTTTATGCTAACTTTAAATTAAAATTGGAACCACTTCTTTTTTTATAGATTGGGATTGAATATTTTTTTTTTTTTGACACTTTCTAAATAAAAGAATATACATACTCCATAATAATTGGTATTTTTTCTAAATAATAAATATATATACATCATAACAATTATAACACTAAAATATACATGATGTTAGAGTTTATTTTAAGGGTATATATATACCACGGTTCGGTTCAATTTTGATTAGATTTTCAAATCAAAATCTGATCCAAACCAATACTTTTTGGTTTTCTCTAAATACAAACCAATGTGTCTTAATTTTATACTAAAAAAATGAAACCAAACAAGTGGATCAGTTTGAATTGATTTAATTTTTCAGTTTTTTGATTTTTTGTTGTACTCATAGTTGGCATAGAGCACCGCAACGCTTGCTCGTCGTTACGATTAGGTTTTAGAGCACTCAGGGCCGCAACGCTACCCTGATTTCCTTTTATACCAATTTTCCAATTTTAGTGTTTACTCTGTGTGCCTATTTTGTCTATTTAATTTATTTATTCTTTTTCTGAAGGGCATAAGATTAGAATGAGAAGCTAATTTTGTACATTTTCTCTCTCCATAAGATTTATGTAATCTCCATCCGGTTTGTATTATTCAATTTTTATTATTTTAAGAGTTGTTTGAGAGACTGAAATATAATCATGATTATTAGGAATCAAAGGAGTGTTAGAATGCATGAAGTATTGAGAGCAAAACGAAAATAGGATTGTGAAACGTGAAAACAGTGGGAAAGAAGATTTGGTTAAAAACTGCTGAAACAGAATGAATTTAATATTACAAATCGAGTCCAACACTCTCAATCCAAAACATGCTTTAAATTACATTACAATTCAAACTCATTCTATTACGGGCCCCAAACAGCCTCTTAATTTCTTATATATGTGATGACAATGTATTTAGATACGAAAACCCACTTCAATTGAATTTTATTTTTTATTAGGTGTTAGGGAGGGTACGTCTATTGGGTTGAGATAAAAAAACATGAGAATTGAGAGAAAGTGAAGAAAGAAAATAGGGAGGGAGAAATAAAGGGAGGATTCGAGAAATTTAGGAGAGGAGAAAATTAATAAGACATTATGTAACATTGATTTATTTAAGAAAAATACTGATAAGACATTATGTAACATTGATTTATCTAAGAAAAATACTTAGGTGTTTCTCGGATAGCATTTATTTTTGTGCATCCCACTAAATTGTCCTATCATAATTTGACATGTGGTAAACTTTTCTTCTTTCTTTTTTAAAATATTTTAATTAAAGTCCTGTTTTGTAACCATTTCATTTTTTTTAAATGAGGTCTATAGACACTACTTCTACTTTCAAATTTATTCCTTTGTTATCTGCTTTTTATCAATAATTTAAAAAATCAAGTTAAAATTTAAAAATTAAAAAAAGTAGTTTTTAAAAACTTATTTTTGTTTTTAGAATTTGACAAAGAATTCAACTATTGTACTTAAGAGAGATACAAATTAATGTAAGAAATTGAGAGGAAATATGCCTAATTTTAAAAAATAAGAACAAAAAATAAAATAGTTACCAAACCAGACTTAAACTTTTAAAAAACTTAAGACAAATAGAAGTGTTGGCATTGTTTTTTTTTTTTTTTTTTTTTTTTTATTATAATAGAAGTCAAGCTAGATCGATTACATTTGATATTAAATCATTGCACAATTTCATTTATCATTTTGAGATTTTTCATATAAAAGATAGTGGTTCACTTTTTTTTTTCTTTTTTTTTTTTTACAAGAAACGAAACATACATTAAACAACCAAATTCAAAACCTTGTTACATCTGAATCAGTCTGAATTAAGACAAATATATATATATATATATATATATATATATATATATATAATATATATATATATATATTATATATATATATATATATATAATCAAGAGGGTGGGTTTAGACGGCTAATTCATGGGCCTCCTGATTAGATGATCTGGTGATATGATTCAGACTTCTAACATTGCATTTGAGCATCCAAGATCTGATTTCATTTAAGACTATTGAAGAAGTGTTCCTATTATCATCATAAGTTTATTGGAGGTCATCTTAATATATGTTATTAAAAAACTTATTCAATTTCATTTATGATCAAACTTATAAATTTTAAAATCTTAACGGTAGAAAGTAAGTGACATAGCTAGGTGACATTGTAAGAAAATAAGTACATGGCTATTATCGTTTAGCTATGCTCATGGGTATAGCTCCTGTTGGTTGACTATATTCGACTCAAGATCGTCGAACTTTGACTTGATCTACTCGACAACTACTTCTAGCTCTTTATATAGGTGGATGCATGAAATGATACTTTTCATGCAAAAAATTCTAAAATGGTAGTAATCGTGCTCTAATCTTTGAACCTTGGTGAATTTTGTATTTTGCGAACTTATATAGTTGCAAATTACATTTGGTGTATTTAATGTATTGTTGAATAATTTCTTCATTTTTGTACGGTATGCATTGCAAAATTTAAATTATGAGAGGAAGTCATGATATTTGATGATTTATGAAGTATATTTTCACGTAGGTGTATTTAGCAATAAAAATAAGTGCTTGTAATGTAAATGGATTATAAAGTTTCAATGTAAAAGTTTGTTCATGGTCACATAAGATTAAAGCTATATAAATGATATAATAGCGTTAAGAAAAGATAATTATATGTGAAAGATAGCATTAAGAAAAGACTATTACATGGTAGTAAAAGCTATTACATGTTAAATATAGCTTATTAACAAATGCTATAAAATCTTTTTATAGCAACGTATATAAGCTATACCTTCATACTTTATTATAGCATCCATTAAAACTTTACAAAAACGCTATAAAAAGTTTCAAATGTTTAATAACATGGGTTATCAGGACTTTCGAAAAAAGTTATAAAAAGTCTATTATAACTTTTTTCGTTTTATAACTTTTTTTATTAGCTATTATATTTGTAATTTCTTCTAGTGGGCCACACTTCTTTCTTCTTTTCAAATTCTGCAATGTCTTCCTAGTAAAGATGGTCGTTTCCATTGACCAAACGTTGTAAAAAGTACATAACCTGTAACAAACAATATTTGAAAACCCAATGAGAAAATAATAACAATAATAATGATAAGATAACATAATATATTTTTTTATAAAAAAGTGTGAATATATAAAAAAAAAAAAAAAAAAAAAGAAGATAAAATATATCTCTTCAAAAGAAAATGAGAATAATGTAGAGTTTATGGAACTTACCTCGGAAGGTTCTCGTAAAGAATAGGAAGCATGAGTGTCTTTAGGAATTTTAGACACAAGAATGCCCAAGCCTTGATCTCTTTCCCTTAGAACCTATATTAAAAGAGCCCAAAAACCCCAGAGCTAGTCTTTAGTAAAAATGATTAATAAAAGCAACTTTACAACCTTAAAACAAACATAAACTTTTCTTAAAAAAAAAAAAAAAAAAAAAAAAAAAAAAAAAAAAAGCCACAAACACAAGTAATTAAGTTCATTTCGGTAATATGAACAACAAACATATATAATAACATAAGATACCTTAAATGCATCTTCATCCGTACGATCATCTCCAATGTAAATAAGAAATACGCCAGAACAATTTCCATACCCTATATTTTAAAAATTATAAATTTGATAAATTCAAGAGATTAAGATCAAAATTGAGACAATAATCGTACATTGTAACGATGATGATGTTTCGAGAGAGAGCTAACCCAGTGATTCTAACAAAATTCAAGGGCCTTCCCTTTGTCCCACTTGATGGTTGGACGGATTTCTAGAACCTGTGTGAGATGATGCATGCCATATTAAGTTGTTATAAGCTTTTCTCTCTCTATTTTATTTTGAAGCTTTGTAGATAAAAGAGAGAGAATAAAGACCTTTCTTCCTTGGGTTAGTCGGAGCTTTGGGTATTCTTGAACCACTGATATAACTTCTTGGGCCAAATTATTCCATTGCTACAAATAAACCAAAAAGCATAGAGAGAGTTTAATTTGGAGTTGAAATTTGAGAATAGGCAATAATTAAGGTCCACCTAATCCTATACAGTTCCCTTTTTATATATATCGTAAGAAAAAATATTTTAAAAAATCAATTTTTTTTTAAAAAAAGTGTCACATGGCAAATGTAGATTGCACTCATAAGTTTTTTTCTTCGAAAATAATAAGAGAAAAAGAAAAAAGGTGAGTGTTATTATAATAATAAAAACAACTTTAAAAAAAAAAAAAAAAGACTTTACACTTAGGTGAACTGAACTGCACCTAAGTATTTGCTTAATCAAATATTGTTTGCGAAGAAAAGGATAGTTTTAATCGAAGTTATGATATTAATTGGTAATTAATTCAAAGGCTTAAAGTTGGTTGGACTGTTTTAGGTTCCATTTGAAGGTATACAAAAGCCAAAATTTTGAATAATTATAGCAAGTGATCCTTTCCACATCCTCCTACTTTTCCTTTGCTTTTGTGTGCTAATTACTGTTGCTTGATTTATGAATGGTTAAATTTTGGGGCCTTGGCAAAGTTACATTTTGAATAGCCTCAAAGTTGATTTTTCACGGTTATTTTTTTTTTCTAGATTGCAAATGTAGGCTATTGATTTAATTTAAATTTAAAAAAAAATTGTAAATACAGGATATTTTAAAGTTGTTTTTAAATATAGAAAATGAACCAAAATATTTACAAATATAACAAAATTTCACTGTTTATATGCGATAGACTGCAATAAACTACGATAGACTGCAATAAACTACGATAGACTACTATCTGTGTCTATATATAGTCTATCGCGACATAAATAGTAGTCTTATAATCTAGACAGTGAAATTTTACTTTTTTTCATTTAAAATAATTTTTCAAAATTTTATGAGTATAAACTTAATTTTGAAAAACCGGTATTAAACCATTTAAATTTTTATATTTGTAATTTTGATTTTGAAGAAAAAGAATTATTTAACATGTTTTACTGACTGGATTTGACCATGTATTTTAATTTAGGATGATTTTGGAATATGGTTATTTTATTTTGATTTGTTTTTAATATTCTATAATTTTAGGTTTTGGTTTATCCAATTTCATTGTGGGTATTACAAAAATCAACATAATCTAATTCGTTGTAATTAAAAAATGTGCGTATTTAAAAAGGTTGCATAGCGTTAGTGGTAAGTTTTGTTAAAAAATACTCTTAAACTTTTACAAAGAGTTCAAAAATATCTTTGCCGTTAATTTTGGATAAAAACCGTTAAAATTTTATTTAAAAAATACCCTTAAATTTTTCAAAAGTTTAAAAAATACCCTTAACTAAAAAAAACTTAAAAAATACATTCACGGTAAGTATATGAACACAAAACGTTAATACCTCAATACAAAAATAACTTTAAAATTAAAAAAAAAAAAGTTTATAATTGCTCTTAACGTTAATATAGTGATCAATTTTTTTTTTTTTTGAAGTTTTCTTAGGTTAAAAAAAGAATGTATTTTAAAATAAATTATATAAATATCTTCATTTTTTTTCTATATAGATGCACTAATTTCTTGTCGCTCATATATAGTAAATTTTTTCTATATTTATAAATAGTTTTGGTTCATTTTTCTATATTTAAAAACAACTATTTATTTATTGAGTAAGATAATGTTTGCAACTTAAAAACTAAACAATATTTAACTAAAGGGATTTTTTTTTTAAATATCACATTTTATTTTTTAATCTCAAATTCACAAAATTATTTTTTTCAAAAATTATATTTATCTCTAATAATCCCTACTTTACCTTAAATAAATGGAAAAAAATAAAAAAAATAAAAAATGATTTCCTCAATATTTTCCTTATTTTTTTGGCATTCACACATATTAAAAGAAATCTTTTTTTTGGCATTCACAAAAATAAAAAAATAAAAAAAACACACACACACATTTTATCCTCTTATCTCTAGTTCACCTCAAATAAAAGGATTTTTTATTTAAAAAAATAACATTTTATCTCTATCTCATATTATCTAAAATTGATATCTAATTCACTATAAAAAAAATGACAAAATTTCATGTTATCTAAGAATGTAAAAGTTTCTTTTTTTAAAAAAAAAAAATCATATTTTATCTTTAATTCACATTAAATCCTCTAATCTATAATTCACGAAATTACTTTTTCAAAAATTACATTTTATCTTCTAAAAAGAGCCAAAGGGCTAAGGGGTTGTGGGTTCAATCTCTGGTGGCCACCTACCTAAAATTTAATATTCTACGGGTAAGTTGACAGCCCGCCTGTTGTAAGGTCGGGTGGGTTGTCCAATGAGATTAGTCGAGGTGTGCGTAAGCTGGCCCAGACACTCACAGATATAAAAAAATAAATAAATTACATTTTATCTTTAATAATCTCTACTTCACCTCAAATAAATAGAAAAAGTTAAAAATTAAAGAAATGATTTCTCCTATTTTGGCATTCATACGATAAATTAAAAAAAAAAAAAAACATTTTCCTTATTTTTTTTTTTTGGCATTCACACTCTATATTAATAGAATTTTTTTTTTTTTTTTTTTTTTTGGTATTCACATTTTAAATGGTAGTAGATTTAAAAAAACACACACATTTTAATCTCTTATCTCTAATTCATCTTAAATAGACTGAATTTAAAAAAAAATAAAAATAAAAAATAACAACATTTCATCTAAACTTTATATCTAATTCACGTTAAAAAAAAATAATTTTTTTTTTTGACAAAATCTCATGTTATCTATGAATCTATCATTCACAATAAAAAAAAATTAAAAAGAATTCAAAAAAATTCTCATGTTATCTAAAAAAACTTCATTTAATTCACCTTAAATGATTTGAAGTTTAAAAAAAAAAACTTCATTTTATCTAATAATTTCATTATTCGATTTAAGATTAAATCGAATATAAATTTGAATATAAATTTTTTGGATTAAATAATTCTCACAATTTTTTAAGGTATATATATGTTTTTTCTATGGCGCACCAATCCCCTATACATGTTTACTTTTTACATTTTTTCCGCACATTTAAACTACTTTTTCAATACTATTTATATTTGTTTTATTTAAATAATTTCTTATTCTTTGGTGTGAGTTTTAGATTGATTGGTCATTAAAAAAAAAGAATACTTTTTTTTTAAAAGAAAATTGAATAGTAGACATAGATATATTAGAAATAGGTTTTTTAATTTTAATATAAGTGGTTGATTTATATTTTATATTTTTTTTGTATTATAAATATAAATATTATTAGTTTGTTTGTTATTTTTTAATTTTTTATTTTTTTGAAAGGAGTTGGTTTGTTCTCTTGATATCAAAGATTTATATGGACGATTAAAAAAAAATCAAATTTTTATGGTAAGACATCCGTTGATAGCTCTCTTCAAGTTTTCATTTATTCAATACTCAAATTTACTTCATTGTGTTTTATATCCATAAGACTTTTATTTTAACTTATACTGTTATACATATACATTACATTTTCAACGTTGTGAAACACGTGCAACACCCATAGTTAGAACTAGTAGAAAGAAAATTTGCTGCTTGGTTTTTCAATTTTTTTTTAAAAAAAATCAATTTGACATACTGTTGGTCAAATTTTCAATTTTTTTAAAATTAATTTCTTTTTATCTTTTTTTATTTTAAAAAGGAATATTCTAATAGCGTCATGTATCATGATTTGAGTCATTCAATTGATTTAATTATTTTGTGTACATTATATCTTCAGCCCAATTGTCACATAATTGGTTCATGTGTGTCAAGTCATTGTCACATTAGATTTTTCTTTTAAATATTTTTTTGGCCACAACTTTTTCATTTGATGTAGGATTTGAATGATTAAAAATGTATTGAAATTGCCTTTTTAAGTTCTATACTATAGATACTTTAAAACACTAAAATCGTTAGTAAATAAATATTTATTACCATTAAAACATACAATAGGATTAAAACTCATAAAGCTAATAAATTCTACACTAAAAAAGAGAAAATATTACCATCTTTATAAAACATATGAACTTGCTAAAGACACGGTTTTATTTTATTTATTTTAATTGATATTTCTAATTTTGGGTTTGGTAAATTTTGGAGGGAATCGTTCTTTTGTAGATGTTAAATTGTATTAAATAATAAACCTAGATATTTACCATTATTTATTATTATTATTATTATATATATATATATATATATATTATTATTATTATTATTTTTTGCCTTCCCATTTGTTGATAAGATTTTGCTAGAATTAGGTCTATTTATATACCTATTTTTTCTTTTAAACTCTATGCATATTATATTCTTCAAATTGTATGGAGCCCAAGATACATAGGCGTGTATCAAATTTGACACTGAATTTCAAAGTGATTGGCTTAAGACCATTTGAAAATCCATTGGCTTTTAAGGAAAAAAAAAGATTTATATAGCTCATAATGCATGTGTTAATTACTTTCAAAATCCCACGTACTCAAAAAATGTTTGGATAACTATTACTATATTCTATTATATTTATTGCTACAAGCTTACCAATTATAACAATTTTGTCCTAATTAACTTTGGAGACTATATAGATATAGACATAGTGACTAGATTAATTCTTAACATATTTGAATAAAGATGCCACGAATATGATTAATTGGACATCATTTGAATTTTCCATCGTGTCATATGCATAAGCGGATTTAATATTAGGTCAGATAGATCTCAAGCCTCTTTATATAGGTCTCAAGCTTCTTTATTTATATATATATAATCAAAATAGTATCAATACCATTAGCTAACCTAATGGTATTTCTGTCTCTCTGCCCCTACTAATTTTTTTTTTTTTTTTATATTTTTCTTCCTTAACATCCCTTCAATCTTCGAAAAAAAAAACAATAATTATACACTAATCTCCACTAAATACATCTGGAAATCTACATGATTATTCAACGTCATTAATTTTTTTTTTTTGTTTATTTTTATAAAGCTTCAACTTCAATAAACTTTTAGCTTTTTAATTTTTTCTTTAACTTCTTGGCTTCTTCTTCAACTTCTTCTCCTAGTTTGTGGGGTAGGTTTTGTAATTTATTTATTTTTCTTCTTTTTAAGTTTTTTATTTTATTTATATGCATTTGGTTTTCATATTTCAAATCATTCTTATTTTTTGTTTTATTTTCTTTATTTTATATTTATTTTATTAATTTTTTAAATAGTTTATAGATATTTAGTAAAAATTTTAAACTCTACTTGTTGGATTGTTTAAGTTATAATATTGTTGCTATGTTGTCAATTTCTTCTTGATTTATTGTCATTATAATATTATTGTATATTTAATTTGAAATCTAAATGGAGAAATTGTGATGTACAAAAGTTAGAAAATTCATGAATTTTTAAAACTACTCACGTATAAATTAGTTTTACTGAATTATAAAGCCTCACGTCACCAAAATTTATGGATCTGCCACTTGTCACATGTGTATGATTCAAATGTGTGTTTATAAAGAAGGTAAAAATTTTACACAATAATAATAATAATAATAATAATAATAATGATAATAATGTTTAGATTATAATTTTTATAAGCTTATTATTTTCATGAAATAGTACTGTGTATAGTATCATACTAATATTTATATATCGATGTAAAAAGAATTTTAAAAAGAAGTTAGTGACTTGAGAAATTGTCGGAAATAGCACTCTCAAGTTTTCACTTTTCAAAGCTAGCACGTTTTTTGAAAACTCATTAAACTAGCTAGCTAGTTTTTTTCGGTAATCTATATAAAATGTACTGGAAGGCCCAAATCAATCGACAAGTTAGAAAAAGTTAATTTTTTAATTAAATCTCGGATGCCGATTTTGCTCGAAAAAAACTAGTTTAACGAGTTTTCAAAAAGTGTGTTAGTTTTGAAAAGTAAAAATTTGATATGCTATTTGTCACCATTTGCCTAATGACTTGTATTCGAGAGAGGAAAATAATGTACATTTTGACTTGGGATTCTCTTCCAAGTTGGGTATGATTCTCCAGACAAGCAATTAAATTAATTCTACAGTAAGGCTATGAATAAGGACAAGAGTAGCTGATACTTTTTGGGAAATTTTCTCTGTATATTGACTGTATCGAGATGTACTGTTTATACAAAAAGAGTGATAAATCCTAGATAAAAGATATACAAGAAAGGTGGGGACAAATTAACAAATTAACAATACATGGCATTACATGATTGGAAAGCTTTTAACAAATTAACCGATTGAGATTCTGCTTGATAAATCTTGATGGGCTTTTGACAAATTCAGCTGGGCCTTTGTTGATGAATAATTGGGCTCAGTGACTTCCTTAATATCCCCCCTCAAACGAGCGGGTAAGGAACTTATCCCGAGTTTGGATCGAAGAAAAGCAAACTGAGAGTGAGATAAAGACTTGGTAAGACAATCGGCGACTTGATCAACAGAGGGAACATATCGAACCGCAAGAGTGCCATCAAGAACCTTATCCCGAACAAAGTGCACGTCAATTTCTGTGTGCTTTGTGCGTGCGTGGAACATTGGATTAGTAGCTAGCGCATTGGCACTAATATTATCACACCATATAACAGGTCGAGGTAGTGACGAGACACCAAGTTCACATATAGTTGTTTGAGCCAGATTACCTCAGCAGCGGTATGTGCTAAAGCTCGATATTCGGACTCAGTACTCGAGCGAGCCACAGCCGTTTGTTTCTTTGAAGACCACGAGACCAGAGTGTTTCCCACATAGATACAATAGGCGGCAATAGATCGACGATCGTCAACATTGGATGCCCAATCAGCATCAGAATAGGCAGTAAGAGTGGGTTCTTCAGATGGAGAAATAAAGAAACCTAAGTGTTTAGTACCATTGAGATAACGAAGGACCCTTTTTACCCCTTGCCAGTGAATGTCTGTTGGTTGTTTGAGAAATTGGCTGAGATGGTTGACTCTGTAAGCAATGTCCGACCATGTATTCGATAAATACTATAGGGCACCAATTGTGCTTCTGTATACATAGGGATCAGTCAGAGGTGTTCCATCATTGATAGAGAAATGCTTGCCAACAATCGATGGAGTTGGAGTAGGCTTGAGAGAAGAGAAATTTAATTTCTCCAAAAGATCTTCAATATATTTCGACTGTGTAAGCAATAAGCCTGAGTCAACACGAGAGACTTGAATTCCCAAAAAGTAATGGAGAGACCTAAGGTCCTTCAAGGCAGATTTTCGATCCAACGTTGTAACAAGTTGGTTTATCAAGGCAAGATTATTCCCTGTGACAATGACGTCGTCGACATACACCAACAGAATGAGAATGGAGGAGTTGCTCTTATAGATGAATAAGGAGGTGTCAGCCCGACTGTTGATGAAGCCCCAAGAAATCAGAGTATTCTTCAGCACAGTGTTCCAGGCGCGTGGTGCCTGTTTTAAGCCATAAATGGCCTTGTGCAATTTGCAAACATGGTTAGGTAGAGAGATATCGACATACCCGGGAGGTTGAGTCATGTAGACGTCTTCATCAAGGTTGCCGTTGAGAAAGGCATTGTTAAAATCGAGCTGTCGAAGGGTCCATTCGTAAGAGACAGCAAGGGCAAGGACAACTCGAATTGTAGAGGCCTTTACAACGGGACTGAATGTCTCAAAGAAGTCAATGCCTAGACTCTGGTGGAAGCCTTTGGCAACCAAGCGTGCCTTATGTCTTTGGACAGATCCATCAGAATTTCGTTTAATTCGAAAGACCCAACGACACCCAACAACATTTTTACCAGAGGACAGCGGTACCAGATCCCAGGTTTTGTTGGTCGAAAGGGCTTGAATTTCAGAGTCCATGGCATTCTTCCATACTGGTGTAGCCAGAGCATCGGTCACCCGCGTGGGTTCAACGGCAGAGTAGTGGTCTTCGTGAGATGATGCAAGCCACACTTTGGGTTTAAAGATACCGGCCTTTGCCCGAGTAATCATGGGATGACCAGCAGTTGTCGTCGGTGGGTTAGGAGAGAGCGAGTCAGGAGAAGTGCTTGGTGAGGAAGATGGTGAGGCTGAGATAGGAGATGAACAGGGAATATCAGTTCTAGATTATGGATTTGGAGAGGAGGGCAGGGAGATAGGGTTGGGACTGTTGATGTTTGGGGAGGAGAAACATGTGGTAGTAGGTGGGCTTTCATGTTGGGTGTGGGCTTGATTTGATAGTGTTGGATCATTTATGGGTAAATGGTTTGCAGAGGTATTGGGCCGTGAGGGATGGAGTGGGCCATGATATGGGACTCCCAGCATGGATGGGTTGGGACTGGGCTGAAGTATATGGCCTGGCTGGTCATCCCAAGGAGGCCGTGGTAAATTTCCTTCATCACGAATTTGGGCTTCAGACCCATTGTTGAAACCTGTTGCAAAAGGAAATGAGGACTCATCAAATTCAACATTTCTGGAAATTAAAATTTTTCCTGACCGTGTGAGACATTTATGCCCTTTATGAATTGGGCTTGGGCCCAGATAGACACATCTTTCTGATCTGAATTGAAGTTTCTGAGAATTATATGGCCTTAGACAAGGATAGCAGGCACACCCAAAAATCCGTAAATCTGAGAAATTTAACTGTCTGTTAATTAGTTTCTCCATTGGTGATTGACCCTTTAGTACTGTAGATGGTAAGCCATTGATTATAAAGGTTGATGTCATGAAGGCATCCCACCAAAACCTTAGAGGCATGGAGGCTTGGGCTAATAACGTTAATCTCATCTCAACTATATGGCGATGCTTCCTTTCAGCTCTACCATTTTGGGGAGATGCGTATGGACAGGTGAGACGAGATTTAATTCCAAGATTAGTACACATGTGATGAATTTTTGTGTACTCCCTCCATTGTCAGACTGAAACGCTTTAATTGAAGTTCCAAATTGATTTTTCACCATGCTAAGAAAATGAGAGAAAGCATCACGTGTGTCACTTTTTAATTTTAAAGGATATATCCACGTAAATCGAGTGAAGTCATCCATAAAATGTGCATAATATCGATAGTCATTGGTTGACATAACGGGTGCAGGACCCCATAAATCAGAATATACTAATTCAAAGGGAGTAGTAGTATGAGATAAAGAAATTGGATAAGGGAGAGCATGAGATTTTCCAAACTTGCAAGCTTCACAGAAACTAAGCACTTCATTGGCATTCACAGGCAGATTACAATTGTTAACAACACCATTTAGAACTTTTAAGGATGGGTGTCCAAGCCTTCTATGCAAAATGTTTTTGGACACTATAAAATTAACACTGCTACTTTGAACAACAGCAGAGCAAGCCATTATTTTATCATCCGACTTCAGGCTAAAGTCAACCAAACCTGATGTACTGCCCGTGGCTCGTGTTGTTCCCAGCTTGTATAGCCCATCACTGAGTTCCCCCTTCAGCACCACACGACCCATATGAGTTTCCTTAACAAGACAATAACCATCATGAAACTCAATAAAGACTCTGTTATCTCTCACTAATTTTGAAACACTTATGAGATTTTTAGCTATTTGAGGGACACACAACACATTTTTCAAGTCCAGCATACCATTATGAGTAAGTAAAGAACAAGAGCCAATGTGAGAGATAGGCAAGGCACACCCATTACCAACAGTAACCTTTTCTTTACCTCCATATTCAGAAGAGTATGTCATGTTGTTTGGATCCCCTGTCACGTGATTTGAGGCTCCGCTATCAACATACCATCCTGGATCAACAATAGATTCAGGTGTAGCCAGGAACGGATTGTTGGTTTGAGTTGCCATAAAAGCTTGATTGAGCTGTTGGTTTTGATCGCCATTTGAGTTACTGTTTTGGGATCGGCTGATTGGGGCACCATTCTGATTTGGAGAAAAAAACTCTGTTGAGTAACTTGAAACAATTCAGGGCAGTGTGCCCTTGTTTGAAACATATTTGACAGGTAGGTCGATTATTCCCACCATTCCATCGCCCTCTACCTCTGCCACGACCATTTCCACGTCCCCCATTATTCTAAAATGGAGCGCGATTGTTAGGTACATTTTGATTCTTGGAGTATCCACTGGTATTTGAATTGTTGCTTGTTGTGAGATTGACAGTCGAAGCACTCCCAAGAGACACATTTTTGCTTGTGTTTTGTAAATCAATTCGTTTCTCAAAACTCAACAACTCAGACTGGAGATCAGACCACTTCACATCAATTCTTCCTTGGATTGTAGCAACAATCGGGTTATACTCTTCGTCAAGTCCTATAAGAACTTGAGACACCAACGATCGAACAGGAACAGGACTTCCAGCCATTTCAAGATTATCTGCATGATTTTTCATAGTTCTAAGATAGTTATTCATTTTCATGGAACCCTTGCGAGTGGATTGAAAAACCTGGCGAAGATAATCTTCCTCGGCTCTGGACTGGATTTCGAAAAGTTCTAAAATAGCACTCCATAGACTTTGGGCACTCTCATGGCTCATGACTTGCGTGGCAACTTCGACTGTCATCGAATTGTAGAGCCATCCTAAAAGAAGTTGATCAGTAGCAACCCAAGATTGATACAGAGAACTTACCGTGGGTGTGGCCGAATTCTCAGACTGCACAACGGTCATTATTGGTGGGCAAACATCTTCTCCAGTGAGATGTCCTTCTAACCGATAACTCCTCAAGATTGGAAGAGCCAGATTCTTCCACAGCAAAAAAATTGTTCTGGTCAAGCTTGATGCTGGTGATTTGGTTCAAGAGTTGGTTCAACGGCGGGCTGCTATATGTGGGGCTACTAAACAAATTATTTAAACTTGAAGAAGAGGCGTTGGCCATTGCTCTGATACCAAGACAAGCAATTAAATTAATTCTACAGTAAGGCTATGAATAAGGACAAGAGTAGCTTATACTTTTTGGGAAATTTTCTCTGTATATTGACTGTATCGAGATGTACTATTTATACAAAAAGAGTGATAAATCCTAGATAAAAGATATACAAGAAAGGTGGGGACAAATTAACAAATTAATAAATTAACAATACAGGGCATTACAGGATTGGAAAGCTCTTAACAAATTAACCGATTGAGATTCTGCTTGATAAATCTTGATGGGCTCTTGACAAATTCAGCTGGGCCTTTGTTGATGAATAATTGGGCTCAGTGACTTCCTTAATATCTCCCCCTTATTACCTTATTCAACTTTTCCTCGCGTTTTCAACTATTTCAATATTAGATACTTTTAATATCAAAGCCTTCCATGGCCTTTTTCTTTCCCCATAAAATTTTACTAAGATTATGATTTAATTTGTTCCATGCGTCCCACTTAGAAAGCTAGAGCCTTTAGCTTTTGCTCCTTCAACAAATTTTTGTAGATCATTCCAAATTTCCAATCATCCCATGCCCATATAGATCCATATCTTTTTATAAGATTTGAGAATTCGTATCTTAATATAGGAGAGTGCTTTTTGACAAATAGATGTGAATCGTCCTCATTTATCTTTTAGATATCTTCAAGATTAGTTAATTGTAAAGAAAATTATTCCAATCAAACGAATTGCCCAAAATCTTGACTTGTATTTCATGATTACTATTATTTGAAAAATGTTGACTATATTCTCTCGAAATTTTAAAACTTTCCATACATGTTATACAATATTTCATCATATCTTTATGTTATATTATTATAGGAAATTTGCAAAGGATAGCAAAACTAATTAAAAAAAAAAAATTACATATGTAGCTTCGGTTTTTTGGAGTTTGCACATGTAGCAAAATTTTCAAATCCTGATTTTACCCTCGCACAACTCCCGTTTCTTCTCCCCTTGATCATCTTCTCCACGATATAGACCTAACAACAAGTTTCATTTTTATTGTTTCAGCCCAATTTGAGATCCCAATATCAAAACTGATATGAAAACCATAGCAATTTAAAAATTAGAAACCCAATTGTTGAACCCCTAACAATAAATTCCAAAACCCCCAAATCAATTGATGCATCAAAGGAAAAGACTAGAATTGGATTACCTTTTGATCGAAGACCAAGAGATAAGGAGAACTAGTTCTTTACCCCAAGTTCAAACACTCCACAAGCAAGATGATCAGCAAGATGATCAAACTTACCTGAATGTTCTTGGCATGCAACCCTAACTCAAGAATGGCAAAAGTGGCGGGATGAAACTCTGTCATCTACTAGAGAATTCTTATTCAAGAAAACCCTAAAGTTCTAACAACATCCAAACTTCCCAACAACTTAATGGCTAGACTTTAAATAGTCTCCCAATAAAAGAAACCTTAATGCACTTAGTAAAAGACAAAATTACCCCTACTTAAATGTCATAAAAAAGGATAAATTTGAAAAATAATTAAATTACATCGAAATTATTAAATAATAATTTGATGCCTTGGGCGGTTCATATCAAAAAATCTAACAACCAAAACTTTTGGTCTATTCTAGAAATATTAGAGAATATTCACCATCATTCCTCATTGCCAAATATCTTTCCATGATCAACTTTTTGACTTATGTCCATAAACTAATTGTAAATTTTATTTAGCTATGTTTTTACCATATAAGATTGGAAGGACACCCAGGCAAAACTTTTTTGGATTTTATTCACCGATAGAAAATAATGAGTAATTTTGTATAAATATAGATAGAGCAATACTAAATAATAATTATGGACTTTTTCATAATGAAGAAAACTTTCAATTATCTAAAATCTAATTAAATCAAGAATACAAACCATAAGATTATGGAAATAAGTTAGTAAACAAATCTCAACACTCCTCAAGTTGGTGCATAGATGTCATTCATGCCCACTTGCCCAGACACTTGAAGAAGATTTGTTTTGATATAGCCTTAATAAGAATACTAGCTAGCTGATGTTCTAAGCAAATTTTTGGTAGCTCAATAACCTTGTCGTCCTGGTTCTCTTTAATGAAGAATAATATATATACTTCAACATATTTCATTTGATCGTGTTGGACAAGATTGTGAGCAATATCACATGCTGCTTTAGTATCACAAAACAACTAAATTGGATGTTTAGGCAAGTAGCCTAAATTATGTAACAAAAAATTTAGCCATAAGACTTCACAAAGTCCAAGTGTCGTTCCTCTAAATTCAGTCTCTGCACTTGATCGAGCAACAACATACTATTTCATACTCTTCCATGTAACAAGATTGCCTCCTACAAAAGTGAAGTAATCATAAGCAGATCTTTTATCATTTATTTCTCCAGCCCCAATCAACATTTTTAAAAATACTTATACGCTGTCAATCCTCATTCTTAGTGAACATTATCCCTTTGCCTGGAGCAGACTTCAAGTATCGTAGAATTCGAGTGACTGCATTCATATGTTGTTCTCCTAGATTATGCAGAAATTGGCTTACAACATCTAACACATAAGCAAGATCTAGTCTTGTGTGTGCTAAGTACATCAATCTTCCCATGAGTCTTTGATATCTCCTTTTATCAACCGGTATTTGATTTGGTTTGACACACAACTTCAATCTCTTCCATTGGAGTATCAACCGGTTATCATACAGACATACTTGTCTCTTTTAACAAGTCAAATGTATACTTTCTTTGGGATAGAAATATTCTACTTTTTGATCGAGATACTTCAATCCCAAGGAAATATTTTACGGAACCGAGATCTTTCATTTGAAATTTCTTAGACAAGTAGTCTTGTAGTGACTTCATTTCTTTGATGTTATTTCCTGTGAGCATCATGTTATCAACATATATAATAAGAGTAGTGATTTTACCTTGATTTTTTTAAAGAATAAGGTATGATCAGAATGACTCTGACAAAATCCAAATGCTTTCATGGACTTTGTGAATCTTTCAAACCATGCTCTTGGAGATTATTTTAGCTCATACAATGACTTCCTTAATATACACACCTTACCCTTTTTTTTTTCTAGTACCATACAATTTGGTGGAAGATTCACATAGATTTCTTTTGTCAACTCTCCACACAAGAAGACATTCTTCACATCAAATTGTTTTAAAGTCCATGTTCACTACTGGAGATAGTAACACTCTAATGATATTAATCTTAGCAATTGGAGAAAATTTCTTGAAGAGAAGTAATACACATCTTACCCTTCTGTTAGTAGTAGATGAAGTGAAGGGAAGAGCATGATGTTTGCCCAATGCACAAACATCACAGAAATTTATTTTATTCACATTCACATTGGGATATTTTGAACTCTTAAGAAAATACTTAACAACATAAATTTGAGGGTGGCCAAAACACTATGCCAAACATCAATAGTATTAACAGAAGAAAACGTAGATAAAGTGGAGACAGCGCTCAACACTTGAGATTGGGTGTGTTGAAAATATGAAAAGCTAATTTGAATAATAGAAGTTTAATATTAAACTTGACTTGTGACTTTTGGTTTTTGTAACCAATAGTGTCCATTGAGCTCTTTGGGAGTTTAGAAGTTATGAGAATTAAGTAAGATTGTTTATGATTTCTTAACCATTGAAATTCTATGGTTATAGTTTGTAAGCCTATATAAAGGCATGCTTTGTTGAATCAAGATATCACTTTCTCCACATTTGTGTCATCCACACCTTTTTTCTTTTCTAACAGGGTGGAGATTGGTTCAGATTTCGTGGAAGTAGTATGGGACAGAGACACATTGGAACGATAAAGATCATCATGGAGCAGCCCTTGGAGAAGAATTTGGCCATTGAGACGATCATTCGCACAACAAAAATTAGGGTGAAATTCAAAATAGTCTGATTCAAGTTGAAAAAAAATTTCCAGATCATATCCTTCTAAGGCAGTTGCAACCTGAAATTTCCAGAGAAGAAAGTTATCATCTCCAAGTTTGACAATAGAAATTTTGTTACCCGAGCTAAACATCTATGAGATAGATGAAGAAGAATCCTCCGATCCTTCTGTTCCCGTTGTTCATGATTAAGTGCTCATAGAGAAGAAACCGAAAAAATCAGGAGACCCTTAGTCATTTGACATGGGTTCTGATACCAACTTAAGAAAAGGAAAACACCATTGTAGAAAGAATAATTGCAAGAAAAAACCCTAGCTTTTGTATATATTTAAGATGAATAGTAAAACCACAATATATAGAAAAGCTTGGGAAGAAAAACTCTTGCCATGTACACACACAAGATTACATCTTGGGTAACAGAAGAAATCAAATAATAACAAACAACGGTTGGTATTGGGCCCTTATAATATGAGCTTACAAGAGAAGAGGAAAAATAAGAAATGGGCTACCTTAACAGAAGTTGATTCATTTACCCATGCTTTTGGGTGTTAGATTTGGAGATTTGAAGTTATTAACCCTCTGTCCAACAAGATTGAGAAAGTTTTGGCATGTTTTAGTAAGTGTATACAACTTTGGAACCCATTGGATTAAATATAGGTTGTTCGACTTTGGATTTCTAATCCTTATTATTGAATTTTGCATAGATTGGGATCTCTTTTTTGGAGCTTGAAATAATTTTGGATCAAACCACTTTGGAAAAGTTGTTTGGAAGCAATTGGAATTATGCTCTAAAAGTTGAATTTAAACTTCGTTTATATTGTAGGGTTTAATTCAAAGTTTTTTTAGAGAGATTAGTTTGTTTAGATAATGATATTTAGACTTATTTTTAAGGTAAGTGAAGTTAAATACTCGAATGCCTTTATGTCAGACAAAATAAAATCTGATTTATTTTGGCTTTACTAAACATTTTATAGAAAAGCTTCCATGTTACGTATTTCATGATTGAAGACATTTTATGAGCATCTTATGAATTTCATGAGTTATTATGATATGATTTTATGATGTGGGATCCCTTATTAATTGCATGTTGCATGCTAGATCAGTTTAGTGGCAATTACCTTCCTACCAATAGCTATGTACACTCCAAATTGTGTTCTTTTGGGTTCACTAGATATCGATTCAGAGTGTGTTACTTTGAGTTCACAAGATTGTGTTTCTTCGGGTTCACCAGATTGTGCTCCATCGAGTTCACAAGTTTGTGTTCCTCCGAGTTCACCAAATTTGTACTATGTATTGCTTCGAGTTCACCAAAGTCTAATTGTATTCCTTCAAGATCGCCAAATTTCAATTGTGTTCCTTCGGATTCACCAGTTTGTGTTCCTTCAGGTTCACCAATTAGCATGTACACATCTCACCTACAGCAGGACGGGTTGAATTGTCCACTCAAATGGCTATCCATATTAGCTTTAGTACACCAGTTAGGTCCCACCTATAGTGATTGTTACTTACTGAGTATTTCAAATACTCATCATTTTCCTAAAATGTTTTTCAAGTAAAGATAAGATTGTATCAGGCACTTGATAAAGAGGTTTGTTGGTGGTGTCGTGGGACTAGTGAAAATGTTTCCTCTTAGAGTCATGTTTTCAAGATGTTTTGAATGCATAAATGAGAATTACTGAGTTCAATAGTTTTCAACTTAAATATTTTTTAAATAAAGTTTTAAGGATCCGAAACTAAAATTTTTTTTTGGCTTTTTTATTAAATGGTCATGATAATATTTTGTTCATTTAGAAAAAATTTATTTTAAGTTTAAATAATTAGTATTGATTTTGAAACTACATCTATTTAGTAAATATCCTAACATGAACTTAGCTTATTTGACATGAATTTGTATTATCAACTTTGTTTGTGGTATAAGCTTGAATCCTTGTACCTAACATATTGTCAACAAGAGTTATAAAAATTACTATTTTTAAATTCACATGTCAACCTTCGTTTAATATCTAGCAATTTTAAGAAGTACTTGATTGGAGAAAAGGATGAAATTAAAACTTTTTAAAAGATTAATTAAGGGTCAAATTGATTAAAAAGCACTAGTATGTACTTAATTGTTTTGCTCATATACTTCACAACACGTGTTTAAATAACTTTCCCATTAATTTTAATAGTGTTCATTATTGTTGAAGTCTGCACATTGATGCATGGAATCTTTATCAAATTGAAATTTTGATTCACCTATAAATTTGAGTCAAATTTAAATAAAAAGATTAGTTAGATAAATTTGGAATTTGATTCAATTAAAATCAAAATTGAATGTGGGCATAATCAAAAAAATTTTTTTATCCCAAATCAATCTTCACAAAGTCTATTTTTGCATTCTATTTCAAATCTAAACTAAATTTTAGGTATGAATCTAACATTTACTTGAATTAAATCGGGATGAATTTCAAACTTTATCCTAAATATTTACGAAAGGTACAATCCAAGTTCAAGCTATTTAGGGTTGATCTCAAATTAAGAAAAATTGTTACATATATATTCAATCCGAGATCAAATTTGAGTTAAATTGAAAATCAAAAGGTACAACAAATAGTATAAGAAAATTCAAAATCAAATGTGTTATTATTGAAATTTTGATTCAAATATACCTCTAATGGTATAATACACACACAAAAATTAGCAAAAAAAAAAAAGGTTAGTTTACAAATTTCAAAACTTCAGGTTAAACAATTTTATACTCCAAATACAAACTTTCTATACTCTGATTAATTGTATGTTTGGAAGTGATTTTGAAATTGTTAAAATCACTTTTGTCATGTTTAAAGTTACTCTGAAACACATCTTTAATGACTCGAAATTAATTTAATATTTAATTTTACACTTTGAAATTCAATTTTCATTTCATCAAAATTGGTCCCGAAGCATTAAACCATATTTCATAGAAATGACAAAAGTGATTTTAACCATTTTAGAATAACTCTCAAACATGCCGTAAGTACTCCAAATACAGATTATTTAACTTCACAGACTAATTATCTCTTCGACTAAACTACTTAAGACTTAATAACTAGATCCAGCACTCCAAATGTCTCCTAAAATGTAGATTTAACCTTTTTTTCATGTGTATTGTTGACTATATACCATGTTTGTTGCTAGGGTGTGAAATAAAACAATGATTAAAAGATGTATTATAGGAGGATGGGCAATAACAACTACAAGTCATCAAAACACAATTGGAATAGCACTTCATGTGGTGAGGAACATTTTCTTTTGGTAGTGCTTTGTCTAATGGGTCTACACATTATTATCTCTTTTCCCCCACTCTCAAGAAATGTTTTTTTTTTTTTTTATTGATTTATATCTTTCATTTTGATAACCATCATGAATATATAAAATTGTTGTGTGTGCATGCTAAAAGTTGGGATTTCTTTAAAATAAATGTTATGTGTTTTTAACAATTATTTGAAGATTAGTGAAGTTCTATGTCTTGTAAAAAAAAAAAAAAAAAAAAAAAAAGTTGTATATAAATCAATAGCATGTATTTTACTTATGGATCTTCTAAACATTGGTTGATTTCCCTTAACGTATAATAAATTATCAATTAAATCTTATAAAAATTTGATAAATTTGGTTAATAAAATAATTTTCATATCATTAAATTGTTATATTCTTTAACAAAAACATTAAATATATCAATAAGATTCTATTTGACACATGAAAGCCAACCTAGATCATTACCAAAAGTCAACATATCTATTAAAAGTTATTGTTTATTCACATTGGCATGTTTACGAATCAAAATATGTTAACACAACAATAATTTAACGACATGTCAACTTTTGGTTGGCAAAATTCAGCATATTTTTTACCTAATGACTTAATTGATAATTTGTATACATTAAGGATAAAATTTAGTATTTTAAAAGATTAAGGGCCAAGCTGAGAAAAACTTCAAGGGGTGGCCTTGGTGGCAAAAACTTGGGATTTTCTTTGCCAAAGGCTTAGAAGACCCAAGTTCGAGCCCCAAGAAGGTACCAAAGGGGGCTCCATCATTTTGAAGTCATCATCACATCACTTTCCATCCTAATTTTCGTGAAATTTTAAATGTTAAAATATCATTTGGTCTCTATACTCGAAAATTTGTTCAATTATCCAATTTTAGTCCCTATACTTTTAATAAAGCTTAACTTTAATCTCTCAAAGTTAATTTAAACCAAAATTGATCAAATAATTTTCATGCAAGAAAATAAAATATGTAAATATGTTTTCAAAATTTATAGTAAAATGCTACGGATAACAATTTTTTTTAAAAAAAAAATAAACAATTGAGGAATATATTTATAATTTATTAAAAGTATAGGGACTAAAATTAGACAGAACTGAAATTAAACAATTGAAAGTACATGAATTAGAATCGAACAAACTTGGATGTACATAGCAAAATGGTATTTTTAACCCATTTAAAAATATTTATACTATAAAGATAGATTGAAACGTTTATAAAAGGTCATGATCAAGTAAGGTCAATTAAGAGTTTTTTTTAAAAAAAAAAAATAAAAATAAAAGATAAGGTGTTGAGGTGTTTTATATAACTTGGAAAAAAAATATGTAGTGTAAAAAGTTAGTTTCATAAAATTATAATGAGTTGTTTTCAAATATAGAAAAATGGGTTAAACTATTTATAAATATGGAAAAATTTTACTGTCTATCAGCATAGATCACAATAGAATTTTATCGCTTGAGCGATAGATAACAACATAAGACTATCGCAATAAAAATTTTCTATATTTATAAATAGTTTGATATATATAAATTTGGAATTGGGATAATACAACCTAAAAATTAAAAAATAATGAAATAAATACAACCTCAGTGGAATCAAGCACCTTCTTAATGGGAGTAAATATTTTACCAATATTTTAGTAACCCATTGAATATGTTACCCAAAAAACCTAAAAACATTGACAATTATGTACCATTTTGGACCCCTCCACTTCATATAATTCAAACACTTCAACTGAACACTCACCCAATAAAACTAACCCACTCCTTTTCAACCATACACTGACCCAATAAAACTGATGCAAATTTCAATCAAAATTATTGATACAACAGAGATGAGTGGTGGATTATTTGGTAATTTTATGTAAGACTAATAATTGGTAGTTCCATAGGGAGGTTTGTAATTACAATGGGATTTCCAAATCTAATCTAATTTCACGTCTTTACTTTTCTTGTTCAACATTTTTTGTTCATTAGATGACTCAGATGAAGGAATCCATTCATCTCCCTGAATGAAATTCTGAACAGAGTAACTAAAAACATGTTGTGCTGGAATTTGACTACTCCACCCGACTCTCTCCGACGTCTTTGACCCCGCTCCAGAATTCTCAAACTCTCCATAGAAGAGAGTCTTCAAAGCAAAATCCCCGCTCCACGGCATCCACCCCGACGGCGTGACAAGAGCCTCGAGATTACAATGAATGAAAACCGTCCTCGAGTACTCCTTCCATGGCCTCCCCAAGAAGTTCTTATGCACTTTAGGCTTGCTGTAGTACAATGACATGTACTCCTGGGTGCCATTTATGAGGCAGTTTTGAAACACGAAACCAGTCGATTGAGCAGGGTCGGTCCTGCCCTGAGCAGTGATGGCGTTGTTTTCGCCTTTCTCGGGCTTGAGCTGTCGAGGGCGGACTAGGATCTCGCAATCTTGGAAGATGGAAGCTGAGTTTCCAAAGATGAAATCTACATTGCCTTGAATCTTGCAAGATTTGTAGAATTGGCGAAGGGAATGAGCGTAGAGAGTGTCTTGGTTGCCTATAAACTCACAGTCTTGAATGACTGAGAGATCACTGTCTGATCTAAAGGCCACAGCTTGATGGGCATCAGGCCCGGCTGTGTTCTGAATGGTGAGACCGCTAGCCATGAATCCATCACCAAGTACTCCTGCACAAAACAACATCAACTTTATACTAAATTGGCAACATTTTTCAATCTTTAAATATCCAACAATATACTACTTCGATTTCGATCAGATCGAATATAAAGAATTCGAGTCATCCATGCCACTTTTGATCAATACACAGCCACAAAGAATTCAGGTCATCTATATATATCAACCAATTTTAACTACTTAGTTTTAACAATAAGTTCTAAATTTTGAGAATAGATACACTCTTCAAGACTAACAATAATGTTTTTTAGACATCCTTTGAGTGTACGCACCTAATAGAATTGTCAAAAAAAAGAAAAACAAAATCATAAGATATTAAATCTTAAATAATTTACTATCTTAAATCTTAAATAGTTCATCACCGTGACTCAAATCTAAAAGTCCTTAAAAATGCATGAATTTAGATATAAAATTGAAAATTTAAAGTTCTATTAGACAAAGTGTAATTTCATATGTATTAGAGCAAAAAAAATTAATTTGCTAGAAATGAAATACTTTTACCATTTTTAAAATTAAATATACAAAAATTTCAGAATTAAAAGACTAACTTTTTTTTTCTTGAAAAAATTAAAGACTAAACTTGTAATTAAAAGCATCTCAGAAGAAGAAGAAGAAGAAAAAAAAACTTGTAATTAAGAAAATAATAAATAAATAAAACTCACCAATGGTGGCGGTATTGTAAGTGGAAATCCCAGGCTGGCCCACATTAAGTGAGCCTGTAATTACCGTTTTGCCCATCCCATCTCCTAAAAACACCACATTCTTCTTCTCTAACGGAACCCTCACGATTTCCTCATAAACACCTTCTTTAATATGAATCACAAACCTACGCGCCGCCGCATTCTCTGGCGCCGCGTCCACAGCTTCCTGAACAGTCCCGTAACATCCCCCAGCGCCATCCTTGCACACCGTCGCATCAGCCGCCACCTTCGACGGAAACCCACCGCTAAACCCCAACCCAGATCCACCACCACCGCCCTCCCAGAACCCATCCCGCTCCGTCCTCGGTGGTGTCCACGCCGCCGTATCGTTGCCGGAAATGTCGTAAGCCACCAACATACTTAGCGCGTTGCTGGAGAGGCCGATTAGAGAATCAAGAAACGCCATGGTTTTGTCAACCAATTGAGTGTCGTTAGCGTACTTGAGCGCAGACCAGCAATCGTAATGGTAGAGCAGGGACGCGCTCAGCCAGGCGCGGGCATCCTTGGTCCGACCACGGCGGAGAGCGTCGTTGGTGAGAGAAATTCGGTAATCGGAATTCCGCAGCACCTCAAGGCAATTCTTGGCAGCGGTGGTCCGATTGAGATTCTTAGCAGAGGAATCGAGAATCTGATTAACCATGGACTGAGCAGTGGCTAAGCCGTCGGATGAGAGGGCGACGGCGGATTGGAGGATCTGAAGAGGGGTGGGATTGGGAGGGAGAGAGGAGCGAGAAAGGGAAGATCCGCATTGATCGGGAAAACGGGTGGCCTTGCAGGCGTGAAGGATGTCGTCGTTGGAAGGTGGGTTGGTGAAATGGGTTGAGAGGTGGTGGCGGTGGCGGGCGGCGGAGGAGGAGAAAGAGAGGAAGAAGAAGAAGAAGAGGGAGAGGAAAGAGAGGAAGGAGAGGGAAGCCATGGAAAGGAAAAGCAGAGTGGATTTGGAAATGGGGAAAGGGGGTTTTCTGGGGAGCATTGGTGGGAAATGGAAATGGAATATTTATAATGGGGAATGTGAAGAGAGAGAGATTAAAGGTGATAATGGCCAAAAATGGAGAAAGGGAGTCACGGGGAGAGGAAAACAGAAGTCACGGGTGGTTGTGGAGGCGGTTAAAGTGGTGACCGCTGCAGTCTACGGCGGAGGAATTGGAGTTTTTTTGTGCGTTTTTTTTGTTGTCCTTCAATGTCTTCGAGAAAATAAGGAAAGAAACTTTTCTGTTGCGTTGGACTTTTCTATTTTCATTGTTTTATTTATTTAAATCATTTTTGGTTCAACTCTTTATAACTTTCCAATTTGTGTTATTAATATATATTTGGAAAATAAATTAATTAACTTAAATTTTTTTTTATTTCGGAAAAAAAAAATCGCTCTTTTGATCTTAAACTCGTAATTTTGATCTTAACCATAAAGCTTAGTATGTATGGTCGTCCTAAGTTTTAACTTTAAAAATGGTTAGAATACAAAAATAATAATATAATAAAAATAAAAATAATAATAAATGGTTGTAATTTTAAGAAAAAAATTTTAAAATAAAAAAATAAGGAAAACTATTTATACAAAATAGCAAAATTATTTATAAATAGTTGTGTTAGACGTTGATTGAAGTCTATTAAGATCTATCCATAATAGAAATTATAAAAGTCATGTTGATAGAAGTTTATCAATGTCTATCAAAATTTTTTTTTTTGTTATTTTCTGTAAATAGTTTAACATTTTATTTATATATAAAAAAAAAATTCTAATTTAATATTCAAATAAATTTTTATTCTAAATATCATTATAAAATAAATAAATAAATAAATAAAAGCCTTTTCACCTTAAAAAAACAAAAGTATAAAACAAAGGTATGATATGAAATTGATAAAATTTTACTAAATTCTAAACAACATTAGATTTAGGGACTTGCTGAACCATTTTTACCGACCGAGAACGTTTCTAATTAAGATAAAAGTTGAATTTATAATTTAAATATATATACTTTATAAGGAAGATTATGTTTTTTTAAACCAAATCAAATATTTGAAGCTATACTGTCATTTCATAAGCAATTGATAGAAAATAGTGATAATGAAAAAAGAAGGGCTGTTTTCTAATGTTCTAAAACTATAATAGATGTTTTAAAGGTTAAAAATTTAAAAAATAAAAATAACCAATAATAAAATGAGTTATTTTCAAATATAGAAAAATGAACGAAAATATTTATAAATATAGAAAAATTGATAGACTAATGGAAGTCTATCACAGTTTATCGCGAATAGACAATGAAATTTTTCTATATTTAAAAGTAGTTTGATATTTCTTCCAGTTATAATAATTTTCTTAATAAAATTTAGGGTTGTTTTTAAATATAGAAAAATAAGTCAAATTATTTACAAATATAGAAAAATTTCACTTTCTATCCACAATAGACTATAATGAACTTCTATCACTTTAGTAATAGACTGCTATAGACTTTTATCGCTCAAGTGATAGATGTCTATCGCAGTCTATAGCTAATAGATAGTGAAATTTTCATATATCTATAAATAGTTTGATATTTTTTTTATATTTATAATAATTTTCTAAAGTATTTAAGGTTTTGAACTAAAGTGAGATTTAAATAATATTTTCTTTTAACAATTTCGATTTGTTGTCACGCATATAACATACCAAGTGCCTAACGACCAAAGAATTTATGTCAAAAAATTGGACAAATGATGCCAAGACAGCTGCAAAACTCAGGCTCAACAAATCCTCTCCTACTTCTTGACAATGCTTTACACATTATAGTCATTCAAATAATAATTTAACTTAAACTATACATTTGCCCCTTCGTAGCTTCAAAAAATAATAATAATAAGTTTGCTCTTTCATCATACCTTTTCAGTTTCTGCGCCTTTAATTTTTTTTTAATACATATTTAACTTTTTAACATTGTATTTAATGAGTCTATATTTTTCATTCATTAGTGTTGATGTGTGATTCTGATAACAACTCTATAAATGTAACTTGTTCATTATAATTGTGGGTAGATATGCTCATTTAATCTACAATGTTGGAGTTCGTGGAGAATCTTCAATTACACGGTAAATGGAATAAGGAGCGAAGAGAAATTTCTCTCATGTCCGCTCTGTTTAATTACATATATATAATCCTAAAATGAACCATTCTTGTACCTGGACTATGAATGTTGTAATGTTTACGTTTAAAAGACTATAATGTTGTAATATTTAAATGGTTGTGTTTTCAAATTTTTTCAATTAGAAATATTTTAAGCTTGGTATATTAACTCTTGTATAAATGGTATAAAATTTTGAGAGAGTATTTGTCATTATTAGGGTAGGTAGAGAATTCTTCATAGTTATAATAGTTTCACATGGTAGAATTTCTTTCTCGTGTCTTGTAATTGTTCTTCGTTATTATTTTGTTTTCCGAAATTTCTACTGATAGAAAAAACGCCAAACTATTTATAGAAAATAGCCAAAAAAAATACTAATAGACATTAAAAGACTTTTTATCAGTATCTATCAGTGACAGACTTCTATCATTTCTATCACTAATAAACCTCTCATAGACTTCTATCACCACCTATAAAAAAATTTGTTATTTTGTAGAAGTAGTTTCCTATTTTTTAAAAGAAGAAAAAAAAATTCCCTTTTTTTTAATGATGTGATAGAGGTAGGAGACTTTGTCTCGAATATCTCTCCTTATATAATAGAAAGCTTTGAAATCCAATTAAAGTATCTTGCACTTTCTTACTCTTTGTGAGAAAATACATACACAGAGAATGGAGTTAAGTTCATGATAAAATTATGCAAGTATAGTAACAAAATGAAATGCTAATCCTAGTTTTTTCCACTAAGATGAAGGAATCCATTCATTTCCTTGGATGAAATTCTCAACAGAGTAACTAAAAACATACTCAGCAGGGATCTGATTACTCCATCCAACTCGCTCCGACGAATTCGATCCAATCCCAAAATTCTCATACTCCCCATAATATAATGTCTTCAAACCAAAATTCCCACTCCACGGCATCCACCCCGACGACGAAACAAGAGCTCCAAGATCACAATGTATAAAAACCGTCCTCGAATACTCCTTCCACGGTCGCCCCAAGAAGGTCCTATGCGCTTGAGGATTGGCATAGTACAATGACATGAACTCCTCAGTGCCATTTACAAGGCAATTTTGGAACACGAACCCAGTCGACTGCGCGGGGTCGGTCCTCCCGTGTGCAGTGATGGGATTGTCATCTCCAAGCCGAGCGTTGAGTTGGCGAGGGCGGACTAAGATATGACAGTTTTGGAAGATGGAGGCTGAGTTGCCAAAGATGAAGTCCACATTGCCTAGGATTCGACAGGAGTTGTAGAATTGGCGAAGGGAGTGAGCGTAGAGAGTGTCTTGATTGCCTATAAACTCACAGTTATGTATGATTGAGAGATCGCTGTCTGATCTAAAAGCCACAGCTTGGTGGGCATCAGGGCCTGCTGTGTTTTGAATGGTGAGTCCACTGGCCATGAATCCATCCCCAAGAACTCCTGCAATTAATTATTTAACTATAGTAATAATTCAATAAAGTTTCATTAAAATATAACTTAATTCAACTCTATAAACAAAAACTCATTTTATTGAATTTATTGATTAATTAGTAAACAATAACTTTAATATATTTAATTAGTTTAAAAAAATTAGTTAAATTAAGCTAGTACAAAAATTCAGTTTTGATTAATCAGAATTAATTACTTATTAATTATTTATAGTCTGTTAATTCTAACATATTATAGTTAGCCCGATTTCTTTTGAAGCTACTTAAATTGTTACTTCATAATATGTAATAATTTTCCTGTTTGTTTTCTTTCAATTTTGAAGAAAATTCAAACCGACACGACACGCTTATATTGCACTCTCGGTCCAGACAACTTTATATTGCTTAAAAGGTATGATCATAATAATTCGGAAAAAAAAAAATTAAATTCAGTTTTGTGAATTAAAAAGTGACTCACCGACTGTGGCCGAATTGTAGGTTGAGATCCCAGGCTGGCCCACATTCAAGGAGCCCGTAATGACCGTTTTGCCCATCCCATCTCCCAAAAGCACCAAATTCTTCTTCTCCAATCCCACTCTCACAGTCTCTTCGTAAACACCTTCCTTTACATGGATCACAAACCTCACCGCCGACTCTCCCGGCGCCGCATCCACCGCCGCCTGCACTGTCGTGTAACACCCCTCACTCCCGTCCTTACACACCGTTGCGTTCGCCTCCGTCTTTGCCGGAATCCCCAAACCCATCCCCACCACCGTCCCACTACTCCCCTCCCAGAACCCGTCTCGCTCCGTCCTCGGTGGGCCCCACGCCGCCATCTCATTCCCGAAAATATCGTACGCCACCGCCATGCTCAGCGCGTTGCTCGACAGCATAGTCAATTTATCAAGAAACGACATCGTTTGATCCACCTCGCGCGTGTCATTCACGTACTTGAGCCCGGACCGGCAACCAGTCTGGTAACTAAGCGACGCGCTTAGCCACGCGCGCGCGTCTTTAGTCCGACCGAGCGGAATTGCGTCGTTGGAAAGTGAAATTCGGTATTCAGAGTAACCCAGCGCCTCCAGACAGCTCAGCGCCGCGGCGGTGCGGTTGCGGTTGGGGCTCTCCACGGAGGACTCAAGAATGGCCTGCACCATGGATTTAGCAGTTTTGAGATTCTCCGAGGAGAGCCAGACGGCGGCCTGAATAATTTGCAGCGGCGTTGGAATCTGGGGAAGACAGTCGGATTGGGAGATGGAGGATACGCATTGGTCCGGGAAGCGAGTGGCTGTGCAGGCGGCGGCGATCTCAGGGCGGAGGGTTTGGTTTGCGGCGGAAGAGAAATGTAGAGGGAGGAAGAAGAGAAAGAGAAGGGAAGGCATTGGAAATGAAGAGAGAAACAGAAGTTGGTTTGTAAATGGTGGGTTTTATCATTCATGGCGGATATTTAAAGTGTGAATTTCAGAGGAAGAGAGAGATGGTCACGTGTTGCGGCGGCGGCGGAGGAAATGGAGGATGGCAGTGGCGATTTGTATGGACTGACGTGACCAACACAGGCGATTGCTATTAATGTGACTTCATTATTTTATTTTGTCCTCATACAAACTCTATTATTATTATTATTACTTTTCATATTAGATCTTATTTCTATTCTTTATTATTCTAATTTTATTCTCTTTAATATATCATAGTATATTTAATATATCAAATATGTGATATACTTTATATTTTGAGTAGATTGGTTAGTTCTACCATTAATATACAAAACTTATCATTTTTCTAATACATCATCATGAACTTATGGTTCAATTCATTCTACCTAGGAGTGAAAATAGTTCGTTTTGGCACGAGGTTTCATCTCAAAATCAATTGACAATAAGAGAAGTTACTCATCTATCTTATTAAGAGTATGAGATTTCTTGATTTTTCCAATGTGGGATCTTCAACATTTTCTCCAAATTTAAAAAAAAATAATAATTTAATTTTCTTGGAAAATATGTTTTAGCTAAGAACATCCTAACGTATCAACTTCATTCATTAGAATTGTAGAATCAAAAGATATTTTGTATACCAATTAATTCATTAACATAGAGCTAGAAGTTTAAAGTCCAAATTTCCTCTCTCGGGCTCTAACTTATTTTTAACAGATAATAATTAATTCGATATCTAGCAATCAATTAATTAATCATGTACAATATCAAAACCCTTCACAACTAACCTCTATTGTTTCCCTATCCCTCTCATGCATAATTCAACATCAATCGAATATGCGAATTCTAAGCCTAAAACTTTCTCTCTCGAGCAAGATTATAAACCTATCAATAGTTAAATAGTGATCAAGTATTTAACAGATTAAGCACAAAAAGATTAGAAAATCAAAGATATTAATCCAATACAAGTATTTAATGACAATCATCTACAGCCATAAGAACTTCACCTACACCCTAGGACTTGAAGAAACTAGCTACAACATGAAAGTCATGTTGTACAAAATTCTCAAATAAAATAAATAAAGAGAATAAAGGAAATTATTAGTTGTTTCACTCCATTGTCGGCACGACATCAAATTTCAAGCTCTCTAATCAAATCCTGACATCCACCCTCTGAAATTCTTTTGTACAGACCTCTCTTAACCTCGGCAAAACTCCCAAAATGGAATCTCTTGAAACCTTAAGCGAGTTGCTCTTTTAATACTCAAATTCAGAGTAGCGTCGTGACTATCTAAAATGGACCTCAAAGCGTTGAGCAACAATATGTGCAATACATGTTCAAAGCATTGCAACTCTTGGGTATAGCATCGCAACGCTACCCTGTTTGATGCTCTCGATTTAGAGCGTCGAACAATGCTCATTTGAATATTACAACGCCTCTTGATAATTTTTTCTCTCTCTCTTTTCATGCCTTAGGTTAACTTTGGCCTACCTAAGGCTCTTTTCTTCATCATTTCATCTTAATTTAGTCAATTCTTGTCCAAATATTCGGTTCCTACAGAATCAACAAATAATTAAATGATCAATAAATACATTTATCAAACAAAACCAACTAAATTCTAAGATCAAGAAAGCACCTTTTGATCAATGCTTTTCAATATACTTGAAAATGATTCATTTTTTTAATTAATATTAATATACTAATGATATACCACTACTGTTACATTTTAAATTAATTTTGCATGATTGTCGATAAACTATCGTCAATGTAGCACTTAGTATTACATTTTGAATGAATGATGATATATTACTAATGCACAAATAATATACTTGAAATGCATTTTGAATTAGTAAAGATATAAGATTGAAATACCAATATTATACTTTAAGTATATCATTTTGAATGATATACTTCATATTTGGTATATCAACAATATCGTTGATTTACTTTTCTTTCTTTTTAAATATGATATATCAATCTACTCATATACAAAATATGAAGTATACAAAATTTTACAATTGATAAACTAAATTAAATGTAACTTATATACCATCAGAATCAAATCAAAATTTTGAAAATAGAATAAATTAATCGATATAATTTATACTTGCTATATTAGTAGACACAATAATTAATACAATGAAGATATACAATTAAAATTAGATAAAAAGAATTTTTTTTTGATAACATAGGTAAACTAACGCCACAACCTAAATCACACCAAAATCGAACTAATCAAATGACAATGACTTCATATCAAAACAACTTTAACTGAAAGTATATCAAGTATATTTGTTCATACACAGTTGACTTGAGTTCGTGAGTAACATCATCAACGCAGTCACACAAAGATTGGTCGGCAAAGTCTGTACGTTGTTGCCGCAGCTCGCCGTAGCCTCACCATAACTGGTCTGTGATCACCGGAGAACGAGATGAAAACTGCTGCGTGAGGAAGAGGGTTTGGGTTTTTTCCAATACAGAGGCAGTTGGAGGGGGAGCGGGAAATAGATGAAATGAGGGAAAGGGAAAACGAGAGAGGCAGGGGGAGGGAAACGAAAAATAAAGTGGTTCCCTTAAAAAATAAAATAAAATAAAATGTGATTAAAGAAATAGTTTTAAATACTGTTATTTTAAATTTGAGAAATAATTTTAAATTAATTATTGGAGAATTTTTAAAAATAGAAAAATAAGGGAAACTATTTACACAAAATAACAAAATTTTTAGATAGTTGTGATAGAAATGATAGAAGTCTATTGTTGATAGATGCTCTAATAGAAGTCTATCAATGTCAATCAGAATTGTTTTTGCTATTTTCTGTAAATAGTTTGACATTTCTTTCTATTCTTCATCATTCCATCTTCGTTTCCCTCTTTTATGTTTATTTATATATATTATGCTAATATTGGATTATTTTATTGTTAGGTTCAAATACTACCATTGGTCCTTGTATTTTTGGCTTTTGTTCATTTTGGTACATGTGCTTTTAAAATGTTCATTCTGGTCCCTATACTTTCATCTTTGGTTCATTTTGGCCCTTGTACTTTCAAAATGTTCATTTTGGTCCTTGAACTTTCAACTTTGGTTCATTGTGGTCCTTAAACTTTCAAAAAATGACCATTTGGATGCCTTAAAAATTAAGTAAAAATGAAAATGAAGGGACCAAAATGGTCATTTTTTGAAAGTACAAGGACCAAAATAAACATTATAAAAGTACAGGGACCAAAAATGGACCAAAGTTGAAAGTATAGGGACCAAAATGAACCGAAACCAAAAGTAGAGTGACCAGAGTAGTATTTAAACCTTATTGTTATTATTAGGGACGTTACTACATCCTCATGCATGCTAATTGCTTTTAAAAATAATGCAATGATCCATAAGGATGAATTAATTAAGTTTCATCCGAATTTTAAGATTAAAACATAATAGCAACACGAGCATAGCTCAACTGACATAATTAAGATTGTATTATTAACTTTGAGGTTAGAGGTTTAATTCCTCACTCCACATATTGTAAAATAATAATAATGACAACCTAACTAATGTGGTAGTGACGGTGACTGACAAGTGGAGCCATTGAAAACATTGGAGGGATGGAGAGTGGTGAGCCAAACATTGAGTGGGGTAACTTTTACCAACTTAATCAAACTCATGTTAGTTAGCCAAACACCCCCTAGCGATTGTTGATAGATTTACAATTGTCTTTTCTTAATCTTCCATGTCAAAGTCAAAATTTTTGACAAATAAATTATTTGAGGAGGTAGCCACAATGTGGTTGGACTTTTCAATTATTTAATGTATGTGAGGAAAACTACAAAAGTACTCTAAATTTGTATTCATTAATTATTAAGAATATATTGAATCTACATCCTCCTAATAAGATAAACCACACCGTGGTGGTCTCATTAAATATTTTTCTTATACCTTTAGGTTTTTCAAATTAATTTATAATATTTAGATTTTTTTAATTCATTATTCATTTTTGTATATCATATTACTTCACTAATTTAACATATAGTATAAATAATTGATTGATTTAAAAAATAATTATAATAAGTATGTCAACATGAGCATAATTTAACTAACATAAAGTTTATATAATTGTCTCGAGGATAGAAGTTTGATTCTCCCACCAATACGTATGTGAAAATAATGGTTTGAGAAATTCTATAATGGTGTAAAACTACCTTTTTTTTCTTCCTTTGTTTTTCCATTGCTAGATTGTCCCCTAAATTTTACCTTAGACTAAAAAATTCATATTTTATTTTTCATAAACTAATTTACTCCATAATTTCTTGCTCATTCTATTCACCACATGGACATATTTTTTGGTTGAACTAATCAATAAATTATTCTAAAAACAATAGTTAATAATTTTTTTATAAAAAAGATAATTTGTTAAATTACTTTTTTTTTTACCCATTTTTTTAACTACTTATCATTTAAACAAATTTACTCTTTCCAAGATACTTTTAATGCAAAATTATTGTTACTAGGTATACCATAATAGGTATATAATATAATTAGTTCGAGATCATTTGAAAAAGAAAAAGGGGTTCGAGATGAAATACAGGATAACTAAATAAAAGTATGTGATCATAAAAATTAAGTGAGTCTCACTACAAAAAATTATACTTCTGCCAACGCCTTTTCTCCTGTGCCAAATATTATGTCGAGAAAAAAGGTATTTCTTGACGCTAATACTACTATCAGGATAAATAGGATCTCCCGATGCCAATTTAAACTGGCGTCAGGAAAAACTACCTATACAATGAGTTTGTATGAGATTAGACTATGAAATATTTAATCTCTCTTTATAAATTTGTTAATGAAGAAGAAGAATATTTCACAGGATAATTGATAGCACCTGAAATGTGTTATCTTGCTCAGCTTAATTCAGATTTGTTCTTAAGTTTAATATGTTTATTAGATGATTTTAGGTTTCAAGCGCCTGAGAGGTAGAATAGATTGTTAGGTTGAAAACCAAGCTAAAATGGACTATTTGGAGCCCTAACGAACCAACTCGGTCAAACGAGGAGGAAAATAACAAAAACGCCCATAAGGACAGTGCCTCAAGGTTGCATGACACTAGCTAGCCTCGTTGCTAAAAAGTCAAGGCTGGCCAAAGATGTAGTGCATGGTGCTATTGCATGAAGAAGCCTCACAGCGTCATGGGGCATGAAGGAAAAAGTTCGTAACGCCACGCCACATTCGCATATTATAAATACAAGATTTTCCTTTTTAAGTTAAATCAATCCCCCGAGCCTTAACTTCCAATCGTCCCTTTCTCTTTTCTTTAGTACTTTTAGTCTATTTTCATACTTTGGGGATGATTCTTGCCTTAAGGAGCTTAATTTCAATGTTTAGTTGCTAAGGTACACTTTCTTCTAGCTTAGTATTAGAATTAAAATCCATTTAATTTGATTGGGAGAACTTGTATATGATGGTTAGTATAGATGTTTATTTAACCTGTAGAGTGGGGAATCTCTAAATACATGGTGAATGAGAGAGGGGTGGAGAGAAATTTCTCCCTCGCTTGCCTCATATATATATTATATATATATATATAGTGAAATTATTATAAATGGAAAAAAAATATCAAACTATTAACAAATATTGAAAAATTTTACTGTCTATCAACGAGAGACTATGATAAACTTCTATCACTCAGTTGGGCTTGGGCCCTATCTTTCTTAATAACTTAATCTCTCTTTATAAACTAGTGGTAAGGCCTCTATTCATAAAGGGCCTTACTTGGGCTTGTGCCCTATATTTTCTTGGCCCAAAATTTCACCATAGGCTTAAATTGGGTCAAACTTTGGACCCCAACAACTTTTGTTACTCAGTTTGATCTAATTTATAATTGAGAAAATTACCTTTTTAGTCCTTAAGTTTTGAACAATATGTACGTTTGGTCCCTAAATTTTAAAAATGTACCTTTTTAGTCCCTTAGTTTATAAGAATATGTCCATTTGGTCCCTGAGTTTTCAAAATATACCTTTTCAGTCCCTGGGTTTTTAAAAATAGGTCTAAGAGATCCCTCAAATAATTTTTTATTATTAATTTAAATAATTATATGACATTTTAAATTATAAGAATAATTTTTAAAAACCATTTCGTCTCTAAAACTATTTTTTCTAATTTTAAATATCATATAATTATTTTTAAAAAATTAAAGAAAAAATATTCGGAGGACCTTTTATACCTATTTTTAAAAACTCAGGGACTGAAAAGGTATATTTTGAAAACTCAGGGACCAAGTGGACCTATTCTTATAAATTGATGGACTAAAAAGGTATATTTTTAAAACTTAGGGACCAAACGCACATATTGTTCAAAACTTGAGAACTAAAAAGGTAATTTTCCCTTTATAATTTTAGTCCAATTGAACCTCTAACCAAATTTATCGATCATAGTCTAAGATTAATCATGTTGAATTCGATAAGTCTATCGTTGAGATTGAATGGTTAGAAGGGAGACATGTGACATATTTTAATTTGTCATTTATTTGTCGCCAAATTTTAATCTAAGGATACTATAATTCTTAATTGACCCTAAATTTAATAAAATGGACTTTTGTAAATGACGTAATGAAATTTTATTGGCCAAAATTTCTACTCGAAAGATATCGATAGTATTTTTTATAATTTAACCTATATTATAATAATCTTAGTTGAATTGAAATGGACCTAAAACTATTCCTTTTCCATCCCAACGTGCATACAAATAAACTACAATTTTAAACTTAAAAACTCAAAAAGAAAAAAAAAATGATTAGAGCCATCAAATTTTGCTTATTAGGCAAATGATTGAAGGTTAAAGGACCCACTTATTACCAAATAAAAGGAAAATTTTTAGTTTCATTTCATTTTCATTTCTTTCCTTCTTTGTATAATTTTAATTTTAATTTTATTTTTTTTTTTTTGTTGCTGCGGTTTCCCTGTCTCGGACGGTGTTTTGCTTCTCTCAAGTCTCAACCACCTTTCAATATTTCTTCCATTTCAATAATAAAAACACCATACCGACATTTTCTATTCTGGAAGTTTCACAAATCTATCCATTTCCATCCTCTTTGCTAAGATCCTTCGACGAAATCCAAAGGTAATTTCTCTCTGCCTCTGCAACTTCCAACACATCCACTCGCTTTTGGATTTGCTCTTTCTTTCGATTCAATTGAAATAAATGAACAATCCGCCGGTTTCTGCATGTGGGTTCCATTTTTTTAGACTTATGAAGCAACCCCATTTGCCATTTTGGCCCATTGCCTTCTATACATAATCCAATAAATTGGTTTTGAGAAATATCATTACAGAGTGGCAAGGGATTGGTGATTTTAGGATTTGATCGATGCTAGTTTTGAAGCTTTCCCTGAAAAGATTTGCTGAATCTTTAACCGTTTGTTGTTTGTTTGCTAGCTTTTTGATGCCCTTGTAAACATTAGGTGAAATGATGATTGAGACGATTAGTAATTTGAGTAAAAGCACGTCGTTCAATAAAAGTGCTTCGTTTAATAGGAGGGCTTTAAGTTCTGGAAGCCCGAGGGTGAGTCGGGTGGGCTGGATCTCCCGTTGGTATCATGTGTTTGTGGTCATTGGATTTCTGGTTTCATCTCTTGTAGTGATTACTGCTGGTTATATTCATGTACTGCCTAGTCTTCCTCTGTCTTCTCATAATAACGGTGTTTCAAAATCGAGTTATTTGAATGAAACCTCGAATGGAAGCTGCAATGTGTATGAAGGGAGCTGGATTTTGGATGATAGTTATCCACTTTACAATGCTACAGAATGCCCTTTTGCTGAGAAGGGATTTGATTGCTTGGGTAATGGTAGGGTGGATCAGAACTATCTGAAGTGGAGGTGGAAACCGATGAACTGTGAAATACCAAAACTTCAAGTGCAGAATGTGCTGGAAATGCTGCGGAGTAAAAGGGTCGTATTTGTTGGAGATTCGATGAGCAGATCACAGTGGGAATCCTTGATATGCTTACTTATGAGTGGGGTTGAGGATAAAAGGACTGTTTATGAGATGAATGGGAATAAGATCACAAAGCGGATTAAATACTTAGGTGTTCGGTTTAGTTCCTTCAACTTCACTGTTGAGTTCTATCGCTCTGTTTTCCTTGTGCAAGAAGGTCAGATGCCAAGACATTCACCTAAGAGAGTGAAGTCTGCCCTTAAACTGGATGAGCTGGATAGTATTAGCGGCCAGTGGATTGATTCGGATGTTCTAGTATTCAACACTGGACACTGGTGGGTCCCTGGGAAGTTGTTTGAAACGTAAGTTCCCTTTTCGTATCGTGGTATTTGTTTGAAACTTGGTTACCTATATATGCCAATTCCAATCAGTTTATATCATAGACAAATGTAATTTGATATCACACGTCTTGTACACGATGAAGCTATTAATTTATAAATCTATTCTCCTTGTGTGTAAATATGCATTCCAGACTGAAGTTAGTGATTGAGCTAAAGCTTCTATTCACAAGTTTGTGATCTTATTGTCATTTGTATAGAAGGAAAATGATGAAGGGAAGTAGTTAATTAATCTTACCATCTTTAGAACCTCATGAAGGCTTCTAAAGATTTGTTGGACAGTGGTTGCTATTTTCAGGTTGGAAATTCGCTAAAGCTTGGAATGTCAATTCCCACAGCTTTTGGAGTAGCACTTCGCACATGGGCATCTTGGATTGAGGAAAATATCAACACAAACAGAACCCATGTTTTCTTTCGTACTTTCGAGCCATCACATTGGAAGTATGTGCTTTCTGTTGATTTAGTGTCATTTTTTCGAATTCCTTTGTTTTGGGATGAACTAGGAATGGATTTTTCTTGATGCATTTATTATTCACATTTGATGCTTTTTAAATGATTTTTCCACTATATATTTGATCGATGTTTATCACAAAACATTGGTGTATTCAGGTTGGAACTATTTAGCATCCTAAAAATTTTCTTGATGCATTGATTTTTTTCTGCTTATAATGTTCCTATCAAACTTATAGCTTTTCGTGAAGTACGGATGATTAAACTTATAGCTTTGATGCATTGTTGCTGCGTTGTTAGTCTAGTCTTTTTAACATTCATGTTAGTAATTCAGAGACATAAAAGAAGTACCTAGTTACAGATTGTCAATGGGATTAGATATGGAAATCGAATCCATTTGTAGGTTAATTTTGTATAGGAAGAAATGGCAAAGGAGTTCACAGCGAGAATATGTGATGATGAAGTATTGTGCAAGAATTATAAAGGATATCATTTGAAGGATTTAATGGAGAATTTAGTCAATGATAAAGGGTAAACTGTAAAGTAGGAAAAGTGTGAAACATAAATGTTAGGAGAGTATACAATGTTTAAACCCACAGTATTTGGCTATTAGCTGTTGGCAGGCTGATAGGACTTCCTGTCAATTTTTTCATGAAAATAAGTAGCCAAAGTAAAAACCTACAGAAAAACAGTTTTCCAAACATGCATTCCAAATTAGGATGTTATTAGTTTTTTTCCAAGATGGTTTTGGACTCTGATAGAACCTAAATGTATAGAAAGATCAAATTTAACCAAACTACAAGATAAACCAAGTGTTCGGGTTACTTGGACCCTCCCTTTTGAGGTCTTTCTCAAACTCTAAATCATTCACCAAAATATTGCCTACCTTTCTCTTTCTCCTTCTCCACTCCCTCTGTTTATAACAAACTATCCTAACAACTTCTCTATCTAATTGCTCATGTACCCTTACAATACTCTAATAACATTCCTATCAGACTCATTCCCGAACAAAAGTTTTTACTGATGTGAAGATTCTGTTTTGTAAGCTGATGGCTGAACTTTATAATTTCTTGTGATAAGGCGTTATTTCTTTTTCAACCAGAAACGAGGCCTTCCATTTATTTAATGAAAAGATACAATAAGATACACGATTGTAAAGGAGTGGTAGAGCATTATTTTGCAATATTCTTGACATAGGTGCTGTAAGATTGTACTCTTTTATCCGTTGTTGATGTGCTTTGGTCATGCATCAGGGACCACACCTTCAAATATTGCAGTGTTACCCGTCAACCTGTGACCGATGCTGGAGAAAGGGTCAGAAGCATATTTTCCGACACCATATTAGAGGTGGCAAAGAATATGAAAGCTCCCATTAACGTTTTGCACATAACGTCCATGTCTGCTTTTCGAAGCGATGCACATGTTGGCGAATGGAGCGACAACCCATCTGTCCCCGACTGCAGTCATTGGTGCCTACCTGGAGTGCCTGATGTGTGGAATGAAATTTTGCTTTCTTACCTGCTTACTGAATATGATAGTTCATTCAAATGACCAATACACATTCAAGTAAGTATATACCTCTCGACCTCCAAAATGAACTCACAAGAACGCTCAGTTTTTTGTTGTGAAGGTCCATCCTACTGTGCTAAATTACTGTCTCCTCTTAAACTTATGCAGAATGGTCTAACACGAATTTGCTAACATCGAAGAGAAATGTATGCCGAGTATGGAGAGACATGTATTTGCCAATGTCGGAGACTGTCACACTCAATACTTTGGCGACATAGAACAGTAATATCGGTCAAGATCAATAATCTCGAGTCTCAATTCTTTAAAGAAAGGAAGTGCATATATAGAGTTTCACGAATAAAACTGTTTAGGAACAAGTTCTTTCTTTGCTTCTTTCTTTTTTGCCTTCTATTTGTTCATCCATTCTTTAGGAGAGGCCAGATTATGGCCATGAGATGTATCAGTATCTATTTTTCTTGTACTAATCATGATATTTTTAAAGGACAAACACAGTGGGGGTGAAATGTTGGACATGAAATAGCAAAAGGTAATTCTATTTTATCATCTTTTCTACATGTTCTTCCTTTATGTGATTCATTTTGTTTAGAATATTAAGAATACATTGGATACTCAACTACATTAGAAGTGAAGTTTGAAACAGCAAAGCACAAGAAAAAAGAAAGATCAATCAACAATTGGAAGTTTACAAACACAATCTTGGATACAAAAAATGAATTTCACTAGTAACAGCCTGACATCTAAACTAGTACTCTCCTAGAGCTTAATGACCACAAACCCATTATTTTTGCCAACTTACCATTCCCTTCAAACTATGGTACTGAAAATGAGATTTAAAACTATGGTCCAATTCAGTTTGTTGACATATATAACTTTTGTAGAGCAATTGAGGGTGTGTTTGGAATACATTTTTAAGTGTTTAATTTAAAAATCAGTTATTTTGAAAAAAATTAGAGTGATTGACAACCACTCAAAATAGATTTTGGGGTGTATTTTAACCAATTTTTATCAAAAGAGTTTAAATAAAAATGAGTTTTTTGAAAAACTTTTTTTCTGAAATCAATCCAAACGGGTCTTGAATCATTCCAATTCCATTTCTTGGCTCGGTAGCAAATGTCTAACTTCTTCAAAAGAAATAGAGCCTGTTATAATGAGATTTATGAGTGCAAGATCATAATCAAGGTTTAGGCTGCTCAAAATGTGCATCAATGACTATGATTGATACTTTCACTCTAGGAAAAACGCTCTATGATAGCTTTAAAAAACACTACTAAAAGTCTTTTATAATGTTTTGTGAAGAGTCATGGCACTTTAGGCTAGACTTTTTATAGCATGTTTAGGGCATGTTTGGATTGACTAGAGTTTTTTTTTTTTTTTTTTTTTTTTTTTTCAAAAAAATCATTTCTATTTAAACTCTTTTGATAAAAATGGTTTAAAATACACTTTGAAAGTGTTTCAAAATGACTTATTTTCAAAATTAAACACTTGGAAAGTTAAATCAAACACACTCTTAATGCTATAACAATTTTCTTCAAAGTTATAAAAAGCTATTTTTGTAGCAAAAATAGAAAGTAGTTTTTGTCAATAATAGCATTTATTTACCATTATAAATGATAGGAAACAAATCATTTTTTACCCATAAACTTGCTTAGTTTCAATTTTAACCCTACACTTTCAATTTTATCAAATTACAGCTCAAACTTAAATAGGTGTTGTAATCTTAATTCTAAACTTTAAAAACTGTTACAATTTTAACCTTCTAATAAGTGTTCACTTGAAATAAAACTAAAAAATGTCTATTATGCATCTAATGAATTAAAAAAAACATGTACTATATGAAATTGGTATCATTTTATAGAAAAATGGCATTAAGCTACTTTTTTTTAATTTGTTGAACTTTGGCAAGATTATTCCTTTTTTTTTTTTTTTGGCAAAACAAGAAATTATTGAATTTATGAAGATTTTTACCTTGTATTTTGTTAAAATTAGTGGGTGAGAACAATTGCAACATTTATTTAAATTTAAAGGTTCAATTTGATAAAATTAAAAATTAAAGATTTGAGGTGAACATTAATATTTTTTTTTATCATTTTTATAGCTTTAAATAGAAACTACAATAGTCAATAAGAGCTTAGCTCAACAACCATTATATGTATTAAAGACCAAAAGTTCCGTAGTTCAAATCTCTCCACTCCATTTGTACTAAACAAAAGAAAAAAAAAACTATCATAAGCTTTTATTTATTATTATTTTTTTTATGGCGTTTATAAACATTTCAAGGAGCTGCTCCAGAATCAACCAAATGGCAGCAGGCAATAGCAGCAATCGGTGATGAATCCAATCCTCCAAATAAAACAAGTCCAAATGGCACATTTGTTATAGGTCTCCTAGTAACAGCCCTACACAATAACCATACAATAGAATATCTTAAAATAACAAAAAAGTTATAATATATGAGACATTACCACTCTCTAAAATAACGTTTTTCTTTCTTGTTTTTAATTTTTATTTTTCATTTTTTAAGAAATAGATTTGTTTGATAATATATTCCTCATTTTGTTTCCAGAATTTGTCAAACATTTTAAAATTGTCATACATAAATTTTAGTTACTAAAACATGGAATTAGCCTTAATTTAACATTTTCAACCATAATTTTTATAGAGCAATATAATTGAGTTGGATTTGAGTTAACATTATTTAAAGTAAATGACTCGAATTAGACAATTTTATTATTGTTTTTTAATTTTGCATCAAGACTTATTTGTATTAAATAATGTATATTTTTTAGGGAAATTATTATAAATAGAAAAAATATCAAACTATTTACAAATATAGAAAATTTTCAATATCTATCAGTGATAGACTGCGATAGAATTCTATCGCTTTCTATCGCTCAAGCAAATGAATTCTATCGCTTGAGCGATAGAAAGCGATAGAATTATATAGCGGTCTATCATTGTAAATAGTTTGGCTCATTTTTCTATATTTGAAAAGAGCCATATTTTTTATGATTTTCTTTTATACATGTTAATGCACACCACGTGTTTTTATATTACACGATTAAATTCTATTTAAACTATAAACATGGAAAAAAGAAAGAAAAAAAAATCAGACACAAGAAATAGTTATCAAACAAGGTTAGGTTAACTATTTCTTTTTTCAAGAAACAATAATGGTTACCAAACATATTCTTGTTTCTAGTTCTTGAAAACAAGGAATAGAAAAACAAAAAAATATGAACCAGGATACGAAAACGTTATCACACAGGGCTGCAACAACTCATCAATTTTCAAGGTTTTCAGTCTAAAGTTCCTTGTAAAACAAAAACATCAAATGCTAACATCTAATAGCATTAAGATTGGAGAAGTTCCAAAAGATTGGTCTTTCCGAATGAAATTTCTGTGAAATAGCTCTTTGATAAATATCTATGAATAAAAATGGGAGTGCACTAAAACCGAACACCTCTTAGACAATCTACAACTAAGACAAACCAATCAGATCATTTTTCATTTTGCAGTTCATAAAATGTAGACGCAAAAAGAAGAGACCACATGTTTTTGGCCACAGAATCACCCATAAAAGCAAGTTTATCTCCTTGAAGAAGTTGAAGAAATACCTTGGGGTTGAAGCAAATTTCCAATTAAGAAAATCCAAGTCCCTCTTGCCCAAGCAAAAACAATTTCTCGGACTCTCAAATAATCGAACAATTAGATTTGGCATTAATGGCTCTTCAACTAATCGTGCTCTCTCTTTTCTTCCTGCAAAACCAACCAATTGTTTGGGCTCCAATTGAATCATTTGGTAACATTTGTTTTTTAGTTTTTAAAAATTAAACTTATAAACTCTCATTCCATCTATACATTATTTTTTGTTTTATTTTCTACTTTCTACTAATGTTTTAAAAAATCAAGCCAAGTTTTAAAAACTAAAAAAATAGATTTTAAAAACTTGTTTTTGTTTTTAGAATTTGACTAAGAACTAAACTATTTTATTTAAGAAAAATGAAAATTATGGTAAGAAATTGAGAGGAAATAGGTTTACTTTTTTAAAAAAAAAAACTAAGGTCCCGTTTGGTAACCATTTTGTTTGATGTTTTTTGTTTTTGAAAATTAAGCCTATTTCATTCCAATTTCTTACCATGATTTGCATCTTAATTAAGTATAAGAGTTGTATTCTTAGCCAAATTTCAAAAACAAAAAAAAAGTTTTTAAAAACTATTTTTTTAGTTTCAAAATTTGACTTGGTTTTTTTAAAACATTGGTAAAAAGTAGATAAAAAAACAAGAAATTTAAGAGTGTGTATATGTTAATTTTCAAAGACTAGAAATAAAAAACCAAATGGTTACCGGACACGACCTAAATGGTCACCAAATGAGGCTTTAGTTTTTGAAAATGAAGTCTATAAATACACTCCCACCTACAAAGAATGTTTTCAAATTCAGATTTGAAAACTAAGAAAAATGTAGATTTTGTTTTTGAAATTTAACTAAAACATCAAATGTCTATATAGGAAGGATGAAAATTGTGATTAAGAAATTGTGAATTAACGAGCACAATTTCAAAAACTAGATAGTTATTAAAGAGCTGTAAAAATTGAAACAAAAAGTTGACAGTTGGGTTCAATTTTGGGTTTACCTTTTACAGTTTTCATTTTCAGTATATACTCCTAAATGCTGATCGAGCCTTTGGTGATCTTAATCGACTTTGATTGAGAACTATTAATAATATCTCAGCTGCAACAAGATTGAAAGATGTACCTTGGGTTCAAGTGAACACAGCTTGTACTGCTAATCTCAGCAGGTTATATAAAAATATAACTTAGTGGCCTCTATATTGAATCAACCAAGAAATCTTCAAGATCATGTGCACATACAACAGAAGCACTTGTGGTCTCAAGGAAATGTGGTCGTTGCTGTCGATTGATACAACGACCAATTGTAGGTCGATTGAACAACTCAAGTTTCGACTGGTTGCTACTTGAATAGGATCTGTTCAACCGTGTCCTTGAGTTCTAAGTTGTTTCACAGTTTACAGCTGCTTGTCTTACTGCATTTAATGTTTCAAATATTCTCGAAGCCAAAGGATGACAATTGTCCCCTCCGTAGAATTTATGTACAACTCCATCAATGGTTATGCAGCTGCAACCAGGGACTTTCGTCAAACCAAGGTCTTTCATCTTCTCTCTAGTCAGCAAAACACCATGCGATATACCAAGAGATTCATATATACTAATCAAGGCTATAAAATTGCTTGGATTTGTAGGTTCCAACTTGAAAAGCCGGTTGGCTGCAATTTCCCCAATCTCAAGGTTCCTGTGGATCATACAACCAGAAAGCAGAGCACCCCAAATGCTTGCAGCAGCGGTAGGCTTCATATTTCTAATCAACAGAAACGCTTCCTGCAGAAAGCCAAAGCGACTCAGAAGATCAACAACACAAGCATAATGTTCTACCGTCAGCTCAACCTTATAATCTAAAACAATAGACTGGAAAATTCTCCAACCTTCATTGATGTAACCTGCATGACTGCAGCTAGCCAAAATGGCTGTCAGTGTTACAGAATTGGGTTGGATTCCACAATTCTTCATTTTGTTAAACAGGACCAAGGATTTCTCTCCTTTCCCATGAGCCCCATAACAAGAAATCATTGTGGTCCATGTAACAATATTCAAGCTGCTCATATTCCAAAAGACCTTTTCAGAATCAAGCAGGCTTCCACACTTTGAATACATATCAATCAATGAGTTCCCAATTGCAACATCAGCAGCAAATACCATACTCTTCAAAACTAAGCAATGAATCTCTTTTCCTTTTCTCAAATCTCCTTCCCCTCCACAAGCATTCAAAACACTAGGAATTGTCATAAAATCCATCTTCACTCCTTCCAAGAGCATGCGACTGAAACAATCCAATGCATCCCTATAAAGCCCAGCCCTCCCATACCCAGAAATCATCGAGTTCCAAGAAATTGTATCTTTCAAGATCATATTATCAAACACCTTCTTAGCATCACCCACAATCCCATACTTAGCGTAAAAGTCCAAAACCGTACTGTCTACAACAACATATCCTTCAAACCCCAGCCTAATTGTCCAACAATGAAGTCTCTTCCCCAAATAAACATCCCCAATACCAACACTAGCCTTAAACATCTGAGGCAAAGTATACTGGTCAGGCAGAAAACCAAGGTCCCTAAACTCATTAAACACATTTATTGCATCAAAGTACAAAGAACTATGAACATAAGAAGCAATCAAGATATTCCAGGAGTGCATGTTTCTGTGAGTCATTTTGTCAAACACCTTGATGAGCACAGCTTCTGAGAATGAAAGAGAAACGGGAAGTGCTATGACTATGAGACATTGATAGCTGCCTTACGAGTAAATTGTGAAAGCACAAAATCCTTAATTCTCTAATCTATTGAAGCTCTTATACAGAATGAAATGACTCTCCCGATTTTTTGTTTTTAATTTATAAGTTAGTACTATTAATTTATAGGAAATTTTTAAAAATAAAAAATAAGGAAAACTAGTAAATTTGTTAGATAGTTGTGATAGACACTGATAGAAGTCTATCAGGGTCTATCACTGATAGAAATAATAAAAGTCAATTACTGATAGATGCTGATGATAGATCTTAATAGAAGTCTATTAATATCTATAAGTATTTTTTTTTTTGTTATTTTCTGTAAATAGTTTAACATTTTTTTGTATGTGTGAAAATTTTCCTTTAACTTATCTTCACTTTTATATCTATATAACACTGTTTGTATTACCAATATAAATTTATTTATTCATTAAATTTCACTATCTCATTTTTTATTTTCTTCTATTTATTGAACGAACATTGAAATTTGTTAAATAAAAAAAAGAATAGAAAATGAAAAATTTATTGTAAACAAAAAAAGATTTAAATACTACTTGGTCGTTACATTTTTTATTTTTATTCATTTTGATCTCTTTATTTTCAAAATGTATATTGTAGTACCTATACTTTTAACTTTAGTTCATTTTGGTCCCTCTACTTTCAAAGTATTCATTTTGGTCATTGTACTTTCAACTTTGGTTCATTGATCCTTCAACCTTAAAAAAGTGACCACTTTAATCTCTTGAAAATGAAAATGAAAATGAATGGACCAAATTGTCACTTTTTTATAGCATAAAACCAAAACGAACAAAAGTTAAAAGTACAAGGAACTAAATGAACAATTTTAAAGTATAGGGACCCAAATGAACCAAAACAAAAAATAACAAAAAAAAAAAATTCTTCTTTTAAAATAGAAGAAAAATTCAACGAGAACCAACTAAATCCAAAACAACACATTACCTCCTCAAACACAATACAGGAAACCCAAACGACACAAACAAGAGGTTCGTCTAACCATTATCAATAGCTTCTTCCAAACTTTGAAGAAACACAAAAAAAAATGCATACACAAAATTTCCATGACTAGATGTCGCTTGAGCAAGACGATGGGCAACATCGAAATGTAACGAGTGCATAAATATACGTTGGTTGATGAATTTTGTGCATGAGTAATATAATATGGTATACACAACATTTCGTATTGATATACGAAATATACTACCGCAATATAAGTATATTGAGGAATCCGTGAGTAAAATCAAAAAAAAAAAAAAAAAAAAAAAAAAAAAATCAAATTAAATCTTATTTCTTTTCATTGAAAATCTAAAAGACAATTGTAAGTTAATTGCAAACCTGCCCTTACACTAAAAACCAAGTCAAACTTGATATGAAAATTAAAATAGTGAATAACACCAAAAATATATACAATTTTTCTAAGTAGAAATTAAAGAGACAAGAAAAACCATTGTTGGAATACGGTTTCTTTTCTTGTCTTAATTCTGCCGGCTTTGATTCAAAATTAGGTTGGCCGGCAAGTCCAAGAAATCATGATATATAAAATCCTCACTCAAAAACTTCTTCTTCTTCATCATATATTCTTCAAGCAATTACTCATACAATAATTAATTGAAGATGATCATACCTCATCAGCTTCAATTTCTCCTCTTCATCGCTGCAACTTCACTTCTCTGCTTCAACAATTTCTGCTGTAAGTAGTAGAGAGTTTGGGTGTATCCTTTATCTCGATCAAAAAAGATAGATACACTTGTACATACACCAAGTATTTTTCAATCTCAAACATTTTTCAATTCTATCTTAAAAGTTAAAAGAAACTCTTTTTTCTTATACATTGTGTTTTTCAATTTTATTCATCATTTCAGTGTTCTCTTTACCGTTTACCTACTCAAGTTGAATTATGATTAAATTTGTTTGTGTGGCTTGAAGAATCAAATTTTAAAAATAAAATCAAAATTTTACTTTTTTTTCTCTTTTTCTAAAGCTTGAAATTTTGAAAATATTAATAAAAAGTAGATAATAAAATTAAAAAAAAAAAAAAAAAAAAAAAAAACTTGAGGTGGGAGTAGAATTTATAAGTTTGATTTTTAAAAATAAAAAACAAAATACTAATCAACACGATTGCAATTTTCTTAGAAGTGATTTTAGTGACTGATTTGTTTGGTTACACTAAAAAAATTATTTAAAAAGTGATTTATAGTCCATCACTTTGTAATCACATTTTGAAGAATCAGTTTTAAAATGGTTTTTCCACAAAATATTTAAATCAAATTGATTATCTACTTCAAAAGTTTTTTTTTTTTCCCTAAAATCAAACAAAACTTTTCAACCTTTTATATATATATGTATCACTTTAGAAATCCAAAAATACTCTTCTTAATATGCAGATGGGAAAAAAGTGATGATGGAGTACATCGGAGCGACAGGCATTCCGATCACATTTGATAACGTCCCGATCTTCGATGATATTGACTTCCATTTCATTCTCAGCTTCGCCATTGATGCAGATTCTTCTGCCATTCCTCAAAATGGGAAGTTCTCCCCATATTGGGAGCCCTCCCTAACCCCAGATTCAGTTGCAGCCATTAAAGCCCAACACCCCAACGTTAAAGCCCTAGCCAGCCTCTCCGGTTGGAGCCTCAACGACATCGTCCTCCGATGGCGCAACCCTCCAAACCCCAATCTCTGGATCTCCAATGCCTTCTCCACTCTCCAAGACCTCGTTGTCAAATACCACCTCGATGGCATTGACATCGACTACGAGAACTTCCCGAAACATGGCTCCAACTTCGCCTTCTGCATCGGCGAGCTCATAACCCTATTGAAGAACCAAAGCATAATCTCAGTAGCCACAATTGCACCGTATTACTCGACGGTTTCGCCGTACTTGGAGCTCTTTCATGGCTATGAGAAGGTGATTGATTTTGTGAACTACCAATTTTACACTGACAAGGTGACAACTGCAGAGGCATATTTGAAGAGATTTGAGGTTCGAGCTAAGGAGTTTGGAAGTGTAAAGTTATTGCCGAGCTATGAGGTGAATGGAAGAGGGATTCAAGGGGATGCTTTTTTTGAAGCTTTGAGTTTGTTGGATGAAAATGGATTTGATGTTAATGGAGTCATGATCTTCTCTGCAGATGCTTCCTTGTCCAATGACTTCCATTTCGAAACCAAATCTCAACAATTCTTGCTAAATATTTAAATAATCAATGTGTATGAATATAAACTATTAATGTAATTCATAATCCTACACGGATTAAACATTATTTTAATTGATCTTAGTACTTGTTGAATTATATTCTTATATTTTAATTTGGATGGTAGGAGATTATTTTATGTGGCTTTATGTACTTGTAGGTGTGGTTTGATCTCTAGCACTTGATTATATGATTTTTTTTTTCTTGGATATATATACTTCACTTGGAAGATGGAGCACATGAATATTTTTGAAGTTGAAACACTCTTGAAAAAATGTTTCGTATCTTTTAAGGGATTTAGTGTTCAAGTATCGTTCAGTCTTTAGGAGCTTAAGGCTGAAAGGTTTTGATGGTTGGTGAATTATCTTTAAGTTTTCTCTAAATCTTAAATATTTGAATCTCGAAATGAAGGAGAACTACTCTATTTACGAAGCTTCCACATGACAATGTAGATTTGGGCTTGGATGACCCTTGGTCTCAATTATGTGTGTAGATTTTTGTCTTGGTTGTTATGTATTTGGGCCAAAAGAACTCATTTTGGGCTCAATTGAACATGAGCCCAAATATCATGACCTAATTATTAGACCCAACCAACTGATTCAATTCAATGATCATGATCGAATACACATGACAATATCATTTTAAACACACATGATCGACTCGTAATTAACATCAAATTCAATAATTATAATTTTGTCATTAATTTGAAAAATGAGTGATGACTAATTTGTGATTCGTCCAAAAATTTTCCTTCATTAACCTTGCATATGAATTGGTGTTTATTTTCAAAAATTGAAAAGGTGAATTTGGTTAAAGGAAGAATGAGAAGCAATAATAATTAAAGCAGCTAGCACCATATATATAATAATTATAACAAAAAGTTTATAAAATTAAGATAAGTAAAAGTGAAGGCAAACCAGTTTGCATACCTAAACAAAGATTTAGGGTTACAAAAGCATGCATATATATAATTTAATTTAATTTAATTTGTGAAGTAGGTAGAAGTTATGAGAATTGATATTATTTAAATTGGTTAGAGATATTGTTGCTAATGTCTTGTGCTACAGCCTTTGCATCAGCAGAAACTCCAGCCAGTCCTTGCCTTGACAATCCTACACAATAAACCTTCTTCTCTCCCTTCCAATGCTTTGGTATTCCACTTCTTGGCATTCCCCTTTCATTTAGCACCAATTCATAATCCTACATATTTATTCATCCAAAATTTACAACACACACAATTTTATTCCTTTCAACAGTTGCCTTATTCAAACCAATATTTGATTCACATCACAAACCACATCCTAAACTCTAGGATTATATCAATTTTTTGAATAAATGTACAAGAGGCAAATGGAATCAGTAGGTACACCGGAACATCTCAACTAAGTTGACACACCCCTAACACCCTCATCATAGTCCCAAAAACCAAACCATATATCAATTAACACATCTTTTTCAAACTTAATTCAATATATCGTGTGAAACATAAAATTGGTTAACTAACTAGTCCAACCAAAATATTACAATGTGAGCAGTAAATTATGTACAAACAGATTGGTAACAAGAAAATTAAAAAATAAAAGCAATTTTATTATGGTAGAAATAAAAAAATAATAATAAAAAAAGCTTAAACTTTGGTGATGGTAAATACCTGCAGCCACTTGTTAGCAGAGCTTTTGTAGCCAGTGGCAAAGACAATGGCATCAAACTTCTTCGTCATTCCATTTTCAAACTCAATGATTTCTCCATTGATGTTGGATATTTGTGGAACAACCTACATATATTCATAAGCAAAAATAACACTATCAAAATTCAATCTATATGCATACATATATTTAAAATCATTCACTTGTAATTAATTAATTAATAACACCTTCTAATATTTTTGTTGTTTAAAAAAAAAAATTCAAAGTTGGAACAATCCAATTCAAATCACCTGGAAATTGAGAGTAAAATAAACATTCTGTTTTTTAAAAAATATTTAATATGTTACTTAAACTTTAATTTTAATTCTAATAAGTTGTTGAGATAATTGAACATTTTAAGTTCGGACATTGTAAAAAAGGTTAAATTACCAATTAAATGAAAAATTGGGAGTCGAAAAACGCAGCATTATATGGTTAATGAAAATTTTTTGACCTTAATATGACCAGATCGGATCTTGGAAATAGTTCCGACATCAATGACGGGCGTTTTGCCGGAGACGGATTTCAGCTGCATGGGACCCAATTTGGGACGACATATCCCGTGAGCCGACATGTCGCCAAATTTCAGCTTGGAGAGGCCTGTAAGAAGTGCATCCACAACATACACTGGCAAATACTTCATTAAAACCATTCCCACGTACACCATTTCTCTGTTCAGCACGTGCAACTTCAAATGCCATTTTCCACCGTTATGATTCATCCACCCAAACTATATATATATATACACACACATACATACATACAACGACATTAAAGTGTATTCTAAAATGTATCCATCTTTTTAGTCACATTTTGATTGAATAAAAAGAAAATTAAAAAATATATTTTTTTATAAAAAAGAGATTTTTTTTTTTAAAGAAATAAAGAAGTGTTTGTCACGTGATAAATTGTAATTGGACGACTAAGTAGACAACTAAAAAGATGAGCACAACTTAAAATGTACCTAACTATTTTTCTTTACTTGCACACACAAATATATAATAGGTTAAAGTATCATTTTAGTCTCTGTAATGTAGTATTTATTCTATTTTAGATATTGTTCTCTTGATAATTTATAGTTAACTTTTCGATAAAATGAAAAGATGATTATTAAGTCGCATCTCTAATTTTGGGTATATATATATATATTAACTTGAATATAATGGATGAACTGGTTTTAAGATTGATGGATAGTACATAAATTAAATTTAGATATTTCAAAATATAAGAATAAATTATAATGTAATACACCTAAAGTACATCAATTAAAATAATATTTCAACTAATATTACAATAAAACTAGTACATATTTCACATTGTGGTTAGGATATTTATGTATATAATCATAGTATTAAATTTCTATCGATATGTCGATATTTTCATCGAAATTTCTACGTTTTCATGGATTCGATATCGACATGAGGGGTGAATTGATATTTCCATTATATCGTAGAAAAATTCACGAAACACAAAAAAATAAGCATCAAAATGCCACTAATATAAATAATAGACATGTTTACTATTTGAAAATAATAAAATGTTTATTTACTAATTTAAATCTATTTTAAAATTTTTTTGTTTTTATAATTTTTCTAGAAATATCCATCGAAATTGATATTTTATCGATATTTCCATCTAAATTTTCGTAAAATTAGAACCTTGATATTTTCATCGACATCGATATTTTAAACGTTGTATATAACTAGGAAGAGTAAAAAATATCAAGTTATTTTTAGTAATCTGATTAATTAAACTTGGTAGGTTATATTAGGTTCATTTGAACATAGTAAGTGTGAATTTATTGATAGTCTTAAACCATATAAAAAATCATACCAATAAAAACATCTTCCACGTAGGTAAGTTTTGTTTTACATAAAGCTAATTAAAAGTTTTATTTTCATTTTTGTGTTTAGATGGATGCATGCAAAATCATATAATTTTTAATTTTAAGTTAATTCTATATATAGGATAAAAATCTAATTTAATTAAAGAAAATAAAGAAATTATGCACAGACAAAAAAAAAAACATTTGTGGATGCAGTTAGGTCTCTCTCACACGATTTACAAATGTATGCGATAAGCAAATACATCAATCACATAAGCAAATACATGCAGCGCTAAGCTTTGACTACAATATTTAGAAATTAAAGAGATAAATCTTACCTTCCTAATTAATTTAAAGAGAGATAAATTCAAATTCTTATTTTGATACGCGTGTTAAATCAACCTTAGAAAGGGAAGATAAATCTTATCAAGTTTTTTTTATAGTATCAAGAGAGAGATTAACAATTATCGTTAGATCCAAATATCTTTTGATCCAAATTCTTAATTGAAAAAAAAAATATTGTTAATTACCATAATTTAGAAGAGTAATAATCGATAGGATAAAAAAAAATGGCAATTGCAAATATAGCAATTAGGCTCAAAGTATTTGCAGATGTAGCACAATGCAAAAGAATTGACAGATATAGCAGAATTTAAATTCTGCTTTTGAAATCTATTAGTGATAGACCATATCACTAGTAGGACTCTATCGGTGATACACTATATCACTAGTAGGAGTCTATCAGTGTTAGACTATATCATTGGTAGAAGTTTATTAGCGATAGAGTCTATCACTAGTAGATTTTGCTATATTTACAATTTTTTAAAAATGTTGCTATACAATTAATAATTATCTCTAAAAGTGCTATCCAACACAATTACCTAAAAGAAAAAAAAAGAATTATATACTGAGTTAATTATCCTATTTTTATGGAAAATTTTCACATATAAAAAAAATGTCAAATTATTTACAGAAAATAGGAAAAGAAAACACTAATAGACATTTTATCAACATCTATCAGTGATAAACTTTTATCATTTCTATCACCGATAGACCTTGATAGACTTCTATCAGCGTCTATCACAACTATCTAAACAGTTTGTTATTTTGTGTAAATAATTTTTCTTATTTTTCTATTTTTAGAAATTCTCTTTATTTTTATCTTATCTATTCCAAGTTTTTAAAGAAAAGAGAGAGTAACTATAGTTGAGTCTACTGACCACGATAATTTATATTGAAAAAGAGTTTCAAATTTTGGCCAATCTAATTATAGTTGATTCAACTGCTAAAACATATATATACTTAATGAAAGCTTCAAATTTTCTTACTACAAATTATTTTGTGTTGAATGGACAAAAAAAGAAAAAGAAAAAAAGGTTTGAAATTTGAAGGGCAATGGATTGCATGCACATACAAACAATTTTAGCTGATCACTTTCCTATTATGAATATATATAATGTTAAATTACTTTAATATCTAATATTGAACATTTAGAGAAATTAAGTTAGAGATAACTTACAGGGCTTCTAATAACAATTGAAGGGCTAGCTCCATAATTAGAGAGATCAAAAGCAATTTCCATGCCAGAATTTCCACATCCCACCACTAAAACATCTTTACCTTCAAATGCTCGTCCACTCTTATAGTTACTAGAATGAACAATCTCTCCGCCGAAGGTGTTCAACCCCACCACCTCCGGCACGTGCCCAATGCTGTTCTCTCCACTCGCAACCACCAGGAACTCCGCCGCGTAAGCCTCCATCTCCCCCGTCTCAATGTTCCTCGCCTCCACCATCCACTTCTTCTCCCGGTCCTCCTCCAACCATGCCCTCTCCACGCTCCTGCAAATCAACAACTCTATTTAACTTCCGTCTACGTGTCGATATTTTCATTTAATATTTGATATTAAAGGTTAATCAAAATATCACTTTTGTGAATATTATATTAGTAATAAAAACTTTCAACCCTATGTTTAAGAATGATTTCATTTTTAAAAAAAATTGTAAAGATGGATAAGTTTTATTTTTTAGTATTTACAAAGTTTACTATTACACGAACTTAAATCAAAAGTTCATTTATCAACTGTTGTTCGCTAAAACTATCGACATCAAGACTAGAGGTTCGATTCTTCCATTTCATATATTGAAAAAAAAATCAAAAGTTTATTTATCAACTGATGTAAAACTAAAATTATATCGACATCGATACTAGAGGTTTGATTCTTCCATTCCATATATTTTTAAAAAAATCAATAAAAATTATTTTAAAATGCTATAAAGTCCTTTTAATTGTTTAGTATGAATTCTTATAGTAAACAAAAGAAATTTTGAGACATAAAAAGACTTTGACATTTCTGTCGATATCGATGTTATTTAAAAACCAACTTTATTACCTGCGATATCGAGGCCTTATGTCGAACTTGGAAACGTACTCGTCTAGGTACTCGACAAAGGTGGCTCGGGGCATGAATGTCGGGGTGGAGGAGGAGTGGGACATCAATGGAAGAGAGCAAAAATCCTTGGCTAAGTGAAGGCATAAACGATCATAAGCTCTGTTCTTCCAAAGAGAAGCATAGCAATCTTCTTTCTCTAAAACAATGTTAGGAATTGAGAGATGATTTAGGTAAGCAGAGGTAGCCAAGCCAGAAGGGCCTGCACCAACAATCACCACTCTCACTTCTTCCATTTTACAATAATATGAACAACCTTTTTTTCCTTTTTTCCTTTTTTCTTCTGTGCTTTATTTTTGAAGATTCATTTATGCTTTTATAGTGAGAGGGAGATACTAGCTGCCAAAGTTGTGAGGTTAATTACGTAATTATCTTTGTAGCGACGGTTTCATTCTTCTTGGTGTTTCTTTTCAGTAAAAGCACTTTCCCAAGAAATGCTTTTAGGTTAGATGCACCAATTTATATGAAAATTGCAAAAACACCACTTTTTTTCCAGTTGAACACGTCGAGATAGAAATAAACTCATACTTTTGATCTTTTAGTCGATGAAGTTTGTCTTAACTAATTAAGCTATACATACTTAGATTAACATCACTAAGGCCATGTTTGATATTTTTTTCTCCGACTTTGAAAGTTTATTCTGGTTTTCACATTGTTCTTTTGGATAATTGTTCGCGCCTTCTTCAAAAAAAAAAAATATTTGAATTGAAAGAAAAACTTCAAAAACAAATATGAATTTACCTTGTTTAAAACCTGTTTAAAATAAGATGGACGGTATGTAGAAATAGTGAGTGCAATCTTAATAATTTTCAAAAATAGAAAACTAAAAGCACAATGAAATGGTTAGCAAAAAGGGCCTAAGCTATTGAGATTTCAACTTAGAGAAATATCGTTCACCTTCAAAAGTTATGAAATCAATGTATTTAAATCCTATTCGTTCATACTTTTTGAGTTTTTAGTGTGATCATTTGATGAGTTTAAGAGTACATTTGCAATAAGAACAATACTTGGATACTTCCCGATGATACCCATATTCTTTATGCATCCCATTATAATCACACATGAAAAAATAAAAAAAATATATTTTAAAAAAAATGTAAAAAGAGTTTGTCACGTGAATCTATAATTAAACAATTAAATTAGGATACAATTAAAATGGTTTTATTTGCAACAATTTAGAGTAATTGCGATAAAGATTGAGGGTTGAACAAAAATAATTTACAAAAGAGAAATATTTGAGTGTATCTCGAGCTGCACCTATATTTGTGCAATCTACTTAATAGTCTAGTCATAAATTATCACGTGACATTTTTTCTTTTTAAAAAATATTTCTTAAATGTTTTTTCTTCAAAATTTTGAAGATGATATATGGAGATGACTGCACTCACAAGTATTACTCTTTACAAAATATAGTTTAAAGTGGGCGTTTGTATGTGTTATTATTTTTTTTTCTTTTACTTTTTGTAGTTTCCACCTAAGACAAACGTTTCATAGGTGTGTATATATATTTTTTATCCTCAAATGGATTAAATCCATATTTAAAATAAACTTTGATAAAACTTTGGTTGCTTAAGAGCTTTTTCTTTCTTTCTTTTTTTGAAATTTCTATTGCGATTTATTGTTGATAGACAGTTAAAATTTTCTATATTTATAAATAGTTTGACTTATTTTTCTATATTTGAAAAAAAAAATTTATTTTTAAAAGTAAAGAACGGTAACAAAGAAATAATAGAACAAATTTAAAAGGAACAAAACTATGAGAACAAATAGGAAATCTACCAGTGAAGGTTTTTACAAGTATGAGAAGCCAAAATTAGAAATTACTATAAACGGAACAAATATCAAACTGTTTACAAACATAGAAAAATTTTACTGTCCATCAGTGATAGACTGCGATAGAATTCTATCGATTTCTATCGCTCAAACAAATAAATTCTATCGCTTGAGCGATAGAAAGCGATAGAATTCTATCGCAGTCTATCACGGATAGACGGTAAAATTTTTCTATATTTATAAATAGTTTGGCCATTTCTCTATATTTGAAAATATATATATTTTTTTTTTTTTTACTTATGTGATTCACTGGTTATTTCACAATGGTATGGCTATTTTTAGTTTATACAATAAAAATAAAATAAAACTTTGTCTTTATGGGCTGAGAAATAATAAACTCATTTATTTTTTACGTTTCCTCCCTTTATCTTAATATTTCTGGAAAAAAAAGTTCAAACAAAGGGCTAAAATCATCCTAATTTCTCTAAAAGTTTTCTCGATGCATGGAATGGAAATATTTGTAATTTATCCATAAAAAAAATCAAAATTACAAAAATAATTAAACAAGTAATAACATGCGGATTATAGTTTATCGATAGAATTTTTTGCAACGAATCTAATCGTAAAAAAAATCTCTTTCAATCATTATTAGGTTTACATAAATGATATAACGGAATGATAATGATGGTATATTATAGCTATTAACGTTTCTGACAAATATAGTCCAATATGTACTTTTGAGATTTTGCACTTACAAATAATTATTATGCGATATCAATCTATATGTATGTCGGGTGTAGACGACATTTTCTAATAGTCTAAATCTATCGTGATTTAGATTTAGTAATATTACTATAAAGTGATATAATTATAAATATACTCTTTGTGTGTATACATATGAACTAATTAATTTGTTATTATTCTTATTCTTATTATATAAATCTTAATTTTATGAACTTTTAACTACTTTGGATTAAAACTTTGTTTTCTCCTTCAACCCATCTCTTCACATTGTCAACCCTTTGACTCATGGATAAAATTTAATTTGACAAAATTGAAATTACTATTTTTTGTAAATAAAAATTGTCGAAAATTCGAAACAAAGTCCATATTGCAATAGTGGTATTCATTTGTCGAATGTAGTAAGGACGAATCTTCACTCCATAGTCTAAAAAACATATTCCATAAATAATAGTTGTTATGGGTTATCTCGAACCCTAAACTTCAAGAAAATAATCACGTGAGGATCAAAGAAGAGCACGAAACGGGCACACGAACCAAAAGAAGAGAAGACCAAGAGGCAATGGAGAGTTCGGCTGAAAGGCCCAAAGCGCTTGGAGACTGGTCCATATATATTACTATCATTATCTTTATCAGCGGCAATCTTTGATTCCATTAGAAATTTGATTATTACAATTAAATGGAAATTTTTGTACCAAAAAATTATGGATATGAAACTCTCCCATAAAATTAGGTTTTATAGAATAATTGCTCTTTTTCACATAATTGAAACATAAAATGTGTGAGTTTACAAGTCAAAAGTATCAATATGAACATATAATTTGAATTATAATGTATCTTCAATTCTATTCCACATTGTATTATAATGCTAAACTAATTAAAGAATACAAAGTCAAAATTTACAAGTTCTACTTGTGGATTTTTACCATTTATTAGTGCCACTTTTATAACATGTGGCAAAAAACTATGCCATGTGGATTCAAGTCTATTTAACTATTTATTACTTATTTTAATGCTTAATATCTTACCCCTAAAAGTTATTATATACTTAAAATCAACTTAATATACCTACATTTTAAATGACAAAAAAGGTTGAAAATATATATAAATATAACAAAATTTTATTGTCTATCTGCGATAGACTACTATCTGTATCACGATAGACTATAAATAGACACAAATAGTATTCTATCGCAGTCTATCGTAGATAGACAGTGAAATTTTGTCATATTTATAAGGTCTCTTTTCAAATATAGAAAAATAAGCTAAACTATTTACAAATATAGAAAAATTTTACCGTCTATCACAGATAGATTGCGATAGAATTCTATCGCTTTCTATCGCTCAGGCGATAGAATTTATTTGCTTGAGTGATAGAAAGCGATAGTATTCTATCACAGTCTACCACTAATAGACAGTAAAAATTTTCTATATTTGTAAATAGTTTGATATTTTTTCTGTTTATAATAATTTTCCTATTTATAAATATTTTAGTTTATTTTCCTATATTTAAAAATAATCCCTACCTCATATTGCAAATGAATATCAACTAAAATATTTGAAGGTTTCACTCAATATTTGTTTTATTTCGTCATTAATTAAAAAACTGTGATTTCAATATTGTGACATAATAAGTCCGAATATTTCAAATATATATGAATATCAACTAAAATATTTGAAGGTTTCACTCAATATCCGTTTTATTTCGTCATTAATTAAAAAACTGTGACTTCAATATTGTGACATAATAAGTCCGAATATTTCAAATATATTTATAGTAAACTGATTTAAGTAGAAAGACAAGTGTGATTTCGGGCTCGTTTGGTTTGATTTTTTAAGTATTTATAAACATTTTTTTGCACTCATGAACATTTATTTAAACACTTAGAAAGTCAATTTAAACGGAGCATTCATTTGTTTCGATAATTACCTCACAACAAACGGAGCTATAAAAGAAGAGGTGTACGGAACTCGATTTATACCCTTAAACTTTCGATTGTATCAATTAAAACTCCAAACGAATAATTGTATTAAAGTAAACCTTAAATTACTTTCTATAAGTGAATCAATATAGATCACTTATGAAAATGATTTATAACTATTTCTACTTGACATTTATTTGAAATTAATTCAAAATTATCTAAATAAAAAAGAAAAAAATGAAAAAAGAAAAGAAAAGAGGAGGTAGGCCAGAGAAGATGAAAACTACTCGAATTAATATTAATTCATTCAGTCATTTTTTCTAATATGGGTTAATCTTTCTATTCAAAGAAGTCGATTACATAGGAAAATTTTTATAAATAGAAAAAATGTCAAATTATTTGAAAAAAAATAGCAAAAAAAAAATACATTGATAGACTTTTATCAACATCTATTAGTGATATACTTCTATCATTTCTACCACTGATAGACTTTTATAGACTTTTATCAATGTCTATTACAACTATCTAAAAAATTTGCTATTTTATGTAAATAATTTCTCTTATTTTTTTATTTTTAAAAATTCCCCAGATTACATATGTAAAAATGATGTAATTAATAACGATTTTGAAAGGAAATTCTAGTGAATGTCCAAATTAATTCAATGATGAATGTTTTGTGTCTTAAATGATATAGTTATCGGTAGGTTTTGAGTAAAACAATTTCTCAAAGTCTATGGGTATAAGTGGATTTCTTTATTTGTTTGTCTTTTTTTTTTTCTGCCAAAAATGTTGTTAATTTTTTTATGTCATCATTAACTTTTTTTTAAGGAAAAAAATCAAGAGAATAACAATATTTTGACAGGCAGGACCAGAGAAGCTGAGAATTTTGCAACTTTGCCAAATGCCAAATAACTTGATATGACTTTCTATTTTTTAACTGCTCATTCACTTTAGAAGAAAATGTAACTGACATTCAATATTTTAATTCCCAATACATAAACTGACATTTTCTTTGTTGTATAGAAATAATAATCCAACACTTCTTTCCTAACCTTTCAAAGGAAAAAAAAAAAATTCCTAATTACAATTTTATTTCATTGAAATTCAGTTTATACCTTTGAAATCTTAGTTAATTGTTTTTTTAAAAAAAAAACCATTTTCTTTAGTTTTAATTTTTAGTTAGGATTTGAAAAATGTTTTTGAAAGCATATTAGATAAATATGATTTTTTTTTTAAAAAAAAAAGTATATCATTATCAAATGAGACCACAAAAATTGTGATGAGTCTATAAGATTTGAGTTGGGTTACCAATAGTAAATTTGAGCTTGGTTTAACTAATTAAGACATACATTTTCGATTAAAATATCACAATTCCGAGCTAAAATAATTATTATTTCTACAAAATTTGATTAATTGTAAAAATAAAAAATAAAACTATCCACTCTAGTAACCTAATAGGCTATATTTAAATTGGCGTAAAAATAATTATTTATAAGAGGGTATTTGTAAATATAATAATAAATCAATTATATAACAAAAATTGGAATTAAGAAAAATATCTTAGATAACAATAATTATATATATGGTTAACTTATTGTACTATCAATAAAAATATCTTAGATAGGTTGAAACCCCTCTCAACAAGAATTGTTGAACTAAGAAAATGTTATGTTTTTAATGATATATTTGTAATTATATTTCTTTAAGAATTTATACTTTTTTTTATAAAATACTTAATACATATTTATATTTGCTAGCATAAAATAAATAACGATTATGAAGAGAGATGATATTAGATCATTTGAATCTTCGGCCAAAAATATGACTATTTGATAAAAGTTTTTATTTTTTCTATAAATTGTTTAAACTCTAATATCTTAATTAACTTAACCATATCTTATTAGCTAACCACACATACTACCTTAGTTTATGATTCTCCTCAAAATAGTTTTTGATGTAAATTTTGGAATAAGAAAAACGTATCTGATCTTCACATGACATCAGCAGTTGAATTTATAATTCCGTAAATAGAAAACTTGCATAATAAAGAAAAAGATTCACATGCCTAAGTCAATAAATTATAGAATAGGAAAGAAATCAGAAGCTTAAGTTACCTCATATAGAGCCACATTGGTCTGTTCTCAGGAGATTTGACTTAGGGTTTAACTTAACCCTTCTAAGATATATATATATATATATATATATATATAGTTTTCCTAATTCCAAGTAAGTTAAGCTATGTCAAATCTTATCTTATTTTATTTTATATTATTTTATTTTGATCTTTAACTTTATTTTGCTAGGCTAAAATCTACTCCTCAACAATTTTCATCGACAAGTAGAATGTACTTTAATTTATTATTTGAAATATTAGATTTCTTACTAAAGATATTCAATAAAATATCACTTAACCTTGTTTCACGTAACCTGCTTTAATATATATATATATATATATATAATTTTTTGTTTAACAAAAAAAATCACTTGAGGAAAAATCACACGTAGTGTAATGTAACTGATGAGAGCTGCAAGGAATCAAAAAGAAATATCATACAATGTTTTTGGATTATTCAATAAAAATTAGGAACAAACAAAAGTGATAATATTTCCATGTATGAGTTACAATTATTTTATTCTAATGCCATGCATTGGATTCACAAAATCCTATGAAAATCACTTCTACCCTTTTCTTTTGGTAAGATGGTTAAATTTTTTGGTGCTATCTGTAATTAAAAAACATAACAAAGGAGAAAAATGGAGTTGCATGGTTGGACACTTTTGTACTGTTCTTAAATTTTGATTCTCATTTTCATACTTCCATATTTGTTATGACTGTTATGGGCAAAATTAGCCACAACTTATGGAAGAGCCTCCATGAGCCTAGGTGGAGGTGAGCTGAAGAGCCTCTATGAGCCTGCCTCCATAAGTCTAGGTGGAGATGAGCTGAAGAGCCTAGGTGGAGGTGAACTGAAGAGCCTTTATGAGTCTGCCTCCATGAGCTTAGGTGGAGTTGAGCTGAAGAGCCTAGGTGAAGGTGAGTTGAAAAGCCTAGGTGGAGGTGAGCTGAAGAGTCTCCATGAGCCTAGGTGGAGGTGAGCTGAAGAGCCTTTATGAGCCTGCCTCCATGAGCCTAAGTGGAGTTGAGCTGAAGAGCCTAGGTAGAGGTGAGCTGAAGAGCCTAGGCAGAGGTGAGCTGAAGAGCCTCCATGAAGTGCCCCAAGAGAGCTCAGGTGAGCCTAAGCTTACAAGCTTAGTAGAGTCGAGGAGAAAAGAACCCACGATAGAGCCCCGAGAGAGCTCAAGCTCAGTGGGACCCGTGAGATAAGCTAAGAGAGCTCGAGTGAGCCTAAGCCTATAAGAAAGTTTAGGAGAGTCGAGCTCCAGCTTAGAAGAGAACTCGCGAGAGAGCCCCGAGAGAGCTCAAGCTCAGTGGGACCAGTGAAGTAAGCTAAGAGAGCTTAGGTAGCCTAAGCCTACAAGCTTAGAAGGGTCGAGCTCTAGCTTAGAAAAGAACCTGCGAGAGAGCTCAAGCTCAATGGGACCCGTGAGGTAAGCTAAGAGAGCTCAGGTGAGCCTAAGCCTACAAAGCTTAGGAGAGTCGAGTTCAAGCCAAGAGGAGCCTAAGCTAAGCAGAAAGCTTAGGAGAGGCAATTGGGGCTGAAACCGTCCATATTCATAACGAGCGAGCCTTTAAGTGATGTGCTAATAATGACGTAACCGCTCAATCAATTAACTCAGCTGTTACGTGGATTGAAGAAGGGCGTTATAATCCTCGACGTCAGTTACATTTTACTACCTATAAGTAAGATCGAGACCATTGGTCGAAGGTACGCTCAAAATTGTGCTAAAAATACTCTATTATTTCCTTACTATCTAGTTACTCAAAAACACAAGACTGACTTGAGCGTCGGAGTGTGTGGCTAGACTTCACACCCGTACTCATTTGCTTTTATCTTGCAGGCACTCGGACGAATCTCTCCAAAGAAAATAAATTCACGGTTGATCTATTTTTTGGCATCAACAATGACTATCCATATTATTTCACAAATTAATTAAATTGTTTTTACTTGTTGAACTGGGCAAGTTGTTATTAACGGTATAACATTCAATTTCATCACATTAAAACTCACAAATTAATTAAATTGCTTTTAGTTTGAACTGGGCAAGTTGTAATTAACGGTATAACATTCAGTTTCATCACATTAAAACACTCCATACATTCTATTATGATTAATCTCTAATTTTAAAGTGATTAGAAATTATTTTTTAACCATATTTTGTGTTTGGGTAAAATTTATTATATTTAAACAATATTACTTTTTCACTTAGGTTGATTTATGGCATGTTCGGGATTGACTTCAATAAAGGGTTAAAATAACTAATTTTGTCATTTTCAAAAATTATTCAAAAAAGTACTTTTAACTATCCGTCAAAATTAATTTTAATGGCATGAAAAATGTATTTAAAATTGTAAAATTAAACATTGAATTGATCTTGAGTGATTAAAAGTGTGTATCGGAGTGATTACGAAATATATTTCTATTAATCGAGAGGGCTTGTGACATTTGAGGTACACTGAAATACATCCCGAACTTTTATACTCTCTAACTCTCTAAACAAAGATTGACTTGATCATCGGAGTATCGGTGGTCAAGCACCACACCGATGCGAGTTTTTTATTTATTGTGTAGGGCGTTCGTTCAATTAATTCCTCCAAAAAAATTAGAAATTTACATTTGGTAACAAATTTTGGTATCAACAGTTGACACTATCTATGGGAAAACGAAGTTCAAAACGCCCTTATTGAATTCTTGTTTCTGAGTGTCTACGCTCAAGACCGAGATTCATCCTCCTCATGGCATACTTTCTCAACTTGGCAATGATGAAAAGATTCGAAGAGGGAGTAGAGAGATTTGAAGAGAAAATGAATGCCCCAAAAGGACAATTCATCACCGAATTGTTACCGCAAAAGCATGTACTCCCAACATAATTGCAATTTTCCCCTAAATTTCCTTGAGATAAATCTCGAGGAAAGGATCGTGGTCATGGAGTCCTCGATTGGAACTCTAAAGAGGCAAGCTCAAGTGGGAAGAAATTCAGGTGCCAATGACTTGGTGGCGCTGCAAGACCTCATCAGGACAAATATTGGTATGCTACAAGACGATCTTCGTTCACTAAAGAGAAGATCACCCAACTGAGGGCCGCAATTGAAGTCCAAACCAAGTTATGACGCAACAAAGGCATGATGATGCAATCCGCGGATGGAGAAAATGGTTACGTCAGGATTCTCAAGCACGGGACTTGGTAATAATACTGGGATTAAAACCCAAAACGCAGCGGAAACGTATGAAAACCGTATCTCAAAATTAATTTTAATAATTTTGAAATACTTTTACATTGGCAAAAAAGACTTAAATTAATCTAGGTTAAGCAAAAAATTAGAGAATAAAAACTCTTACGTGTTGTGTCACCACCACTTGGAGACCTTCCTATTCTCTGAATCTTGAGGGAAGGTTTGTGGAACCTTTTTGGCACAGAAAAAAAATACAGAACTCTCCTGGATATTTTTTTTAGAGAACGCTGAGAATTTTGTTTTTTGTTGAGAGAATGGTTCACACCAAACAAAATTCTGTTTTTGCACTATATAAAGAAGCGAGAGAAAAATGGGAAACGTGGGTGTTATCCCACGTCTTAAAGTAACTCCCCTACGTGTAAGTTACAACAAACTTAATTAATTAAAATTAAATTAATTAACTAAATCAATAATTAATTAAATTAATAATTAATTAATAATTAATAATTAATTAAATCTAATTTAATTAATCAATTCATTTAAATATGTTAAATGAACATCTCTCACATAATCTATAGTTTTAATTCAATTAATTTAATTAAATCAAATTTAATTAAATTAGATTAAATTAAATAACTAATTAATTCTCCAATTAATTAATTACCAAATTAAATATCAAATATTTAATTTTAACCTGCATTTGAATCAAATTCAAATACATTTCTCTCATAACCTATAGTTTTAATGTACATCTAATGCGCATTAATTTTAACCTATAGTTTTAATAAAATAATATTTGAACAATTTCAAATATTTAATTCTCTTACAAATTAACTTTGAATCATATCCAAAATTATATTTATACTATAAAGTTTAATTTGTAAAATAAACTTTATATTATAATGTATCATTATACATTATACTTTTCCCTTAGAAATTTTGAACTATTCAAATTTCAACCAATAATAACCTCAATATTCTTTACGAGCTAGGAAGGGGACCTAATGGACCTACAGATCAGAAGCTCCAACGATATGAGATTAACGGGCTAAACTCATTAACCACATTAATCAATATTCGTTAACTGTGGGTACACTCCACTAAAGACCCACAGTTGCACTCTTCTCACTGTAGATATATTTCTGTGTCCACGGATATAGACCAATGAAAGCAAGTTAGTCCTTCACAAGTGTTCGTAACACCAGCTGGGTCAAATTACCGTTATACCCCTGGGTTACCTCTAAATCCTTAAGTACCAGTGCTCCTCTAATGAACAACCTGTTTATGGTCCAACCATCAAACAGAAACCCCTCTCGGGCCAGTGAGAGGGTAGGGCCCTATGTTCAAGTCCCGGAGACACCACTTAAGGGAACACTTATCTACTTACCCTACAGTCGAGAAGGAGTGAAATCCATCTTGTATAATTATGTTCCCAGCACCCCACTCAGTCTTGTCCCCAAAATGGTAGGCATATCGAGTCGACAAACGGGCCACTCTCACCCATACAAATCAAAGGACAATCCCTCGTGAACAGGAGTTCACAATATACTCAAGATTAAGACTAAGTTGCCTAGGTCAACCTATTGAAATAGAAACCTAACCAGTCAACGGAGTTACATCTAGTGATTACTATTTCGTGGTCCAGTCTTATGCAAACTCATTGCATAGGATACCCCCACTCGCATGTCTCCTACATGAACGCGTTGGATCATTGCGTTTGTATCAAATACAAAGTGGGCTATATCCATAGTGTTACCAGGATAAGGTACCCAACCCTATCTTTATACTATAGACCCTTTAGGTTGTAACTTGAACATTGATCTCTATATGTCTCTACATATTTTTCAAGACTCATAAAACAACCTAGGATGTTAGTTTATTGGATTTTAGGGTTATTAAAACAAGATAAAATAATCAATAACATTTATTGAATAATAATGAATAATCATTTATTAATGACGGTCAAAATACAACATTTACTATCTACGAGTTTTAGGGCATCAAACCCAACAAATAAAACCAAAGGTCATCCAGATAGATAGTGACATCAAAGATGACTACGAGCCTTGTGAGTGTTCGAACCAAACTCAAAGTCGATGAGTGCACATTGTGCATAGTCTGACATGAGACTGAAGATTGCCCATGGGCGGCAACCTGAGGCACAAATGGACCCGACATGTCCTTCTTATTTCTAGATCATCTAAATTCCGAAGAGCCAAGTAGCAAGCTCCGGAGATAAAGCATCAAATGTTGCTGCTTGAATCCCCTTCATTGAGTTCACCTCCGCTTTAATGTGAGAATTCAACGCTAACGGTAGCCTTCTTGGCTCTTGAGCGTATGATTGGCCCCGAAGGTAACACAAGGGCGTCCTGATTTGTATCATCTTTTATAATCTCCATCATCGTAGAATCTGCAATTGCAAAAGACTAGATATAGTCTTGAGTTTACGACGACCCAATATATTTTTGATGTCAGTCTCTCTTTTTTCCTTTTCTTTATTATTTGTATATTTTTTGATTGATTACATTTTTTCCTATAACATATGAAGTAGGAATTTATTTTAGATAATATTTAATTTAATTTATTATGGGTTCAATTTATATCTTGTATAGATTCCCAACAACTGATATCAGAGCTCTCCTAGTTTAAAAGTGTCATGGAATCGTCAGAGTCAAAAGATTTTCTGAGTCACAAAATATTTGATGAAAAATAAAAGACGATATTGCAGGTTAAGAATTTTTTTAACTTACAAACATTTCAAGAGATCAAAAAGAATGTCATATGAAGTGGTCATATTAAGCCTTGTTTATTTGCTTATTTCATTAATATAGTTGTCTATAATAACAACTAATAAAAGTAAATAGGATGGTTGGTTGGAACTTAAAACTCTGCTCCTTTCCCACTAAAAGAATCTAAACCTTTACATGTGTATTTATCAAAAAAAAAAAAAAAAAAAAGGGAAAAAAAAAAAAAAAAAAAAAAGGTAGACTAAAAAGGGGCAGAGACAATGTCTCTAAGTTGATACAGAGGTTGTAACTCATCAACTTCTTCCTCATGGTAGTAATTTTCCATTATTAAATCTTTATCTTGAATTGCTTTACATTCCACTGGCTGTAATCCCTGCATTATTTTCCACATGACATCACCATTTAATTCATATATATATATATAGAGAGAGAGAGAGAGAGAGCGAGTTAAATTTGTAATTTTTATTTCTAGCTAATATTACCTCTGTAAAAATCTTCATTGCTTCTTCTATGGTGGTTGTGTTTATTACATAAAGTGCTGCTTCCTGAAATTATAATCCAAATTCATCAGAAAATTCTAATAATTAATGATGAGTTACAACACAAATTCAATCTATTTCGTTAACAAAAATATATCTAATTCCCTTTCTCTCTGCTAAGAATATTTGTAATTCAATTATTATTTATAAGAAAAGAAAAAAGAAAAGCAAAAAATAGAGATTATATATTAAGAAATAAGAAGACTTACTCTTGCAAATTGGATTTGATGCATTTTGAGAGTCCTTGGCTCATTTTCAATGGACGATTTTCTATCGATGCTTCCCATTATTTTCCTTCAACCTTATCCCTTCTTCTTCAATCTTCTTTTCCGACAAGTCGTCCAGACATACAACTCTAGAAACGACGGATCGAAAATGGCTTCTAACTGTTTTTCTTTTAAACAGATCCTTTTGAGGAGGAGAATGAAATTCCTCTTATTGTGATGTTTATATATATATAGATGAAGGAGGAAGTTGACAGCTTGGCATGTGGCACTGATCCATGGGTGAAACAAGTCAGCCACGTGGACTCTCTCAACCATTAGATTCGGGTACACGTGGCAGAAGAAGGATGGGATCTCTGACCACGTGGCTTCTCATGTGCCTGTCACCGTCACCTCCAAATCTCTCGTCTTGACTCTTGATCTGGTTTTTGCTTTCGCTCCGTGACCGACCAACCGGCGGCTGCCACGCCGGCACTCCGATGGGACCGTGTCCTTGTGGAGAATCGTGTCCCAACTGGACACGTGTGTGGTTGGTTTTTCGGAATTGTTTTTTATTTTTTCGTGTGGGCCCCGCTGGTGGAGAAGGTGCATTGGACACCATGCACGTGACTAGTCGTAGATTGAGTTTCTATTACATGAAGTGAACCAAATCTTTCTTGTAACGAAAAGTCAGATAATATTTTTTATTATTTTTAAATGGATTTAATGAATTCCATAATATTAATAATAAAGTATGAGTTTGATTAATTAATATTAAGTGTTCCGTAAGCCTCTTTTCTTAATAATATATAAATCCCAAGTGATTGATTAGGTTAGGTGGTACTAAGTTGGATACCTAATAATTTTCACTACCCTAAAACAAATCTTTAATAATGCATCCTTGGACTAGTATTTTAGAATTAAAGTCATATAATTAATTTTGATTCATTTGATAACTGTTATAATTAATTTTGAAAATTGTAACTGTTTTTTTTTCACGTTTTCTTTACTATGATTTTCATCTTTAGTAAGACAATATTTGAATTCTTAGTCAACTGCTATTTGGGCCTATTTGATTATCATTTATTTTTTTTAATTAAGTTTATAGATCCGACTTCTACATATTGATTTTTTTTATTTTTGTCAATTATCTATTTTTTGGAGTGCTTTAAAAAACTAAACAAGTTTTGAAAATTAAAAAAAAAATCTATAATTTTAAGAACTTTTTCTTGTTTTTAGAATTTGACTAATAATTCAGATCGTGTTTAGTTACGAGACATGAAAATCATGGTAAGACAATAGTAAGGAAACAAACATATAATTTTTTTTTAAAAAAATTAGAAATGAAAAAACAAAAACCAAATGATTATCAAATGGTCACCACGCCAAACTCGAAGACCCTACTATGAATCAACATGTGCAACATGTAACAATAGAGTATATGAGTATAGGGAAAACCACATGCAAAATTCTTTGTCTATCTATTACCATCTAAGTTTGAGAATCAAATCTCTCTTATGCTAACAAACAATAATTTGTAGCCTAAGCTTAGTGTCCAACCAGGAGCTATTATGGCAGCACTTTGTTGAATCATGTCTTTATGGAGAGTCATGTTGCAATTGTAGCGTTTGAGTTCATGAGAAGTACATGAATATATAATAAACCAATATCACATCTAAATGAGAAAAATCTTGAGCATGTGAAAGTATGGTTGAGAAGAAAGACTTAAACTAATTAATAACTATTACTTATATCAACAAGGTGCACCTTGCTTTCGGTGGCTCAATCATAAAACTCAAAAATTAAGCGTTTAACTTGCCAATTCTATGTAAGTGACCTGAAAATTTTTCTAAAAAATATGTGAGTGGGGACAAAACATGCTGAAAGGACTCGTGTTATTTTTGTAAGAAATAGTTTTCACTCTCAAAGTAAATTAAGATACATGTATGCTAGGTCGTAAGAATGTGTCGATTGTATACGTGTGTAGTTGGCTAAAAAAAGGTGCATTGAACATCATGCACGTACATGATGAGTCGTATGTAGAATTTGTATTAACATGAAATGAACCAAATCTAAGAAAAATCTCTAGGATAATTAATGGTAGATACTAAACATTCTTTTCCTATTTTTTTTAATTAAAAAAATGGATAAACCAATTCCGTATAATTAAGAATGAGTGTAATTAGTTAATGTTAATTAATTGTTCCGTAAGCCTCTTGTCTAAATAATATCTGAATCCCAAGAAAAATCTAACACTATCCAATTAGTTAATGTTAATTAATGGTTCCGTAAGCCTCTTGTCTAAATAATATCTGAATTCCAAGAAAAATCTAACACTATCCTAAATTTACAATAATGCATCCATTATTTGACTAGCTAACACCTTCTAATGAGAGTACATGCTAAGAATTCAAATCAATAAAGTTTTCTAGAAACCTCCAAGCATGTCTAGTAAATTATGAAGTATATTTGGCAAAAAAAAAAAAAAAAAAAAAGTATTATCAAGTGATTTGGCTTGATGTAGATTCATTCATGGATGTATTTTTGTAATACTTTTGAAGATTTTTGTAAGAAGGGTACAAACTTATTCTTCATATTTTACTCGAACTCTTTTTTTATCAGTCTCATTTATATCTAGTTACTAGGTAATTTTTATGTTTCATTGGCAATTTAGAGACTCTTGGTTGGCCATATATAAACCAACTAACCTAGACTTGGATGAGTGAAGGTTAGAGTTGAAAGTTTTCTTCTCCTTTAAGTGGCATGACCTCATTTGTGTGAACATAATATATACTTTGCATAAAATATTCAATAATCATTTAAGTTTAGGTTGACTACCAAAAGTGTGTGGGGCGTTTTGATTTTTTTTTTTTTTTTCAAACCTTCATCCCCTACCTAAATATTATTCAATAGGTGGGGTGGGGGAACTCACGAGAAAATTAAATAAGTCCCTAAGTCAATCGTAATATTGTCTCTTCTTAGATCTGGTAGGGTTTTGGTAAAATATTAAAAGAATAGTAATCTCACTTTGAAAAGGTTTAAAAAGGTGATGGAATCCAAGCAAATATAAAAGAACCTAGCTTGTGACTTTAATTTCAAATTGTCGTAGTTAGTAACATTTTAAGTTTGTGTGTACTAATTACTCTAGTTAAATTCCTTTTCTATATTCCTTAGTTTGAGACTGAGAAAAATTGTGTAAGTAGTACAAAAGCTTTAAGAGAGTATTCTTGCAATTGAGATTGGCGAGAGAATTCAATATGATTATAATAAGTTTATACATAGTGAATTTTTTTTTTTTGGGCTATGGTTTTTCTTCCGTTTTGCAATTTTCTACATAAAGTTTTGTGTTTCCCTTTTTTCTTCTAATTTCTTAATCATTTTTCTTTTATCCTTGTGGTAGAAAGTGAAATGTTGTTTTTTTTTCCAAGTGGTATCATAGCTTTAGGTTCGTAGTTTCTTGAATCCTTGAGTGTGTTATGTGGTTGCAACACTATGTTTCAACTTCCACATTAGAAAATATTTCTTAAAACAAGTTAAAGTATTGTGGACAGTGTGAGTTGTTCACTATTTGCAGATTTGTCAAGAGTGTGAAGCAAATATGTTCATGGCAAGTACAAGTGCAAGACCTTTAAGGAAAGACTGAGCAATGGTGCTTTTGAAGAGTTAAGTAGAGATGGTAGTCTAGTAGAATTTTTCTCTAGTTTTAGAGTTTTTCACCTACATTTTTTCTTAATTTTCTTAATTATTTACTTTTATTCCCACTGCAGAAGAATTAGAGATTTATGGGCAGTTGAATTCATAAGGGAATGAGTACAAGTACAACTATGATTTAATATAGAGTAAAAATTGTGGTGGGTTATTTAAATTAAACGTAAAATGAATCTGTAACAATATTGAGTTACTCTAATATTACATTGGAAACTATAATACATAATAAGGCTTCTTCTCATATAAAGGGAGTAGTGGTTGGTAAAAGAGGAAAGCAATGCACAATATCCATCTTATTGAACTTGAGCTTAGTGATCTTTAAGAGAAGTTGGGATGTTGTGTTCCTCTTCTTTTCAAATCCAATATAGCAATGAGCTTTCATTTGGGTTTTACTTGTTCTTCTTCCCACCAGCCAGAATCCTTTGGATTTGGAGACCTCTGCTGAATGCTTGGTTGAAGAGGAGCCTCGTCTGGAACTCCGACACGAATGGGAACCAGGCGAGCACGGCCACAGGTGTGAAAATGACAACGCCCATCACGTACTCGTACCCTCTGGCTAGAGCTTTAACTGATCCCCACATCCCTATTGCTTTCATAATAGGTCTGCAAGCTTGTGCTATCTACAACCACCAAAAAAACAACACTCCATTAATTAATAAATAAATAAGTGCTCTAAATTAGATAACATAGAATTCCATCTCAAAAACAATTGACAATGAAAAGAGTAGTTCATCTCAAGTGAGGGACAGATGTAGTTAGAGAGTGAATGAAAAACATGGGGCTTTTATGTGACATACTTGCAAAATAGCCCAGCCTGTAGGCATGAAAGCTAGGATGCTTGCAAAAATGTCGCCGACTGTGAGATGGAGAAGCGTAAACAGCATTGCTACTACGACCACCGAACCAATGAATAGGAACAACTTGAGAAGTCTGAACAATAGCTGGAAGTCTGCACTGAATTTCTTTCTACCCATGGACACAATCTGTAGTTCAAACGTTCATCAGTGAGTCGGTAATAATGGAAATAAATAGGATTTCTTTGATGTAGGAAAAGTCATTGGAGTTCAATCATTAACCTTCAGTATAACCATCACAGCAACAATGACAAGCCAGGATAACCCATACACCTGAAAATGATAACAGAAAAGAAAACAGAAGTAAGTTTTTCTGTTCATTTGTTTGTTTGTTCCCTAAAATCAAATAGGAATCAGAGGCTTACCGTGATGCTTTTATTATTTCCAGCCACATGTAGATGATATATTATTCCATACTGATAGAGAAAGAATCGGATAGATAGTACGATTTCCCAGAAGCGTCCAACGAATCCAGTGTGTTGAAGGTGTTCTTGTTCCTCGTCCCACCAGGACTCCCAACTTTTGTTTGCAGGCACACCAACACCACCTCTGCTGTTAATCCATTTTGACCAATCATCCCAATCATCCACTATCTTTTGCCATTCAAAACCTGAAGGGTTGAAAAGGAAAGGGGCAAACAACCAGGAAACAACCAGGAACCACATTGAGGATGTGACAAGAATATAAGCTACAGGATCACTAGCAGCTGTTCCATATATCTGGTAAACTATAAGCAATATCATAAGCTCTAGTCCTTTGACAAAGTGACTCCTTGAATACATCCTATAGTTCTCAGCGTATTTCTCATGTCGCACAACAAAACCACGACCGGTAGCTCTATACTTTGCCCCACCATGAAGGATTGTGCGCCCATAATAATGCACCTTTGTGCCAAGAGAGAATGTGAAGAAAACGGATGCTAGTTGTAATTGCATGATTATCAAGTCACCTATTGCAGTTCTAAACCCTCTCTCAAGCCCAATTTCCATGATCATTGGCAAGGCAGTTAAAAGACCTAACTGAACAACTGATTGTGAAGCCATGGCCGCCTTTAAAGGATCATCTCCTTTTGATCTAGCATATTTCATTATGGACTTCTCCAATCCACTCAATGACAGATAAAGTCTACCATATAAGAAAGTATATACTGTAATGACAATCATCTGCATGACAAAAAGAACAAATAATCATTGCACATGAGAAAATTTCAGAACTAATAAAGCAAATCAAATATACAGATTAGTTCAGGAGGTAAAAGAAAATATTTAAACGTGAAAACTTACCATTGCACTGACGTAAAACCCTACTGTTGTGAAGTAGAAAGACAACATGCGGAAAAAGTCAAAACGATGACCCAGACGATAGATGTCTCTGCTGAGAATTTGCTCTCCATTACCACAAGCTACCTTTGCCTCAAAAAGAGAGATTTGATTAAGACCAACATCTCTCCCTTTCCCAACTTGAATATACTCATGGTGGGTTACATTTCCTCGTCTCAACGTTGAGTTAAAGCCTATGGGGGAAAGTTTTTTAAGAAAGGTAATAAACATTGAGAAGAAAAATTCACTTGACTAGTGAAAGTAAAGTGTAAAGAGTAATACCAGCAAAGATATCCTCACTGAGGTTGATGCCTCGAGAAGCTTTGCTCATGCCCCCACGAGTAATATGGAAGATTCGATCAAAAACATCTGGATGACCATAGTGGAACCTCACCCTAGAACCAGTCAATACAGGTTTATCAATGTGTAAACAAAATGTGCTCACATTTAGTTGGGCTGACTGCTAAGCAATAAACAAAACCAAAATACTTCTTTCTAAAATATGAATAGTATCTATGTTGGGTATAAGATATGTAAAATAAATTAAGTCCAAGAAGGAAAACATACTTTAGAGGCCTTGCAAGAACCCTCTGACCAATAGTAACAAAGCTAGTTTCTTGATTGGACATAAACCAAGCCAGAGAAGAAACACTGCAAAGCGACAATTGAAGTTAGAAAAGGAAGACATAGCAGCTTTTCATAGCTCTTGTTAAGAAAGAAACCTAACCTTCCAGTAAAGATATGTTCACGCACACCCAAAATTGTAGGTGGACGAACACCATGGTCCTCATTGAACTCTTCTAGAAGGTTTCGCATTTTGAAAGCTTCTTCCAAGTAATTGTCCTAGAAGGGATCCAGAAAGTTAACCATCATTATTCAACGTCTAAGTCATAACTAAAAGCAAGCAGTAATATCTAGATTTTGATGGTTTACCTGATTCATGTCAATTGCTTGAAGTGCTTCACCTCTCGTAAAAATTATAGCATGGTTTTGATTTTCAGGTTTCCCTTCTCCGATCTTAGCTGAACCAGGTAGCTTAATCCGATAGATTTCCTTTAAATAAGAGCAAAAAAAGAACAAGATTACTCTAATAGTAAGGTGAATTAACATTTTTAATCCTTGAGTTTAACTTATTATTACCTGGTCAAGATTATCAACAGCTTTGACCAATACAGAATAGTAAACTTTCTGTGCTTTTCCACCTTCTCTTTCTTCAACTTCATCAATATATGCCACACGAAGAGATGGATTACTGTGCCCAAAAAGAAAGTGAAAGGAAAAAAAAAAAAGTTTATTTAATGAATTGCACCCAGCAAAAACGAGCCTGAAAAAATCATTAACTCAATTACATTGAAGATGTTGGGAACATACTTAACCATCAAATTCAGGATATCTGTAGCTCGACGATCCCCACTCCGTTTCTGATTTCCATAGTTTTGGCAAGTAGCAACGTAGGTGAATTTCATGTCAGCCACAGCCTCTAATTGAGCATATAAGGATCTCTGGCTTCTTTTATCCTCTTCTGATGGAACTGTGATCGCTTTGTAGCCTTCAAGTATTTCTATCATTATCAAAAGCAATCATTAAGGAAACCATAGTTAGTTAATACTCATTAGAGAGAAAGCACACGAACAGTGCTGACAAGGAAACAAGACATCTCAACCACACAAAGAGTGAAGGAATAAAAAACAAGCATTATTGAGAAGTAAATTTGATTACAAATTACTAGAGAATGTTAACATGCACATGCTTACCACTTTCAGAAGCCATGTCAAGAAATGCCTGAAGCTTCAAAGCCCTTCGATAATACATCATACCCCTAACTGTAATAATTGTGTTAATGCCAGCAATGGAGATGCATAAATGAACTTGAAAGTAAATGTAATGAGTTTAAGCTACCTGTTCTTGATAGAGTTTGTCCTCGTAAGGACGCCCAATGGCGGAGGTGTAATATATTTTCTTCATTTTCCCAAATCTCACTGTCTTTTTTACAATTGAGTCGCTCCATGAAGTTGTTCCATTCATCTAGCAAGAAGGCAAATGTTCATGAGATAAGTCACCCAGAAATCACTTATCGAAGAACCAAGAGATATTTGTGTCGTTTCTATATATCACTCACCTGGAAAGATCTTTTGCAAGTAATATATGATGGAGACACCATCCTCATTTTCCATCTCAAGGTCAGTTTTAGAATAGACAGTCTCTTCACTGTAGTATGGAGTCATAACACTGTGAACAACCCAAAAATATTCATCTCAAGGTCAGTATTAGAACAGACCCATCTTTTCACTATATTTTGGAGACACAATGCTGTCAATAACCCAAAAATATTACCAAGTACAGGAACTGAGGTATATTAGTAACATTTAATTTTTAACGAAAGATGTTTCTTAAGAAAAACCGAAAAGTAATTTTTATTGGAAGTGCCAAGAGGTAGAATAAAATCTCTAATTTTTATATCAAAGCTTAAAAGAAAATCCATTCCTGCAGTTATAAGACATGAAACATGAATGTGTGCTTAATAAAGGTGCCAAAACATTTATAACTTATTTTAGTTTGCTCAGATCTTTAATCTTAGATTAGCCGCAGGGGCAAGCATACTCTAGAGAAAGGGTGATGCATCCAATCTCAAATTTGGAAAAAAAAACTTATCCAAATAGAAGAGACATATGCTTTCTGCTCATATAGAGTTAAAGAAAACCCAGACCTGAATGATAGCATCTTACGGACTCGTGGAGCACGTGGCATATCCATAAACAATGAATTTGTGAAAAATGCAATTCTTCTTCGTGCTTCGAGATTTATGGGAACCTCAGTGGCAGATTCTTTTACAGTCAATAGTAGATAGAGGCGTTTAATCTGACATACACCCACAAAAACAAGATTGTGTTATTTCAATTAATCAGTTAAAATCTTAGAATGATAGATAATTTCTCGAAAGTACTATTATTTATTTTCAACATGCCCACCTGCTCTTCCCATTGAGCTGTAACTGAAGGAGGAAAGTTTATAGCAGGTTTAGTGTCAGTACCAGCAAAGAGTTGCCTTCCAGAGTCCTTGTTATGACCAAGTTCTGCCAATTCACTGAAAGATATAACAAGTTACCATTGTAGCATATAACAGTAACCATTTGAAGGATGCCAGTAGACATAAATAAATTTACTTCAAATTGCACAAATTATATTTGCTAACCGGACTTCGTTGTGCATCATATCTCGAGTGACAACTTCTAACATATCTTGCAGCAAAAGCACCACTGTATCTTGCTTAGATGGGTCTCCATCTTTCTGAAATAGGAAACAAGAGCAAAGTTTCGAATCTGAAATAATAGACCAACAGATACTTCAGAATTGCATCATAACTTACCAAGATCTCCACGAGTTCCACAAATTTCTGGCACAAACTGAGTAAGGGACCCATTTTGAAGTTTGTTAGAAGTGTGTTCTTTGCAATATTATTTTCAACTTCTTTAATAATGGTCCCAATAATCCTGTAAAAGTCAAATGGAGTTAGAATTCACGAAAACAATTGACATAGGCTCTCATTTCTCCGTTTAGTTATAGCATCCTGCAGAAACATAATTGCAGTTTATGCATTATTTCAACCCTGGATGATTGGTACTCAAAAAACATTTACAGGTGACCCATAAACAGCCATAGATGAAATTAGTTGACATTACAAAACATTAATAGTTTTTTCCTCTTAAGGCAGTGAGAGAAAATGAAGTAAATGATGATTTATTGTTTATAAAATTCCCAAGGCTGCAATTTCCCCTTCATATGAAATACTTAGTTTTACAAATGATATAGAACTACAGGTTAAGCTTTTGCATGTTTTCTCTTTGTAGGGAGGGAAAACTATGATCATTTGATGATGTTTGGTTCAATAAGTAGGACTGTAGCTTAGAACCTTTTCTCATTTTCTCCAACCACCAGAACATTCAGGACATTTTTGAAAGATTCATAACACTCTATCACTGCACATTTCATGTACTCATCTGCACAAATACGTTTCCAGAGGTCAGAGTCTTTGGATCGAAATTCAGCAGCCATATCCAATGCTATTGGAATCTGTAGCAGTAGAGAAGTTGTTAACAGTCGCTACAAGTATGCCCAAAACTGAAAAGGTAAGATATACATAAAAGAAAACATAAGGGACCGTATCGACCTTGCTGGCTAGTAAAAAGGGAGGCCATTGGATTATTTTTAAGCTGGGATCTGATGAATAAGGAACTAGCAAGAGATCCATCTCCCTGTTTCATTTGAAAATCCAGTTTAGTTTTGAAAATATAATTAAAAGGATGCTTGGAATGAAGAAATAAAAGATAACTTAGTTTATACAGCCTTTCCTGTCACTTATTATATCTTCCTCTCGAAAACTACATATCACTTCATTCCACAACTGTGCAAACTTGGCAGCTTCACTTCTCCTGCTAGTTGTAATCTACTCAGAAATAAAATAGAAATTACAAAAGATATAATGCTTGAACCACTGCTTTTATACATCCTAGAGAAGGGTAATGAAAAAAACTTTCAAAAATAAAAGAGCAACCTCAGCAAAACGTTTTGAGAAAGAGAATCCCCTTTTCCGAGACTTATCTGATGGAACCAAGTATGTGTTGAATGCACCTGGTAAGGACTGAAACCTAGACCTAAGCATACCTAGAGTTCGTATCTGTAATTAAAAGTAAAATCAAATCAAGTCAAACCAACCACATTTAACTTGGTAATTAAAACAAGTGATTAAGATAAACATTGTTAAACATTCTTCTATCAACATGAGAAACATTTGTATTTAATTGAATGCAGAAATATGTCCTAAATGAAAAATAGTCAGTACAATATAATAGTTTCAACCCAGAAGATACGATTCAAACAATTACTTTCGACATAATCTTCTGATAGATCAAAAAGTAATCATTTTTAAGTCAATCCAAGACATTAGAAGATACCAAATTATTGTGCATGCTAGGCTAATAGGAGGTTGGAGAAAAATATGTGACCAGATATTGCATTAAGGATGATGAGTCACTTCGTAAGATTAATAAATAAAACAAAATAATAATGGTTAAACAAGCAAAATATCACCTCTCCTAATCGATCGCAAGCTCCAATGAAACCACCATATATGGTTGAAAATATAGCATACCAAATTTGAGTATCCATGAAATACACCTGCATTTAAATTAAAAGGTACAAGAGGCTTTATCCAAGACAATACAAAAATTCTTCCATACATTTGTACAGCTGAGGAATAAAACAAAATGAAAGAAGTGAATAGAGAACACACCAAAATTACTGGCATCCACAGTGATACAACTGCCCCGTAGTTGTTCTTGGCTGCATGGAAAAGATAATTTCAGCACAAGCAAAAGTAATCAAAGCATTAAAGTGAACTGATCAGACAGGAAACAAACACCTTTAGGAAAAAATTCATGCCATTCATATTCAACTCGATGAATATTCATTATATCTTTTGTTGGCTTCACCAATGGCTTTATCTGAAGGGATTAAATATAAAAAAAAGGTTAGAGGAGCACATTGACCAAAACCTCAATATATTTAACTACTGCAATTACTATCCTTGCCATTTCGAAAATTTATTACCTGAACAAAGTAGCTAAAGGCAAATTTGCAGCACAAAAGTGATACCCAAAAGATGGTATACCTGAAATAAGAGAATGTCTTACAATGAAGCACATACTTAACTAATCAAGAAAACAGAATTTGCAATTTCATAAATAACAAGGAAACAATAAAATCCATTGTCTGTCAACTCACTTTATAAGTGCAAATTGACTTTCATGCATTCCCCTTCCAACATATATTCTTGGCTGCAGAAAGAGAAACTCGGTTATCATGGACCTTTCCACAAGAAACAGAGAGAGAATTGAGCAGCATATCTACCTGAGACCACCAAAGTAGGAATCTAATAATGTGCCAATCTGAGTTTTCAATCCAACGTCGAAGCATTGGAAATATAAACAAAACTGCTGCAAGTAGATTTGGTAGCAGATATAGAGCAACTCCCATTATATATAGAGGAGGAATGCCCCTCAACGTGTTAAGAAATGACAGCACGTCTCTGAATTTCTCAGAAGCCGCCTTGAAAGTGTGAAGATAGCATAGGGGAAGAATAATAGCCCAAGCAAGACTAACAAAAACCTTCAGAATATTTCTTAGCACATCAGTGAACTTCCAGCGGTGAAATCCCGGGAAGTTTATAACTAAGTCCAAGATACCTGCATTATAGTATTCCAATTGTTGTTGCTAATTGGGATTATTATATTTGAAACATATAATAATAAGCATCAAGGCTGTTGAATGAGAATATTTTACTTTGAAGAAAACGAAGGATTGCAGCAGTGATGAAAATGCTTGATAAGGAGTACAATACATCCTTTTGGAAAATCTCCAGTGGTGAAACTCCCTTCCATGCAGCAATGACCATCGCCTGTAACAAACAAATTGAAGAGTAGATTACATCATTTAGAGTAAAGAACCCCAAATCATGAGTAACATGAAAACAGTCTAAAAATTCGTATGTTCTGTAATTTGATACCTGAAGAGCTAGTGCATAAAAGGTCCATAAACGATCAAAACTTCGAAATGTATGCCAAAATGTTCGAGACTCAACAAAATAAGATTTTCCTGTACTTCCAGATTTTTTTTGTGGCCCCTTTCGTCCCTAGTACAACAATTTTTTTCATCAAATAAAACTACTTGAACAAAGGAATCAATACAGAATTTTTTTTTTTTTAAAAAAAAAAACCTGCGCTAGGTCACGCGTTGATTTGAAAAATTCACCATCGTCTCGCATGGGCCAACCAAGAGAAAAGCAATCAGATGACCTACAAATTGAAATGTTGAAGCAATCACATAACATTCAAAACCAAATAAAGAGCCATAGTATCTGAAGGCTCACCAGAAATACTCATTAAGATCATCATAGTTACACCAAGCTGAGTGCGGAGCTTTTCCATTTTGACTCTTTTTGGCCTCCTGAAAGATCAAAAGGAAAAACCATTGAGATTTTTGTATGGATGAACTCAGACTCGCCCCCTTACAAACTCTTTGAAATCTAACCTTCTGCTTATGTCAGAGCGCACTACCAGTTGAAATAAAATGATATGTAGCTTAAGGATTTGGCTGACTTACCTTTTCAATAACTCGATAAAGGGGAGTTATAACCTTCCGCAAGAAAGCTTCATCATCTCCACCATAAGAAGGCTTAATATTTTCACCAGTAACAATGCTCACGTTTCCAGCTAACAAGCCATGAAGTTCATATGCCATCTAGTTATAAACAATATCAAAGACTATAATGTTAAGGGAATACATTAACAAAAGAGCCATATTCATGCAAAAAATTTTGAAAAAAAATTGTCTCACATTATGAAATATATAACTCAAACATTCTGGCATGAAGCGAACATTTGCTGCTTCACCCCATATGAGAAGATACAGACCCATGTAGAGTATCTTCCTTTGTTGAATTTCCAGCTGACCTTGAGGGAGCCTGCACAAATTAAGATTTTAGTCATTTTGGCGCCTTGTGATAATCGTTTGATTTCTTTTTTGTCATTTTAATTTTTAGAATTTGACTAAGAATTTAAATATTTCTATAAAAAAAAAGTGAATGTTAGTAAGAAAATTGGGAGGAAACATGCATAAATTTCACAAACATAAAACTAAAAACAAACTATTATCAAATGGAGCTATAGTTTTCACATCTTCCCATTAGTCATAATAATTCAAGTATACAATTGCGAAAGCACATGGCCCATTTTTAGAGTTTGCAAAAAAATGATATCTCACCTTAGACTATGTTTCCGTCCCAAAAATTTGCACCACGTTTTGTAATTCTTAAACAATTTGTTCATTACTGCATCAACTGCTCGTTCATCAAGCTGCATTATTTATAGAACCCAAGAATGTGCTTAGAAAGAATTTGATCAACAAGGAGATTCTATATGCGACAGGAAGAAAATCGTATAAATGACAGAAAAATATATAGCCTGAAATTATCATATTGAACTTGATAATTTGTGAACTTCATATTTGAATCAATAATTATATTAAATATACATATCCTTAAAATGACATGATTTGCATGTAAAACTACGTTTTATACCTTGTTGAGAGGTTCAGGCTTGGGGTGAAGCCTTATATGAGAATTAGCAAGTAGAAGGATCAAATGTTCACGCTGATTTCTAACATTATCTCTCTGTAGCCATAAAAATGTCAGCTGCATATTGTTTATCCTTAAGGCAATTAGTAGAATTGATTGCCTCTTATTATGAAAAACGTACCTGAAATCCAAACATTGCCCTCAACCAATCCAGTAGGTCCAGATCACCTGCTTTTTGCCTGCGCTGCTCAAACGCACTTGGCCAGTTCAAGCCACGAGTATTCCACAAGGCACCCACAGCAGCCTTAACCTAAACGGAATAGAAAAAATAACAAAATTAAGGTTAAATTTGGTATGATAACATGATACATATTACCAGTGGCAGGAGGCAAACCTCTTCGAGTTGCATTATAGATTGGGAAGCGCCAGCAGAATCAAGAGGTAGAATGTTATAGGGTGCATAAATTTCCGTCTTTTCTTGGACATCCCTAGCTGCAGCAATAATCTGTTGATGTAGAACATTACTTTAGATATCTTCGTGGCAACCAATTAGGCGAAATGGTAAGATCAATTAGACAGTTGACACTAAATGGAATGAACCTCAGGAGCAACTTCTTCAACTTTCTCGGTCTTATTAACGGCACAAAGCACTTCGAAAAGCACACCGGCTGTCTGGTAAGCTTTACCGAGCTGTGCTCTGCCAAAAGTTTAGAAGGGGAAAAGAATCTGGTATTCAGACAGAGGGTATATATTATACACATCAAAACAAAATATGAATGAAAGTTGGGAAATTTACACGAGTACCTATCTGCTTGCTCCCCTTGATCGAGAGCACTGACATAATGCTTATAATATTGCTGATAGAAGGCCTCGATTTCCCTAGCATCTGTTTTTTTCACTCGAGAAGCAAGACTCGATGCATTGTCCTAGACCAAAGAGAGATTTCAAAACAGTTCTTCCGTCGATAATCGGAATGTTTTAAAATGAAATATGTATCTTAAAATAAATTATTTGAGATGGTCGTCACAGTGTGATTTGTAATTTTATACAAGGTCTACTAATATTCATGAAAATAAATCTATAGTGTGATCAAAGACAATAGGATAATCCCACAAAGTACTCTAAATTTGTATTCAATAATTATTAAGAATATATAGATTTTTTAATCTACATCCAGTAACAATTACACTGTTGGTGTTCTCGTTAAATATTTTTTTCATGTTTCTAGTTATTTTAAACAACTTCATAATATTTAAGTTTTTTATTTATTGTCCATTTTTGCCTATCATATATTATTTCGTTAATTTAACACGTTGATTAATTTATTTTAAAATAATAATAATAAGCATTGGCAATATAATAATATTTCAACGGACATAAAATTTATATTACCATCTTGAAATTAGAAATTTAATTCTCTACCAACAAATTTATTAAAAAAAACTACGAAAAGGTTTTATAATTTTGTAAGACTACAAATCTTTCTTTCTTTCTTTTCTCCAAAGCTAGGCTGAATTTTTCCAACCTTATAAATTACATCTAGTAATTGGTTGTTGGCATGAAATTCTACAAAGCTACGATTCCAATAATATCTAAAAGATTTTCCTATTCACAAATGAGGATAATAATTGTCCCTAAAATTTATATCTCAAACTTAAAAAATCATATTTTATTTTTCTTGAACTAATTCACTCCTTAATTTCTTCCTCAATTTCATGACCTCATGGACATATTTTTTGGTTGAACTAAGCAAGAAATTATTCTAAAAACACTAGTTAATAAAAATAAAAAAATAAAAGAGATAATTTGTTAAATTACATGTCTCATTTAAATAAATTCTCTCTTTTTAAGATACTTTTAATGAAAATTTCTTGTTAAAAATATGTGATCACCAAAAATTAGGTGCCACCCTTCCCTTTATTTAGGAGCTGACCATATAACTATTTGTTCATTTGAAAAAAAAACAAAAAAAGAAAAATAAAATCTATTGTTGAGTGAAAATTTTGTTAGAAGCTTGTTTTAATGATGGATCATCTCTTTTCATATATGATTTGGTTTTTAGGATTTTTCTTCCCAGTAGAAGATTGATATGAATAATGACGTCATGTGATGACATCACATAGCGACGTCATGCAGCCATCAGTATTCAACATAAAATCACTAGCTCTAGAAATAACTGGAGATAATTACTATTGCACAGAACCAAAGAAATCACAATTTTGCACAAATCAAATATATTTTCCCGTTATTCAATTCTCTATCCTAATAATAAATATTGATATTTTAATTTTGTAGTGAAACTGTCGTGGGATTAGCCATGCATAAAAAATTTATAATTCAAGTTAGAATAATGAAATGATTCTTGCCGAAGCAATCAAAAGACATTCAACTTATTTAGCCCAAGAAATGGGCATTATTCTTCTACGCTAAAAAAAGGATATAGAAATTCATTGCAAAGCAAGTAAGAAAATAAGTGGAGTAATTATTAGAAAATAAGAGAGTCATACGTACCCTCTCTAATCGTTGTAAAAGTGCTGTTTTAAACTGTCTAACACCACGTCCACTAGAGCTCGGATCCAACCTGTGGGCCTTTTCGAACGCATAAAATCGACCTAATTTTGGCGTGCAGAAAATTAAAAGAAAATGAAAAAGGCAGGATCGATTTTATTAATAATGATAATTAGATCAAGCGAATGTAACTAAGTTGATATGATTGATCCTACAGAGATAAGCAACACGAGGGCGTTCCGCTTCGATTTCTGTAGCGACGCGAAGAATTGGAGCAATGGAAGCCAGAGACGATGGAACCACCTCATTGTCGAATACCTCAGTCGAGAAGACTGTGGTAGCGGCACTACGAGATGGCCGCCTCGTCAGCCCTTGCGGGCCAGACTCCAGCGTCGACATTAATCTCACCACCACACCACTCCGCTAGATATCTTCTTTAATTCACGCCCTGTGCCATAATCAATTACATTTTACAAATTAGAAGATCGATGGCTCTATACGCAGAAACTATAACAAACACATCCAGATCGAAAGTATGAAAAATGCAATAATGTTGAGATCAGATGAATTATGATGTGGAAAATTAAAGAAAACTTACGTAGTTAAAGAAAATGGAAGAGGAGGAAGAGGAAGAAAGGGAAATGGAAGACGCCTTCTCCTGCAGAAAGAAGGAATTAAGGAAGAAGAAAGAAGAAAGAAGAAATAAAAGATGAAGGTGTCACCTAGCTGCGGAAGGAAGCTGGAGGAGAGGCAAAAATAGATGGGGGAAGCGAGAGAATGAATAAAAGAAGAGAGAGATTGTTTGATATGTTCTTACAGTTATTTTGTGAGGGACACGTGGCGGTGAGAGAAGGGAGGTAATGGAAAACAGAAAGCATGGCTCAACGATCTTTTCGGGGGTTTGTTTTGTTGTGGATTCTATTGCCTTTCTTTCTATTCTTCACCACTCCATCTTCGTTTCTCTATTTTCTGTCTAATTATTTTATGAAATATTTATGAAAATATAAATAAAATGCTGATCTCGATGAATACTTTTAAAAAATTATAAAAACAAAAAAAATTCAAAAAATAATAGAAATATTTGTTTACCTCTTATGTCGAGATCAAACTAAAGGAAATGTGTAAACATCGACATATTATTAGAAATTTAATACTATTGGTATTACTATATGCATGCTAATTGCTTTTCAAAAGTAATGAAATAACTTATAAGGATAATTAAATTAATTAAGCTTCTTCTAAATTTTAAGATTAAAAACATAATGACAATTTAGACTCCGTTTGGTAAGTACTTGTTTTTTAGTTTTTGGATTTTAAAAATTAAGTTTATAAACACTCATTCCACACCTCTAAATTTTTTTGTTTTCTAATCTAATGTTAGCTTCATCGAATTTTGTTTCCACCAATCTCTCCATGAAGAGGTTTTAAGGGAATTTTCATGAAAGTAATATTATATTTTAGTTCATAAACTATGTATTGTAACAATTTAGTGTATTACTTTCAAATTTATAACAATTTAACATATGAAATTTAGTATGTAACAATTTAATTTATATACTTTAAAATTTACAATAATTTAACTTTACTTTGAAATTTTTTCATTAAAATGAAGTGTCAATTTTTTTTATTTGTTACAATTTAATAATTGTTGTTTGTAAACATATTTGATCTCCAAACAACCTACTCAAATTAAATTCCTAAGGAACCTCATTAAATATCAAGAAAATAATTTTCTTTAAATGAAAAAAATATATATTTTCACGAACATTTAAATCAATAGAACCAATGTTAAAAAGAAAATGTGTTCAAAATTCTAAGATGGGAGGTTTGCATCCTTGACATCTAGCCCCAGGTTGTTTTATTTTTTAGTTCAATAATTACTTGGATGAAGATTGAGTTATCAAAGTTGATATCTTAGGAGTTTATTAATATATTAATGAAACTTAATTTGTAAACATTGCATTAGAATAGATCAATTGACACTATAAAAGGAAAATGTTGGTAGTTTTTGTATTGAGCTATCCAAAGACAATGAAATTAAAAGGAGAGACCAAATTGTTGAAGAGAGTTATAACAAAAAAATCTAAAAAATAAAAGATTGAAAAAGAATAACCTTGTTTTATGATAGGTTTAAATTGGGATTTCAATAAAAATATCAAGGTTTTAATTTAAAAAATACTGATAAAAATGCCCATGTAAATAAATTTTTCTAAAAATATTATATAAAAATAAAAAATGAATTTAAATTAGTAAATAAATATTTTATAATTTTTAAAATAAGTTAACGAATCTATTATTTATATTATATTTAGGAAAATTTTCATATATAGAAAAAATGTCAAACTATTTACAAAAAATAGAAAAAAAATATAGATATTGATAGATTTCTATCCGCATCTATTAGTGATAGTCTTTTATCATTTTTATCACTAATAGACTTCTATCACCATCTATAGTAACTATCAAATTTTGCTTAATTTTATTTTTTTTTAAATAGTTTTTCTTATTTTTAAAATTTATCCTATATCTTTTATGTTTTATATATTTTCTAGTGTATAAAGAAAATTCAAATCTATGACAGGAAATGTGTGACGAAAATTTAATACTATGTATATTTTGTGAGTATAATGAATAAGGTTAAAAGGAAAAAGGAAAATAATCTAACTCTGTAATACAAATTATACAATGATCATGTATCATAAATGATTTGAGCTCTTGATGGAGTGTGTTGCCTCACATTCATTGATCTCAAGCTTTGGTAGGGATCGCCTGGATCTTGGTTACGTGGTGTACCTTCTTCTTCTCCATGGTCTACCGCCATTGCTGCTCCGAACTGTTGCACTACCAAAACTGAAGTCGTTGCTGCAAAATCCGATGAAGCTAACAAATCACCGATTGCTCCTAGCTCTGGACATTCGCTCCAGTCTGTGAGTCCGGCAGTGAGAGGTGATACGTGAGATTCACCTCTGCCAACGATGAACAGGTCGTGAGCATCGTCCATTGATCTTATGGCCGCCACTGTCTCCTCGCCGTTGTTCAACACTTTCTCTGTGTAAGTAATTGACTCGCTATTTTGGTTCTTTGTCCTAAATTCTTTTATGTAATCTTCGTCCAGTTTCCTCTCTCTGTTCATTTCTGTTTCCATTGTTGAAACTCTTGGTGCATTCTCTTCTGGTTCTGGTTCTGTTCTTTCTTGTGCAGCGATGAATCGCATTACGGTTAAGCTCACTCCTGGATGTTCTGACATTCTCCATGCGTATGATAGGGCTTCTCTATCATCTTGTCCACCAAAGAACAATAAGATTATGTTATAGTGAGTTGCCTTGTTTGATGCGACTCGATTCGAGCCGTTTAAGCCTCGATCGACTAGGATTCCGACGGAGCAAGGAGCATTGGCTAACACATTTTGGTTGACCAATCTAAATGCTGGATTTGTGGCTTCCATTCCTCCATCGACTGTTTGTTGCTTGTGGAATGGGATGATTATGAAGGCAACCCGTTTATCCTCGGCTAAATTGCAGATGTCTTCGTGCATTGTGGAGTAGGGTGAAATGGCTGTGAGGGGTTGAACAGAGACGCAATCGACATGTTGTTCATAGTTCTCGAATGCATTGATGATGTGATCAGATTGAGCTTGGGTTCGATTTAAAGCAGGGCGGCCTGATTTTCTGGTGTTGTGGACAATGAGCATGGCGGAGGCTCGACCGGTGAGTTCAACCAAGTGTAGCACATAAATGCAAATTGGGGATCTTTTGGTTGGATGGGAGGCATCGAGGAGGTTGATGATTGTTGGCACATTTCGAGGTGTGTGTATACAAACTAATACTCTGAACTCTGAATCTGGTTTTGATGCTTGGATTGTTCGTTTCTTATAGGGTAGAAACCTTCTTGTTGGCCTATAGATTACTGTAACTACAGGTGTTATTATCCCTGTCATAATGAGGGCTACAATCACCATAACTGTGAATGTTTGATCATCTAACACCTGCATATTCAGTTTACATTGATTCTTTGGTAAGAAAGGTATGAAAAGAGGAAAATTCTACGGTGAAGAAAAAGAAAAACACTTCTTATATCTGCAAATCATAGGAGTGTGTACCCAATATGGGTTGAGAGTGGTTACCTTTTGGTCCTTTCCAACATTGAGGATGATCATTTCAATAAGGCCCTTGGTGTTCATAAGCAAGCCTAACGTGACGCCTTCGCGATAGGACATTTGATAACAAATGGAGGCAAGAAGAGTTCCAATGATTTTGCCAATAAAAGCAAGGAGAGTGATAAATAGAATAGATACCCAAGAGATTAATCCTTCTATGCTAGCCACATTAGTCTTAAGCCCACTTATTGCAAAGAAAAGAGGGAGCAAAAGCCCTGAAACAAAATCCTCAAGTTTCTCAATTAAAGCCACCCCAAGTGATCCATTTGGGATAACTAACCCAAACACAAAAGCCCCAAAAACGGAGTGTGTTCCTATGGCATCTGTAACAAATCCTGAGATCATAACCCCTGTGAGAATCAAACATATGTAGAACTCACTGACACTTTCCCCTTCTGGAGTTTTTCGAATCATCCACGAGATCGTCGGTCTAACGATGAAGATGCAAAACAAAACAAAGCCTGCACTTGACAATACAACCCATAAAGAAGCCAAGGATGAGGAATCATTCTCAGATAAGGCTATGGCTAAAGCTAGCAGAACCCAAGCACACATATCATTAAAAAGTGCAGATGCCATAGCCATCCTTCCAAGCTCTGAATTTATCAGTTTAAGCTCTGCAAGAATTCTAGCTAGCACTGGGAAAGCTGTCACGGAGAGCGCAATACCAAGAAACATAATGTAAGTGTTGTAGTTCAATTTCTGATCCGCTTTGTGCAACTGGAATGAAAAGGCAGCTCCTATTCCGAACGGAAGAATCATTCCTGCAACAGCTATTGCCATTGCCTTCTTCCCAGTTCGACGAATCACTGAGAGATCCATCTCCACACCAACCAAGAACAGAAAGTAGAGAAGCCCCACATTGGCCATTGTTTCAAGGACCATTACACTTCTTAAAGGAAATACGGTGTTGGCAAACTTAGCACTCCTCCCTAGTACCGATGGCCCCAAAATCACCCCACCCTATTACACAAAGAAACCAAATTTAAAGCTCCAAATGCCATCATCAATGCCAATAAGTTAGCTGCAAGAAAGAATCTAAAAAGAGATCTTAAACTCACCAAAATTTCAGAGATGACTCGAGGCTGACGAAAGGGTTTTAAGAGGAAAACCAAAGCGCGAGTCATCACAACCACCATTGTTAACTGCAAGATGAAGAGGGGGAGAGAATAATCCAGAGGATTGTCACCTTGCCACACCCCATTTGTAGTAATCATTGTCGGCGCATAGCAGACGATTGTATCGTCTGTGTCATTGGCCATCGAAGATTGTACATCCATTTCTTCTTCTGTTTGCCAATCACCTCTCTCTTACAGTACAAGCAAAGCCACCATTAACAGGACCTTGATGAAACTTGTGGAAGCTAAAGGAAGCTTTCATTCAACCAACATGTAACCTTTGCAATGAAATGAGTTCATGAACTGTAAATATTGAGAATTTTGTTTGGTTTGCATTCTGTGTGTTTTACCAGCGAGGACCCAGCTTGTTTGAATGGGGAGAGGAAAACAATGAGAAATGTTGAAGTAATATTTGTATTTGAGAAAGTTGGTTGGAGATCTGTGGTCAAAGATAGATTGACTATTTCTAGACCCCATACTATTCTTGGTGGGTTGATAATAGAGGAGCCTTGTAAATAGGCCTTTTTAAGGCCATCAACAATATTAACCCGACAATGATTAGGGGCACCATTTAAATTTCTTTTTTAAAAAATCTGTTTAGGCTGCACTTAAGTTTTTTCATATTAACCTACAGTTAGGAAATAGAGATAGACCAATTTTGTTGGAGAGAATTTGTGTTGAATAGCATGAGTTTCTTAAATTATTTAGAAAACATGGAACTTTATAAATATTAAACTTTTACAACCATAACATTTTGTTTGCGTTTTTTCGTATGTTAAGTTGATTTTTTTTTCTTGATATATGTAATAGAATGTTGATTTATCTCTTATGTCGATGTTGAACTCATGGACATGTAGAAATATTAATGAAAATGTCAACGAAAGTTTAATATCCTCATGATATATACTTACTCCATTGAGGATGGAGGTTCAAATCTTCTTACCTAACTTTTGCAAAAATAAATAAATAAAATATTTTGTTTTATTTGTTAATGTAGCGTCCAACTTAATTAGACAACTCTACCTATGAAGAGAACAATAATTGTTGTTTAAAAAACTCATAAGATTTTAATCTTTGAGGTAGGTGACAACTATTATGTCAACTTATTTATGAAAATTCTCTTTTAAATACTTGAATCCAAACTTCAAATGTTTAAATTACTTAGTTAAGTTTGTAATGTATGTACAAATAGTTTAGGTTTATCCAATTCAAGACATTCAACCTTTATGCTTATCCCTTTCAAAGATTATGTTTTACTCATGAAATTTGTATAGAAAACCATTTTAATCCTTGCTATTAATTTTTTAATAAATTATGTACAAGAAACTTGATATAGACACCTATTTTCTCCATTTACTTTAATCCTTAAATTCCCACATGAGCAAGAGTTTGAAGTCATATATAGTATCAAAGTTTTCAAACAAATTTAAATTAATGGTAAGGACTAAGATAGCCTTTTTTATGCACAATGTACTATTAATGAATTACATATATAGAAAGTTGTAAAGATAGAAAAACTAAAATGGATCATTTAAATTGATGAGACAAAATAAAATATATTAGGAAAGTTCAAATATCAAAATAAGATTTAAACAAATCATTTTACTATTATGAAGTTACATCTATATCATCTTAGAAGTTCATGGAAACTCATGTGTTATAGATTTACGTCTTAAAGAATTTAAAGGGAATTAGTTCTAAGAGAAAATTGTAAAAGCTACCCTTGAAGTCTTGTGATAGTTGTATTTACACCCTCAATCTATCCATAAAATATGATGATAGTTGCAATTACGCTCTCAAACTTATTATAAAAATTAAGCCCTCAAACTTATACTAACGTGTTAAGATTGGATTCTCAAACTTAACTTAGTAGTAGAAATTGGACCTCCGAATGATAAAAAATGAACACTCAAACTTAGAAAATAATTATTACAATTTCTATAATTATTTATGTTTGATGGTCCAATTTACCTGATGGCCCCAACATTCTTACTTGTGTTGAATGTTTCTTTTAGAGTTCTTATGATTGAGCCACCGAAAAGGAAAGTGCACATTGTTGGTATAGGTAGTAACTTTTAGTTCTTTTAATCCTTTCTTAACTATATTTTCATGTCCTCAGGATCTCAGTTCATTCGGATGTGATCTCAGTTCATTCATATCTCCCTCCTAAAATTTGAGTCATTACAATCACCATATTTTAGAGGTAATTTTTACCATTGGTCCTAGTTTTTCTTTTTTCTTACTACAATCATCCTCTCAACAGAGATTACAATCTAGTGGGTGATTATTAATCGATTCTCTTCTTTTTATTGTCTTGATTTGTGAGAAGGAAAATTTAAGGTTTTCAAGTCTCTTCAAAGTCCTAATATTTGGAATTGTAATTCAACTTTGATGGTTTTCTTAATCATCCTTCTATGGTTGATGAAAAGCATAAAAAGGTTATCTAATTTTATGCTTGTTTTTTCTTTCTTTCTTCAAATGCCTTCCACATTGACACTGACAATATATATTTTCATTCAGAAATGGCTGCAGCTCAAAGCAGTGGAATTCATACCAAATTTCATCACCACTTTCTATAAAAGCATTATCCAAGGTCTCCATCTTTGATTTTGATTTTGTTATAAGTGGTTTTCTCTATTATTTTTTAGTATAACAATTATGGGGATAGAAGATCGAACCTCGCACTTCTAAAATGAAAGATCATGTTAATTACGGTTAAGTTAAACTCACTTGGACTATATTCTATAAATTTACCACTTTCAAATCTATCCGTGTGATCATCTATTTTCAAAACTTTTAATTCATTTTGATTTCTACTTTATTTCATTATATATTCAAATAATCTTATTTATTGTTTGAAAATTAAACATTCAACACTATTTCTATCTATAAGTTTTCTTATTTTGTTATCGTTTAAAAAAAAAAAAATCAAGAGATTTTTTCACAAATAGAAAAAATATCAAACTATTTACAGAAAAAAAACACTTATAGACGTTGATAGACTTCTATCAGCATCTATTAGTGATAGACTTCTATCATTTCTATCACCGATAGACTCCTATCAGCGTCTATCACAACTATATAAAAAATTTGTTATTTTGTGTAAATAGTTTCCCTTATTTTTCTATTTTTAAAAATCCTCAAAAAATCAATCTAAAAAACAAGCATGAATTTTAAAAATAGAAACTAAAACGAAATCGACGTAACCAAACGGGATCTTAGTAATCTCATATTTTATGGAATTGATCCTCTCAACTCACTAAGTTCAGGTCAACATTAATTTTTGCTATCCACAAATTGATATTAATTATCAAAGCGATTAATTCAACCGTAATTTAACCTATACACTGTCGTTTGAGATTCAAACTCCTAAACTCTCACTCGTTTTGTAAAAAAGAATTGATAAAAATTGAAAGATTGGTAGTGAATTTTAAAGATGAATTCATTTTGTTAAATAAATAGTTGAATCGATTCAAAACTTACTATTATGGGTTGGGTGAGCCACCATTATAAGTGGACGAACCTAACCCACTAGTGACCTGTTAGATTCCAATATTCCTTTCCTTTTTTTTTTTTTTTTTTTTTTTTTTTTCGTTTAAACATTATTGATTTTCATGTGATGGAAATGAAATTCTAATTTTAAATGAGAAAAAGTTGTGGCAAATATTTTTTTTTAGTTTTAATTCTTTTAATAGTGTTTTTCTTAGAGTGATTGAATTTTGATAACATCAAATACTTTAAAAAAATAACAAAAAAATTTTTGAGTTGATTTGAGAATGAAAAAGATTTGGATACATCGAGCCTACATCTATCTTTATGCAACCTATCTAATAATCTAATCACAATTTGTAATGTGAAACTTTTTTCTTTTCTTTTTTCGAAATATTTTTCAATTTGATTTTTCTATGTAATTAGATGAAGTTGCAACAAGATGGATACGATCTCAACTACACCTTGAAAATATAAAGGTAGTTAAAAGTTTTGAAAGAAAATGAATCTTTTTAAAAAAGTTTCTTGGAGGCATGGTTGACTACCAGTTTTTCCAAAATTTAGAGAAAATTAAAAAAAATAAAACAATTACTATAAAAAATTAAACTATTTACAAATATAGAAAAAAAAACAATTACAATAAAAAACCGCGATAGAATTCTACAATAAAATTTTTCTATATTTATAAATAGTTTGATTATTTTTTTTTATATTTGAAAACAACCCTTAAATATATATATATATATATATATATATATATATATATGATTTTGTAAATTTTTAGATTAAATTCGACTTATCTGTTTTTTTTTAATTAAAGAATGGTAAGATGAAAATTAGACCATCAACCTTTAAAATGATAATAAATGTCTGTTTCATAACTAATTTATAGATTTCAAAAGTGGAAGAGATTTGGAATTCTTGTTTTTATTTGATTTGTACATTATTATAACTGTCGTGAATGAAATTAAACAAAAATTACTTTAAATAAATAAATTTGCATCTATTTGGCAAACAAAATATTAAAATAAGAGTTGAACATTTATTTGGCCGTCCTAGAATTTTAACCTTTTAATCGAAATCTCCATGTAAAAGTAAAAATGGTTGGGACCAAATTACCATCTATTGCATCAGCATGAACCCAGAAGCCTAAATTTTAAATCTCCTCTCTCGAGTTGAATCCTTTCTTACACTAGCGTTTAATTTGAATCTTTTTGTAATTCTCACACTAGCACAACATTACAATCCTTTAATAACCGTTCTTATCATCTTCCTATCATTATGCATATTCAGATGATAATTTAAACTCTTCATCTATCTAATTCCCTCTCCCTCAAGCACGAAAATCAGCACCCACACATTCAATTAATGGCCAATTGATCCGAGATAAATAAAGCAGAGAATTCAAAATGTGATTAATAGCAATTCCAATCTAATGTCAATAATCAAATAAACCTGAATCTATACTCTACGCAATATCCTAGAAAAAAAATTTAGCTACTCTTACCTGAACAATTCATAATAACAACATATAGATCGACCATACAAAGAAATTAAAAGAGAAAAGGGAAGAACACGACTAAAATCAATTACCTTTGCCTCCGTAGAGATCATTCGCCAAGCTCTCAACTCGTGCTTTTTAGCTCTTGATTGTCGTCTAGCAGCTCCTTTTGCTCTTTCTTGCCTATGAATGACATATCTTCTTTCTCTAAGCTAAAAACTCCACTGAATATTTGATATGCAACTCTTACCTGAATTGCTAATTTAATAGCCAAAACAGACGACAACATTACAACGCTATGTAGCGTCAGCCCAGCACCCCACAACCTTCAACAACGCTAATAGCCATCTCCAATTCATAGCATCGTGATGCTGCCCAACTTTTTTTCTTGAGTTTCTAGCATCGTAAAATGTCATGGAAAGTGTTGCAACGCTCTCCCTTCATCATTTTGGTCTTCCCTCCTCCCTTATTTTCGTTATGTTAATGGTCCTAGAGTCCATCCTTAGGCTCATTTTTACTATTTTCAATTTCCAAGTTCAAAATCTTGCTCTTTCGCTCGATTCTCAAAAAATACTAGCGTAATAACATCAAATCACATAATCAAAGTATACATCATTCTAAAATAGAGCAATAAAATAGCACCTTCGGAGTGCTATCAATATTTAACAATGATGTCAAATCTTCTAATTTATATATATACAAGTAATGATGGATATTTTAATTCTTAATCCAATCAAATAGTATTCTGAGATTTTTTGACCATATATATTTGTAATTCTTTTGGCGACTTATCTCTAAATTGTATATGAGAAGATTCTCAATAGTAAGAAAAACCAATTTTTTGACTGATTGATTTATTTTGTCCGTTAGAAAAACTACAAATATTTCAAATATTATTTTTAGACCTTCAATTCATTAATTGAGATCACAATTAATTTTCAACATATAAAAAATGCATACTTTGGAATTTTCTTAGTTGAACATAAATTCAGAGTCGAGAAATTAAATGATCAATCATATTTGAAATAGTAATTAGTATGTTATTATCAATTAAGCTATAATTGAATTGACAAAGTTGGACATTTATATAGTGTCACAATTCTGTGTTCAGAATTTAAATCTTTAAGAGTAAGAAAGTTATTAACGTTTAAATGGTTGAATCATTCTAAAGTTGAGTACCTTACTTTAAATCATCATAAATAATTTGATTTTGAAACATATAAAATATATCACATAACTTGATTTATCAATAGGGTTGAATGAGACTTAATCAATGAGTTCAATCAAACCACCCGATATTGAATAGGTTCAATTATATTGGGGTTAAAACTTAATCGACCGTTTGAAATACATTAATTTAAAAACAAGTCATTTTAGAAAAATAGAATTTGGAGTGTATTTTAAACCGTTTTTATCAAAAGAATTTAAATAAAAATGAGTTTTTTGAAAAATATTTTTTTCTAACTAAATCTAAATCAGCCCTAAATAACAATAGTTGGTTTAGTTTCAATTGTATTGATGATTATTAGTTCAAAATCATAAATTTTATTGAGAGATTCGATTGAATCTATTCGAAATGGAATCCATATAAAGCGAAAGATATTTTTGCCATTTGCATCAAGCTCAAACTTCCTTCTTGCATGCGTGCTCCTCCAAGCACACACTAAAATAAGAGGTAAAAATTGATTGGTAGCATACTCGATCAAACGGGTGATTTTCTCGCCTACTACAAATCCCATACTACTCCATAAACCGTTTAATTTACCTGGATAAAAATCTTTCGAAAGTCTTATCATTATATACATTACCATCCATATTATCTATGGAATTTGAACCCGAACTCTATTTATGAGTCATTTTTTCATTTCATTAGTCCTTATTTCTTATTTCAGCATATCAATTTAGGTGTAATCTATTAGTTTTTTCTTTTTTCTACCTATACCCTTTTTTTCATAGGAATTTCGCATATTTTCACATCTAGGATTTACATATACAACATATATCACTCCAAATTCAAGATTGGATTCCAAATTAAACCGATTCAAATTGCATTCCAAATTCAAGATTGGTCGGTGAAAGTTGAGATTCCCAAAAGCAGCGTTACAATAAACAAACAATAAATGAAGAGAAAAAGAGAGTGGAAAATGATCAGAACAGATTATTGGTTTGAGTGGATTGAAGTTTGGATTGAATAATTAGGCAGAGAGACGAGGAAGTGCGCATTAACCCACCTCTCAAATGCGTTACTTTATGAGACTTTCAACCAATATTCTGACGCAAATTCCACATTTCATAATATGAAATTTCCAAGTTCCCACATTTTTCTTTTGGGTATTAAAATAGCAACAAAAATCCTTTCCCTTTTTCCCTATAAGCTTGATTTGCTTCAATCCCGACGTTGTACAACTTTTGATTTCTCCCTGCTCCCGCTCTTTCAACTTCACCCTCAATTCTTTCCTTCTACAAGTTTCCTGTTTTATTCGTGGGGAAGACGAGTCAACCGATTTCTGTAGGTTTGTTTCGATTCTGAAGTTCTGGGTCCTTTGTGTTTCGCTTATTTTTGCTGGTGTTCATGACTTTTCTTTCACATTCTCCAGAAGTGCCGCCATGCCATAGTTTATCGTCTATGAGTTTTCTGTAATCGAGAAGTTGATCGCCTTTGTTCTGTGGAATTGCTGAGTTTCTGAGTCTGATGATTCACAGGTGATTTTGTTTGTTATTTCTTCTCCAGCATGATTTCTGTTTCAGCCTTAATTTGGAATCATGAACGTCTCTGTGTCCTTTTGGGTGTTCAGATATTGTGATGTCTTAGAAGGAAAGAAGGATATTTATGAAGTTTTAGAAGCTTTACTTTTGAACAATGGGAACTTCTCGAGCTAATGTTACTCTTTCTTGCAATAAGATGTGGAATATTGGAAGTTAAAGTACCTTTATAGGGAAAGGGACAAAAGGGCATTGGATTTGTAGCCAAAACGTAGTATCTGAAGTTATTGGTATACCCCATGTATAAATTCATAAGTTTGCACCATTCACAAGGTGCACAAGGAATTTTTTTTTAAGTTAATACCTAAACTAGAATGATTACTAGAAGAATTAGGGAGAGAACACCATGAAAAAAGGTCTGGAATTTCACAAGTTTGGCCACTTCCATGTCTTTTTTCTTGCCATTGGATATTCAGGAGGTCCTCTAGTTTTAATCCAACCATTGGAGTGCTTTTATTGCATTTATCCAAAGACTCTTCCCTTTTCTTCTTAAAACTATGGCCACACAAAAGTTGGGACTTGTGTTCTTTTGCCTTTTGCCCATAAATTCAACATATATGAACTTCTTCAGAAGGAATTCCCATCATCTCCTACTAAAATCACTAAAAAAGAGCAAATGCTTCATGTTTTACTCTGCTTCTCGACAATGAATAGAGCAACTTGATTGGAGAAGAGAACGGGGGCACCCCTTCTGATTTTTTTCTGCTGTATTCAACCCTTCATAGTGGATGGACATGGACCTCGTAAACTTGTGTTTGATTTTCTTATTATTCATGCCTTTCCACATTGCGGACTGTACTCTTTTACTCACTGTAATAATATGTCACAGATGATGTTTATACTTCTGTTATGGATTTCTTTATTTGTTTTTTTTTCCTCCCTTTCATTTTTGTCCATCCTTGTAGTTAATCACAGTGAATTATAAACTATTAGACTGTATTATGATCTTCTCATTTATTACTTTGTTATTGCTTCTCAAGATATTCTTGCAAAATGTCGTACTTCTATATCTGACATGGCACTTGGCAGTTTGTGAGAATGAGAATTAATTGTCTAGCTATGCCATGCCCCTTTCTTTTGTTTTATACCCTTCACCCTTTGGTGTTCCTAATAGCCATGTGATGCCCAAATGATTGAGCAGTAGAAAATTTGCAGGTAACTCCAGTGTGGATGTACGTGGATGCATTTGTAATACATAATCGTCAGTTAGCATTTTTCATGGAATTGATTCCTGTATGTACTTGGTGTTCTGTTCTTTAGACCTCTGCCTTTAGGATCGCCTCTTGAGTCTTTGAATTCTCTATTAATAAAACCACTGTCTATCTGAAATACAACTAAAACTTTCGTGGTGAGGAAAAGACTCATCAGATTGCAAGAGTCATATGAAACAACAGATAGATTGACTGCAGCAATAGAAGTAGTTAGCAGTGTTCTTTTCCACAAGAGTTTCTTTGTTTCTATTCAATATTGCACTTCTTGTGTTCCTCATATTCAGCATGTATTTGAGGTTCTAGGTTCATCCTTTCTGTGTACTATATTCCCCCCCCCCCCAACAAAATTAAAGTTGAATCAATTTATGCCTAATTTTTCTTGTTGGCTTCCATGTATGTAATAGTCGGAGAGGAAGCATTTTGGGAAGAAACCATTTTCAATCTGAATGACACCGCTACAACTTTAGCGGTGGGGAAAAGAGTGTTGGAATAGTCATATTGAACAACAGATTAGAGATTGACTGCAGCAGAAGGAGAAGTAATTAACAGGTTTTCTTTTCACAATAGTTACTTCTATTCAATATTGCATTTCTTCTATTCTTCATATTCAGCATTTCTCTGGATTCGATATTCATTCATTCTTTCTTCTCAAGTAGTTTTATTGTTTTCCCCCTTTAAATATATGGTAATGCATAAAATTAAAGTTGAAATCCATATTTATCACTATTTTTGCTTGTTGGCTCTCATGTAGGTAATAAGTAGAGATGAAGCATTTTGAGAATGGTGAATCTGACTTGGAAGAGGGTAAAATGGGAAAGGACAGAGACAAAGCATTACGCAATAACAGGGTATTTAGATTACATAACCAGGCCTTACTGTCTGGCCTTGCATACTGCATTTCTTCGTGCAGCATGATACTAGTAAACAAGTTTGTGCTTTCCAGTTATGATTTCAATGCTGGGATATCATTGATGGTCTATCAGGTGATTTCTCAATATTGAAAATATGTTAAGAAGTTAACATTTATTTTTCCCTTGCAGCGGCTTAATATTCTCTAATGTTTACCATAACTTCTGATGGTTAATTGGAAGACTAACAAGTTGTTGCTCTGTTTATTGATGCAGAATTTTATATCAGTGAGTATTGTAACCATAATGAGTTTTATGGGCATAATATCCACGGAACCACTCACTTGGAGACTGGTTAAAGTGTGGTTGCCTGTTAATGTTATCTTTGTTGGGATGCTCATTACAAGTATCTTCAGGTATGGTTTTTCTTTTCCTTATTGTTTAATTACAGAATGTAAATATGTGTTTACTGAAAGGAAGTTTTGAAGATTGCAGACTCGACATTTTTCTCTGGTTTTTCTTGAAAATACGTGCATAATTTTTTATCAATCAACACATGCATAATTGTTATTTTTCTACCTAAGCTTCTTGATGCACATTGGTGCACAAAACCATCTTGTATGCCCCAAAGCTTAAAAAATGCATTCAATAATGCCTGTCATCCACAAAACTAACAAACACAGGATTTCCCAGTGGGCATCAGTTTAGCCAAAGTTTCTTGTCTTTTGTACCATATCTTAGTGCAGAAAATAGTTTTCTGCCTTTGGGTCAAGTCCAAGATCTTAACAAGATGGTATATTATTTTTACACTAATTTGGCTGCTAAAGTTTAATCTGATTCTTATGCTATTATATTGTAAGACCCCTAGATGGGGCAATATTAGGATTAATAGTATTATTATTAGTAAGGGGCATATTAGTAAATAGCTAGTAAGTTTGTTAGAGCTTCTAGTTATAAATAGAGGTAGTGAGTTGAGAGCAAAGGTGTGAAGAATTTTGTGTGAGATTTTCTTTGGGGAATTTGGGAGAGACTCGCACTCGCCCACTCGAGAGGCTAGGTTATCTTGTTACTTTTCTTATGATATTATAGCATATTTCCATATATTTCCATATTTGATTGTTCTTGAGTTTTCTGTGTGTTCTTTAGTGTGTCTTGTTAGGAGGTATCTGTTAGGAACCAAGGTAGTATGGGCTACCTTTGTCCCACATTGATTAGAATGGGATGGGACCAATGCGGTACTTAAGTGGCTTGGCTCTCCCACCTCAATAGCTAGCTTTTGGGGTGTGGTTCTCCAAGGTGCTTAAGTGCCTAACAATGGTATCAGAGTCGGTTGTTGACGTTCCGGAGTGGAACCGGCGGAGGGTTCTGACCGGGTATGGCCGAGTGAAGTACCGTCGGAGTAGCCGCCGGGACGTCGACTTTCCGGGGATGGGGTATTGTTAGGAACCAAGGTAGTATGTGCTACCTTTGTCCCACATTGGTTAGAATGGGATGACCAATGTGGTACTTAAGTGACTTGGCTCTCCCACCTCAATAGCTAGCTTTTGGGGTGTGGTTCTCCAAGATGCTTAAGTGCCTAACAATATCCTAACATATCCACACCAATTTTTCTAAAATGAATCAATTATGCAAAAGAAGTCATACACCCATTTTCTTGCCTACCAATGTGGTTCCACTTTTGTCTATCATACAGTCTCATTTTTGTGTCCGGTGCATTGTGGATGCCATACATAATCATTGTTCACCAATATCTTGAATTTTTATCGTGTTTTCTCTCTGAGTCTATTTTTTTTGGGTCTGGGTCAGTTATATTTCTGTCTGTAACTTATCTGTAGGTTTGTGTTTCATGTACTTTCTTAAACAATGTTTACTTCTCCTGCAGTTTGAAATACATTAATGTTGCTATGGTCACAGTTCTGAAGAATGTTACCAATGTAATAACTGCAGTTGGTGAAATGTATCTATTCGGCAAGCATCATGACAACAGGGTCTGGGCTGCACTGTTCCTCATGGTATATTGCATATTTGAGTATTGTTATAAGGACTAGTTGCAAAAGGCACATTTTATGTTATTTTGATGCATGCAATAGCTACATAAAGGGGAAAAAAAAGGAGTCATTTATTTAATTCCTTGGATATATATTGGTTTATTTAATGATCTCATCCAATTGGATTTGATGAGGATTGTAAAGAGGATTCAATTTTGAGAGTTCATTTTAATAAGCTATGCGCTTAGTCCAACCAGCTGGTTCCAAATATTTGATTTGCATTGCATAAAACTCATATGATTAAATGCCTATTATACCTGTAACCTTTTGATAATCACCCATAAAGTGAATTTCCCTCTGCTCAAAGGATGTGCAAAGGCATCAAAGTGTGGATATGTCACAAGAATGCATGGCCTTCCTATGTAAGATTGAGTGCACCTTTGGTTTTGGTTTTTTGTTTTGCGACATGAGGTTAGAATTTTAGCCGTTCTAGAGTGGTATCTAGCTGATGGCTTGGACTCCCACAGAAGGGGGCCTTCAATTTATCAACCTGATGATAATTTATTTAGATTTTAGGGGTTCAATCATTTAATCATTTTCCCATTTCAGATGTTTCCTCCATGAGTAGCTTAAACTTATTTTCCATGGTGATCATGAATACTGAAATAGCCAATTGAAATCCAATCCATCGTGCAGATAATCTCAGCAATTACTGGGGGGCTTACTGATATATCTTTTCATGCGGTTGGGTATGCATGGCAAATTATCAACTGCTTCTTGACTGCATCATATTCTGTAAGTACATATCTTTAAGGCTTTTATATTTTGTTCATTCTTATGCTTCCATTTCAATGGTTTGATTTGTTTCATACCCTTTCCACCACCTGAACGATTCTTACATTTTCTCACTTCCTTTTAGTTCTACTTTCGCATCTTTTCCAATTGCTTTATACCAACTGCAATATCCCATCCAGGTTGTTCCTTAGTAGTTCCAGTGAATAAGTGACCGGGTTTGTTGCTTTCTCAAAAATGAATTGGTTCTGTTTGTATCCAAATAATTCAAAGTTCAATGTTCAAATTGAGAAAAAGGATAGCTGAGAGTTAGAAGGTCACCGTGGATGTGTCAATCTAGATTTATTCATTATTCCACTTTGGGCAATTGATCTTAGCCGTCTTACATGTGCAGTTAGCTTTTCATAGTTTATTAGCTTTCACAATACATCTGATATACAATTTTTATGCAGCTGACTCTACGGAGGGTAATGGATACAGCAAAGCAGCTAACCAAATCTGGAAACTTGAATGAGTTCTCAATGGTCCTCCTAAATAACACTCTTTCTCTACCTCTTGGGATATTTCTTGTTTTTGTGTTTAATGAGATTGATTATCTCTCAAGAACGTAAGTATCTGTTATCTGCATTTTCTCTTTCTGCGTGTTAATTAAATGATTCTCTTGTTTCCATATAACGTTCCTACATTTCTAGTGTCCAGTTTATCTCTTTTTCTTTTAGACTCATTTCTCTTTAGCCAAATAATTTTGATAAAATAGAAAAAATTAATCAAAGCATTCAATCATCAACTTTGGTTTTTCCATCTAATAACTAAAGTATCAGGTCCTCTTATTGCATTATGCTCAAGGTTCGCCTCACTAATTCTTATCGCCTACTCCAAGGCTTTATCTAAGAGGCCTTAACATTATTAAGTTTTCTACTTAGAGATTGGAGCTTGAGCATGGACTTTAGAGAGAAATTATTGAAGTTTCCATGGAGGAAAGTTATAACATGAAATGATGTACTATTGACTTGGAGAGCCTTTTTCTTGCCATTTTGTGTGCATTTTGACCTGCATAAATGTGAACTTAACAAGTGTTGAATACTTGGCAGACCGCTTTTGAGATTGCCAATGTTCTGGCTGGTGATTACATTCAGTGGTGTTTTGGGCCTAGGAATTAGTTTCACGTCCATGTGGTTTCTCCATCAAACTGGGGCAACAACGTACAGGTAAAATGAGGGAAAAGAAAGTCTAATGCTAATACTATTTTTAAGACTCTTGTATGAGCTTGGATATTAGAAGAATGACAAGGCACAATCAATATACTTTATGTGGAATGAAGAGCATTAATTTGTGCAGCATTTTGAACTAAGATTCTCATGCTTTGTGCTTTGATACCATATTACATCACCATCTTAGAAAAAGATGATAATTAGTTGGATTTCAAGCTTGGTTTCTGACTTTTCTACACCATGACATGTGCAGAATCTGTTGTGTAGCATCCTTTGTTCTGAATGCCTTTTTTAAAATCTGTTTATATGGAGAAAGATGGTGAAACAAGTTCTTGCAAATATACTCATGTCGGGTGTGTTTGGATTGACTAGAGGAAAAAAATGTTTTTCAAAAAAATCATTTTTATTTAAACTTTTTTGATAAAACTTGTTTATAAATACACTTTGAAAGTGTTTCAAAATCTATTTTGAGTCGTTGCCAAACGCTTCAATTTTTGATAAAATGACTGAAAAGTTAACCAAACACACCCGTAGTCTCTCCTTGATTCTAACTTCGTTTCGTGTGTGTTGAAGACTTCATTGCTCATTATCCACCATTAATTACTTGTTTACTGACAAAATTTTCTTTTTTTCACCTTATATTTCCACAAATAACATGCCTGTATGTACTTGCTAAATTTAAAATATGTTATTGCTTTTATAATACTCCAGTTCAGGTTTTTCGTATGAGAGCTAAATATGCTCATCTGATCTTCTGCAATATAACTTGCAGCCTAGTGGGTTCACTAAACAAGATCCCTCTCTCTATTGCTGGTATCTTCCTTTTCAAGGTTCCTACAAGCGTGGAGAACTCGGCGAGTATATTTTTCGGTGAGTTTTTCGCATAAATTGCCTAATTCCGATATCATATGTCCTTGGCAGCTATATGTCTGGAAACCACATGCTTGATTGGCATATGCAAAACCACTAAAAGGAAATGGTAATTTGCAGGGCTTTTGGCTGGTGTGTTCTTTGCTAAAGCCAAAATTCGAGAGAGAAGTTAATCCTCGAAAGTGATATCCGAAAAAGAACTTTTCCTCAACATCATTCGTACTTATTGAACTTCTGCTTACTGAAGCTGGTTTGCAGTTGACTGTAATTTGGAATAGAAAATGGAGCCATCTCTCATTGCTGCAGTTCATTTTTTGTTGGCTGAGGTGGTTTTCAGCTTTGTAATTGGGATGAAGCTGAAGAGAATTCTGTTGAAATCCAATTTTGACTAAGACAATGCAGCTCATTGATTGTTGTAGTTTCATCTATAAATTGGATGTTCTTTGTTGTTTTCTCTGTCATTTTTAATAATTGTAATTATGGGACGTTCTGGATTTGTAAATTTGTCTAATGAAAAAAATTAAAAAAAAAAAAAAAGAAGTTTAAACCCTATTCACGTAGGAGTATTTGAATTTTTTATAAGAAGATTATAGGACTCTTTGCAATTTTCCAAAATGAGGTTTAAGCTTGAATTCATTTTTGCTCATATGAGCCTCAATCAATGTTAACCTTAACTTTTAATTTCATCCGAGTTGGATTAATTACATTATTAATATGTTCTCAAACTTTCTTCTCAAAAAAAAAAAATGTTCTCAAACTTAAATAATAAATTTGCCAAAAAATCATTTAAAGGGCCGTTTGTTTTGCGGACATCCTAAATTCTCACAGAGTGAATATCCCTGATATATGGAGATTTTCAGACATCTTAAGATACCCTTACAGAGGGCATTTCAAGAGTTTTTTTTTTTAGTACAATAGTAATGTTTAAACTTAATGATGAGAATACTTGAATCTAGCCCAATTAGCATCAACATGTAAAAGAAAGACTCTCTAAGAGCTTATTTTGTTTCATGAATTTTGAGATGAATATCTTGTTTTTTTCATTGATTCACTTTTCAAAATCAATGATATAGCTTTTTTTTTTTTTTTTTTTATATCCGTGAGTGTCCAGGCCAGCTTACGCGCACCTCGACTAATCTCACGGGACAACCCACCCGACCCTACAACAGGCGAAAAATCAATGATATAGCTTATAACATAACTCATCCAATGCAGACTTTCTAATGTCTTCCATATGGGGAGGTTTTCATACACACATGAGATGAAAAATGAAAAAAATAATATAATTTAATATAGTTAATTAATATTAATCATCACTATTTTAAATTAGGAAAATTTTAAAAAATAGAAAAATAAAAAAAAATTATTTACATGAAATAACGAAATTTTTGTATAATTGTGATAGATATCAATAGAAGTCGTATTTTTTTTTTGTAATTTTCTGTAAATAGTTTGACATTTTTTCTATTTATGAAAATTTCCTAAAAAAAATACTTTTTAAACATATTTCTTATAAAATTTGAGGATCTTATTTTGTGACTTTAAGGGCCACTACACTTATTCTAAAAATTGATGGACTAAAACTGTATATTAAAAAAACTAAATAAAAAAAAAAAGAAAAAAAGAAAAGGGACAATGAACATTTTACTAAAAATTCATAGACTAAAAATGATTTTATTTTATTTTATTTTTTAATTAAAAAAAAAAAATTGATAATGAAATTTTGCTTAAAAATTCGGCTGGCCTTTGTTCCATAGAGTCATCGAGTCGTTTTTCAATGGAGAGCTCGCAGAATCCAAACACAAACACCAATTCGAACCTTAATCCCAATCGCATCCAGAATTCCGTATCCTCGCCGATTTCTGTGTTATGGCCTACCATTGATGGCTCACTAGGGTTGTCGGAGGAAGAGTCGGTGAGCTATGCCCGCAGGTTCTATAAATTTGGATTTGCATTGCTTCCATTTCTTTGGGCGGTTAATTGCTTCTACTTCTGGCCTTTTCTCCGCTCTCGCTCATTTCCTCGCATCCGACCCTGTGAGTTTGCTTCTCTCTGTTTAACTTCGATGCACGCATCTCTACTTTCAACTATTTCCTTAATTTACACTCATAGGATGATAAACCGGAAATTTACATAGTTATTGCTGTTCTGAGGAGAATATGATTCGGACCCTATTGTGGGGTTTATTTTACCTCAATATTCTAATGATGGTAGGATCAAGGTTCATTGGTTGTTGTTGTCCTGGTTTTTTTACTAGTTATGTTTTAATGCGTGGAAAGCCAAAACTCAAATTATTTTTTACAGATATACATGATGCCGTTGTAAATTGTAATGTAGATATTCGTATTAAAAAACTGAGCGCCCATCCATTTTTCCTTGTCCATTTGTTGTTCTTTCTTTTAGGCTTGATCTGTAGATACTAGTAGTTCTAACCTGTTTATTTCTGCAAATATCCTGACCCTTCTAATAATTCCCCTTTCTTCTCTTTGTTGTTTGCTTCATCGTATTGGGACATGGCGATTACATTATTGTCTTGAGTTTGATAGCTTTCATAATAATACCTTAAACAATGATACATTGATACTCCTCATAATTTGATGAATAAAATCGATAAAACTATTAGTAATCGTGTTCTTAATCATTAAATTGAGCCTTAAGAATTTGTTGTTCTTTCTCTTAGGCTTGGTCTGTAGATACTAGGAGTTCTAACCTGTTTATTTATGCAAATACCCTGATCGTTTTATGTTCTACAAAGTACAAACACATTTTTCTGCGTACGTCAAATGGGGATAGGAGAACATGGAATTATGAACCTTTGTCCTCAAGAAAGGTAGTACATGCTAATCACTACTAAGCTAGGCTCACTTTGGTCAAAGTACTAAAGCTTGTGAAGGAAGCTAAAAATTCTTGGCTCTTACGCTCCAATTATACAACATTTGTAAATAAGCTGATAGGAATGGTATTAGAGGGATATTAAGGGTATATTAGTAAATAGTTAAGTAGTTTGTTAGGGAAGGTTGGTTATAAATACAGTGGGTAGGAAAGAAGGGGGTAAGCAATATTTTGGAATATGAAGTAGGGCTTGAGAGTATCTCAAGTTTGGGAAGGTCCAAGTACCTCAAACACTTTGTTTATTTTGTATTTCTGTTATCGTTTATCTTTCAATATATTTTAGTTCAGGGGGTGTTTGGCTCACCAACTACATAATTTGGTGTTAAACAACTCAACTTCAATAGTAAATACTATTGAAGTTTGTACATTTATTGAGGAACTCCATCTCACAACTTTGCACCTCAAACACTGACTTTCTAACTCCAACATATTAACTCTAGTCTTCATAATTCAACTCAGTGCCTCAAACACCTCCTTAATTCTATAGTAATTAAGGGAGTAAGGTTGGTTGTGCCATGTGTGTGTGTGTGTGTGTAGCAAGGGTGGTCTTTTTGTGGGTGTATAACAGGAATGGGTTCTTTTTTAAGATGCTCTCACAGGCCTTGGGTTGAACCTATGAGCTTGAAAACTTAATAACCTGTAGTAAGTTTTTTTTTTTTTTTTTTTTTTTTTGAGATATTCTCCAAGGGTTTGGGTTAAGTTCACGAGTCGGAGTGATTAAAACTTAATTATATTTTATTTTAGTTTATGCTAATTCTTAAACTCCATGCTAGCTTAAACATGCCTCAACTAGTTACAATTGTGGGAGAAAAATGTTTTATAGTGAAATGGAATTAATATAACAATGAATCTATTTGAGATTAAAACTCTATAAAATACTTGAAAGCTTTTCCGTTAAGTCACTCTAATATTGGAGTTTTTGAGATACAAATTTTTGGAGGATACTTCTCTTGCAAGACCGTTTATATCAGTGGTAACACAGATTGAAGTCTATATTTATTTGCAACAGATTGTAGAAGTTCAACATGTCTAAGAAAGTTGAGTTGTTTCTTTGGGTTTATTTACTATGAAGTTTGACACTCTAGATAAAGTTCAGAATTATGTATCATCTCTCTCTGAAAGGGTTTCCTAGGTAATTGAAATGGTTGAAATGTTTAGGATAGGATTAAAGCCATATGACGATCCACCGAACTTTAGCATGAGGATATGGTACAACATTCTGGATCCTTTCAACATATTGGGGTTCCCTTGTTCAAATTCTAATAATAGGTTACAGCTTCCAAAGGAAGTCGGTTAGCATATATTCAGTTATAAATTCTTTATATTTAGTCAAAGGTACCTAAGAATTATTGAGGGTATAACTAAGCCTAGGAGTGAAATTGAGGACTTAGCAGTTTTCCTAGCTTTTCTAGATGATGTTCCTTGCATATAGAGATTTATAATTGATTCTCATCTTTTATTCGAATAAAGTGGTGATCTTTTCATTTTTTTGGTAATCTCCTTGACTTTTTGGGGAGGGTCAGATATCTTGTCTTTCGTCAATGCTTCCATAACTCTAGGCTATCATGATTTTTCTTTATGAATTTTGACAAGGGAAAATAAAAAATTGACAAGGTAGTTTTTATAGTTATTCCTAGAACCACATTATGGTAGAGTATTCATTTTTATATAATAGAAATTTACTTCTACTATTTTTTCCCATTAACTACTTTTGGTGCTCAGTAAAATTACCTAACGATTTGAAATTATTGTTCCTTTAGATATTGTTGGCTCAGCTATTGGTTTTGGTGTTTTCATGGCCATTATCTCGTCTTGGGCATTGACATTTTCCATTGGAGGAGAACGCCTGTTTGGACCTGTTTGGGATAAACTAGTGATGTACAACCTTGCTGACAAATTAGGATTAACAGGTTGGAGCTAGTCTGGTTCCCTCCCTTCAGCAACCAACTTCGACCTTGTTTTTGTATATTTCAAAATGTGTAACTCTCTACTGTCGTTCTTTTCTTGAAAGATCAAAGTTGAAGCTTTTGGTTTCACTTGTCCAAGTGCTTCAAGTGTCAAACATAAACATAGTGGACCTCATTTTAGAGCTTTTCCCCCTCCTGAAGGGATCTCAGATTAAACATAATTGAAACAAACATATCAAGTTAAACAAACACATTGTTTAAAAAAACACTTGAATTTGCATTGCCATGCTTATGCTGGTTAATAGTCGATGCATAAGTTTTGAAGCGGTTCTCCCTTCAGCTGTGGACTGAGATTGTGGATTGAATTCTAACCTGGTTCTCTTGAATTCTCCTTTGCTTTCCTTTTCTCCCACTTTCAAGTTTCAATACTATAAGCTGTGCCTCTTTTCTGGTTCCCCTACTTCAGAACATTCATTTTTCAGGTGGAAAACATCTGGAGCAATTTAGAAACTTTGTTAAAATTCTTAAGGGACGTGTAGAACGCATCAACGATCGCCAAAAAAAAAAAGGTATGATTATATACCTCTATGATGAGATTACCAGGAGAATATATATACACCACTAAGAGATTTTTTTAGGATATTACTGTATTCCCAGTTTGAGACATATGTGTCACAGTTGATTCACCGTATCAGATAGCATTGAAACAAGTTTGTTTTCAAATGCTAGTTTTGGATAATTGCCTCTGATCAGAATAAGCTGGGATTCACTTAATTAACTCTGGTTAGTAGAAATGCTAATCTCTTGATGTTTTGTTTTGTTATCAATATCCAAATGGGAAAGCCAATTCCTAAAATAGAAAAAGAGGAAGCCAAAAAACTTGCCAGAAATAGAGAAGGATGGGTAGGGTTGGTGGGGGATTTGCTTCTTTAATGGTGTTTGTTTGGTTAGGTTTTCTTTATTACTACTATTCTCTTCAATCTGGGTTTTCAATTTCAGCACATAGGGGTTAGGACCATACGGGTCGGGTTGAGTCAAATTTTGAAAGTGAAGAATTTGTTGCCTCCATCTAGCACCAAACTAATATATATTTTTCTTAATTAACCTTTATTATTCGAAAATGGAATATTAAAAACAAAATCATTGTATTACTGTGAGGTTAGTTTTTTCTTGTTGACATTTTCTAAAATCAAAAGAAAATAGTTTAAGACGTTTGCCAAATAATGATAATTTCTAAATTTTAATCATATTAGATATAAATGGATATCAACAGTTGGCACTTAAGGGTTTTGTCTAGGTCAAAATTGATAGTTATTGCTGAATCTAGAAAATAAAAATGCTCAATGTTGATAATAAATAAAATAATTTGGACGTATTTGGTTAATATCTGAATCTTTTCTCTTGTGGAATAAGTTATTGGATATGGAAAAAGTGCTTTTTATAAATGTGTTTGCTGAATCAGTCCGTACAAAACCAACTTCTATCAATAAAGTGATTTTGATTCTGAGTGATTTTGTTAAGGGAGCATTAGTTTATCTATACATATATATTTCTTTTCCTTCCAAAATAACTTTCTTTTTTGCAAAACAATTATATTGGAGAAAACATTATACATTTAAATTGTTATTTTTACCTCTACATTAAACTTATTGATATATTGATATGAATCTCTTTACATGGTTGATGTTACTGAGTTATGTTATGTTAACTAATAAATCGATTAAAAATTTAAAAATTTCAAGGATTTATAGAAACAAAACTGAAAGTTTAGGAACCTATTTGATGCTTTTAAAATTTTAAAGATCGATAGACACACAAACTTTAAAACTAAGGAACCAAACTTGTAATTTAACCTATTTTAAAAAATATTGTGCTTCCTACAATATTTCAATATTTGAAAATAAAGAAATTGCTATAAACAAAAAAAAAAAAGAGTCAAACTATTTACAAATATAGAAAAATTTGACAGTCAAACTTTTCTATATTTGTAAATAGTTTGACTTTTTTTTTTTTTATATTTAAAAATAACCTTTAAGAATATATATAGTATTTTTTTTTAGTAAAACCATTATTCAAAATGAACAATTTTACTCAAAGACGAATAGTTTTAGTTAATAAAAAGGAAAAAAAAAAACTAAGATTAACTCCATCTCTTAAACTTTTATTTCATCAACTTAGACTTTAAATTTAAAATAACATTGCAAATTTTATCTTCCATTCAAATTTCTCTAATTCACTTATTAATTTTAACATACAACAACGTAAAACTCTTCCAAAATTCATTAATTTTAATAAAATAAAATTTTACACACAAAATATATAAATTTGAATAATACACAAACTAAAACCATGGATTGGACCAAACGATTTGAATTAAATAAACTATGATTTTCTTTTCTTTTTAAACAGACCTTCAATAAAATAAATTACAATTTTGGTTCAGGGTTAAATTAGAAATTGAATTCCTATATTTCGAGAAAGTTAAAATTTAGTTTTGTACTGTATGAAGTATTTATGTGGTTTTATCAAATCATATATACTAAATTCTAACTTGTAAAACCACATAAACTAAACTCTAACTTTCTCCAAATTATGAGGACCGAATTTGCAATATATATATATATATATATATATATATATATATATATATGAAAAATTTTCACAAATAGAAAAAATGTCAAACTATTTACATAAAATAGCAAAAAAAAACATTGATAGACATTGATAGACTTCTATCAGCATCTACCAGTGATGAATTTCTATCATTTCTATTACTAATAGACGCTGATAGAAGTTTATCAATGTCTATCACAACTATCTAAAAATTTTGCTATTGTGGGTAAATAGTTACTCTTATTTTTTTTATTTTTTAAAATTCTCTTCTATATATATATATATATATATATATATATATATATATTTCCAATTGAAACGAACAATAAAGTGCAGAGAAGCCAAAAAAGCCACCAAGCTTAATCAGCATAATGAAATTTGAAAGCTTAATTTAATGAAGTTAGTGGCAAAACCGAACAACTTATAATATAAAATATAACAAAATGGGTGTGTCTTAATTGTGGACAGTTAAAAACTTTTTATTTGTTATTGTGATCTCACCAACCTTTGCAGGGAAAACCAATTCATTTGTTGGTTCCTTAGAAATTTTGAGAAACAATCCAAATTCCCTCTTAATACATTTCTGGCTTTGCAGTTACACAGCTTGTCATATGCCCCATCATAAGAAATTCTTTTTTCTTTTGTTCTTTTTCCAAAAAAAAAAAAAAAAAAAAAAAAAAAAAAATCCTTTTTGGTTTTCTTGAGAGCTTTTTTGTTACACAATAAGATAAAATAAGTAATTATCCAAAATACCCACAAAGTGTATTCAATAAAATTTGTGATAACCTATTCATTTGATAACAACTTTCTCTATCTACTCATTTATCTTCTCTTCCATCTTTTATTTTAATTTTAAATATTAGCTTTTACCCAAACCAAAAAAACAAAATAAAACATATTTGAATTCTAGGGTGTTGTAAACTTGTGAGACCTACAGTGTAAGAAGTTGATAAGATATAGAGTTTGTTTTTTAGTAATGGGACCCACCAACTCTTTAGACCAAACAAAGGATGGAGTTCAATACTCCTATTTTCCAATTCTGACTTCCCAACTCCTTGGGTCAAACACACTCTTAATGTCTCGTTTGATAACCATTTGAATTTTTAGAATGAAGTTTATTTATTTATTTTTGAAAATAGTACTAAGTTTGTAAACATTACATTGTTAAGAGAGTGAATTTGACTTCATTATGTAGAAAGATAAGGTGATGTAAAACTTCCCATATATTTAATGGATATTATTAATTCTTTCTTGACTTTTTCTTATTTGAAAAATAAAAAAATTAAGAAAGGGAATAAATTTTAAATCACATACTACTTTAATTAAACTCACTTTTTTTCTTTCTACCTATGCATTTTAGAGTTCTTTTAATAGAAAAATACATATTTTGAAGATTAAAATCTACTCATTTTAGTTCTTAATTAATTAAAGTTAATTATCATTTTAAATTTGGTCCTTACATTCTAATCATTTTCAATTTAAATTACACAAGTTTCTAACTTGTTATTGCTTCGCTTTTAAACTTTAAACATTTAATTGAGATATCTTCTTCATTTTAACCTTTCTATAGACAAATTCTTTTTTCTTTTTTTTTTTTTTCTTTTTACAATTTGTAGGATAGAGGATCTAGCTTCATACCTCGAAGTTGATACTATAAATTTCTGTCAGTTGAGTTATGTTCACTTATATATAAAATATTTATTTACTATACACATATTCTTAGGCGTAGAAAATAGGTTGAAATTACGTGTTTGATTCTAAACTTTTAGGTTTGTGTGTCAAATAAGTTATTGAACTTAAAAAAAAGTCTAATAAATTCATGAATTTTCAAAATTGTGTCAAATAAATCCCTATTTTTTTTTAAAAAAATAAGACATTAAACTTTTTTAATTTATTTCTAATGAATTCCAAAATTTTCAATTTTGTGTCTAATAGGTCATGCCTATTCGACATTTTTTTAAATTTATGAACCTATTATTATATAAAATTAAAAATTTAATATTCTATTAGACACAAAATTTAATTTAATTTTTTTTTAAAAAAAATGTATAGTATTGAAGGACATTAGGCATAAAATCGATTTTTTTTTTTAAATTGGTGAGTGTCCAGGCCAGCTTGCACACACTTCAACTAATTTTACGGGACAACACACCCGACCCTACAACAGGCGGGGTGTCAACTTATTCGTAGGATATTAAATCCTAGCAGAAAATCGAAAATTTAAGACTCAATCATGAAAGTTGTAATTTAACGAAGATAATTCTATATATTAACCACTCTCATTGTATAATAGGTGTTAATTAAAGTCTTGAGTTTGACCCTTTGAATCAATTCACAGTTCAATATGATCCACTTTTGGCAAATTGAGATGTCATCAGAATCTCTTTACTGAGATTTAGTTAACTGTAATGGGAAAAGAAATTAAGAAAACAAAGAAAACATAAAATATTGTTGCTTACCCAAAAAGGGAGATAAGGATTTGACTCATGGGTTGGGTTTGTTTTACCCAATGTTAAAATTTTGAAGTTTTTTTTTTATTTAATTGAAACTTCTCACCTCAAAGTTGAAATAGTACACATTTGAGTACGTTGAACTGTGCTCATGTTGACAGATTTTTCAACCTGATTTTTTTTTTTTTTTTTTTTTACAAATTAGCTATTATTTTATTGTGATTGTCTTATATATATATATCAAAAAACTTTTTTATGAATAATTTCTTTTACACATGAAATTGATTATAATAAAAATATTTAGTAGGAAATCTACATTAATTTCAAAATTGAGAAATTCAAAAATTAATTACTGCTTTTAAAAGTGCTTAAAAAACGAGTTTTAAAATGAAATAAAAATGGAAAAAGAAAAAAGGATGACACTTCTAAATAATATTAAAAAGAAGGTCGTTTAAAATATATGTCTTTGAGATCATTTTAAATTCCATAATTTTTGTGAAATGTGTTTTCTTTTTGGAAATATATAGATTTGCAAAAAACTGTGTAGCAATCAACAGAAACATATATACACATTTCTTGCTATTCTCTTTTTCTTTTTATTTAAATTACATAATTTCTTACCAATCTCTTTTAGTTTCTGATATATAATACTAGAGTCAAGTCAAGTTTTAGGGTTTCAGTCTTATAATTTTCATTGATTTCATTTATCAACATAGAAACATAAGCTATCAATAATTCAGCCTGCAAAATTGCCAAGTTAATTATATATTATCGATCAAGAGGTTAGAAATTCAAATCTTCATCTCTACTCTAGAAACGTTTTCTCTTGAATTTAACACAACATTTGTGAGTGAGCAGATTCGAACCATTAATCTTTTTTAGTTGAGGACGTAAATTACAACCTTAACCAGTTGAGATATTTGTAGTATACAAGGTTTAAGTAATTAACAATTAATAAAGAAATTAATTTTATATTAAAAAAATTTTCACAAATAGAAAAAATATCAAACTATTTACACAAAATAACAACAAAAAAAATATTGTTAGACATTGATCTATTAGTGATAAATTTCTATCATTTCTACTACTGATAGACCCTGATAGACTTCTATCAACATCTATCACAACTATCTAAAAATTTTGCTATTTTGCATAAATAGTTTCCCTTATTTTTCTATTTTTAAAAATTCTCCTTTATATTATACTTTAGTATATATACACTACTAAATTTAAAAAAAAAAAAAAAAAGTTTAATGATTGAGTACATACTTTTGATCTCAAAGTGCATAGGGTAGTACTCCAATTACAATTTTAGTTATGAAAATGAATTATAAGATAGTAATTAAAGGAGTTTTACCAACTTCTTCCAACTGATATTAATGAGCTTAATTTCCCTAATATATAACAAATAATTAAAAAAGGAGAGGAAAAAAAAACTTGGAAGAGGATGATAAAAAGAGAAGGAAGAATTAATTGTAGTGAAGGGATTATATCCCAAATAAGGTACTATTACAAAGCCAGTTCATTTACCTAATTAGATCACAAAATGCCTTATAATGGGATGTGTTAATATATATGTTCTTACAAACAAATAATAATGCCTTCTCAAAATTACTTGAAGAACAAAAATTAAATGAATTAAAGCTGTTTGCTTTGTTGGGTATTTTTTCAAATCTCTCAATGCAATTTTCTCAAAACCCATTTCATAATCTTTTCTTCTTCAATAGTAATAAAACTTTCTTTTTCTCTCCTTTCTTTCGAGGGTTTTTAGGGTTGGATTTTGATCAGAATGATGAGATCAAGAAGTAGTAGTAGCAGTGGTGGCAGTAGCGGTGGCGGTGGCGGAAGCAGCGGTGTCAGCTGCTACCGAGGCCACTGGAGGCCAGCGGAGGACAATAAACTCCGGCAGCTCGTTGAACAATTTGGCCCTCAAAATTGGAATTACATTGCAGAACACTTTGAAGGCAGATCTGGTAACATTCATTTAAATATCCAATTCTCATCTTTAGGATTTTAAATGATTTTTTTTGGAATTTTGAAAAAACATATTTTCACAACATGATAAATAGTTCATGTATCATTCTTCTTATCCTTCTTCTTCTTCTTCTTCTTCTTTTTAATGATTTTGTTTCTATTATTTAACATAACAAAATTTATGATTTTGTTTCTATTATTTAACATAACAAAATTTATGATGATTTAGTTAACAAAATTCGAATTCGTTAAGGAAAAAAAAATTCACTTTTATTGATTGACAATTTACAAGAGCGGAGTTTGAAAAGAATTTCACATCGGAAGTAATGCAATGGAATATCCACGAATTTATAAAAGAGAATAATTATGAGATTTTTTCAGTGAAATAACCAAAATAAAATGCACGAGAATTTATGTTTAAAATTGACAGTATAATACCAATGTGAGGATATTTAGAGATCTATTGTCCTCTAACACGAAGGGCAAAGTTTTATAACATTCTAAACCTTTTTTTATGAATGATCTTTCAATCTTGAAAAACAATGAAAAAAAATTAGAGAAAATAGAAGCTTTAATTAAGATCTTAAAATTTCTATATAATTTATTGATCTCAAGTTCTTCCTTTCTTCATACATCTCTTACATACATCTCTGCCTAAGAGAGCAAATATGTTCTTTTTTTTCTTTGAGAAGGAGATCGAATGTGTTCTTAAACTACAAAAATTTAAAACTATGAGACTAAAAATTTGTGTAACTATTAATTAAATAATTTGATAATTGTATGAAAATATAGAGACTAAAAATCAACGTTTCTTTTTTTTTTTTCATAGGAAAAAGCTGTAGATTGAGATGGTACAATCAACTCGATCCAAATATAAACAAGAACCCATTTAGTGAAGAAGAAGAAGAGAGGCTTCTAATGTTTCAACAGCTTCATGGGAACAAATGGGCATTAATAGCAAGACACTTTAAAGGAAGAACAGACAATGCAGTGAAGAATCATTACCATGTAATAATGGCTAGAAGAAGAAGAGAACGTTTCACAATATTCACTAATAATCACAACATTAATCAAAGGACCCGCCATAGCTTACAACCCTTTTCGAAGACCACGGCCGTCAAATGGACTCCTCTTACGGCCGCTCCGGCGGTCGTGCTCGGAAATGGCCGTGGAAAGTCGTCTTTGGCAGCAGTAGTGCCATCGGGATCGTCCAATGATAGGGAGGATCAGAAGAGGAGGATTCCATTCATAGACTTTCTTGGTATGGGAAGCTCTTAGTTTAATTAGCAAAGTTTAAATTTTCTTATGGTGTGTGAGTTTCTTCTTGGTTGTCAAATGTTTTGATATGTTAAGAGAAATTATGTATTGCCAACTATATTGTAAGAGATAAATGATTGTCTATTAACTTTTTTCTAATAAACTTTTTTTTTTTTTTTTTTTTTTTTTTTTTTTTTTTTTTTTTTTTTTTTTTTTAACTTAGAACCTCAAAGATAGAAGTAAATCTCTTAATACTATGAATTATGAATTATATGCACTTGTTATGTTTGTTTTTGTTTGAAAATTTGTTTTCCAAATAGGTTTTTTTCGGTAGAACAATATGGGTTAGACTTTTGAACTTACAATCAAGAGTAGTATTAAATTATAAGAATAGTTGCAAATATAGCAATCAGATTTAAAGTATTTGCATATATAGCAACATTTTTAAAAAATTACAAATATAGCAAGTGATAGGTCTAGGTGGTTTATCAATGATAAACCATAAGAGTTTATCAACGATAGAAAACTCTATCATTGATAGACTTTGCTATATTTGCAATTTTTTTTTAAATGTTGTTATACACTTGTTATTATCTTTAAAATTGTTACTCATTATAATTACCCTAAATAATATTCATGTTAGATCCCGAATGGATTTTTTTAAATTGGTAAATTGAATTGCTTATAAATGTTTAATAATAATGTTATTCTCGAACCTAAAAATAGGATCCAAAAACAATAACTCAAAAGGCCCAAATTTGAAAATAATTTTGTATTGTTTGCAACTTATACTCAAATCCAAATCTCAAAAATTTTGAAAACATGGATTAAGTGAGAAGTGTCCAAAAAGCTTAAACCAAATGATTTTGACGTAGAGATATGACGTGGAGTAGAATTTAAATATGATATCGATTTTGTTTTTTGTTTTCTCTTCATATGAATTTCTTATTTGTAAATTAAAGTCTCTTTTTCATGAATTTTTTTATTTAATTTGTGAAATAGTTATTTAATTATTCAAATAAAAAGTTACAAATAAAAAAATATCATAGTGATAACTATAATCACAAATATAACATAAATATAACAATTAAATTGAAATGAACCAATATACTTGCTTTTTTTCTAAAGAAAATACACACACAATAAATTAAAATAATAATGAAAGAAAAAAAAAGAATAGGAATAGAGATAGAATTGTTGAAATTGGTTTGAAAATAAAAGATAAAAAAACATTAACCCATATGTTTATGTATTCAAAGACCAAATAAAATCCTTTTCTTTCTCTTTTTTTTCATTCAAATGAAAAAAAAATGAAGAAATTGGTAAAGAAGATAAAAATGAGAGTGAGTTTTTTAAAAAAAAAAATTAAAAAAGAATGTAAAGAGTTGAAAATTAATTAAAAGAGAGGGAAAATGAAAGAAATTAAAATTAGGTGATGTATATAAAAAATAATATAAATTAAAGATGAGAGAGAAAATTGTTGGTTGAAAAAATAAAGGAGAGAAACAAAAGAAATAACAAATTTTAAAGATTCATTTTTAAAATAGCAAAAAAAATTTAAAATTTAAAAGATAGCAAATTTTTTTAAAAATTTTTAGGATTATTAATTACTAATTATCAAAAGACGAAATACCGAATAAATTAAAAAAAAAAATCCTAATATTTTGAATTCTTGCATTGCATTTGAAATTTAAAAAAAAAACGTATATATAAAAGAAAAGAAATGAATTAAAAAGGGTCAAATAAAAACTTAGCCCAATGCAATCTGCAAAGTCCAACAATGATAAGCCCAATGTTTTTTAAGTAAAATAAAAAAGAAAAAGAAACCCTAGATGAGATGCACTTTCATCTTCCTCAACTCTCTCTCACGTCTCTGCCTTTCACAAATCTTCACGGTCTCATCTTTCTCTTCTCCATTTTAACAACTCACATCGCCTCCAACCCTCTCTGCAAAGAAATTCTGAGTTCATGTCGCCACGATCTATATGGAAGAGCTGTTTTGTTGATGCATTTCTGTTGAAAATGAAGAATAAGATAGATCCTGTTTTGAACAGGAAAATTTGGTCACGTAGATCTACGATTTTGCCGGAATTCGTTGGTAACTCCGTACGAATTTACAATGGAAAAACTTTTGTTCGCTGTAAGATCACTGAAGGAAGGGTTGGTCATAAATTTGGAGAGTTTGCTATGACACGGAAACGAAGAGTTCCAAAAACAAATATTGGACCTGGACCGCGAAAAAAGGGGGATAAAAAGTAAGTCCAAGCGCAAGGAAATCCGATTTCGCATTTCATATTCACTTTTTTTTTTTTTTCCTCAAATCAAGTTTCTAGTAAAATCAGTCCGATGCAGTCATTGTCGCTGTTTTTTTTATATATTTTCGCCAGAGACAGTCATCGTTTGACGTTTGATATTGCCACAGCTCTCGTTGTTTCGGTATGATTCTGATATAGTCGCCACCACCCTTTCTTTACGTTATGTCTCACTATATACTGATAATTTTAAATCTCTATTTCAAATTTTATTATGAGTTCTGTTCTACCAAAAAAATTAGAATTAGAAACTTTCAAGAGGAGCTCTATTCTTTGATAACAACAGTCGACCTCTATGTTTAATTTATTGATCTTGGAATTCCCACTGTGCAGCAATATTACTATTTAATGCAAATCCTCATCTCAGTTGTAACTTAGGAATAGGTATTCTTGTTATTGTTGTTAAAATCTTATTATACTGTTCTTCAGCCCTCTGTCATAGAAGTTGTTAGGCTGTTAGCTCAATTACGTGATATTTGTTAATACCTCACTCTTGTAAACCTTGGGTATTTATACCCCTTTGTGATTATACTGAGTAATCAAGCATTACAGCAAGTTACTTTCATTTACATTGCTCTGAGTTATTTGTTGAGGTTTTCAACTTGATCCTTGGTTTGTAAGTTGGTATCAGAGCCATCCTCTTTCTTTTAGACTATCTCTGCTGTTCTTGTTACTCCTAATCCGAGGCTTGAACAATGGGTGACTAAAGATCAAGCACTCCTTGGGTGGTTGTTTGGATCAATGACGTCAGCTATTGCCACAGAAGTCCATCTATTTGGTGCAACAAATGCTAAGAGCAATTCTACAAACCACAAGAAAGGGAATTATGAATATGGCAGAATACTTCTTGTCTCTGAAAGCTGGGTCACCAGGTATCTCTCAATGATCTAATTTCTTACGCCATAGACGGTAATTAATGCTGAGTACCTTTCTATTACTTGTACTATTGAAGGTAAAGCCACTCTAAAATGGCTAGAACAACCCAAAACTGACATAAATCTTACTCTACACAACAGACATATATACATACTTATTTATTTTTCCTCCCTATAATCACACAGGGAAATTGGGGAAAATAAGACAAAATTTTGGAGAAAAAAAAATTTGGGATTACTTAAAAAAAAAAAAGAGAGTTTTAGGATAAATTGCATGTGATATTTACAATTTGCCCATTTAGTTAAAAAAAGAAAAGCCCCAAACCTCTTTAGTCTTCACGATGTCTTCTCTTTCACACGATTTCTTCTCCTTCCATTCCATCTCTCGTGCACAACTCATAGAAATAGCATCATCGGACTCCTTCCATTCCATCTCTCGTGCTCGACTCATAGCAGTTGCATCACCAGATGTTACGTTTCCATGCCATCCATCTCTTTGCGCACGACTCATAGCAGCAGCAGCCCGATTCTTAAACTTTATTGTAAAGAACATTGTAAAGAACTTTAAACCTTTTTATTTGTGTGAAAATTTATATTTTGGGTTTTTTTTTTTTGAGTTGTTAACTTATATATTTATTGTTTTTTTTTTTTTTTATTGTTTATAACCTTAAACCTTGATATTTTGGTTAATTTTTTTTTTTTTTTTAGTTTTTTTCCCTCATTTTCTTTGTATTTTCTTTTAAGGTTTCTGTTTTTTTTTTTATAATTTTTTTTCATGTGTCTAATTTGTAAATTTTTTTTTGAGGTTGCAGAAATATTAAAAACATTTTGATAACTTAAGGATGACACATATGACTAGAAAAGATGAAGGAGGTTTATTAAAAGATATTGTTGTAAGTAAAGAAATAGCATACAAAGATTTAATGGCCTAGACTCTATGCTCTTGCAAAAATTAATCCTATGGGAGTTTGATATGAAAATAAGATGTACGAGATAAAAGTTGAAAATGAAGTTTCTCCAATTGAGTTAAGCAATCTGTTGGAAGTCTGTACATTTCATTTGAACCTTGGAACAGTAGCGAAACGGGTGATTTACATGGTGAAAGTAAGAAAGGTTTAAGAACTTAAATGTTGTAATGGATGCATTAAATGAGATTGAAGTTCAAGTTGACTTGCACGATGACACAATAAGGACTACTAGGTGAGAATCATATGATTCAAAAGCATATAATTTTACATGGAGTCAATTGGGATGAATATTGAGTCGTATGAGTCGAGAAGTACTTCAAGAGAATATAGTAAAGGAAAAGGTAAAGTTAAATATGGATCAACCAGCTGAAGGACATATTGAAAAAAAAGAAAGACTCTATAAGTGATGAGTTGGAAGTAGGACAATTTTTTTTTTCGCAAGAGAGAATTGTCCATGAGGTTAAGTATTTTGACAATGAAAAAGAATTTTCAGATTTCAAGGAAGAAGTCTACGAAACTGGTGCTTTATGTTAAATGCATTGACGAGAATTGTAAGTAGAGATTGCGAGCAATCAAATTGGAGGGCTCAAACATATTCAAGATTTCAAAGTATGTAAATGTTCATTCGCACTCTCTTGATATTCTGAATCAAGACCATAGGTAAGCAAAAACTTAGATAGTTGGATAACTAATCAAGTCCAAATCAAAGGAGTTGGTCGTTAATACAAACCACATGAAATCATAGAAGACATGAGACAAGACTATGACATAAATATGAGTTATGAAAAAGCATAGTGTGCCAGAGAAGTTGCATACGAACTAGTACGAGGGTTCCTTGAAGAGTCATATAATTTATTGTGTCGTTATGGTGAAACACTGAAACTTGCAAATTCAGGTACAATTTACTAAATTGAACTTGAAGATGAGTCTTTCTTCAAATGTTTTTTTATGGCTATTAGTCCATGTGTTTGATGATTTGTAAGTGCATAAGACCTGTTATAGTTGTGGATGAAACTTTTCTAAAAAACAAATATCGAGGTCAATTGATAGTTGTCATTTGCTTAAGATGATAATAATCAAATTTATCCCCTAGCCTTCAGAATTGTTGATAGACTCCATAATCCATTTCAATTTCAAAATATTTGGAGCAAAACAGTCGAACATAGGATTTATAGTAAGGAATAATGCTTTTTTTTTTTCCAAGTTAATGGACACATAGTAACAACTAATCAAAATTGTTACTTGTGCCAAAAACTTCTAAAATTTTCGAAGATAATTCTCAGATTTGAGTCATTTTTCTTCTCCTTCACTTTTCTTCTAGTCTCCTCAGAATATTTTTAATCTTAACTAATACTTTATCTACCCTAATCTATTAGGTTCCTCCTTGGACTAGAGCTCCCTTGACTAGACTGAGCGCTCAGATGAATTTGAATCCCGTGATGTCACATCACCTTGAGGCTCCTCTACGATTTCATTTACTTGCCCAATCAAGGGAACAGGATCCACTTGTAGTGCCAGCTGTGGTGGGGGATCGTCTGGTGCCAGCTGTGGTGGTTTCGATGCTAGTTATGGTGGGGGATCATCTTCGACTTGTAGTCTCGGCTATGGTGTGAGATCGTTTGGTGCCAGCTATGGTGGGGTATCGACTTCCGATGCTAGCTGTGGTGGTTTCGGAGCCAACTGTGCTGGGGGATTGTCTTCCACTGCTAGTTGTGGTGATTCCGGTGCCAGTTGTGGTCAGGGATCCTCTTCCCGTGCCAGTGGTACTCGAAAATCCACTTGTAGTGTCTGCTGTGGTGGGAGAAGGTCTCCCCAAGCTGGTGTTACTGGGCGAACGCCTGGTCGCGCTAAATAGGGGAAGGTCGCGCTGGTTATATTGAGGGAAGGCTCGACCGCTCCAGTGGTACAGAGTGAATGACTGCTAGCGTTGATGGAGGTAAAATATTTATATATACTTTAGTTCACATTTTTTGAGAAGTTTTTCACCACTATTTTTATATTAAAAAAAAAGAAAAAAAAGCTAATAATATAATTACATTCTAAAACCAAATGTATACCTCGCAGAATGTTGAACGAATTTTTGTACCTATTCCTATTGTTGATGGGTCCCATATGCCTCGACAATCACAATTTTTTTAGAAAAATCACAACCTTTACTCATTTGCAATATATTAGAAAGCCAATTAAAAGTTGACATGTGTAGACATTTTTTAAAAAAAGAAATAATTAAAAGGGAAATTTTCACTGATAGAAAAAATGTCAAACTATTTACATAAAATAGCAAAAAGAACACTAATAGACATTGATAGACTTCTATTAGCGTCTATCACAACTATCTAAAAATTTTGCTATTTTGTGTAAATAGTTTTCCTTATTTTTCTAATTTTCAAAGGTCCCTTAATTAAAATATATTTATATTTTTGCAGATAAAAAAAGAGCATGAAACTTAGGTTCAACCTAGGCTGCACCTAAGTATTGCTCTAAACGGAAAAAAAATTTAAGTTCAGTTGGGCTGCACTTATCTCAAGTGAACACTTGCTTCACTTAATTAAAAGTTGACATGTGTCAATTTTTTTAAAAAAATCAATTAAAAGTCGACATGTGTCAATTTTTTTAAAAAAATAATTATATTTTTTGGAGCTAAAAAAGAGAGCATGAGACGATTGCACATAAGTATTACACTAAAAAGAAAAAAAACTTAGTTACAGTCCGGCTGTACACAATTAAAAGTTAGCATGTGTCAACTTTCAAACAAAAAAGAAATAATTTAAAAATAGGGAAATTACTATAAACAGAAAAAATATCAAACTATTTACAAAGATAGAATTCTATCGCGATCTATCTGCAAAAAATTTCTATATTGACTAATTTTTCTATATTTGAAAACATCCTTTAAAAATATTTATATTTCTCGTGGTTAAAAAAGGGAGCATGAGATGACTACACCTAAATTGTAATACTTCATTTAAGTCCGGCGTCATCTATTTATTGTGCAGCCAGGTTGAATCTATTAATAATATCATTTATATGGATTAAAATCACAACATCCAATAATTAAGATATTTCAAACCTTCTCATGAGTTTGATACTTAACATTTTACTCCTATAAATTTACATTAATATTTTAAATTTTTAAAAAATTACTAAATTAGTTACATCAAAATTATATTCACGTAAAATATAAAATTTTAACAACTAATAATATTAAGGCATGAAAATAATCGACAAATTAATTTGTATGAATTAAATATTAAAAAAAATATGTGCATGTCATGCGGTAAAAATCAAACACTAGTTAATTATAAAATTATCCTATCAAAATATTATAAAACTATAAGTAAAAATATCTTTGTTATGGCAGGGCACGATGATAAACTTCTCGTGCCCGTCGACCGCCTTGTTTTGGTAGCGATGATTATGGCCTCAAGACTCTAACCAATGGAGGTTGTTGGACCGATATGACAACCCTAAGGGGGTGAATAGAGTTTCTTTAAGCTAATGAAATTTTTTTCCTAATGTGGGCCCAATGAAACAAATTAATACACTTTATACTAACAAGTAATTTAAACAAGAATTTCATGCAAATAAATTCAACCCAAAGTAATCAAGAAATTAAAAGTAATACTTTGAAGCACTCTATTTAATTCTAATAATATGATTGGTAAAGATATGCAAATTTAAGAACTACCAATCAAAGTAAACAAATATGACCAATTAATTTCAAAGAATAAAAGTTGCAATTAATTTCAAACAATAAACTATAATAGCAAATTAATTGCAAAATTAAATAGGAGAGAGATAGAGAAAATGACACCAAAAATTTATAGTGGTTCGGCACAACCGGCCTACATCCACTTCCCAAGCTCCTCTCGGGTATGTCACTAGAAACCTTGACTCTTTCCACGGCTTAGAGTCGAACCGCTACAATGTTCTTTTTCCGGGCGCAAGAACAAACCCGATCCTTTCCACGGTTGAGGATCAAACTGTTACAACAACTCTTTTTCCGGGATCAAGAGAAACCCTTACAAAAGTTTAGAAATGAAGAACAAGATGAGGAAAACTCTCTCAAAGAATAGATTTACAAATTTGTAGCACTCAACAAATCAATCCTCACAATACAATAAATCTCTCTCAAGAATTAGATGAAAAGAAGAAAATTGAAGCTTGGTGAGAGAGCAACAATGGAAGCTTAATGAATTATGGAGGATTGTAAAATAATAAAAGTTGTAAAATTGTTGTTATAATTTTGGAGAAGATGAAGTGTTTAAAAAGAGATGGAGTAGGTAAAAACTAAATTTATTTTGAGCCATTAGATGTTGGTAAAAGAAAATTGAATGGTTGAGATTTAAACTCAACTAGCTGTTAGACACAAACATAAAATAATATTAAATTCAATTTCTTTTAAAAGCAACTAGCCGTTAGACACAAACATATATAATAATATTAAATTCATGTTTTTTTTAAATTTATTTTGTTTTTAAAATCATTCTTTTTAAAACCAACAAAAATCAAAAGTTCCATGTGTCACTTATCTATTGCTCCACTTGTCATCCTCTAGTAGGTCCACTTTGATGATTTGGCTGCCACGTCATCGACATCGAGTATTTTTCCGTTAAGCTTGTTCTAGTCATATCTTCTTTGTTTGAACTCCGATTTGAGTGACTCAAATTCCGTTGGAACCGTTGTTTCAAGCTCTACACAATGGACACTTTAAAAACACTAAATTGTTAATAAATAAAAGTAGGTTTGTTATCATCAAAACATTAATTAATTAATTAATTAAAATTAATTAATTTAAGATTAAGGGCCAAAAAGCCAACAGAGGTTATATTGTCCTGGTTGCTGCGTCGGGTCTTGCCACAACAGGCCTCGCATTTGGTGTTAGAGGTTTTGGTGTGCCAAAGGTCCTATTCTTTGAGAGTCCCACGGGTCTGCAGTCGGGATGCATCTACTTGTGTCGACAATGCTGCACCTATTAAAAGTTACATATGTCCACTTTTTTTTTAAAAAAAATAATAATTAAAAATATTTTTATTTTTATGGCTAAAAAAAGATGCATGAGATGGCTGTACCTAATTATTACTCTAAAACGAAAAAACTTAAATACATCCGGGCTGCACAACTATATATATCTCATGTGCCCACAGCAGCAAGTCAATCTCCCGCGCGGGATTGATCGCCAGCCACAGCAAGTCGTGGAGGAGGAAGAAGTCATGGAACATGTTTCTTCGACACAGCAAAGCTGTCAAATTGTGGAAGAAGTTGTGGAACCTGTTCGCTCGACACAACAAATTGATCTCATTGGTCGGACTCAGCAAGGAGATGAAATCATAGAAGAAAAAAATGAAACTATGGAAGTGGAGCGGCAAGGAGATGGTTCATCCCGGTTATCACATTCGCCGGCCGTGACCTCACTTCAGGAATTGGAGCAACAAGAACTCAAAAGATCATGATGGGTCAGATTGTGAGGGTTGTCAGTTGTTGCAGCTGTTGCGGTTGTTACTGTCTATTGGTATTGCTTCTACCACTCAAACCAAATTATATATAGTTAAATGGGGTCTGAAATCCTTAGATTTTTTAAAACCATCCTAATTTTTTTGTTTTGATTCATTACTTCCTTCATTATGATTCTGTTTTTTTTACTATATTTTAACATGAATTCTTGTTGATAAATAATTGTTAGAATTAGAAAAATTTTGGGGAGATTAAAACAAAAATGAGAAGAAGATAATAAATTAAGGAGGAAGGAGAAAAAAAATAGACATGGATTCAAACCAGGAAATTACTCTAAAGTTTAAGTTTTTGGTACAATTATACCTATTAGGTTGTTATTTCGTGTCAATCACTCTAGATAGAGATGTATATTCCTTAATTTGGATCATTTCTGTCATTTCCTTGCCATTATTTTGAGATTGATTACAGAGTCTTTGACAGACTCCTTAGTTAGTGTTGTTGGTGCAATAGTTACAGATGTTGAATTTGATGATGGGGGCAATTAAAGAGTTTAAATCTTTTGTGAAGGTTTTTCATAGGTATTCTTAGACTTAGGTATGTTTGTTAAAAATTTATTTCTTTAGAAAGTATTAAATATTGGAAACCCGTTTATGGATGTATTCTAAATCATGCTATCTTCTTTTTAGGTGTTTTTTTCTTCTTATGTATGCATGTACATGAATGAAAAGAAGAATGTTATTTTTTGTTTTCATTGTTATTTTTCTTAAATGTGAATTTAGATATTAATATCATTAAATTAAAATAATAAAAATAATTTGTAATAAACAACAAATTTAAGGTTAGAGACTTTTTTATATTTATGATGCATTCTAGTTTATCACATGTCATACTCTAGTTGTCGATGATGCTAAAGCTACCAGTGTGTCAAAGGTCCTATTTTTTGTGGGTCCCACAGGTCCTGCAGGCTGCACCTATCTCTTGTGTTGACTTTATTAAAAGTTGACATGTGTCCACATTTTTTAAAAAAATAAATAAAAATATTTATATTTTTATGGCTAAAAAAAGGAAGCATGAGACGGCTACACCTAAGTATTGCTCTAAAACGAAAAAATTTAAGTGCAGCACGGCTACAGAACTATATCTATCTCATGTGCAGCCCTTTTTACACCCAATTAAAAGTTGACCTATGTACATCTTTTTAAAAAAGAAATAATTAAAATATATTTATATTTTTTGTGGATAAAAAATGAGCATGAAACTTAGGTACCAATCTAGGCTGCACCTAAGTATTTACTTTAAAAATGAAACAAACTTAACTGTAGCTCGGCTGCACCTATCTCTAATGGATCCCTGTTGCACTTAATTAAAAGTTACATGTGTCAACTTTTTCTAAAAAAAAATAATTAAAACCAGAGCACCATCGGCTATAGCTACTACCACTAGAGCACCACCGACAATAGTTTCTAGAACCAGAGTACCACCGAAGACAGCTACCACTGACAACAACTATTACCACTGGAGCACCCCCGGCAACAACTACTATTGTCGGAGCACCACCAGCAACAGCTACTACCACCGGAGCACCACCGACAACAGTACCAGTAACAAGTACTATCACTGGAGCACCACCAGCAACAACTACCATGATAGCACCACCACCACTTCATGGTACCACGACAAGGCCCTCAACACAACTGCGACCTCCCATTGCCCCAGGCCGCGAGCAACAACTCCATTCTCCCTTGTGGCAAGGTCCAGCGCAGTAACAACATCAAGGCAGTATAACCTCTATCGCCTAAAGTGTTTAGGCCATAAGCATCCCAGCAACAACAAGGTGATCGTCGAGCACGGGAAGTTGATCCTCATGCCTTGCCACAACAACTCCCTCTTCGCCCACAACAACAAGTCAATCTCTCGCCGCGAGATTGATCGCCGGCCACAGCAAGTCGTGGAAGAGGAAGAAGTCGTGGAACATGTTCGCCCGACACAGGGTGAAATTGTGGAAGAAGTTGTGGAACCTGATCACTCGAAATAGCAAATGAGTGAAATTGTGGTAGTTGATCTCGTTGGTCGGACTCAGCAAGGGGATGAAATCATAGAAGAAAAAGATAAAACTATGGAAGTGGACTAGCGAGTAGATGGTTCATCCCGGTTATCACATTCACCGACCGTGAGCTCACTTCAGAAATTGGAGCAACAAGAACTCAAAAGATCATGGTGGGTCAGATTATTAGGGTTGTCGGTTGTTGCGGTTGTGTCACCAAATTATACAGAGCTATAGTTAAATGGGTTTTGAAACCCTTGATTTTATAAAACCATCCTAATTTTTTTGTTTTCATTCATTACATCCTTCATTATGTTCTTTTTTTTACTATATTTTAACATTGATTCATGTTGACAAAATAATTGTTAGAATCAGAAATTTTTTGAGGAGATTAAAACAAAAATGGGAAGAAGATAATAAATTAAGGAGGAAGGAGAAAAAAAATAGACATGGACTCAAACTAGAGAATTACTCTTAAAAGTTTAAGAAGTTTTTGGCACAATTATGCATATTAGGTTGTTATTTTGTGTCAATCATTCTAGATAAAGATGTATATTCCTTAATTTGGATCCTTTCTGTCACTCCTTGCCATTATTTTGCTCTAAGTATTTTGAAACTCAGATTTATTAGTCTTTGAGTCCTTGGTTAGTGTTGTTGGTGGAATAGTTACAAAGATTGAATTTGATGACAAGGCAATTAATGAGTTTAAACCTTTTGTGAACGTTTTTTTATATGTATTCTTAGACTTAGGTATGTTTGTGAAAATTCTATTTCTTTAGAAATTACTAAATATTGAAAATTCTTTTGTGGGTCTATTCCAAATCATGCTATCTTCTTTTTATGTGTTTTTTTCCTCCGATGTATTGCATGTACATGAATAAAAACTTTTTCTTTTCATTGTTATTTTTCTTAAATGTGAAGTTAGATATTAATATTATTCAACTAAAATAATAAAATAATTTCTAATAAAAAACAAATTTAAGATTAGAGACTTTTTTTTTTTTAAAAAAAAAACTTATTTATATTTATGATGCATTCTTGTTTATCACATGTCGTACTCTAGTTTATCAGTGCTGCACTTAATTAAAAGTTGACCTGTGTACATCTTTTTTTAAAAAAAAGTAATTAAAATATATTTATATTTTTTGCGGATAAAAAAAGAGCATGAAACTTAGGTACAACCTAGGCTGCACCTAAATATTTATTCTAAAAAGGAAAAAAAAATAATTGTGCGGCTGCACCTATCTCTAATGTATCTGTGCTGCACTTAATAAAAGTTTACATGTGTCAACTTTTTTTTGAAAAAATAATTAAAAAACAATTATATTTTTTTATGGTTAACAAAGGAAGCCTAAGACGATTGCACGTACAGTAATTGATGCATAGTTGTGCCAAAAACTTTTTTGATTTCCAATTTGAACTCATATTTTTTTCATTCTTCCCTCGTTTTTTTAATTATCTTCTTCACTATTTTCTTTTGATCTTTCCAAAATCTTTTTAGTCCTAAGAATTAATTTGTCGACAGGGATCCGTGTTGAAATATAGTAGCTGTTGATTTCATTATATCAAGAGAAGTTTGGCAACAAGTGGAGCACGCGTCAACCAGCTAAGAGCAATTCTACAAACCACAAGAAAGGGAACTATGAAATGTCGAGGCCATAAGCAAGATTGTCCATTTCGTCGGTGAAAATTGTCTTTTACTACACTCTTCCATTTTTCATTTTATAATGGCTCAAGTTTCATGACAATCTAGTGCTCCACCTTCAACCAATCTTCCACCAGTACCCAGAATTCTACCACCACCATTTTGCTTGTATGTCGAAACACTAAAAACACCGACACTTCGACGCCGGCATCTTACCTCTACATCGTCAACAACAGCTACTACCACAGACAATAGTTTCTAGAACTAGAGCACCACCGGCGACAGCCACCACCGATAACAGCTATTACCACTAGAGCATCATTGATAACAACTATTACTACCGGAGCACCACCGGCGACAGCCACTACCGATAACAGCTATTACCACTAGAGCATCATTGATAACAACTATTACTACCGGAGCACCACCGGTAACAGCTACTACCACTGGAGCACCACCAGCAACAGGTAGCATGATAGCACCACCGCCACTTCCCGATACCTTGACAAGGCCCTCAGCACCATCGTGACCTCGCACTGCCCCAGGCCGAGAGCAGCAATTCCATCCTCCCTTGTGGCGAGGCCCATTGTGGCAAGGTCCGCACAGTAACCACATCGCCTGATGTGGCGAGGCTCAGGGCAGTATTGTTGGGTTTTATGCCCTAAAACTCGTAAATGTTGTATTTTGACCGCCATTAATAAATGGTTATTCATTATTATTCAATAAATGTTATTAATTATTTTATCTTGTTTTAATAACCCTAAAATCCAATAAACTAACATCCTAGGCTGTTTTATGAGTCTTGAACAATATGTAGAGACATATAGAGATCAATGTTCAAGTTACAGCCTAAAGGGTCTATAGTATAAGAATAGGGCTGGGTACCTTATCCTGGTAACACTATGGATACGACCCACTTTGTATTTGATACAAACGCAATGATCCAACGCGTTCGTGTAGGAGACATGCGAGTGGGGGTATCCTATGCAATGAGTTCGCATAAGACTGGACCACGAAATAGTAACCACTAGATGTAACTCCGTTGACTGGTTAGGTTTCTATTTCAATAGGTTGACCTAGGTAACTTAGTCTTAATCTTGAGTATAGAGGGATTGTCCTTTGATTTGTATAGGTGAGAGTGGCCCGTTTGCCGACTCGATATGCCTACCATTGGGACAAGACTGAGTGGGGAGCTGTGAACATAATTATACAAGATGGATTTCACTCCTTCCCGACTTTAGAGTAAGTAGATAAGTGTTTCCTTAAGTGGTGTCTCCGGGACTTAAACAAAGAGCCCTACCCTCTCACTGGCCCGAGAGGGATTTCTGTTTGATGGTTGAACCATAAACAGGTTGTTCATTAGAGGAGCACTGGTACTTAAGGATTTAGAAGTAACCCAGGGGTATAACGGTAATTTGACCCAGCTGGTGTTACGAACACTTGTGAAGGACTAACTTGCTGTTATTGGTCTATATCCGTGGACACAGAAATATATCTACAGTGAGAAGAGTGCAGCTGTGGGTCTTTAGTGAAGTGTACCCACAGTTAACGAATATTGATTAATGTGGTTAATGAGTTTAGCCCGTTAATCTCATATTGTTGGAGCTTCTGATCTGTAGGTCCATTAGGTCCCCTTCCTAGCTCGTAAAGAATATTGAGGAAATTTATTCTTGGATGAAATTTGAAAAGTTCAAATTTACTAAGGGAAAAGTATAATGTATAATGATACATTATAATATAAAGTTTATTTTACAAATTAAACTTTATAGTATAAACATAATTTTGGATATGATTCAAAGTTAATTTGTAAGAGAATTAAATATTTGAAATTGTTCAAATATTATTTTAATATGAATTAGATTTATATTAAAACTATAGGTTAAAATTAATGCGCATTAGATGTACATTAAAACTATAGGTTATGAGAGAAATGTATTTGAATTTGATTCAAATGCAAGTTAAAATTAAATATTTGATATTTAATTTGGTTTTTAATTAATTGGAGAATTAATTACTTATTTAATTTAATCTAATTTAATTAAATTTGATTTAATTAAATTAATTGAATTAAAATATAAGTTATGTGAGGGATGTTCATTTAAATATGATTTAAATGAATTGGTTAATTAAATTAGATTTAATTAATTATTGATTATTAATTAATTATTAATTATTAATTAATTATTAATTTAATTAATATTAAATTAGTTGTAACTCCAGGGAGTTACTTAATAGTGGATAACACGTGTAGTTACTTAATATGGGATAACACCGTTTCCTATTTTCTCAACAAAAAATTGTCTAACAGAAAAGAATTGAATGGTTCATTCTCTCAACAAAAACATTTCTGCGTTTTTTATTGAGAAAAGGAAGATCGGTGGTGACACGTAAGTTTTTTATTCTCTCAATTTTATTAATTCGTTTTTGATTGAGAAAAGGAAGATCTCCAAGTGGTGTCGTGGTGACACGTAAATTTTTTATTCTCTCAATTTTTTTTTGTATTCTATTAGGTTATTCTCTCAATTTTTTTTTTGTATTCTATTAGGTTTTTTAAAATTAATTTTGAGATAGAATTCTGATATGTTTTGGCTGCGTTTGGATTTTAATTCCAGCAAAAGGAACTCTCTAGAATTCCTTAAAACTAAAGAAAACCTAGGATAATTCTACATCTTTACTTTTGTGGTATTTATTTACAATTTACATATTTCAACATAATTCTAGAAAATTCTAATTTACACATTTATGTTATTTTGTTGATGCTTCAGGAAGTTTCTAGATTAGTTAGTGTTGCTTTATATTTTAACATAGCATTTATTACTATTAACTAAGATGTGCGGAAAAAGTTCAAGAAACGGAGCTTTGTCCTTCCTCTTGATCATCGTCTCAATCTCATTTGGCTTATTTCTTCTATAATCGTGAAGATAAACAATCAATTTATCTTGAAGAAGTAACCATTGTAATAAAGAAAATGATAATGCAAGATTAAATGCAATACAAATCAAAGACATGAAAATAAGAGGCACCCCATATTTCTCATCTTCTTCACTCATTTGATTCCTCCTGCCATCTGAAAAATAAGAGAGAATTAACTCAAAAGTATATAATTTTCTTCTTTTTACCTAATTCCGTTTTTCTTTGTTAAATCCCTAAACTAACGGATGCTTAGTTATAACCATCCATTTTCAAAGTCCCAATTTCAAGGATCCAATTCTTGATTTCGTCAAAACCTAATATAATATAAATAATTAAATGTAATTGTTGCTGATTTTGTAACATCCGAAACGTATTTATTTATGTATCTTTATAGTGATTTGTTAGTACTTCCTTCTAACCAGAAGTAAAAAGTCTATTTAAATCGAATAAAACTATTTAAAGTTAGTTTTACATGGAGCTATAATAAATAATCGATATAATTTTTTTAAAAATAAATCTTCTTTACAAAAATTATTTCATAGTCACATTTTATTTAAAATAAGTACGACATGGGATAAATAAAAATGTATTTTAAATCTAAATAATTTTTTTTTAAAAAAAAGTCTAACTTTAAATTTGTTGTTTATTACAAATTATTATTATTTAGTTTAATTGAATAATATTAATATCTAAATCCACGTTTAAGAAAAATAACAATGAGAAAAAAAGTAACATTCTTTTTTTCATTCATACATGCAATACATAAAAGAGAGAAAAAACACCTGAGAAGAACATAGCATGATTTTTGGAATAGACCCACAGACGGGTTTCCAATATTCACTAATTTCTAAATAAATAATTTTTTTAACAAACGTACCTACGCCTAAGAATAAATATGAAAAATCCATCACAAAAGGTTTAAACTCTTTAGTTGTCCCAGAAACACTAACAAAGGAGTTTCAAAATAATACTGAGAGCAAAATAATGACAAGGGAGTGATAGAAAGGATCCAAATTAAAGAATATACATTTCAAAATATGCATAATTGTACAAAAAAAAAAAAAAAAAAAAAAACTTCTCAAACTTTTCAGAGTAATTCCCCGATTTGAGCCCATGTCTATTTTTCTTCTCCTTCCTCAATTTATTGTTTTCTTCACCTTTTTGTTTTGATCTCCCTCAAAATTTTCTAATTTTAACCACTATTTTGTCAACAAGAATCCTTGAAATATAGTAAAAAATCATAACCATAAAGAAGGAAGTAATGAATGAAAACAAAAAATGAGGATGATCGAAAAAAAATCAAGAGTTTTAGAACTCATTTAACTATACCTTTGTATAATTTAGTTTGGGTGTAGAAGCAACACAAACAGACACATCCAAAATAGCAGACAACCCCCATAATCTGACCCACCGTGATCTTTTGAGTTCTTGCTCTTTTAATTCCTGAAGTGAGCTCCCGGCCAGTAAATGTCCTCGCCACTCTGTTTCATCTTTCTCTTCTATGATTTCACTCCCAGTCCGACCAACGAGATCAAGTACCACGATTTCACTCGTTTGTTGTGTCAGGCGAACAGGTTCCACAACTTCCTCCACAATTTCACTTCTTTGCTGTGTCGGGCAAACATGTTCCACGACTTCTTCCTCCTTCACGACTTGTTGTGGTCAACGATCAACTTCCCGCGGTGGGAGATTGATTTGTTGTTGTGGGCGAAAAGGGAGCTGTTGTGGTAGGGCACGAGGATCAACTTCCCGTGCCCGACGACCGCCTTGTTGTTGCTGGGATGCTTATGATCTCGACACTCCATGTGATGGAGGTTATACTGCCCTGAGCCTCGCCACATCGGGCGATGTGGTTGCTGTACCGGGCCTTGCCATATTAGGCGATGTGGTTGCTGCGCTGGACCTTGCCACAACGGGTCTCAGCACAAGGGAGGTTGAGTTGTTGCGCTGGACCTTGCCACAATGGGTCTCGACACAAGGGAGGTTGGAGTTGTTGCGTTGGACCTTGCCACAACAAGTCTCGTCACATGGGAGGATGGAGTTGCTGCTCTCGGCCTGGGGCAGTGGGAGGTCATGGTGGTGTTGAGGGCCTTGTCGTGGTATCTGGAAGTGGTGGTGATGCTCTCGTGGTAGTTGTTGCCGTTTGTGTTCTCATGGTAGTATTTATTGTTACCGGTAGTGCTCTGGTGGTAATAGTTGTTGCCGGTGGTGCTCCGGTGGTAGTAGTTGTTGTTGCCGGTAGTGCTCCAGTGGTAATAGTTGTTGTCGATTGTGCTCTCGTGGTAGTAGTTGTTGTTGGTGGTTCTCTAATGAAGGTAGCTCGCCTTAGTCGTGCTCTGGCGAGAGAAATTGTTGCCGATGGTGCTCTGGTGGTAGTAGTTGTTGCCGGTCCGGTGGTAGTAGATGTTGCTGGTGGTTCTCCGGTGGTAGTTGTTGTTGTTGCCGGTGGTGCTCCGGTGGTAATAGCTGTTGTCGATGGTGCTCTTGTGGTAGTAGTTGTCGTCGATGATGCTCTTGTGGTAGTATCTATCATCAGTTGTTGTCCTTTGGTAAAAATTGTTGTAGATGGTGCTCTCGTGGTAGTAGTTGTCGTCCATAGTGCTCTGGTGGTAGTAGTTGTTGCTGGTGATACTCTGGTGGTAGTAGATGTTGTCCATGGTGCCAGATGTTCTTGTGTGGACGACGTAGATGTAATATGCCGGCGTCAAAGTGTTGTTATTTCCAGTTGTTTGGCGTAAGAGCGAAAAAATGGGGGTGGAAGTACAGGATTGGTTGAAGATATAAGAATGTAGTAAAAGATAATTTTCACGGACAATGAATAGGAGGAGAGAAAGTTTGATGGGAATATGTAGATGAAGAAGAAAGAGAGGATGAGAGGGAAAAGAGAAAAGGCATCATTAATACGTACGCATCCATTTCAAATTTCCCTATCTTTCAAATAATAAAAGGCATCATTTTCAAAAGTATTAGGAAAAAAATTATTTTTCAAGAAAAATGGTATAATAGAAAATTCCAATCAATTAATTGTCAATCCTTCCTGAAAAAAAATGTTAATTTCAATCATAATCCCAAACATAATTTAGTAGAGATTTCTAATCTCTTACCATTTTTGAATTTTTTTTTTTTTTTTTTGGTAAATATCAATTTACACTCTTAAATTTTGAAAATTGTATTAATCTAAACGAACTTTTGTGAGTGTATCAATTTACACATTCTTTCAGATATTCCTTCCGATTTCATTTGATCATTATTATGTAAAACTTATAATTTAAGTTAATTAAACTCTTAAATTTTTATCAGTCAATCAGTTTAGACTGTTCATTACCCTTCATTTTCAAACGTGTATATATATAGATCACAATATTTATTTTTGTAATTTCTTTAAAAATATCTATTGAAATCGATAACCAATTATCGAATACCATGGTGTAAAATTTTCTTTTTAGTAATCAATTTTTTTTTTTAATTTTAAAACAATTTTAACTCCTTTTAGTAACAATTTTTTTTTTTTTTTTTTTAATTTATGTATATGTTTACACTTCAGTTGTATACCATGATTTTTACATTTATTAAAGAAATATTTAGTTTTAGACTTTTAGTTGTTATTTTTTAACATCTCTCTGAAATTGAAAGGGGTTGAAGGTGTGTTATTTAATTCTTTCAAATATTTGTTAGAAGGCATAAATAATTTTTTTTTTTAAAAAAAAAAAAAAAACTTAACTTTAGAAAGAACCCTCCAAAAACAAAATGTTTTATATTCAAATAATATTTAAAAGTTTCTAATTACAACACTAAAATTGCTATTTTTAGCGTTACAAAGAAATAACATAAGTAATTAATTAAATTTAAAATATTAATTAATTTAAATTAATAACTAAACCAAATATTAATTTAAATATACTAATTAGGCAATAATCCTACTTATCGTTAATTTTATTTGTAAACTGTTAATTTAAGTTCACTGACAATTTTTTTTTTTTTTTTTTTTTTTTTTGCATTAGAATTTACTAATTTAGATAGTTTATTTAAAAATCCCACGCGCACACATGTTATATTTAGTGGAGCTACAAATAAAAAGTAAAAATCACAAAGAAATAATGAAAATGAAATATGCAGTCAATAATGAATCTACCAAACGGATACAAAATTCAGAGGTCACTATCACAGGGATACAAGACAATTTCAGAGCTATCATTTTGTCTATTTTTCTTTTTTCTTTTTTTTCTTTTTTTGGAAAAAGAGCATTGGTGGCTTTTTGCATCCTACTGATCTTTTACTCAAAAAAAAAAAAAAAAAAAAGACCATTTGAGACTTGATTGAATTAGAGATATGTGCCATATAGTTATTGAGAAAATGAGGGTAGAAATTGAGTGTTATTGTTAAAATGAACATGGATCATCTCAGAAAATATAGAGAAGCTAACTTTCAAGGTAATAGTAATAGCAAGATTGGCAAAATAATAATAATAATAATAATAATAAAAACTCCATAATCGACCTTACATTACATGTACTGGGATACAGGGAGTAGGAGTATGAATATCATTATCATATTGAGTTAATACCCAAAACCAAAATGATATCATAAGCAGCCTACCAAGAGATACCATATTTCTATAATCTCAACATCTTCTCCATTCTCTCACTCTCACCATTTTTTTCCCCATAATTATTTTATTTTCTTCTACGCTTTAATAATTTTTGCGTTGTCATATGCCATCTTAATTTGCTTTATTTTATAATACCCTTAACATTAATATTCAAATTAATTAAGTCTTTCATTTGGGAGACTGTGGGCAGAAGAAATAGATCCACACAACAACTAGTCAACAGACGAGATTTTTTCTTTTACCTATTTTTAGGAAACCCAAACTCTCCACACTCCAACAACTTTCAACATTAATTCTCAAATTAACACTTCATCACTCACATGTACATTAATTAATTTTGTAACTCTTTCACTAATGTATTAATATAATAGGATACCCAATTAGTTAGTTATTTATTAATTAAGGTCGAAGTTAATTAGATGCATGTATTGTTAGTGAGAAAATGATTAGCCAAAAAGAAAGTAATAATTGAGAGTGTCATTTAGAAAAAAATTTAATGAAGGTAATTAAGATTCATTCTCTCACTACGCTTTAATTTATAATGCGTACAATTATTATTCAAATTGACATTTCATTTGTGTGACCGTACATATTGCCAAAATAAATAAATAAATAATGGAATTAATTACTAATAATAAATGTAAAGAAATTAAACTAAACTCATCCACCGTCCTAACAACTTAGCTATGAAATGAAAGGAAAAGAAAAAGAAAAAGGAAGTAATTAAAATAGTCATGGAAGGTAAAATACAAAGATTTTAACATAAATAATGGAAGCAATAATTGAAAGGTAAAGCATCATCTCAGAAAGTGTAGAGAAGCTAAGGTTCAAGGTAGTAGCAATAGCAAAACTGGCAAAACAGTCAAAAACTCCATAATCAACCTTGCATTCCAACCTTGCATTCCATGTACTGAGATATAGGAAGTGGTAAGAGAGTCCAACTTAAAAAAAAGTGAATAGTATGAATATCATTATCACATTGAGTTGATACCCAATACCAAAATGGCATCATAAGCAGCCTACAAAGAGATATCATATTTCTATACCCATTCTCCAACATTGCATCCATTCTCTCGCTATCACTATCTTTTCCCATTATTATTTGATTCTTTTTTGTCGTCTCCTATGCCATCTTAATTTGCTTTAATTTATAATACCCTTCACATTAATATTCATTTTCAAATTGATTTACTATTTCATTTCGGAGACTGTTAGAGAGATGTGGGCAGAAGGAATAGATCCACTCATTGTCTAACAGACGAGATTTTTTCTTTTTTCTTTTTTTTTTTTTTTTTTTTTTACCTATTTTTAGGAAACCCGAACTCTCCACTCTCAAACAACTTTCAACATTAATTCTTTAATTTCCAAATTCTCAAATTAACACTTTTTTAATTCTCTAATATTCTCGTTTTTTTAGTAATATTTTAACTCCATTCTGTTTTATTTATTATATATGTTTTAATGTGTGGAAAGGCTAAGAATCAAAACTATTTTTTTTTTTTTTTTTTTTTTTTTTTTTTTTTGTGGAGTAATACATGATGACTTCGTAATTTCAGATATTTGTATTGTTCTTTCTCTTAGGCTTGGTCCGTAGATACTTGGAGTCCTAAGCTGTTCTCTCTCTTTGCCGTTTGGGATACATATTATTGTCTTTTGTTTGATAGCTTTACTTTTCGCAATATTACATCAAGCAATCACAAATTTGTACTCCTCATAATTAGGTCAATCATTTTGGCCTCACGATAAAATATGATTCTAAATAATCCCCAAATTAATTGAAATATTAAGGTCTTGATTTTATGAAAATATGATAAGAATTCCAAGAAAAATTATAGAAATGGTTATAATTAGCTAATGAACTTTCATTGTAGCTTAATTAGACTATAATTGACTATTTTTAATCACAATTTCAATAATAGAAAAATTGGCAATTCAATAATTACAAAATAATATAGGGAAATGATGTAAAAATTATGAAAGTTAACTTTTGGATGGTAATATAAAGTTTACATATTGATGGTAATATGATGTGAAAATGAGGTGAAATGATATGAAAATTATGAAAAAAGAACTCACATCAATGTGTGAAAATTTAATGAAAAAAGTAAATATTGGTTATTTTTTTTGTGGGTGTTTCAAATTTAATGAAAGTTTTGTGTCGAAAATAAAACTAAAAAATGGGAAAAAAAAATTGAAAATTAGAAAAAGTAGCACATAAAAACACTTAATCATTTGTCGAAAATGAATGTAAAATTATAAAATTGTGTGTAAAAGACCATAAAATTGAAAAACTTGAACTGAGCTAACAGTTATTTTTAAAAAAAATCAAAATTTTCTTAAAATCTTGAAATTTCATAAAAACGAAATTGAAATTTGGAAATACCAAGATTTTAATATTTTAAACCATGGTTGGCGGTCAGAATTTTGCCCAACTATTTACAAATATATAAAAAATTGTAGTAATTTCCCTAATAATAACATTTTCTCGATTCTCTCACTCTCACCATTTTTCTCCCATAATTATTTTATTCTCTTCTAAACTTTAATAATTTTTGTTATCATATGCCATCTTAATTTGCTTTAATTTATAAGACCCATAACATTTATTTCATTTGGAGACAGATAGAGATGTGGGGAGAAGGAATAGATCCACACAACTAATCAACACACGAGATTTTTATTTACCTATTTTTAGGAAACCCAAACTCTCCACATTCAAACAACTTTCAACATTAATTTCTCCAATTTCCAAATTCTCAAATTAACACTTCATCAACCACATGTACATTAATTTAATTATGTAATCAAATTTTAAAATTAGAAAATTTCCAACTTTTTCACTAATGTAGTGTATTAATATACTAGGATACCCAATTAATTAGTTATTATTAATTAAGCTCGGAGTTAATTAGACATATATATTGTTAGTGAAAAAATGATTAGCCAAAAAAGAAGTAATAATTGAGAGTGTCATCTGGGATTAATTAATAAAAAATTGAATGGAGTTAATTAAGATTCTAGTTTAAACTTAAGAGCCATCAATGAATTTAGAAGAAAAAGGCTCAACGTTGATAATAAATAAATGATTTGGCTAATTTATGAATTTTTTCTCTTGTGGGTGGAATAAGTTACTGGATATTGAAAAAGTGCTTTTCATAAATATGGAAAAATGAGCATTGATAGATCAGTCCGTGTGAGTACCACATCTCTATCGATCCTCTCCATATGTATCAATTTCTTTTTTCTTTCAAAGACTATATGTAGAATTACTTTTCTTTTCATGTGTGAGCTCGGAGTAATTTTGCAAATTATTTGGTGAAATGTTGGTATATATATAAAGAGAGAGAGGGGGTAAGATTTGGACGCTTGCAACATTTGATTTCTAAATTTAAATTACTAATAAAAAATGATTGAGAATAAGAATGTAAAATATTATTAAAAAAAACAAAAAGAAATAAATGTATGTTATTGTTAACACAAATGAAGTAGAAGCTAGAACTTGGCGATGAACAAGGAACCTAAAAAGAAAAAAAAAAAAAAAAGATAGTTTCACTTATAAGTACCTAAAAGAAAAAAAAGAAGAGTAAAATCAATTAGGAAATGGGGTGGAATACAAAAATCTTAACATGGATTAGAGCAATGATAATAGCAAAGCAAATGCCAATCTCAGAAGTAGAGGAAAAGTTGACATTAAAGGAGATAGCAATAGCAAGAGTGAGAAAAGAGTCGAAAACTCCATAATCAACCTCACATTGAAACAACTGTGATAAACAAAGTGGAGTAAAACACAAACTTCAAAACGGCATCGTAATCAATCGGATAATAGATTTAATAAGTCTATCTCTCTTTCTCCTAATTTGCATTTGATGATGATCACCTTCACTTAATTTATGGACTTCCACGCCCATGTTTGTTAATAATTAATAAGCTTATTATTTATTACTACTCTTGACCTTAATTCATATCATGTTGCCATTTTATACTAACACACAACAAAATCAAGATTCTAAATTAAGTAACAACGTATCAACCTCAACAGATTTCTTTGGGAGATAGTTACAATATGCCACATCCTGGGAAGCCACCCAAAAAATAGATAATTCAACCTAAATTTAGACTCAGTCAACAAAAATAAATAAATTATAAGCAAATCAATCAAATTTAAATTTATAAATTTGAAAATCCAAAACATATCATCAAAACAAAATTATTTTTTAACTGTTCTAAAATTTTATTTTTATTATAATTATAAATATATAATAGCTAATAAATAATAGGAGCAATTGCACTATTATCAAAAAGTAATATAAAATTTCGGCCAGTGTCTCTCTTTTTTCAAATTTGTAAAATATAGCAAAACATTCCGGCCCAACTAAATACTAAATGTGAAAAGTCCAAAAATAGTACTAATTACTTGTTTAATTTGATATTTAATTGCTTAGATTGTTAACAATATTGATTTACTATTTGATTTTTATTAAATTTATAATTGATATGGGTTGTTATTTGATTGTCAATGATACTAATTGTTATTGATATTTGATACAGCTGATTTCTATTTGATTGTTGTATGATTACTATTTGATGATGATTATTAATGATACCGATTGCTATGTGGTTGCTGTTTGATTACTACATGATATTAATTAATCGTGATACTGATGGCTATTTGATTGTTGTTTGATACTAAATATTTTTTTATTGCTATCTGATTATCATGCAATTTCTATTTGATAGCAAGTAGTTTGAGATTATCATCTTATTACTATTTGATACTAAGTAGTTTGTGATTGTATACTCAAAACATGAGTAAAAAAAATGAAAAACGAACAAAGTTTAAACCAAATCATGTTTTAGTAATTTAGATGAATCATATTAAATTGGAGACTAATATTTAGTGTTTGAGAAATTAGAAGTGAAGCAATGAAAATGTCAATGAAAAATCAAATCATGTTTTGACAAAAAAAAAAAAAAAAAAAATACAATAGGAATAAGAAAATGATCCAAATACTAGTGTGAATGAATAAAAAATACATTCAAAGTATATATCAACACACTACAATATTATATTTTCCTATATATCTATTCTGAGATAGTGCACGTGAATTTTAACGATTAGGCTTCAATTTAAGAACCCCTTTAGATTTTCTTTATTTTTTAAGAAAAAAAAAACAACCTTATGTTCTAATTTAAATTTCATTTTAAAGACTCGAGCTACAAATTAAACAACAAAACATAGATTTTTAAATTTAAATTTGATTAAGATTCCAAACAAAAAAAAAAATCATTTTCAAAATATTATAAAAGTCAGAATAAGGCTAATAAAGAAATTAATTAGTACTTTTTAAATGATGCCGTCTCTTTCCAAATTAACCGACTTTCAAATAATAAATGAGATCATTTTCAAAAGTATTAAGAAAGAGATATTTTTCAAAAAGAAAAAAAATGATATAATAGAAATTTCAATCATTTTATTGTTAATCCTCCCTTAAAATAATGTTAATTAGGTAATAATCTAAACATAATTTTAGTAGATTAAAAATCAATTAATCAAATTATCAAAATAAGCATAGTTCAACTATATAGTAATTATACTATCAACTTCGAGATCGGAGATTGAATTCCTCTACTCCACATATTAATCTAATACATTTGTGTATATCTTCATCAATCTTACAAGTATATATCAACACACTACAATATTATATTTTCCTATATATATCTCCTGAGATACGTGCACATGAATTTTAACTATTAGGCTTCAATTTAAGAACCTTTAGATTTTTTTTTTTTTAAAAAAAACCAACCTTATGTTCTAACTCAAGTTATAAATTAAACAATAAAACATATATTTTTAAATTTAAATTTGATTAAGATTCCAAACAAAAAAAATCATTACGTAAACAATTTTTTTTAATAAAATAAGTGTTATTTTATTCGATATTTGATGTGCATAAACCCAATCCAATAAACTAAGATTCAAAGTTATTAACTTAAATATGTATGTGGTTGATATATCCGTGGATCATGCTTGAATAATAATCTAAAAAGATAGTAAAAACAAAATTAATTACTAATTGATGGAAGAGTCTATTCAATTAATTGAATAATTGATAAAATTTATGGGAAAAAAAATTAATTTGATAGGAAAACTAGATATCTAAAACAAGCAACAAATATTTTTTCTTTAAATAAGATAAAGAAAAATATAAAGAAAACACTTAAATTGATGAAAATGAGACAAATAAAAAGAAAAAAAGAGGAAAAAAAAAAGGTCACAGATATACAGATTTGACGTGCAAAGTAAAAGAGAAAATTAATTAAAAGAAGAATTGCTCCACGTGGTCCTTTACTAAAATAGAAAAACATATAGTGATATTGGCAGAGTGCAACATTAAAAGTAAGGAGGCACGATAAACAACAGTAGAGAGTATATAAGGGGTAAAATTACAAATTACACCTTCATTTACAAAAATATATATATTTTTTTTTCAGAATTAACCCACGTAAATTATACATTCTCTGCAATTTCTCAATATTCTTCATGATTATGAGCGGGCATTCGGGGCTACATTCAACTTTTTACATTTATTTCCTTTTTTTAATTATATTTTACATTCCTATTCTTAATATTTTTAAATTATTAATTTAAACTTAGACAATCAAATGTTGCCAAGTGTCACTCTCTATATATATATATAATTGTTTAAGCCATTACTTTTCATTTCAACTCCAAATTAAACAAGTCAAAAGTGATTATGTTTATCAAAATATAAACTAACTAATTAAAAAAACTAACAATTTATTTAAGTATAATACAGGAATAAACAAAATTGAGTAGGACTTATTTTATTGTCCACGTTCCTCAATATTTGAGGATGAAATGGATAAAATTGTGTGTATTCCAATTCCAACTAGTTTAACCTAAAAGGGTAGAAGTGATGATGATGGTCTCGTTTCTCCATAATGATATTGGAAGTTGTCAAACCCTAATACTACACTAAACGCCAAATCCTGCCTTCCTTTCAAAATAATAATAATAATAATATATTCATTTGTCAACTTTTCTTTTTTCATTTTGTCATTTTCTATGAACGTACAAAAAGGCCACTACCAGTACCACCAACTTTAATGTGCTCAATATTTTGAACATTTCTTCAAAATTGAAAGGGTTTGTTGAATGCATGTTCTTTAATTATTTCAAATCTTATCTTTATTTCAACAATTCAAATGAGTTTATAACCCAATATTATATATATATATATAGGGTTTAGGGTTTATATATATATATTGGAATGCGAGAGGGAGGGGAAAAAATTAGGTCAGAAAATATGGGTTACAGACTGTAGTGGAGGGAGAGGGTACAGTACATAGAGATGGAATTGGAGGTTGCATGGAATGTTGCACCCTGCCAATATCACCATATGTTTTTCTATTTTAGTAAAGGACTACGTGGAGCAATTCTTCTTTTAATTAATTCTCTCTTTTACTTTGCACGTCAAATCTGTATATCTGTCATCTTTTTTTTTTTTCCCTCTTTTCTTTTATTTTAAGTGTTTTCTTTATATTTTTATTTATCTTATTTAAAGAAAAAATATTTGTTGCTTGTTTTAGATATCCCCAAATTATCTATTTTCCTATCAAATTAAAATATTTTTTTTCATCAATTTTATCAATTGTCCAATTAATTGAGAGCACATAATTATATGTCTAATAGACTCTTCCATCAATTAATAATTAATTTTGATTTTGTTATCTTTTTGTGTTCTTCCTAGCTAGGTTAATTGGTTAGAGAAACAAATTTAATTGGAGTAAAAACGACAAAAAGAAGAATGTTTATCAATTTGAATTTGATTGACCCAAAGTTAAGTTTGTTATTTATTTATGTTTGTTGGACTAATTAAGTCTAAATTTGGGTTGAATTATCTATTCTTTGGGTGGCTTCCCCAAAGAATTTAATTAGGTGAAGGTGATCACCATCATCAAACGTTCAGATTTTTGTATTCCACCTACTTCCTAATTGATTTTACTATTTTCTTTTTCTTTTATCATAACTTAATTACTTCATCTGTGTTCACAATCATTTACATTTATTTCTCTTTTTAATAATATTTTACATTCATATTCTCAATCATTTTTTATTTTTAATTTTAATTTAGACAATTTAAATGTTATCAAGTGTCAAAATCTTACCCTGATTATGATTATTATTATTATGTGAGGTATGAATACCCATTTATAATAGGGTGTAAGTAAATCTAATACTATTGACACATTACACATAATAATAATATTTTAATATGATTGAAAATAGATAATTTGGAAAGCAATAAATTCTTTTTCAATAAATATGACCGTAAATTAAACTTAAAAAAGACACTTAAAATTAATAAAAGATAATTGTGTATAAAAAAATATTAAAATATATAAAAATAAAATAAAATTTGTCACATAATAAATTAGAATGGAATAATTTAGTAGAATGTAAAAAGGTAGGTGAATTCTAATATGCACCTAAATATTCCTCCAAATAAAAATGAGATAAATTCACCTAAATCATTATCATCCAAATTCACGTTTAAGACAATAATAATAAGAAGGATTATTAAATCTAAAAAAAAAATAAAAAAAAAAGAAAGGAAGGGTTATTGAAATCACTGATGCAAAGTAAAAAGGAGAGAATTAATTAAAACTACGAAACATGGCAAAACAGAATTGTGGCACGTGGTTTTTTACTCAAAAATAGAAAAAACAAATTGTGGTGGCAGGGTGCAACGTTCCATGCACCCTCCAATTCCATCTCTCTGTACCAACGGATATTTTCCGTCCTCACCCACTATTTTTGCCAGTAATTTTTACAGTTAAAAAACTAAACTGTATCCCTTTGATAGCTCTGATATTGACTGCATATTTCATTTCATTCGTTTTCATCATTTCTTTGTGGTTTTTTCTTTCTATTTTCAGCTCCTCCATGTGGGGAAAATGGAAGAAAAATTGTAGTTTTTAAAATTATTTATAAAAATATTGTAGTTTTGAAAGTATTTGTAAAAATATGGTAGTTTTATGATGTAATGGTTAAAAAATGGATAAGTTATATATATATATATATATATATATATATATTTTTTTTTTTAAATGGTCGAGTGTTGAACACTCGACCAAGCTATTTTTTTTTTTTGAAAAACCCCATCGGATTTCAAAGTAGCACGATCTAATTAAAAAATTTCACTAGTGGCCGATTTCCCGTCGCGTTAGCGTTTTCCCAGTGCGTGAAGCCACCACTTCTCCGTTCATTTCCAATACTGATCGTGAAACACCATGAGCAGCAGGATGTTGAGGTCCGGGTCAACACTCAAAACTTGATACAATATTCTTTTTCTTTTCTTTTCTTTTTTTAACAATCAACACTTGAACAAACCACTTTTTTTTCTTAACAAGTTGGTGCTCAGCTATTTTTTAATTTTTTTTATAACTAGCTATAATTCTATTGTTTTTTTAATAAAAAATAACTTTATAAAAATTTATCCATCTATTTCTCAATGATGAGAAAAATTTATCATTGTCTTAACTTCATCGACTATAATTTTAAGAGATATTACAAACTTATAGTAAATGATTTAAAATTACTAAAATATAAATTAAAATGTCCATATCAATATAACAATTTAACATTTTTCATTTATTAAGAATGATAATAAAAAAAATTAATGTGTCCCACAAGGTGGACGTCGTCGATTTCGAGTTGGTTGTCGTCGTCGACTTTGAACTCTAGGTTGCTCTTGTTCCTCTGGTGGCTCTGGTACCTCTGCAGGCGCATCATAGTATAAATACTCATTATGCTCTCCACGTCCACGCCCATGTCCTTGCATGTATGAAGATGATGGACCAGCTGACAATGGACCGGCTTCTGAATCATAATATCCTGAACCAAATGTTGGCATCATCATCATCGGACTAGCATAATCAGTGTGGCTATGCGTCAGCGTCATAGGGGGCAATTCTTCCACATTGTGATCAACCTCATCGAAGACATCTTCTTCTACTCGAGCATGCCCCCTACGTCTAGCAACCGGTGGAGGTGCAATGGGTATATCATACATATAATGTATCTCCTCCATGTACCTCTCGTTATTATTACAGACAGCAAGGACCTGGTTTGGATCATTTGCAACATCACGAAGGCTACTGTTGCTAGATCTCTGTGAATTAAAAAAAAAATTAGATAGTATTTAAAATAAATTGAAATTTAAAATTATTAAACAATATTTAATTATATACCAAATGACCCACAACTGCTCCTGGGCGAGTAATATAACGCCTTGTTATATTATTATACCAATCAATGTAATCTTGGGTTACATCCCTATCATATTGCCCAATTGAAACCCCTGGTGCAATAAACCTTCTACGATAGTGCCATCGCACTACCAAATGTGCAACTTTATCGAACCAATCTGCGGTTCGTAGGTCGATGTCATGCAGTAGGGGTTCAGTATTACAATCTGGTGGGACATCCTGTTGGAAACCAAATTGTCTGATTACTCTGTTAGGGAAATGCCACTCACCAATGTGAAAACATATAAGAGGACTTATCGTCTGCCACATGTCTTGACCGTTGGTACAAAAATTGGGCAACGTGTTCATAACAGCTTTGTAGCGCTCCAAAATAATTTGAAACATAACATATTATATTAAAAATATTAAATACATAAAAAAATATGTATACAAATTCAATTGGATTCAGTATTCCTGTACCTGATCAGGTTGAAGCAGATCCAACATGTATCTATACTGACTCACAACATGTGTAGCTGATTTAGTTACACAAAATTGGTCTCTCCACCTATATTATGAAATCGATATTTTAGATTTTAAATTCACTATATTAGTCATATAAAAAATAATTTGTAAATTAAATTAAATTAACATACCGAGAACCGTATGCTTGTCCAGCTAATTGATGCTCGTTGACATGTCGGAGTTGGGGAGCCATTGTTGGAAATCGCTCCCAAGCCCATAATTGTAGAAGTATCAGAGGCCCAGCGATTTCACGAACTTCAGGTTTTGTTGCTTTGCACAGCTGTCTATACAGCCATGCCAAACACGCTCCACCCCAAGAATATCGTCCCGCTTCATGAAGATTTGCTAACAATGGTAGGAACATTAAGTGCACGTAGTGACTTGATTTGTCAGAAAACAGACTTCCACCCAGCATCTGTAATATGTATGCTCGTGTATATCTCATGACAGATTCTTCGTCTGCATCATCATCAAGCCCTGGAAATTGTGTTCCTAACCATGTTAAACTTAATCTGGATCCTCTAATTTTATCAGCAGGTGGGGTTACACCGAGTAACAACTGGCAAATATTCAACCAATCATCATGCATTTCTCCGGTAACAGGTTCGCCGTCAACAGGTAACCCAAACAATATTTCTATATCTTGTAGAGTAATAGTACACTCTCTAGAAGGAACATGAAACGTATGTGTCTCTGGCCTCCATCTCTCAACTAGTGCAGTGATGAGATGCCAATCTAACTGAATAAATCCCAACCTAGAAACTCCATAGAATCCTGATATACGAAGTAGTGGTAGTATTCTACGGTGCAGTGGGATGGTGCGATGAACAACCGCCTCTCGACGTCTACAGTATATCTCACCTGTAGTACGATCTTGCCATACAACCGATGATCGATGAATTGATTGATCATATAAAACATAAGGATCAAGCGGTCCTGGGTTTAAAGCCATGATCTAAAGCTCTTAGATGGATTACACAATAAAAATATTAATTACACAATAAAAAAATATTAATTACACAAAAAATATTAATTTCACAATAAAAAATATTAATTGTCAGGTGCCTGTCTTTGTAATGAAGGACAGTTCCTCCGATTATGACCTAACTGATTGCAAAATTCACACCGTAGTTGAGTACTCGATTCTGACCAGTCCATTTCATTGTGGTATCGCGAGCTCTTTGGTCTACCAGGTTTCCTCAACAACGATGGGTCGGCATGTAAGACAGACATATTTGGATGTGTTATCCAGTAATCTTCGTGCGGTACAGGTTGAAATTGAGGAGAGTAGCATGCAGCATATGTTGATATTTTATAGTAGTCCTCAATGAAATCTTCATAGTTCATGTTAAATCGTGAGCAAACCGCCATAAAATGCGAGCATGGGATGCCAAATGCTTGCCATTTGTTACATGAACAGTACCGCTCAGACCCATTTAGCCTCAGTGTTTGAATATTTCCTCCTTTAGCATTGAGGCTATGACGTCCGGTTTTTACATGAAACACACCTTCGTATCGATCGTATGACTGTACTTCATGTTTACTGGATCTTGCAGCCCACTTCAAAAAAATTTCATGGGCGTACCTAAATGTGTACTCACTTAGTATTACAAATATATTCAACATGAATTGTTAATTACTAAAAAAAGAAAAAAAATATTACCTGGTGTATTTATCTCGACGCTCTAAAGCAGCTCTTATTTCTTCTCTTCTTTTTTCAAAATAATTTACACATTTAAAAAATGTTATCTGAGCGAGAGCGTTTATCGGCAACATTCGAGCTCCTTTGAGGACTCCGTTGATGCACTCTGATAGATTTGTCGTCATCCACCCGTATCTGACACCTCCATCATGTGCTTGAGTCCATTGCTCAATACCAATGTTGTCAAAAAAACTCAAACAACTCTGATTTATTCTTCTGATGTCCTCAATCGCTTTATTTAACTTGCGAATTTGAAATAGACATCCAGCCCGATAAACATAGTTCTTTAAGTGATTAAATTTATACTTTTTATTGAAGTTGCTGACAATATGCCGTAAGCAGTATCGATGATGATGTTTTGGTCCCGCCCAACCATTTTCTGGATTGTTCACGGCTGAGATAATGCCAGCATGTCGATCCGAAATCAAACACACCTCTTCGTGTGTAATTATTTCTCTTAGATGTTTCAGAAACCATCCCCATGAATCTGCAGACTCCTCATCAACAACGGCAAATGCAAGAGGAAGAAGATGCCCATTAGAATCAACTGATGTAGCAATCAGTAATTTTCCTCGATATTTACCATACAAGTGCGTACCGTCTATTTGAATAATTGGCCGACATCTATTAAAAGCTTCTATACAAGGACCAAATGCCCAAAATACAGAAGTAAGGATAACATGTTCCTCAGTAGGCGTTTCTTTTACCCTCCACTCCACGCGCGATCCGGGATTGGTTCGTTTAACCATATACAACCATCTAGGTAACAATTTGTATGATTCGTCCCAATCGCCAAACACTTTAGCCAACGCCTTTTTTTTACCCTACCAAACCCTATGGTAAGGAACATGATATCCAAATTTTGTTTTTATGTCGGACTGTAGTTGTGCCACGCTAATAGACGGTTTTTCTCTAACGACATCACAAAACTCTAAGGCAATCATTGAAGAATCTAATTGCACATGACTTTGACTTAGTTCTGAATAAAAACATGTGTGTTGATCAACATACTTAGTGATCTCAAATAAGCCATGTGATTTCCTTTTTGTTGCACGGAGTCTCCATTTGCAACCTTCTTCCCACTTCTTACATTGAATTGCCCAGATAGCCGGTGTCGATTCTACTACCTCATATGGTGCGTGATGCCTGATAGAAAAACACTTGACCGCATGTTGTAGCATTTCTTTATCTTGACAAATCATCCCCTTATACAATTCGGTATTGTCAACAACCACAGGGGCTACAATTGGGTCGTGTTCTCTAATGCTATCTATTACATCCATATCTAAATTACTGAATGTATCTGAAGGTAATTCATATTCACGACCATCAAAGTCCAAACCCTCAAATTCATCGTCAGTCTCTGTTCTAAAATCCTTGTATTGATTATTAGCCACCATACCTTCATCATAACAGGCTGGTGCAACTGATTCAGGATCAGGGTCCATCGGGTCTTCAAATTGACTAAAGGGTTGTGCATTCAAGTTTATATCAAACCCTACCCTACTCACATTAACATATAAATCCACTAAGTTTGGGAGTGGCAGTGCGATTGAAAACATCAGATTCATTACTTGTTCATAGGAATAGGGAATGGCATAAACCTTACTGATCCTGATGGTGTTGGATTAGGATGTCTATATATTATTTCTAACTGATTTGCTCTCATATCTACACCAAGTGACATCCCTACCATTTCAATGAACTGTTCAAAAATTATTTCACTGTTCACATTTATGCTAAAACCTCCACTAGCTGGTTGATCATATTCAACACCATCAACACCATCAATCATATGACCATTTGAAAATAACACAAATCCCAAACATTTGTCTGCCATTTTCTAAAAAAAAAAAAACAATACATTACTTTTTAAATTAAAAAACTAATACTAGAAAATCAAATATTATTAAGAAAACAAACAAAAATACTAACATTTTTGTATTAACAAACTATAAGCATAAAATACAAAAAAAAAAAAAAAAAAACTCTAATATTCAAATAACAAAAATATTATACTATAAATAAAAATATTCATAGTAAATGCAAAAAATATAATACTAAACCTTTTTCTTCAAGAATAGCATAAAACTCTAATATTAACAAAAAAAAAAAAAAAAAAAAACTAAGTTTTTCAAAAAATGTAAAAAAAATTTACTCAAATTAGTAATTTAAAGAGTCTCTAAACTTTTTAAATTAAAAAACTAATGCTAAAAAATTAAATATTATTAAGAAAACAAACAAAAATACTAACCTTTTTGTATTAACAAACTATAAGCATAAAATAAAAAATAAAAAAAAGACTCAAATAACAAAATAATATACTATAAAACAAAAAAAGTCTAATTTAATAGTAAATGCGATAAATCTAATATTATTTACCATGAAAACGAAAATAAGATAAAACATTAACATGGTAGATCTAACATAATATAAACAAGAATATTAAATTGTAAAAAAAAGAGCTCATAACATCAATCTATAAATATTCTTAAATTTAACGACGATTAAAAACTAATTAAGAACATTAAATGGGTTGTATAACATGATATAAATATAAAAAAAATGTTTAAAAAACTAGTAATAAATAAAAAAAATACTCACAAATCAACGACGGTTCTAATATTTTTCTTCTTCAAAGTGGCAACAGTTTCTCGTTCTTCGTTATTTGTTATCAAAACAACAACAAAAACTACAAAAATATTGAAAAAATAAAATAGTATGAGAATATAGATAAAATTTATAATTAATTATAAAAAATAAAAATTTAATAATAAATATACAAACCTTACAATATTAATTAAGCCGAAGAAGAAAAATGAGAGAAATTGATATTAGAAAAGGAAATGCCGAGAGTGAAAGCATGAGGGAGTGAAGCCGGTAAAAGTGAAAGTGAAATGCCGAGAGTGAAAGCGAAAGTGAAATGCTGAGAGTGAAAGCAAGAGGGAGGGAAGCGAAAATATAGGAGAGGGGTCGAGAGTTGAAGTCTCGACCCTCAAACCCCCGTGATGCGCCTGCTGCCGTGATGCGCCGAGATGCCTGACGCCTGACGAGATGCTTGACGCCTAGAAGGGTAGCTAGTCGAGACTTGAAGTCTCGACTTTTTGACCGACTTGACGGATTGTCGAGACTTGAAGTCTCGATATTTTCAGACTTTTCTCTTGGTCGAGACTTGAAGTCTCGACTTTCCCACTGCCACAACGTCCCTTCACCTGAAAAAAAACTACAATATTTTTATAAATACTTTTAAAACTACAATATTCTTCTAATTATTTCTTAAAATCACAATATTCAAATAAAACATCCCTCCATGTGTGTGGGTTTTTTTTTTTTTAAATAATCTTTTAATTAAATAATCTTACTATCTAAATTCTAACTCAACAACAAAAACAATAATAATCAATACGTGGAAAAAAAAATAAAAATTGACATTGAACTTAAAGTAACAGTTAACAAATAAAATTAACGATGAGAATAATTATTGCATAATTAGTATATTTTAGTTAATAATTTAAATTTAATTAAATAATTGTCTTATTTTCTCATAACGCTAAAAATAACCGTTTTAATAAGAAACTTCTAAATGTTATTTGATATACAACATTTTGTTCTTCTTGATGAATTTTCTTTGTTCAACTGAGATTTTGACCTAATACAATATTTAAGAAATCTCATATTAATACTAATTCATGCATTTAAACAATTGTCACAAAATCTCATTTTAAAACTAAATTCTAATGGAGAGTATGTATGTTGTTATTATTTTTATTCTTTTTGAAGCATAAATTTATTAAGAAGTCAAAACTAAACCATGGTTTAGAGGTTGAGTTATTATTAATTTTTTCTATTTCTTTTTTATTCAAATTTTGTAGTGAAAAGCATAGAGGCTGAGTTGAATGAGGTCTAAATTGTTTTTATTTTATTTTAATCTATATGTCAGATAAACGCATTGGTGATATTACCGACAGTGACCTCTGATATTGACTGCATATATTTCATTTCATTTTCATTGTTTCTTTGTGATTTTTACTTTTTATTTGTAGCTCGTGTGTGGTATTATATACTTTTAAAGTTTCAATTCATTATTATTATTATTTTTAAATTTTTATTCCCTTTTCTCTTTTCCCTCTCATCCTATCTTCCTTCTTCATCTACATATTCCCGATCAAACTTTCTCTCCTCTCTTTTCCCTCTCATCCTCTGTTTCTTCTTCATCTACATATTCCCCATCAAACTTTCTCTCCTCCCATTCATTGTCCATTTCCTGCATTCTTACATCTTTCATTCGGTGATTTTATAATGGCACAAGATTCACCTTCAACCAATCCTCCACCTCCAACCAATCCTCCTCCAGTACCCAGAATTCCACCACCACCTTTTCGCCCCTACGCCAAAGCACTAAAAACACCGACACTCACCATCAGAGCATCACCGGCAACAGTTTCTACCACTAGAGCACCACCGACGACAGTTTCTACCACCTCCAGAGCACCACCGGCGATAGCTACTACCACCGGAGCACCGCCGGCAACCGCTACTACCGCCGGAGCACCACCGCCACTTCCCGATACCACGACAAGGCCCTCAACACCGCCACCACCTCCCACTGTCCCAGGCCGAGAGCAGCAACTCCATTCTTTCTTGTGGCGAGCCCCGTTTTGGCAAAGTCAAGGGCAGCAATCACATCGCCTGATCCAAGGCTCGGTGCAGCAACAACATCGTTCGATGTGGCGAGGCTCGGGGCAGTATAATCTCTATCGTTTGGAGTGTCGAAGCCATAAGCATCTCCGGCAACAGTAAGGCGATCGCCGGGCACGGGAAGTTGACCCTCGTGCCCTACCACAGCAACTCCCTCCTTGCCCACAGCAGCAAATTGATTGCCAACCACGGGAGGAAGAAGTCAGGGAACATGTTCGCCCAACACAGCAAACGGGTGAAATTGTGGAACCTGTTCGCCCGACACAACAAATTAGTGAAATAGTAGTTGATCTCACTGGTCGGACTCAGCAAGGAAATGAAATCATAGAAAAAGATGATGAAACGGAGCGGCGAGGAGATGGTTCATCCCGATTATCTCATTCACCAGCCGCGAGCTCATTCCAAAAATTGGAGGAGCAAGAACTCAAAAGATCACGGTGGGTCCAGGTTATGGGGGTTGTCGACAGTTCCAGTTGTATCTGTTTGTGTTGCTTCTACCACCCAAACTAAATTATACATAGGTATAGTTAAATGGGTTCTGAAACCCTTGATTTTTTTCAACAATCCTAAGTTTTTGATTTCATTCCTTACAACATTCATTATGATTCTGTTTTTTTATTATATTTCAACATGGATTAGTATGGACAAAATAATTGTTAGAATTAGAAAATTTTTGGGGAGATTAAAACAAAAATGTGAAGGAGATAATAAATTAAGGAGGAAGGAGAAAAAAAATAGACATGGGCTCAAACTGGGAATTACTTGGAAAAGTTTAAGAAGTTTTTGGCACAATTATGTATACTAGGATGTTGTTATTTTGTGTCAATCACTTTAGATAGAGATATATATTCCTTAGTTTGAATCCTTTCTGTCACTCCCTTGCCATTATTTTTCTCGTATTTTGAAACTCAGATGGATTATGGAGTCTTTGACTCCTTGGTTAGTGTGACTGGTGCAATAGTTACCGAGATTGAATTTGAAGATGGGGCGGTTAAAGAGTTTAAACTTTTTGTGAAGGTTTTTTCATATGTATTCTTAGGCTTAGGAATGTTTATTAAAAATTTATTTCTTTAGAAATTAATGAATATTGAAAACCCGTATGTGGTTCTTTTCGAAAAATCATGCTATCTTTTTTTATATGTTTTTTTCCTTTGGTGTATTCCATCTACGTGAATGAAAAGAAAATGTTTACGTAATTACTTCTTAAAGATAGATTGATTGTTTATCTTGATGATGATAGAAGAAAAAAACTAAATGACATTATCTTCTTTGGAGTATTATCTGCTTAACGATATTAATAGTATAAGTGTTAGAGGTTTTGTTTCGACTGTGAATTGATTGCATCTCTTTTATTGGTATGAGAGGTAAGGGGAAAAAGACTGTTTGTATCATTATTTTTGTTGTGTTTTCAAGTATGTCTTTATTCTTACAATTTCTAATCTAAAAATCAAATGGGATTTGTAATTATGACGCACAAACATCCGTTCATTATTATTTTAAAAATAATTAACTTAACTCTTAGTTGTGCCTCAAACTTATATGAAACATAAGTAATTTGGATTTAGGAATTACCAGTGATTCTCTTCATATAAATTTTAAGGACAGAATAAACATTAACTACGAGGCTTGTGGAACTAACTATATACAAGGAGGTTTTGCCACATAATGAGAATTTCTAATGTTAACCATATTTGGTATAAATGGATATTAACAGTTGGCAGTTAGGGTTTTGCCTAATTCAAAATTAATAGCCTTCACTGAATTTAGAAGAAAAAAAGCTCAATGTTGATAATAAACAAATGATTTGGCTAATTTATGAATTTTTTTCTCTTATGGGTGAAATAAGTTATTGGATATTGAAAAAGTGCTTTACATAAATGTGGAAAAATAAGCATTGATAGATCCGTCCGTATATAACCAATTTTGGGTGGGTTTATGCATGTGTTAGGTAATGTCTCAATCATTTACATTTAATCTTTTGGAATGTTTGGTTTTTGGTGAAGAATGTTTTTTAGCTTCAAGGTTATTATTGTCTTTGACCATTACTAGTTAATAATCTGCAAATTCATTTGCCCATTTTTCTAATTTACAAACATTTTTACTATTTTTACAAATTTGTTAGGCATTGAACCCCACCTTAGGTGCTGAGTAGTGTCCCCCCTCCCTAATACCTAAAAAAAAGTTCCGTCTATGGAGCCTAAAGCTTAAACCATGGCATGGCAGTAAGCAGTAAGTGGGCCTAGTCTTTGCCCAGTCTTCGCTCCCCGAAATGCGTTGAGGCGCAGCAGTTGACTGGACATCTAGGGGTAAAGCACTGTTTCGGTGCGGGCCGCGACTTTAAAATTTTCTATTTCTCATGTTAATCAAAATTAAAAAAAAAAATAAATAAATAAATTATATATATTTCTAAATTTAGTAAATAAAATTATATGTTTAATCATTATAGATACACATTTTAATTTTAGAATGTAACAATCAATAATTCTCTTGATGCAAATAAATTATACTTCGTTTTTCTTTTTTAAATCTTTTACATTCATTCTTAACAAATCCATGTCTTTTAGTTCAATTTTAAACTAGTAATGCTTCATTTAATAATCATTTTGTTGTTTGCTTTTGAAAATTAAGCTGGTGAATTTTACTTTTCACCAGTAATTTAGATTTTTATTTTATTTTTTTTCCATCAAGGGTAAAATTTGTCATATATGGTCTTATATATGAAATTTATAAATACACACCAATTCATCCGTGTATTTTTTTTCTTCTTCTTTTGCAAGTAGTAGAGTAAGTGACTTAACGTATAATTTGTAACTTATGTGTTTAAAACTATTTGATGTAAATGTCGGTCAGAAATTATTTAATTTATTGTTTAATTATATACAAATATATTAGAGTTTTAATTAAATTTGCGAATCTTTCATTTCAAAATTCAAACCAGTAATAAATACATGTACAAAAAAACTATTTTATCATCTATAAATAAAATGATATATTGGTAATTTATTACAAATAAAAGGTCTAAAATAAAATAGTATATGTAATTCATTAAAAGGAAAAGGGATAAGATTGTCTAAAAATATGGTTTGCAAACCTCCTTAGTTTGCATACAATCCACGTAGTTTTCAAATTTTTAATAATTTGCATAAAATTTTCAAATTTATGAACCATTTAAGTTGTGATCATTAGTATGATTTAAAATTTGTTGCAACAAAAAAATATTAGGAAATAAAATAAGTCAATAAAAATAAATTACATCTAATATTTTCTTGATTCGATAAACTTGAAATCTATAATTAATATATTATTAATTATTTTTTGTGTGTTGGTCCTATTAATTTAGAGAACTAATTTATGAGCACAACTATTGATTTATTTTATTTAGAGTTGAAGTGAAAAGTAATGAAATTTTATTGGTGTTGTATTTAGTAATTTAATTAGTGATTTTTCCAATTTCATATTTATTTATTATAAAATTGAAGATATCTAAGAGAATTTAAAATGATCGCATTTTAAAAGTTTTACTATTCCATTTTGTAAGAATTGGGAGTTGTTTTACTAGAATTTTAAATTATGACTATCCAATCCAATTAAGTTTTACTGCTTTATTTTGTAAGTTAATTTATTGAGATCATGCATGTTTTTTAAATATGTTTTCAAATACTAAAGTGAATATTTGGTAGAAAATTTAAAAATAAATAATTTAATAAAAATAAAGTTGTATTTCAAATATGTGTTTAGTAGCAGATTGATAAATTGAATTCTGATTTAAACAATTATTTAAACTGTGTTTGATACTATATATTTATAAATCATAAAAATAGTTGGAGTTACACTCACTAATATTTAGTTGTCAATAAACTATTATTAATTTATTAATGAATATGATTTATCTTAAAAAAAATTATATAATTATGATTTTGTAATATTATATGACTTATAATATATTACATGATACATATTATATTTTCTAAAAAATGAATTGAGTTTATAAATGATATATTGTATTTCTAAATGTTTTTATCTTTATTTATTATAATTCTCCATTTTAAATTTTAAAATTCAAAATCTGGATAAAATGAAAACATAAAACTAATGTTTTCAAATTTTTTATTGTTCGGATCACAAATTCTGAAAACAATTTTAAAAAATAGAATCATGTTTATTTGTCAAACACATATTTGCTAAACTGAGTGAATCTAAAAACATAAAAAAAAAATCTAAATTCTCTACCAAACAGGCTTAATTTCTCATTCAAAGTTATATTTGCCCTTTCCACATTCGAAAAAAAAAAATTGGGAGATTTGGTGATTGACCTTATATTTTTATAAGGCTGTGTCGTGACTTCTCGGATGCCACAAATTATGTCTTAACATTTGGTTCTGACATGTCATAATTCTGGAAGTCTTTATTTTCCTTTTATGGTGAATCATATTTTGGAGAAAGGAAAATATTTTGTATGAGAACTCTTTCCTTATTTGATATCAGTTGTTAAAAGAAGAAGTTGCGCCCTCTACTAGGGTTGTCTCATTTGTTTATTCTTGGAGAGAGTTTTCTGTACTAAGTGGCTGATGTTATACTACATTGCTTTGATATGAGTTTGTTGTATTTTCGCTGTGCAATTTCTTCAATCGTCAATCTCAAAAACGTGAAGACAACTACTATCTTAGGGGGAGCCTAAGGCATTACATCAGAGAAGGATTTCTCTATCTTAGGGGACTTAAGATTAATCAGTGAAGGGAGTTCACTGAGTTACGGGGAAGATAATCAGGCTGAGAGGAGTCTCACACACTATGCAGAAGCCGAAGTGTCATCACTAATATTATAACACTTAGGGGAAGTCTAAGTTCTATTGAGAAGGAAGCGTCACATCTAGGGGAGCCTAGGTTCATAGCAAGTTAAGCTCAGCAAGAATTACTGTAGAAATGGTTACTTTACAAATAAGTAATTTCTTGTAAACGCTTAACTCATTCAATATTAGTGGATTATCTTTTCTTTGTGCAATTACCCTTTCACTTGTCGTTGGTTTTGTGATTGTTGCCGTTCTTGTTAGTGCTATGTGTTTTACATCCGTGATTTGAGTGGTGAGATATCTTATCGCTTTTTCATTTGATATCAAAGCGAGACACGTTTATCTAAGATGTATTATTAAGATATATTCTCCTAATTCTTTAAAAATATATTTTCCATATTTAATTTGTGTTGTATTTTAGGTTTACTAAATTTAGGTTGTATATATTAACATATTATGTTGAATGAAAGATCAAGGAAACAACTTTCCTAGCATGGTATCAGAGCATACCCAACCCTAACAAGTAAAAAATAGCAAATCTACCCGAGGTAGAAATCTTCGCCGGCCGCCAATTGTTTTTACTACCATTGAAATTTCCAAGAGATAGTGAGGTGTGTGTATCCAAGCAAATGGTGCAAGGTTGATTTGTTGGTTCTTAGCATTGATATGAGATTTCCAACTACAACTTTCTAAATTGTTTGGAAGCTTGCCGATGAGTGGTTCTTTCATTACCGCAAATTTTATATTCCGTTGCCGTCAACTGTGATTATTATTAGCACAAATATTTTCTACCAATTTGGGATTATCATTAGTAGAAAAATATTTGTTGTCAATTACATTCGACATCGGTCTGTTAACACACAAATTTTTGTAGAATTATATATATTTTTCTATTATTTTTAGTGTGTTTCAGCGATAGAAACCAATCCAATATTAGTAAAAATGGCGGATGGTGAAGGAAATTTTGAAGGAGGAAAGATTGATCTCTCTTCTCCTTATTATCTTGGTTCTGGCGATTAACCGGGTAACTTAATCAGTCATGTCTTATTGACATCAGACGATTATATTGCATGGTCAAGAGCAATGACGCTCTCATTGAAGGCTCGTAGAAAGTTTGTATTTGTAGACGGCACAATTTCCAAACCAAAAGACAAGAAGAAGATGCTTGATTGGGATACAGTAAATTCCATGATTGTTTCATGGATCATGCGGAGTATTGACTCAAAGATCGCATCGTCGATTCCTTATCACGACTACGCTCAGAAACTTTGGAATTATCTTGAAAAACGATTTTGTGTTGCTAACGGTCCGCGTCCCTCACAAATGCGGTCGGCAATTATGAACTGTAAGCAAACAAAATCCATGACTATTGATGATTATTACACTAAATTGATGAGCCTATTTGATGATTTAGATCGTCTTAAGCCGTTACATACTTGCAACTGTGGACTTTGTACATGTGATGTGTTTGAAAAGTTTGCAAATGATCGCAACGAAGAAAAATTTCATCAGTTTCTTATTGGGCTCGATGATAATTTATATTCTATAGTGAGGACTAATCTTTTGTCTCAGAATCCTTTACCATCATTGGATGGTGCTTATCAGACTCTCATCCAAGAAGAGTATTCTCGTGATATGGCTCAAAATAAGGTTGTTCCACAAGAGAATCATGCTTTTTCTTTGCAAGTGGCTCGTCCAAAAGGAAGATCAGATAAGTCTAACAAACCTGACAAGTCTCACCTATCATGCACTTATTGCAAACAGACTGGTCATGATGTGTCCACTTGTTTTAAAATTCATGGCTACCCGGATTGGTGGGAACAACGACCAACAGGTGGCAAGGGAATGACAGGTCGGGCTCATGGTTCTAGTGCTCGTGTTAATGTTGCAGTTGCAGATAGTAATAACACACAGGTGTCTGAGAATAGTGTTTCAGTTTCTATATTGGCTGCTCTCAAGCCCGAACAAGTTCAAATCTTGTTGAATATGCTAAACAAGAGTCAGCAGGATCATGAGATGGGTAAGTTTGTATTTTCCTCTTCTTGGATTATTGACACTGGCGTGACTTGCCATGTGACTGGGAATCTGAATTTTTTAACCCAAGCAGATACTATTATCTCCAGTCCAGTCAGCTTGCCCAATGGAAATAAAACAGTTGCCACAATGGAGGGGCGAGTTGTTCTTCCGGGTGGTTTTGTACTTGAGCATGTTTTATTTGTACCTACTCTACAATGCAATTTAATTTCGGTGTCACAGTTAATTGATGATGCTAATTGCTTTGTTCGATTTACTACTTCCTCGTGTGCTATACAGGACCAACACTCGGGGAGCCTGATTGGAGCCAGTGAACGAAAGGATGGACTTTATTATTTTCAGAAGATTCCAACCGTGCATGGAGTAGAGATTTCAGACTTATCTGCTTTTGAGTTATGGCATAGAAGACTGGGACATCCGTCGGATAGAGTGGTAAAGTTAGTACCTGCAATTCGTTATAGCTTTGCTAGAAAGAAACTGAGTCATGCTTGTGTTACGTGTCCTATGGCTAAACAAACTCGCGACAGTTTTCCTGTTAGTGATAGCAAGACTAGTCGTATTTTTGAACTAATTCATTCTGATTTGTGGGGTCCATATACCAACACATCTTCTTCTTGTGGTGCTTATTATTTTTTGACCATTTTCGATGATTTTTCACGAGCTGCTTGGGTTTATTTGTTGAGTAATAAAACTGAAGTTTCAACATCATTTCATTCCTTTCTTGCTATGGTTGACCGTCAATTTGAAACATCTGTTAAAATAGTGCGAAGTGATAATGAGACAGAATTTAAATGCATGTTTGACCATTTTGACACAAATTGCATTCTTTTTCAAACTTCATGTGTTGGGACTCCACAACAAAATGGGAGAGTAGAGCGCAAGCATCAGCACATACTTAATGTGGCTCGTGCTTTAATGTTTCAAGGAAATCTTCCTATTACCTTTTGGGGAGAATGTATTTTGGGTGCAGTTTATTTGATAAATCGTACTCCATCAGGTTTATTGCAAAATAAAACACCTTTTGAAATCTTATTTGGTACTGCTCCAAACTTTGATGTGTTACGGGTTTTTGGATGTCTATGTTTTGCACATAATCAACGAGCAAAAGGGAATAAATTTGCACCATGTAGTCGAAAGTGTGTGTTTGTTAGATATCCACATGGTAATAAAGGGTGGAAGGTATAAGATCTCAAAACTGGAGAAATATTTGTCTCACGTGATGTAAGGTTTCATGAAAATGAATTTACATATGCTGAAACTAGTACTTCTATGTCTTCCAATGATAACACAACGAATGTTAATCCCATTTTGGATGATTTAGAGAGTAATTTTGAGGAACTAGCACTCCCTAGCAATGTTGATCTAATTGATAAGGTTGCAGAATCGACTACTGTTATTGATAATATAAAGGATGTCGAGGATGAGATGTCTGACAGTGCTTTGGGTGAAACTTCTATGGTTGTCATTCCACCAGCAACGCAACTCAATGAACATAGGTCAGTGAGTGAAGTGGTTGCTTTAGGCAGAGGTTTACGAGAAAAACGTCCATAAGTTCTTCTTCGTGATTTTGTCCTTGAACCTGCATAGAAAAAGAGTCCATCCCTAAGTTCACCGGCGTCCTCTAGCTCTTCAGGTACTCCCCATTTCTATAGCACATTTTTTGAACTATGATAAATTTTCTGCATGACACCGTACATTTCTTGCAGCAGTAACTACAGGGCATGAGCCTCGTAATTTTAATGAGGCTATGCAAGATGTGGGTTGGAAAGAAGCTATGCAGAAAGAAATAGGAGCTTTAGAAGCCAACCAGACTTGGGTCATGGAACCCTTGCCTCCAGCAAGAAAGCCCTTGGATGCAAATGGGTATATAAAATCAAATATAAAGCAGATGGAACAGTTGAACGTCTGAAAGCTCGTCTTGTAATTTTTGGCAACCACCAGGTTGAGGGTATTGACTATAATGAAACGTTTGCTCTGGTAACAAAAATGGTAACTGTACGAGTTTTCCTAGCAATTGCAGCTGCAAAGAATTGGGAACTACATCAAATAGATGTTCATAATGCTTTTCTCCATGGTGACCTTGATGAGGAAGTGTACATGAAATTACCTCCTGGTTTCTCTAGCAATAGATCTGGTATGGTGTGTCGTCTCAAGAAATCTTTGTATGGCTTAGGCCAAGCTTAAAGGTGTTGGTTTGCTAAGCTAGCTACTTCATTGAAGAAATATGGATTCACTCAGTCTTATTCAGATTACTCACTTTTTACATTATATCAGGAACAAGTTCAGCTTAATGTCCTCATATATGTTGATGATCTAATTATTTCTGGTAATGATTCTTCCGTTGTTGCTTCATTTAAGAAATATTTGGGTGAATGCTTTCACATGAAGGATTTGGGCAATTTGAAATATTTTCTTGGCATTGAGGTTGCTCGGAATACAGAGGGTATTTTTCTTTATCAACGAAAGTACACTCTTGACATCATTTCAGAAATGGGGCTCTTAGGAGCTAAACCTATAGGTTTTCCGATTGAGCAAAATCATCACCTAGCCTTGGCTACTGGCACTTTGTTGATAGATCATGAACGATATCGTTGTCTTGTAGGACGTCTTATATATTTATCATTTACGCGGCCTGATCTTTCATATGTGGTGCACATTTTGGCTCAGTTTATGCAAGCACCACGACAAGAAAATTGGGATGCTGCAGTTCGTACTGTTCGTTATTTGAAAAGTTGTCCACGCCAAGGGATCCTTCTTCGCTCCATTTGTGATCTTTCTCTATCAGGTTGGTGTGATTCAGATAGGGCGAGTTGTCCCTTGACTCGTCGCTCTCTCTCCGACTGGCTTGTTTTTCTTGTTGGTTCTCCTATCTCTTGAAAAACCAAAAAGCAGCAAACGATGTCTCGTTCGTCTGCTGAGGCCGAGTATCGCTCCATGGCTTCTATTACATCTGAACTTAAGTGGCTTAAATCGTTGCTTGGATGTCTTGGGGTGGATCACTCTCGTGCCATAAACTTATTTTGTGATAGTCAATCAGCATTACATATTGCTCAAAATCCAGTCTTTCATGAACGAACCAAACACATCGAGGTGGATTGTCATTATGTTCGTGACGCTGTTCAAGACGACACTATTTCTCCACATCATGTTTCTACCAATGAGCAACTTGCAGATATCTGCACGAAGGCCTTGGGAAAACAACAATTTCTTTATCTTATTCGCAAGTTGGGCATTTGTGATCCTTATGCTCCAACTTGAGGGAGGGTATTAAGAGATATTCTCCTAATTCTTTAAAAATATATTTTTCATATTTAATTTTTTTTTTATTTTAATTTGATTGTATTTTAGGTTCTTCCTAGCATGTTTCGATCATGAACACCATCAAATAAAGTTAAACTTACAATAAACATTTAAAATTTGAACAATTTATTTTTAAAATCATTTAGAAGATTACGATGCCGCTCTTATTTTGGGGGTTATCTCATCTTGATAGTGATCACATGCACTCTTTGCTACTTTTTAAGTTTGTGTTTCACTCCACTTTGTTTATCTCAATTGTTCCAACGTGAGGTTGATTATGGAGTTTCCTCTACTTCTGAGATCGGTATTTGCTTTGCCATTATCATTGCTCTTATCCATATTAAGACTTTTTGTATTACACCCACTTCCTAATTGATTTTACTATATTTTTTCCTTTTAGGTTCTTCGTTCATCACTAAGTTCTAGCTTCTTGTTTAATTACTTCATTTGTGTTCACGATAATTTACATTTATTTCTTTTTTTTAATAATATTTTACATTCCTATTCTCAATCATTTTTTATTATTAATTTTAATTTAGACAATCAAATATTGCCAAGTGTCCAAATTTTACCCATATATATTAAACTTACACCAACATTTTTTTATACAATGCTAATTACACCAAATAATTTCTATCAAATAAATGCAAAACAACTAGAATTAAAATTTGAGCTTATGGAAATTAAAACAAAATTACTACATACTATTATAATTTTTATTGTTTCCATTGCTTTTCATTTCAACTCCAAATTAAACAAGTTAAAAGTTGTTATGCTTTTAAATTAATGCTCTAAATCAATAGGACCAACAGTAAAAAAAATTTAATTAAATCAATAGGAAAATTGTTTTAAATGAAAAAATAATGAAACTATTTAAAAATATAGCAAAAAGAACACATTAGGATGAGTAAACTTTTTGTCATTTTCTTATATTTGTAAATATTTTTATTATTTTATTATTTATGAAAAAACTCCTTTTTTTTATCAAAATATTATTAATAATTAATTAAAAATTAACGATTTAAGTATAATACACCAATAAGTAAATTTGTGTTGGACTCATGTTCTTCCCCACGTTCCTCAATATTTGAGGATCAATGGATAAATTTGTGTGTAAATACAAATTTCTGAGGAGAGAAAAATTTACAAACATGAATATGTTTGTGTTATTTATAAATTTCATATGTAATACTATACATGGCGTACTTACTTGAAGAAAAAAATAAAATAAAAAATCTTGATTATAGGTAAAAGTAAAATTCATGAGCTTAATTTTCAAAAATAAAAAAATAAAATTATTATCGAATGTGAAGCGTTTTTAGTTTAAAATTCGACTAAAAGACTTCAAATTGTGGAGAATGAATGTGGAAAAAAAAATAGCAAAAAGGTTTGTAAATTTTAAAAATGGCACAATGAATATCCGTTTATACCGAATATAGTTAACATTAAAAATTCTCATTATGTGGTAAACATCTTATACTATTGATTATTCTATATAAATTAAAAATATGAATAATATATGTTGTCAATTAATGTTTATTTGGTCCCTAAAATTTGTATGAAGAGAATGACCAATAATTGACACCTCATTTAACTTCTATACAAGCATTTCGTTAAGTCTATAGACTATTTAGAATCATGTTTTAAATTTTAGAGACAAAAAATATCTTTTCTTAAATTTCATATACCAAATAAAAATTAAATTCAAATTTCGAAAATCAAAAAGTGTATTTGGCCAATAAAAAACTTAGACAGGATTTTGATAATGGTTTTGATTTTGAATATTCCATTTCGCAATAATAAAGTAATTTCCTGTTGGGTTTATTTCAGATGTGATGGCCCAACATTAGAGGCCCTCTAGGGCCCAATTAGGTTATTTTGAAAATAACCATAAGCAGCCGGTAAATGAGTATCACGCAAACCGAGGAGAGTGTTAAAACGCAGAAGAAAATTAAGACTGAAAATCCCATTCCGATCAGCCGCGTTTTTCAACTTGTTTATAGTCAATCCATGGTCTGATCGAGCTGAAATTTTGATTCGATATTTTTGACACGAGGGTCTTCAATCTAAATGATGAAAATTTCATTTGGATCTACAATTAAATTTCAGTGGGTAGTTGTTTAGTATTTATAGCGAGATCTTTCTAATTTCTTCTTCTTTATTGTTACAGTTTATTGTCAAGATTGTTAATCTTGAAATATATTTATGTGTATGCCTCTAGTTGTGACTAGAGAGAAATCTATTGTTGATTATAGTATAAATTTTGACTTCGGTGCTTGGTTTTTTACTTCAGATTTTTCTACGTTTAAATTCACATAAGAGGGGATAATTGATCCAAAAGATATAGTATTTATTCCAACAACTCAGTGTGATAATGATATTCAGTTCACTTCTTTTTAAGTTGGACTCTCTTTACACTTTCTCCATCTCAGTACATGGAATACAAGATTGATTATGGAGTTTTTTACTGTTTTGCCAGTCTTGCTATTGCAATCTTAGTTGATGCTTTATCTTTCCTTTACCGCTTTCATTATCTATTTAAAATCTTTATATTTTAAATTAATTCTATCCAACCCTATAATATTTGGATGTCAAGAAAATTCATAGAATATTAAATCCTACTTAAATGGACACCGAATTCCAAATGACACTGAATTATTACTTCTTTCCACTTCATTATCTTCTCACTGACAATGCCACACACACCTCTAATTAACCTTGAGTTTAATTAATAATAACTATAACTGTGTATCCTATATATAAGGAAATTTTCACAAATAAGAAAAATGTCAAACTATTTATAGAAAATAGCAAAAAAAACACTGATAGACATTGATAGACTTCATCTATCCGTGATGGACTTCATCTATCATTGATAGACTTCATCTATTAGTGATAGATTTCTATCATTTCTATCACTGATAGACCCTGATAGACTCCTATCAACATCTATCACAATTATCTAACTTTTGCTATTTTGTATTAATAGTTTTCATTATTTTTTTAAAAAAAATTTCTAATTTTGAACATTTGATTACATAATTAATGTACACGTGTGGACTAAAGTGAGAATGAGAGGGAGAAGGAACGCATGGACGAAATTTCACATTTTACCAAGTCTATTACATCCTTCACACCACTTTCTCTCTAATTCTTCTTGGAAAAATTAAAAAGAGATTTTGAAATGTTTGAGGTTGAACGAGAAAGAGAATTAGATGTCGAAACGTGACGTGAGAACCAGAAGCGCGAATATTGTTCACTGGTCTGTCCTCGAGCGTGTTGGGAGTCAATCTGGTAACTTCACAGGGTGTGACGGAAGCAAGAGGTCAAAACTCTTTTTTTTTTTTTTTATATTGGACCATATTTTATTTGGGCCTCTAAAATGAGGCCTTCTGTACAATCATTACTATTCTTTTAAACTCCATTGGTATTGTTGACATCATTTACATATTATTATAAATCAATTTGTATATATTAACTATTACGTCAATTAACGTGAATGATGTTATAAATAATGTACAATATATGTGTTTCAATTTTTACACAAATGTCATGTCATTTTTCATTCATCGTTTTAATGAAAAATCTCCAAAGGTGTTTTTGAAATATTTTCAAAGCTTGAGAGTTAAAATATAAAACTTTTAAAAATCTACTAGCATAATTGAAACATATCAAAAAATTTAGGATATTTTGTAAAACTTTATTTTTTTTTTAATAACATTTTTGAACTGTTAGCCAAATTAATAGTTAAAAAGATAGATGCCTAATTTTTTAAAAAAGGCTAAAATTTTGATCTTAAACTATTTTGTGACTTGAATGTTACTGGATCCTATATAACAATTGATTTTATTCATTAATGCCTATTATATCTTTTTTATATTATATTTAGTAAATTTTGTAAATAGTTTGGTTTATTTTTTAAAATAGTCTTAAATTTTATTTCAACCATAAAAAAGCGAAAAACAAAGAATAATTATCACATGCTGAAGACAAAAAATTAAAGGTCAATTAATCCTAGAAAATAGGAATACAAAATGGTTACTAATTACTAAATATGTTCTTCTTTCCTATTCTAGGGAAGAATAGATAAAATCACTATTTTTACACTATTAAAATCAAGATTAAAAAAAAGAATTAAAAGACGTGAACATAGTTCAACTGAATCGGAAGATCCATTCCCATATCACATGTTGTGAAAATAATAACAATAATAATAATTAAAGAACAAAAAATAAGCAACAATATCAACTTAAATCAAAAAGGAAAAAATGAGAAACATCAAAAGAAAATAAATAAAAATAAGTATCAAATGTTAAAATAATACAGATATCCCTCACTTTGTACAACGATCCTATTCTTGGGTCGGATGGTATTTTGATAATTAGATTCATTTGAATAATAAACCAATAAGTCAACAAAACATCACATGTGTGATTTGTTAAATAAGACCCCATTTTCTACTATAAAAACTTACACAGATCACCATCAGTAAAGCTCATGTCTAGCTAGCAATGCTCGATGAATCGTCGTATTATAACTCAAATTTTGAAAACAAAACTACTCCGAGCACGACTTTGAATCATGTCATACCGAATAGTTAGCGAAAACTATGCTGCATACGCTTAAAATTACAAATACAACGACGAAAATGTGGTGTTCTCAAACTGAGGGCATGGCATAGGAAAGACTGAAGTGCTAAAACCTGAGACAAAAGCACAATGCCATTTTGCGGAGGGAGTGAGATCGAGAATGGTGACATTTTTCATGCATACACGATCATACGACGTGCCCTCAATCCCATCGAGAACCGGAGCCTTCGTCGAATTAAAGCTCATGACATTGGTAATGAAAATGCCATTCACTTTAGGAACTGCCTTTGGATCCCATTGTTCATTAGGATGATCATTTGAACCCCTGCTAAACCTTATAGCCATTTTCACTCTGTTCATTATAAAGTTACTTATACTAACATTTGCAATATATCCTCCTCTACCTTGGTCGGACTTGATCTGAATGCCAGCTGCCGAATCCCAAACGTTTAAATCCTCGATCGTAATGTTTGATATTCCACCCGACATCTCGCTTCCTATTCCGCACCAGAACAGGTTGGAGTGGTGCCAGAAACTCGCCTTATGATGATGTTCGAGCTCGGGCGTGCAAGGTTGATTCCATATTCATCCCATCCACTCTTCACTGCTACTAGATCATCTTCGCTTTCGATATAACAATCTTCAATACAAACATTGGTACTCGAATCTACACCATAATGAAGATGAACTTCACCATTGTTTTCATTTATTTCTCATACTTCATAATTGGATATGTAATCCAAGAACGACGCAAAATACCTAGATCGATACTGTCTATGTTCGGGGCGTTGAGCGGAGCCAAGATTGTCATGTCTTTGACAACAACATTGCTGAAATTATAAAAGGAAAACAAAAACAAATTCAAGATCCAAACACAAGTCTATAGAATGACAAAGAGCATTAGATTGAGAATGAAACCTACAATAGACAGGATGGATGGTCCAGAAGGGGGAATTTTTGAAAGTAAGATTGGAGATGAGAATGTTATGAGAGCTCATGAGCTCTACAAGATGGCCCCTTGTGTGATTTAATGTTCTATTCCACCAAAGCTCCCACCACATATTGCCTTGCCCATCAATAGTTCTATTCTGTCCTGAAAAACAACACACAAACTCATTAGATTTTCATAATCTAGAACATTCTCGAACTCGAGCGCGAATCAATGCTAAACGAGAAGAAGAGTTTACACTATTTCTAGTTCCAATACACAAAGCTAATGTAGATCAAAAGTTATGATCTCATTTGATAAACATTTTATCTTTTTTGTAAGGTGGGTAAAAACTTCTTATGCCTAATATTTATGGATTGGCTTTACTAATATTTCTTTGAGTTCAACAATATGTGCAGTTCAAACATCTAATATTTTGGTCAAAGATATATATGCTTTAACAAGTTGAACTATAATAGTCAGGGTTGGTGGCATCTTATGCTTTGAATTCAAATACCTAACTTTTCTCACTTTTTTTTTTATTTGTGAGTGTCTGGGTCCGCTTATGCACAACCTCGACTAATTTTATTGTACAACTCGCCTGACTTTACAATATTGGAGTGTCAAAGAAATTCGTAGAATATTAAATCCAAAATAGGTGATCACCATAAATTGAACACATTCCCTCCTAGCCTTTTACACGTCATGTTTGTTAAAAATTTATTTCTTTAGAAATTATTAAATATTGAAACCCGTTTGTGGGTCTATTCCAAATCATGCTATCTTCTTTTTATGTGTTTTTTTCCTCCGATGTATTGCATGTACATGAATGAATACTTTTTCTTTTCGTTGTTATTCTTCTTAAATGTGAAGTTAGATATTAATATTATTCAATTAAAATAATAAAATAATTTCTAATAAACAAACAAATTTAAGGTTAGAGACTTTTTTTTTTTTTAAAAAAAAAAACTATTTATATTATGATGCATTCTTGTTTATCACATGTCGTACTCTAGTTTATCCGTGGTGCACTTAATTAAAAGTTGACATGTGTTCATCTTCTTAAAAAAAGAAGTAATTAAAATATATTTATATTTTTTGCGGATAAAAAAGGAGCATGAAACTTAGGTACAACCAAGGCTGCACCTAAGTATTTATTCTAAAAAGAAAAAAAAATTAATTGTGCGATTGCACCTATCTCTAGTGTATCTCTGCTGCACCTAATAAAAAGTTTACGTGTGTCAACTTTTTTTAAAAAAAATAATTATATTTTTTATGGTTAAAAAGGGAGCATGAGACGATTGCACCTACAGTAATTGATGCATAGTTGTGCCAAAAAAAATTTTGATTGCCAATTTGAACTCATATAGTTTTTTTCGTTCTTCCCTCGTTTTTTTAATTATCTTCTTCACTGTTTTCTTTTGATCTCCCCAAAATCTTTTTAGTCCGTCGACCGGGATCCATGTTGAAATATAGTAGTTGTTGATTTTATTACATTAAGAGAAGTTTGGCAACAAGTCGGGCACACGTCAACCAGCTAAGAGCAATTATACAAACCATAAGAAAGGGAACTATGAAATGTCGAGGCCATAAGCATGATTGTCCATTTCGTCAGTGAAAATTGTCTTTTACTACAACACTCTCCCATTTTTCATTTTATAATGGCTCAAGATTCATGACAATTCAGTGCTCCACCTTCAACCAATCGTCCTCCAGTAGCCAGAATTCTACCACCACCATTTTGCTTGTACGCTGAAACACTAAAAATACTGACACTTCGACGCCGGCATCTTACCTTTACATCGTCAACAACAGCTACTACCACCGGCAACAGTTTCTCGAACTAGAGCACCACTGACGACAGCTGCTACCACCAGAGCACCACCAGCGACAACCACCACCGATAACAAATATTACCACTAGAGCACCACCGACAACAACTACTACCAGCAGAGCACCACCAACAACAGCTATTACCACCAGAGCACCACCGGTAACAGCTACTACCACTGGAGCACCACCGGTAACAGCTACTACCATTGGAGCACCACTAGCACCAGCTACCACGATAGCACCACCGCCACTTCCCGTACCACTCACAAAGGCCCTCAACACTACCGCGACCTCGCACTGCCCTAGGCCGAGAGCAACAATTCCATCCTCCCTTGTGGCAAGGCCCATTGTGGCAAGATCCAGTGCAGTAACCACATTTCCTGATATGGCAAGGCCCGGTGCACCAACCACATCGCCTGATGTGGCGAGGCTCAGGGCAGTATAACCTCCATCACCCTGAATGTCGAGGCCATAAGCATCCCATCCCATACACCTACGGTGGCGTCGAGCTATGGGAAGTTGATCCTCGTGCCCTGCCACAACAACTCCCCCTTCGCCCACAGCAGCAAGTCAATCTCTCGCCGCGGTATTGATCACCGGTCACAACAAGTCGTGGAGGAGGAAGAAATTGTGGAATCTTTTCGCTCGACACAACAAATGAGTGAAATTGTGGTAGTTGATCTTGTTGGTCGGACTCAGCAAAGGGATGAAATCATAAAAGAAAAAGATGAAACTGTGGAAGTGGAGCGGCGAGGAGATGGTTCATCCCGATTATCACATTCGCTGGCCGTGACCTCACTTCAGAAATTGGAGCACCAAGAACTTAAAAGATCGCGGTGGGTCAGATTATGAGGGTTGTCAGTTATTGCTGTTGTTGCGGTCGTGTCTATTTGTATTGCTTCTATCACCCAAACTAAATTATACAGAGGTATAGTTAAATGGGTTCTGAAACCCTTGATTTTTTAAAACCATCCTAATTTTTTGTTTTCATTCATTACTTCCTTCATTATGGTTATGCTTTTTTTACTATATTTCAACATGGATTCCTGTTTACAAAATAATTGTTACAATCCGAAATGTATATTCCTGATTACGGAGTGTAAGACTCCTAGGTTAGTATTGTTGATATAATAGTTACAGAAATTGAATCTAATGATGGGGCAATTAAAGAGTTTAAACGTTTTGTGAAGGTTTTTTCATATGTATTCTTAGACTTAGGTATGTTTGTTAAAAATTTATTTATTTAGAAATTGCTAAATATTGGAAACTTGTTTGTCGGTCTATTCCAAATCATGCTATCTTCTTTTTATGTGTTTTTTTCCTCTTATGTATTGCATGTACATGAATGAAAAGAAGAATGTTACTTTTTCATTTAATTGTTATTTTTCTTAAATGTGAAGTTAGATATTAATATTATTCCATTAAAATAATAAAATAATTTGTAATAAACACAAAATTTACGGTTAGAGACCTTTTTTTTTAAAAAAAAAAAAAAAAAAAAAAAAAAAAACTTATTTATATTTATGATGCATTCTTGTTTATCACATGTAGTACTTATTTTAAATAAACCATGAGTATAAAATAATTTTTTTAAAAAACGATTTATTTTTAAAAACATTATATCGATTATTTAACATAGTTCATATAAAGCTAACTTTAAATGGTTTTGTTCAATTTAAATAGGCTTTCACTTCTAGTTAAAAGGAATTGCTAACATATCACTCTAAAGATATATAAATAAATACATTTCCGATGAGAGAAGGTTTTTCACGTTAAAATTGCTTGTGTCGATTACTATTCTATTAGATTCACACAAGAGAGGATAATTGATCCAAAAGATATAGTGTTTTTGTCACCGGTACGGGATATGTGTGGAGAAGTTGAACGCCACACTGTCAACACCTGGATCTCAACGCATAGAACCAGACGCTTGGTAATAACGCCTGGTGATGAACGTCTAGTAATGGATGCCTGCCAAACAAAAATCTCGTGAAGGCTGAGTCGCAAAGCTCGCTCTCTTAAGATGTTTCGTGTGTAAGCAGTTCAGAATTAGATTGTCACGCAGGATAAAACAACCCAGAAAAAAATATATCTCGACCGGAACTTGCACAAGTAGCGATTGGAATAACCACATCGTTCGATTGCTAGGAAAAACAAGAAATAAAAAATAATGGAAAGCTGAAGAACGCGCTCAGAGAATTTTTTTCTATCCCCTCCCAACTGGTGAAAGCCAGCCTTATATAAGCCTTGAAGGCGACCACGCAGTGGACGCAGTAAAAGGCAAAACGGTAAATATTATTTTATATTTAAAAAATATTTTTTAAAAATTTTAAAATATAAAATTTATTTTATTACCACCTCGCCTCACCGTAACAGGTGGCAATGGCCTACAATGCATTGGGGTCCAAGCCCAATGTTAAAGGATGGAGTAGATAAGTTGAGATCACATAGCTTACTTAAGCAACGTGGAATTTTCACCTCTCTCAAACTTCCATTCTTTTTGTTTTAAAACAATTTTTCACCACCAAGTGTTTATCCCAACAAAATAATGATATTTAGTTCACTTCTTTTTAAGTTGGACTCTCTTTATACTTTTGCATCTCGGTACATGGAATGCAAGGTTGATTATGGAGTTTTTGACTGTTTTGCCAGTCTTGCTATTGCTATTCTTAGTTGATGCTTTACCTTTCTTTTACCGCTTCCATTATCTATGTTAAAATCTTTATATTTCAAATTAATCCTACCTGACCCTATAATATTTGGATGTCAAGAAAGTTCATAGAATATTAAATCCTATTTAAGTGGATATGATAGCTTCTTCGCCCTTTATAAAAGTCATGATGGTTGCATTTATTGTTGTTATTAATTAACACTAATTAATTTTTCTTTAAATTAATTCCAAATGACACTCAATTATTACTTCTTTTCACTTCATTATCTTCTCACTGGTAATGCCACACACCTCTAAATAACTCCGAGTTTAATTAATAATAACTATAACGGGGTATCCTATCCTATTAATATGATAGGGTTGGCAAACTTTCTAATTTTGAAAATTTGATTACATAATTAATCTACACGTGTGGACTAAAGTGGGAATAAGAGGAAGAAGAAACAGGACGAAATTTCTCATTTTACCAAGTCTATTACATCCTTTACATCGCTTTCTCTCTAACTCCTCCTGAGAAAATTAAAAAAGTATTTTGAAATTGACGTGGAATAAAAAAGAGAATCGACATGTCAAAATATGATACGAGAACCAGAAGTGAGAATATTGTCCACTGGCCTGTCCTCGTGCACGTCCAGGGCCAATCTGGTAACTTCCCAAGGTGTGACGCAAGCTAGAGGCCAAAACTCATTTGTTTTTAATGTTGGGCCCTATTTCATTTGGGCCTCCAAAATGAGGCCTTTCGTACCATTTTCTCATTCCTCATTCAATTAATTTTATTAATTTAATGATTTTTAAAGTTATAATATATTACATCTTACGTTCAAACATGTTTTGTTCTCATTCACATGTTTTGAATTGCACCAAAGTCAATCACACTTAAACTTAAACCACCGAAAAATTAAAATGAAGATAGGTAATAGCTATATAAATTCTTTTTAGCTTTTCTAATTAGCACATCAAGCACGACCTTGATAGCTTTAGGACTTATAGTTTGGGAACTTGGTCGACACACAATTCAAAATTTATAAACTATTTGATACAACAAAGTTTTAATTAGGACTAAGGTTACCATAGTTTTTTACTTTTTAATTTTAAATATGATGAAATTGCTCTTAATTTTTAAAGGTTAAATTAATATACAATATGCATGAACTTTGAGATAATGGTTCAATTATGCGAATGTTTTTATTTTTTTTATTTTTAATTAAAATATAAACATATATGTATAAATTGACGTTCTGGCTAGCGGTAAAAATTAGAAAGCTTACATAATATCAAGTACAGGTGGTTATTACTATTCTTTTCAGTTCCATTGACACCCTTTCGAATATTATTCATAAAATCAATTTGTATATATTAGCTATTACGTCAATTAACGTGAATGATGTTATAAATAATTTTCAATTTTTACACAAATGTCATGCCAAATTTCATTCATCATTTTAATGAAAAATTTCAAAAGGTATTTTTGAAACATTTTCAAAGCTTGAGAGTTAAAATATAAAACTTTTAAAAATCTACAAGCATAATTGAAACATATCAAAAAAATTCTTGGATATTTTACATAACTTTTTTTTTAAGAACATTTTTGAATTGTTAGCCAAATTAACAGTTAAAAAAATAGATGCCTAATTTTTTAAACAAGGCTATAATTTTGATCTTAAACTATTTTGTGACTTGAATGGTACGGGATCCTATATAACAATTGATTTTATTCATTAATGCTTATTATATCTTTTCTATATTATATTAGTAAATTTTAGGAAAATTATTATAAATACAAAAAGTATCAAACTATTTAAAAATTTCACTATTTATCAGAGATAGACCACGATAAAAGTCTATCGCGACCTATCGCTGATAGGCAGTAAACTTTTTCTATATTTGTAAATAGTTTGGGTTATTTTTTAAAACAGTCTTAAATTTTATTTCAACCCTAAAAAGGGGAAAAACAAAGAATACTTATCAAATGCTGATACATATGTTTTTGTTTTTGTTTTTTTTTTCAAAAAACAAAAGACAAAAATGGTTACTAATTAGAAATCCTAGAAAATAGGAATACAAAATGGTTACTAATTACTAAATATGTTCTTCTTTGTGCATTCTAAAGAAGATTAGATAAAATCACTATTTTTTACAATATTAAAAATCAAGATTTCAAAATATAAAAAGAAAAAAAAAATTAAATGTCGATGTGAACATAGTTCAACTGACACTATCAACTTTGAAATCGGAGGTTCCATCTCCCCTCTAACATGTTGTCAAAATAATAACAATAATAATAATTAAAGAACAAAAAATAAGCAACAATATCAACTTAAATCAAAAAGAAAAAAAATAAGGAACATGAAACACCAAAACTGCGTTAGCAAATGGGGCCTAACTTTCTTCTTATTTCCAAAGAAATAAATAAATATAAGTATCAAATGTTAAAATAATACAGATATCCCTCACTTTGTACAACAGATCCTATTGTTGGGTCAGTTAGTAAACTGTTGATGATATTTTGATAATTAGATTCATTTGAATAATAAACCAAGAAGGCAACAAAAAATCTCATGTGTGATTTGTTAAATAAAACCCCCTCTTCTAGTATAAAAACTTACACAGATCACTACTAGTAAAGCTCATGTCTGGCTAGCAATGCTCGATGAATCGCCGTATTATAACTCAAATTTTGAAAACAAAATTACTCCGAGCACGACTTCGAATCATGTCATACCGAATAGTTAACGAAAACTATGCTGCATACGCTTAAAATTACGAGCACAACGATGAAAATGTGGTGTTCTGCAACTGAGAGCATGGCATAGGAAAGACTGAAGTGCTATAACCTGAGACAAAAGCACAATGCCATTTTGCAGAGGGAGCGAGACCGAGAATGGTGACATTTTTCATGCATACACCGTCATACGACGTGCCCTCGATCCCATCGAGAACCGGAGCCTTCGTCGAATTAAAGCTCATGACATTGGTAATGAAAATGCCCTTCACTTTAGGAACTGCCTTTGGATCCCATTGTTCATTAGGATGATCATTTGAACCCCTGCTAAATCTTATAGCCATTTTCACTCTGTTCATTACAAAGTTACTTACACTAACATTTGCAATATATCCTCCTCTACCTTGGTCGGACTTGATCCGAATGCCAGCTGCCGAATCCCAAACGTTTAAATCATCGATCGTAATGTTTGATATTCCACCCGACATCTCGCTTCCTATTCCGACACCAGAACAGGTTGGAGTGGTGCCAGAAACTCGCCTTATGATGATGTTCGAGCTCGGGCGTGCAAGGTTGATTCCATATTCATCCCATCCACTCTTCACTGCTACTAAATCATCTCCACTTTCGATATAACAATCCTCAATACAAACATTGGTACTCGAATCTACACCAAAATGAAGATGAACTTCACCATTGTTTTCATTTATTTCTCATACTTCCTAATTGGATATGTAATCCAAGAAAGATGCAAAATACCTGGATCGATACCGTCTGTGTTCGGGGCATTGAGCGGAGCCAAGATCGTCATGTCTTTGATAACAACATTGCTGAAATTATAAAAAGAAAACAAAAACAAATTCAAGAACCAAACACAAGTCTATAAAATGACAAAGAGCATTAGATTGAGAATGAAACCTGCAATAGACAGGATGGATGGTCCAGAATGGGGAATTTTTGAATGTGAGATTGGTGATGAGAATATTGTGAGAGTTCATGAGCTCTACAAGATGGCCCCTTGTGTGATTTAATGTTCTATTCCACCAAAGCTCCCACCACATCTTGCCTTGCCCATCAATAGTTCCATTCTGTCCTGAAAAACAACACACAAACTCATTAGATTTTCATAATCTAGAACATTCTCGAACTCGAGCGCGAATCAAAGATAAACGAGAAGAAGAGTTTACACTATTTCTAGTTTCAATACACAAAGCTAATGTAGATCAAAAGTTATGATCTCATTTGAAAACATTTATCTTTATGTAAGGTGGGTAAAAACTTCTTATGCCTAATCTTTATGGATTGGCTTTACTAATATTTCTTTGAGTTCAACAATATGTGCAGTCAGGTTGGTGGCATCTTATGCTTCATATTCAAATACCTAACTTTTCTCCCTTTTTTTTTTTTTATTTGTGAGTGTCTCAGCCAGCTTATGCATAACCTTGACTAATTTTATTGTACAACTCGTTTGACTTTACAATATTGGAGTGTCAAGGAAATTCGTAGAATATTAAATCCTAAATAGGTGATCACCATAGATTGAACACATTCCCTCTTAACCTTTTACACCTGATGCATGTGACCACTTAACATAAAATCTTACCCAACCATTGTCGCCCAAATCCATCCCTCCCCACACATAAAAACACTAGCAAATACTGTTGAGAAACAGAAATAATATTCTTGGCCCTAAATCTTTTTTTTTTAATCTTATCTTGGTTCCTAATAGCTTAGTCATGATCAAAGTTTGATTCCATTACTTTACAAAAACCAAGAATCCTCAAATATAATAAAATCCTAGCAATGAAGATGGAGCCAAAAACAAAAATAAAAAAACAGGCAAATAAATAAAGAAATAAGAATGAAAAGAAAAGAAAAGAAAAGAAAAGTGAGAGTACCAGTAATGACAACATTGGAAAGGCCATTGCCATGAATAAGGCTGATGTGTCTTCCTCCCAATCTCTCTCTTCCTCTTCCATATGAAGGAAGTGGCTCTATAATGGGCCACTCATCTGGATCCTATTTATTCATTCAAACAAATATTTAAAAAATAAATAACACTAAACTTTTGACACTAACATGCCACCATGATTGATAAAGCAAACAGCCAAATTTGATTTGATAATTTATTTTATTGGTTACACTATAGTTTATTTAATTTCAAATAATACCCACCAAAAAAGAGAAAAAAAAATGTCAACCAGTTATCATAAAAGCTCTGTTCACATTTACACACCTTGGGGGAAAGGAAGCACAAGCTTTTTTTAATTTTATTTTATTTTCCTAAAGGAATTTGTAAAACAATAAAGGCAAAACCCAAACACTGATATAAAATTGAAATTAAAAATGATGAACCATGTTCATCATTTGAAATACAGTTTCAGCACTAATGAATGCATTAAATGATAAATTCATAGGGCCAATAAATCATTAGCATACAACTTTTTCTCTCATAATTTTACTGCTCTATTATTATCATCTTCGGTTAATTACAAATTTACTTCTTCAACTAAGAAAACCTAAGCCTAAGGAAAAAAAAACCCTCAGCAAGTATTAACTTCATGAATTAAAGATACTTAAATTTTCTAGAATTATCAAATTTTTATTTGACATATTCAACCCAGTTTAAATTAATGGATTGAATCTAATGTTTAATAAAACTCTAAATTTTCAAAAAAAAAATTGATATGTCTAAATTTTTTTATTTTGTGTCTAGTAAATCTATAAAATTTATAAAATGTTGAATAGGGCAAGGATTAATTAAATACAAAATTGAGTATTTAGAGACCTATTTGACATAAAATTAAAAGTTTTGAATCTATTAAACACTTTTTGCCATTCAAAAAATCAAATAAACACAATTTTAGAAGTTCAAGAACTTGTCACGCATTTTTTTAGGTTTAGAGAACAAATAAGTATGGATGTTCAAAACTTAAATTTGTAATTTATTTTATTTTACATTAAAATGTCATTTTGGTCCTTGTGCTTTGAGAATTGTTCAATTTTAGTATCTATAAATTCAAATGTCTAATAGTAGTTCACGTACTTTCAAAAATCTTAAATTAATTCTATGTTAGTTTATTATTGATTTTTTTTCAAAAAAAAAATTATTATCTATTAGCATTTTCACTATAAATTTTGAAAACATATTTACGTATTGTATTTTCTTACATAAAAATTATTATTATTATTTAATCAATTTCGATAAAAAATAATTCTAAAGAACAAAATATAAGATTGATTAAAAGTTTAGTGACTAATATTTCACATATTAACTAGAATTGATTAATTTTTTTTTTCAAAAAACAACATTGATTAAACTCAATTAATAGGGACTAAAACCAAGGTTAAAATATAGATGTTGATGGAAATATCGAAGTCTTAATTTTATAGAAATTTAGATGAAAATATCAATAAAATATCGATTTCGATGAATATTTTAAAAAATATAAAAATATTAAAAATAAATTTAAATTAATAAATAAATATTTTATTACTTTCAAATAAGTAAACATATATATTATTTATATTAATGATATTTTTGGGCTTATTTTGTGTGTTGCACTACAAAGCAGTGTTGTGCATTGTTGAGGGTGGGCCCCACTAGCCATGTTTATTGGTTTAAAAATAGAATAACAACATAGGTGAGACCGCCAGAGTCATCACTCTGATTTTTCCTTTTCTGCTAAGTTATAAAAATAAAAAACCCATTTGGCATTTTCTTCTTCCTCAGAATCACAAAGAAAGAAAGTTGGTACTTTCTAAACTCGTTTTTTTTCAAAAAATAATATAAAAAAAAATCCCCAGCAGTAAAAAAACACCACAGAAAGACTTACTCAGATGAATTTTTAGAACAAACCCTTCAAGAAGTAAAACAAATTACAAAAAGACAAGCTGAAATTACCCATTTGATTTGATTTTGATCCAACCATTCTCAATTTCAATCCGTAATATTATTTTAGTTCAACCCTATGTAATATAGTGATTTGAATTTTAATTTCCATCTCCTATAATTTATTTAAATTAAATCAATTTCTATATCGAGTAAAAATAAAAACTAAAAAAAAGCGGACCTGGGAAGCCAAAATAAGAGCGCCACGTTGGAGAAAGAGCGTGAAATTACTGGTGAGATTAAAGCTGCCCGTGACCCAGCTGCCCTTCGGAACGGTCAGTTTAGACCCGCCTTTCTCGCCGAACCGCCGCATGTACTCAATCGCCTTACGAAACGCTTCCGTGTTCGATGTCCTCCCGTCTCCTACTCCTCCGAAATCCGTTATCGACATCACAACCGCCGCCTCTGCCGCATCCCTCCGGAAGAAAGCGGAGCAGGTCGGGTTTTGGAAATCGGAGGACGAAGTGGAAGGAAGCCAGATAGGAAAAGGGGTTCTGGTGGCGATTTGGAAGGTGAGAATCGCGAGGAAGATGAAGAAGAGGAGAAGGGAAGAACAGGAGGGATTGATCGGAGGGCCGAAACTGAATTTTGATTTGTCACCGTCCATTAATGAAAATGAAAATTGGGAGAAGAAGAAGAAGAAAGCGATTGGGAATATTATTGGAAGAGTTTTGTCTTGGTAATATGGAGATGAATATCGGAGGAGGAGAAGGCTACAGGCCTACAACTGGAGGCGTGGACATTGCGTTTGCGCATGTCAAATCTTTTTTGCCTTTTTTTTTTACTTCTTCTTTTAAAAATTGTTTTTATTTTTTTTCAAAATATAATTTTCCAATTTTACTTCATTTACTAAAAAAACAATCTTTAGTTTAATAATAATAATAATTTGGGGCAAAATTCAAAATTAATGTTGAATTTTGAACTATTGACAAAAATAGGGTACATAGTAAAGAAATCCTAAAAATAGAGTGTTGAAGAAAATATTGACAAAAATAGGGTTGTAAAATCGTGTACCCCGTACACGATTTCCACATGGCATCCACGTGGTTGGTCAATGAGACCAAAATCGTGTACGGGGTACACGATTTCCATTTTTTTTTTTTTTTTTTAATCAACAATTACATTTCTTAATATTGTTATTTTATAGCATACTCATATAAATGCGTCTGAAGATTAGAAATTCATAAAAACTTAAACTTTAAATTACACACGAGTCATGTGCCACATGGTGGACGTCTTCGTTGACGGTGCGGACGACGAGGTACAAGCACTTAAGTGACATTTCATCACTTTTGATATGCAAGCTTGTAAGGCTAGTTTTTGCTTAGAATGTACTATAGGGAAACCCACTAGTCAATTCCCCAACTAAGTATTGTTATACTCTTTGCAATCAATATCCTCTTGGGTGACGACGGATGGATGTTCATAATACTCTTGTTGATTGCCAGAACCCGGATCTATGATGCGAAATCACTTAAAAATAATAAAGATACACCTAATTTGAGATTATTTCCCATCTACTCTATTTTTGTCATATTATTAAATTAACATTATTTTAAAAAAAAATCCCAAACTCATGCAATCCGAAAACAAATTATAAAATCAAATCTAATGGTCAAAAAATACTAAATCTTATACAAATAATAAATATTCAAAAAAAAATTACCGGCGGCGGTGGCGGAGACGGCGGCAGCACGGTGGTGGGCGGGCACCACGACAGTGGCGATGAGTGATGAAGAAGAGAAGGAGTGAAGAAGAAGAGGGGCGGTTGAAAATCGTGGACCCGGTCCACGATTTCACTACGTGGCAGGTGCGTGGCAGCGGCCTGGCAACGAGAATCTTTGACCTGCAGATGTGGCAGGTAACTCGTGGACCGGGTCCACGAGTTTCATGCCAAAATCGTGTACACGATTTTACAACCCCATTTTTGACATTATTTTCTCATCTACCTTATTTTTGTCATATATTATTAAATTAACATAATTTTAAAAAAAATTCAATCATTTGCGTGCAATAAAATATACTATTACTCGAATATGTTTTTAAAAATCTATAGCAAAAATGTTAATAAATTTATTGGATATACAGAAAATTAAAATTAATAATTTGAAAGTGTAAATTAAAATTGAAAGTACAGAAGGTATTATTATAACATTTTATTTTGATTATTTCTTAATCGGAGATATAGATTAGATGATGCCTTTATTTTGAAGCTTGAACCCTAATGGCTTAATTTTAATTTCAAATACCATAATTACCCTTACTACAAACACTTTTCAGTTTTCATTATCAATTTGTGTCCTTCAATTTTAGAGTTGTAATAATTAAAATTGATACAAATTACAAATTTTACACGATATTTGTCGTATGAAATTTGATACATTTATAAAAATTCATAGTCTAAATTGATACAATTATTAGTTTATGATTTTAGCTGATACAACCCTCAATTTTTTATTTTTTATTTTTCTATATAATTGAATCAATAGGTCTTCAAAACGTTTATTTGAAAAAAAAAATATTAAGCCCATTTTATGAGATGATTATGATACTTTTCAAAAATCAAAATTCATGGTGGAACAATATCATCATTTTTGTTCAATAAAATACTAAAGTATTTTTAAATTTTCATACCTATGTACTTGAAAAAACAAATTCTACTTAAATTCTTTTTTATTTTGTTGGGAAAGAATATTAGTAATGTTAGTTTGTGCTTTATTTATTATTTTTATTTTTTTTGAGAAGGTTAATTATATGTTTTATCTTAAATCAACACAAAACTGAAGCTAATAAAATTTATATTTAAAAATCGATGTTTTGTTGTTTAATTTGTAGCTCGAGTCTTTAAAATAAAATTTAAAATAAAACATAAAGTTTTTTTTTTTTTTTCAAATAAAAAATAAAGTTGTTTTTTAAAATGAAGCCTAATATTTAAAATTTGTATGCACATATCTCACAAGAGATAAATAGGGATAAAAAATATACGTTTGTTGATATATATTCGTAAGATTGATGAAGATAATTACGTTGGCTTATTTAGAATTATGCATGAGTTGCTAATTTTAGTGAAAATTAATTGCTGCAATTTTTTAAGTAAATAAAAAATTTATTATATTATAATAAATCAAGAAATAAATGATAGAATTAAAATGTGGTGTAGATTTGTTAGAAAAAAGAAGAGAAGAATAACTTTTTTTTTTGTTTGTTTGACAATATGGGAACTCTTTGAATTAAATTTTTAATTTCGAAGTCAATAATATCGGTTTTAAGTCACTTGACCTATATTCACATTAACAAAGAGAATAAACTAGGGAATTATTTAATTGATATTATATATTTAATATAATTTTTTTAGAGCAATTAAAAAATAATTTTGTTTTGACGATGTGTTTTGGATTTCAAATAAAGGGGGCAAAACGGTATTTGTGTAGAATAAATAAAGAAGATGAATACTGATTAGGACGAAGCCGTGGAGGGTGTGAATCACGTGCACGTAAATAACGTTGAGTCCATGCGTGCTAACAAATTGCCGTTTGTTTATTTAAACAAGTGGAATTAGTGGAGACGTGGCAGGTTTTGAGTGGTGCAATATGAAGTTATAGCGTGATAGTTGTTGTAGAGGATAAAAACCAGAAGGGACAGGTGGATATATAACGTAAAGGACATATGGGTTGGGAAGCTGAAAAAATGGTGTAAAAATGGAAGCCGCTCTTCACGGGGATCTTTCAACATTTGTTATTATTTCATTTTCATTATTTTATTTTAAAGAAATATATTTTTTGCAAAGGTAATAAAAACCTTTCATCCATTCTGAAAATAATAATTTAGTTGTAAGACTATAAAGTCAAATTACAAATTTAGTCCCTATAGTTTAAGGAAAGTTATAATTTAGTATCTATGATATAATAATTAGAATTTAGTGTCTATAGTATATAATTAGAATTTAGTCCTAATAGTTTGATAAAATATTCATAAATAGTCTCTAAGGTAGAGGCTATTCATGAGAATTTTATTAAACTATATAGACTATTTATGAGATTTTATCAAACCATAGGGTCCAAATTCTAACATTTAAAAGTTAAAACCATAAGGGTTGAAACCATTGGTCTAGTGGTAAAAAAGAGACTGTTTCAATAAATGACTAAGAGATCATGAGTTCAATCTATGGTGGCCATCTATCTAGGAATTAATATCATGTTGTAGGGTCAAGCCAGACATTCGAGATGTGTTAGCGACTTCTTATTACGAAGAAGTATAACTCTGATCTGATTGAGTTGTTTTTGTAGACCATTCATGTAGGCAGATGCAAGAATTCATGTCCGAATTCATGAACTAATAGAATAGCCAATTTTTTTTTCCATTCATAACTCTGGCCAATTCCCATTTTGGGTGGAACAAATATACTTGTTTTCTTTTATACTTGGACTTGAAGTAGAAAACATTCCATCTGTTCCTGAATAACTTCTTTCAAAAGGGTTTTTGCTTCATTGGTGAATGTCTTTGTGGAAGATATTATTTCTTGAAATTGAGGTTTATTCGGTTGTACGTAAGTACGTAACTCAACGAGAAATTTCTGTGGTAGGATCTACCACAGTGGTGTCTTGCATTTCCATGATTGTGATCTAGCAAGAAGCTTGATAGTCTTTAGGGATAAAAGGCACAAAACAATCCGCAGTAAGAAGGATTTCTGCAAAAATGCTAATTGTTGTGTTATAGCGTTCTATTACAAGTCTTTCGGAGACCCCTCAAGAGGTTGATCATTGGTTAAATGCCAATGTATTTGGAAAAAGTCATCAAGATTTCATCGAGTTGTCTCCTGAGCAATTTCAATAATTGGCTTCATCGATATTCCTGGTATAGTAGATGCTATCACACATACAATCATACTCTCAATTCGATGGAATTGTTTGATCTTAAAGGAGATCTTCTATAATTACACACGTGAGGGGTTATTTCTTTGGGATGGTGTAGGTTGCACTCTGCGTAGCCCATCTTGCTGGGTATACAACTTTAATCACATAGGACGACTTCAAAATAATGTAGTCGATGACATTGCTAACAACTCTAATAGTTCAGAGACAAAATTACAATTTAACTAACATGTTTTTTTTTTTTAAAAAAAAAACTCAAATAATAAAAAAATTCCTTCTCTTTTTCTATGTTTACTCAATGGCATGAAAGCGATTTAAGTGGTAAATCAACACTTTCATTATATCTTAAAAACGTTATGAAACATAAAAAGTAAAGGTACAAGTTTTTCAGTTTTCACTATTGTAAATATAATATAAATAATATACATTTTAACCTGCGTTAAAAATTAAAATGTCTATTTATTAATTTAAATATTTTTTTTAATCTTTTATATTTATAATTATTAAAAAATATCTATTGACAGTTAATTGATATTTTAATCAACATTTTCGTAAAGGTAATATATTGATTTTGTTGACATTGACATTTTAAACCTTCATTAAAACTTCACACTTATTTACGAAGACCTAGATCGGTGTCGTAATCCAAACGAGACCCTAAAATTTCAGATAAAATTGGAGATCTAGAATGGTGTGGCAGTGATTTAGATCGGTGTCGTAATCCAAAATTTTATTGTAGGTCACTGTCATACCATAAAATTTTACTACAAGTGTAGTTTTCGAACTTTTATAAAAGATAAAAAATAATATTATAATTTTTGAAAGAAAAAAAAGATATTTTTGAAACAAATAACAAAGTTGAGGGTAACTCATTTTTTTTTCTTTTTCTTTTTCCTTTTTAAATATAATTACACCTAAAATATATTCTTCATTTATTCTCTCTCTCACAGGTTTTGTCACCATGACTTGATGCTTTCATTACACTTTTCTCAACTTCCATGACATTTGAACCAATGTTTCATTTCAAATTATATGTTGTCTACTTCAAAATCATTTTTTATATATTTAAATTTAAATTTCATTGATTTATAGTTCCAAAAATGCCTTCTTAAAATATTTATTTATTTATTTACTTGTACCAATTGAAGTCCTAGTTTTAATTTAAATTAACTAAAAAACAAAGAATTAGGATCAGGACACAGGTCAAGTAAAAATAGAATTCTACTTTTCAAATTTTTTTCTTTTAAATTAAAAAAAAAAGTCTACTTTTCTAGTGCTTTATCTTTATCTCATATAAGTAATAAAAAATTTAAAATTTTCTGTCAGAATATATTTTTTTAAAGATTATTTTTTATTTTTTATATTTTTTCTTAAGAATTTGAAAATAGTTATTTGTTTATATTCGTAAAAGAAGTTGATTTGGTCTTCCATAATAATTATATTTGGGTTGTTTTTAATAATAGAAAAATAAGTTAAATTATTTATAAATATAGAAAAAATTTACTGATAGACCGCAATAAAATTATATCACTCCAACGATAGATAACCATAGAAGTCTATTGCTCAAGCGATAACATTCTATTGGGGTCTATCGTTGATAGATAGTGATATTTTTCTATATTTATAAATAGTTTTATATTTTTTCTATTTATAATAATTTCATTAATATTTATTATGAACTTTTAAATTTGTGTTTAATAGATACTTAAATTTAAAAATATTTAATAAATTTTTAAATATTTAATCATTTTATTTTATTTAATTAGCATCTGAATTTATAACAATGTCTAATATGTCCTTAAGCTTTCAATTTTATATATATGTCTAAATTAATCTTTAACCCATTTGACATTTTCTAAAATTCACAAACCTTTTTTACACATTTTATATTTTTCTTTTGAGTTCTTTAGACTAAAAATTGAAAGCTATTTGACATAAAATTTAATTTTATATTTTATATGTCAGAGATTTATTAGACATGAAAGTAAAAGTTTAAGAACTAATATTAGATAGTTTTATTGTTAAGAGATATATTAGATACAAAATTGAAAGTTTAAAAACCTATTAAACATTTTTTGAAAGGCTTAAAGAACTATTAGATACAAACTTAAGGGTTTATTTGGAGCGCAAACTATTTTATTCTGACAAAATATTTTCAAAATTGAAAAAATAGTAAAGTGACTTTAGAGATAATTAATGATTAATTAACATATGACTAAAATAACCCTCTAAAAATACAAAATTTTAAATTATAACAAACTATATTTTATTATTTTGTTGGTATTCAAAATAAAATACATTTTATCTAAACAAAAATTTTCGAAGTAGAGAAAAATCTCGTGTCCTAAAATTCAATCTATGAATAAAGTAATAGAAGAAAGGCCCGAACAACTTAATTGCAATAGGTTGTTTGCAAGTTGTTGTACTTTTTATAAGGTACTATACATCATTGATATATTGCTGAACCGAACATAGTTCAATTGGCATACGAGTGTGTTAGTAACCACGAGGTCTATGATTCGAATCCCTATTCCTAATTGTACTAAAAATCATCATAGACATATTTGAAGTAGATACTTGTGTGATGTGCATTATTTAATTATACTTCAATGCAAGAACTTGAATACAAGATCTATCTAGACCATATATTCTGATACTATCTTAAATACGATTGACTTAAAAACTTAGAACAAATTTAATCCTACATCATATAAAATTGTAATTTAGTAAAAATGAAAGATCCGTTCAATTGTACAGTTAAAATGAAGTTTTTTTGTGGTTGTCTTACCAATCAATCCATCGGCTGAGTTGACTCCCGAGTTAAGGGCGACCTCGGTAGAGGACTCGACATTTTCATTTCACCACCACGAACAATTGATACGAAACCAAGATCAGGGACTTCTTTAATTTCTTTCTTGCTTTTCCTCTTCATTGGACGCGCCATCAATTTTACATTGGATTGCAGCAATTGGGTATTGAATTTGATCCGTTTTAACGGGTTGTCATTTTCGATTTCTTTGTGATTCATTCAATTCCATTTCTGTCGCCGTTTCCCCCTCTTTTCATGTTTTCAATATCTCCTTGGTAATGGCGCATGCTGTTTTGCTTTTTATGAATCCGCTGAGATTTGGGTTTTCTTTTCTTTGATTAGGTATGTAAATCGGGAAGCGATCTTATTTTTGAAAATTGTTGATTGGGTTGGAGCCATTGGAGGACGGATTTGATGGATTCGACGTCGAATCAAACCGAGTTTGATTACTTGTTCAAATTGTTGATGATTGGGGACTCGGGGGTTGGAAAAAGTAGTCTGCTTTTAAGTTTCACATCCGATAGCTTCGAGGATCTCTCACCAACAATTGGTTAGTTCTGTCATACAGATCAGATTTTAAGAATTAGTTTGGAATTTCCCTTTTTGATTTTGTGGGATCTTGCGCATTCTTTTTGAAAATGAGCGTAGACAAATCGGTTGTGTTGTTTGCTGCGGAACATTGGTTTATCATTTTAAAGAAAATGTTGAAAGATAATGAAATGCTAGTGCTGAATTTTCACTTTCACCTTCTGCATGGGATTGAGATGAGATTGAGGGCAGAAAATTAAATGAAAGGAAAAATTGAGAGGACCATTGGTAAGAAAATGAGGAATAAGATTGAGAGAGGCCATTAATTTTTTCACCGTATTTCCTCAAGAGAAGAATGAAGCTCTTAGATCATCAGGTCAAGTGTCATTTTTAGGACAGTTTAAGGAATTTAACTAGAATCCTATCTGAAAAACTAAAATGAGAAGTTCAAGAGCTAATTTGTGTGTTAGTTTCTAATGGAAAATAATTTCTCCAAGTAACGTATGGTTAACTTTTATCTCTTTGTGTCTCCTCAAAAAAAAAAAAAAAAAAAAGACTTTTATTTCTTTGTACTGTTATTTGCAGGAAGTGCATTATAGCACTATTAAAACCCTTTATTACTTGTGTTTGATAAGTGGTTAATTATAATATATTTTGTTTCTACTATGCTCCTTTACTGTTTTCTAGTTTGTAACTTTTCAAACATCAATGGAAAGTTCATTTTCATTGTCAAAAGAATATGTATTGTATCCTTTCTACCAGCTCTATTATCACTGGGCATTTAGACTTTTGTATTCTGTTCTGTACTTACTGACCCTGCGGCCTGCGTAAATCTGTGCATATGTTCATCGTGCTACTGTGCAGCTATTAGTAGAAAAGATTGCCTTTTACCTGTGTAAAATAGGCTGAATTTCAAATTGCACAGCTGAAATTATGGATTCTATCTCTTTCTTATCAAATTATTATTAACACAATTGAGAATTTGAAATGATATTGATTATAAATCCTACATTTGCATGTTTCTTTTTGTTGGCTTGCTTGTTTAAAGTGCAAAACGCCACAAGCCTTGCTAATTTCTACTTAATTTGCCTTGCGATGGCAGGTAACCATCAGAGAACTAGAAATCACTTCTAATTAGTTGATTCTTATTTTCGTGCGCAGGTGTGGATTTTAAGGTAAAGTATGTTACTACTGGGGGTAAAAAGCTGAAGCTTGCAATTTGGGATACAGGTAATTAAGCTTCTCCACATGCATGATTTTTGTAGCATTCTTCTATTCTTTCTTCTTCCTCCATTTTCCTTTTTGCGAAGGCATCTGTTTTCTTTTCCACACATGCAAGATGCATGTTTTTGCAGAGAAGCCCCGAACGGATAAGTAAGATGGTTAATTTACTAGAAGATATTGCATAGTTAATTGTCAATTGCTTAACTATAATTATGAAGAATAGGCAGCTGGACAGTAGACTAAATTATAAATACATCGAGGCTTGGCCATTTGCATAGCTTGTTCTTTGGTCACCAGCTCAAAGTTGACTTTTACTTCATGGTATTGTCATGATCTCCAGCGAAAACTAGTAGGAAATCCATGCAGTAATCCTTGATTCGTCATATTTTTCACTTGTGTTGACTGTAGAAGTTAGAACAATTTGATACCCAAACTATGAGGCATTAAATAAATGGATGACAAGACAATAAATTTAATCAATTGAGAAAATAGATCTGGAAGGCAAAAATGCATGCTAGCCTTTGACTATAAGTGTGCCTGGCTGATGGTTCTGCTGTACAGACAAATGCAACAGGAATGAACTTTGCACGTTCATGTATAAAGGTTTGTTGAACCTGCAGCCTGCTAGAGCTTTTTCATCGAGATTAGAAACTTGTTCATAGTCATGTTTGAATTAAATTTGAATCTTGACTTAACAGACTAAGAAATTGCTCAAAGGATAGGTCAGGCTTATTCTAATTCTCAATTGTCGTCCAATGGTTCTAGTGCTGTGAACTATAAGAATGATATGGTTGTTCTTGTTGATTAGCCATGACTTATTCGATGGTACTAGGGCATTACTTCTTATATATTTCTTGTATTGAACCTGCATGAAAGAAATCTGGTTTACCACATCTCCACAAGGCATTCTGTAGAATCTAACTCAATGTACAATCATACAGCGGGGCAGGAGAGATTCAGAACATTGACTAGTTCATACTACAGAGGTGCTCAAGGGATCATTATGGGTGCGTTCTATTCCCCTCTTTGTTTGATTGTTTTGAAGAGGAGAAATTCTTGGCTTATCATAAATATTCAATGTCTTAGATGTGTTTAGTTTAAACGTGTTAATGATTTGATCAAATGGTAACTTGTTCATTTGTTTGGTTTCCAATATTATTCTATTGCCTTTTGTATTGTGTTGTCTTGATTATGACATCAAAGGTCAACTGTGTCAGTTTATGATGTAACGAGGAGAGAGACATTTACAAACCTGTCTGAGGTATGGGCGAGGGAAATAGATCTATATTCGACAAATCAAGATTGCATCAAGATGCTTGTTGGAAACAAAGTTGATAAGGTATGCGTCTTCAACTACCATTTGAAAATTTCCATACACCTGAAGGCCGGTTACTGTAACATTTGCATAGATATTGATTAATTGATCAAGTGTATGGTGAATTGAAATTCATATTCCAAAGAATTTTCAGGTTAATTACTGATAAACATATTGATAATTTAAGAACAGAGTAAATGAGTTGTGAATATCCAAGCTTTTCCATATGAGTTTTTAGGTATCCAACCTGTTATTTACTATTATTAAAAATATTAGATGAGTGTCGAGACACCCAAATGAAATCTAGCTTCTAGGGCGGACTCATCTCCACGCACACAGCCTATCCTAAATTATATATAGGACTCAAGCTCATGTCTCTCCTACAAACTATATCAAACTCGTACACTCTAACTGTCATGGGGGGATAGATTCTCCTTTTTGTCCTTCCTAGAATAGACATGTATTATTGGAGGCCAGACAAAGTATCCATATGAAATCGAGATTGGAAATTCACTTCCAAATAAATTCCAAGGTTGTTTGGAACAGATATAATTAGATGTCTTTTAACAAAAATAGTTTATTAGGAGCATTATTGAACATTCTTAATTAATTTCATATAAGTTTCTGCTAGTGGAATTGAATTGATGTTTTAATTATTTAGAAGAAAGGAATTCTATGGCTTAATCTGGTTAGAGATTCAATTTGGTGCTTGTCTTGAAATGAATGGCTTAACCTTCTTTTTGTTAGCCTTTCTTGGTGTAAATTTTATGCCCCTTTCTTATCATATAGTTCATCTTTGTAACTTCCTCGGGGTTTTTGGATTTCATCCCCTCTTTTTTGTGATTTCATTCCATGAATGATATTATTTTTTTCTTATAAAAAAAAAGTCGTGGATTCTTATAAAATATGAATTCCTTTTGTTTTAAAGTTTCGTTCAATTAAAGCCAACAAAATGAATTCACGTGAATTTCTTAATTCATTTAGTTTTGAATGGAGCCTTCATGTTGACTATTTATTCATTTCAACAGCTTTAATTAAGTCATACCCTTTCAAAGGGAATTATTTTGCCCATTTCCCCAAAAATCGGATGAACATTTCAAATTAGTATTTCTTACATCAATGGAATTTGTTTCTTATATAAAAATAAGGGGGATTTTAAAAAATAGAAAAATAATGAAAACTATTTACACAAAATAACAAAATTTTTAGATAGTTGTGATAGACGCTGATAGAAGTCTATTAGGGTCTATCAGTAATAGAAATGATAGAAGTCTATCACTGATAGATGCTGATAGAAGTCTATCAATGTCTATCAATGTTTTGTTTTACTATTTTCTGTAAATAGTTTGAAATTTTTTCTATTTGTGAAAATGTTCTGATAGATCTCCGGGCATCAAAGTGTACACCCGGAGATATAGGAAAAAGAATATGCAATAAGTAGTTAGTAGTGGGCCAGGTTGTTAGGATTTGTTAGTAGTTAGTGGGCCCGGTTGTTAGGATTTGTTAGTAGTTAGTGGGCCCGGGTTGTTAGGATTTGTTAGGGAGAGATTTTGCCTTTATATAAGGGTAAAGAGAGAGGGTTAGGGGATCTTGTGAGGGAAGTAATTTGTAATTGTTTTCTGAGGAAAACTTGAGGAGAGGAAGGGGGAGCTCTTGAATTCTTCCCCGTTCTTTGATAAATAAAGTGTTAAGGCTAAGGCCTATCATTTTGGTATCAGAGCGGTTGTTCCGGGATGGTTGGAAAAATGGAAGCAAGAGTAGTAGAGCTGGAGGAGAAGCTTACGGGGATCCATTGTCAAGTAGGTGAGTTAGAAGAGAAACTCGGCGAGTTGGAAGAGAAACTTGACTCGCGTTTGACAGAAGCAGAGGTGAATCGTGCAAAGGCGGAATTGAGGATAGAGAAGTCGCTAGAGATGATCATGCGACGAATGGAGGCGTGGGGCGGCGAACAGCCAGGCGAAGCTTCGTCTGAAAGAACTGTTACGGATAAGGGAAAGAAACTGAGGGAGGAAGATACGAGCCAGGAAGGCCAGGGTACGCGCCTGAAAAGGGGAGAGGGAATCAGTGCGCCGACTGCTCCGAATAATTCGGAAGTACCGTTGTTCGATATGAGGTTGCGTAAGCTCGAGGTTCCAGTATTCAAAGGTGAGGTTGGGGAGAATGCAGATGGCTGGTTACACCGAGTTGAACGCTATTTTGTGGTGAATCGGCTTACGGAAAGGGACAAGTTGGATGCGGCGATACTGTGTTTAGAGGGAGAAGCCCTCGACTGGTATCAATGGCAAGATGGCCGGTCAAAAATAGAGAATTGGGCAGAGTTCCGGCAATTATTGTGGAGGCGATTTAGGCCATCCGATCAAAGCGATAAGCATGCTCGGTTAATGAAGTTGCAGCAAGACACAACCGTCAGAGAATATCGTCGGCGCTTCGAGCAGTATTCAGCGGGATTAAAGGACATGAGTGATGCAGCTCTGGAGAGTAAGTTCGTGTGTGGGCTCAAGGAAGATATTCAAAGCGAGATGCGAAAATTAAATCCAGGTGGTCTCGCGGCTAAGATGGAAATGGCCCAAGTCATCGAGGACGAATTGGCGGTGGAATTAAAAAGGATCCAGGGCGCGGCGAGTATCCAGACCTCAAATAAAAATGCGGCGAGCTCCCTTCATGCGACCACCGGTAGCGGCTCATCTGGAACTGGGTACGCGGCGAGTTCTACCGCAGGAGGGCAAGCGCGAACGATTACCATCGGTCCTCATCGCGCGTCGACTACAGCGTCGACCTCCGTCCGAGCGTGGGGTGGGAAACCGGCATCGTCAACGGCGCCGTATCGGAGATTGACGGACAGTGAGATGCAATTAAAGCGGGAAAAGGGGCTATGTTACAGATGCGATGGGAAATTCAGCGCTGGCCACCGTTGTCCCAAGAAGGAGTTGAATATTATCGCTGTCCAGGAATGTGGGGATGTCAGCGAGAATCTGGAAGAGAAGGATGTGGTAGCAGAGGAGGAGGAGAGTATGGAGTCGTCAGAAGCGGAGATTGCAACCTTGTCCTTGAATTCGCTCGCGGGGGTGGACTCTCCCAAGACTGTCAAAATTAAGGGGGAGATCCAAGGGAAGGAAGTGGTGGTATTAATTGATGGGGGAGCAACGCACAATTTTATATCTGAGGATGTGGTTGAGCAACTGAAATTACCGGTGTCGCCTTCTGAAGGGTATGGTGTAATGCTGGGTACCGGGGGAACCGTGCGCGCGGCTGGGATTTGTCGGGGGTGCTTTTAACCATCTCTGAATTAGCTATTATGCAGGATTTTCTGCCGCTGCCGCTGGGCAGTGCTGACGTTATATTGGGGGTAACATGGTTGGAAACGTTGGGTAAGATCCAGTTTGATTATCGCCTGTCAGAAATGGATTTTTGGATTGGAGGATGGCAGGTGCATCTATGCGGCGACCGGAGCTTAGTCAAATCCCAAATTTCGCTCAAATCCATGATGAAATCGTGGGCGCAGGAGGACCAAGGGATGTTGATAGAGTTGAGTGCGGTGGAGCGTTTGGTGATGGACGCCTCTGGGGATTGTCGCGAGGAGGCGTTGACATCGACACCACCGCAAGTGGCCAAGTTGTTAAGAAAGTTTGCGGTAGTCTTTGAACCGTTGCACGCATTACCCCCTGAACGCCAACATGATCATGCGATAGAACTCCATCCTGGGGCAGGTCCGGTTAATGTGCGGCCATATCGGTATCCCCAGTTTCAAAAGGATGAGATTGAACGCTTGGTGACTGAAATGTTGGCCGCAGGGATCATTCAGCCTAGCCGCAGCCCGTTTTCAAGTCCAGTCTTATTAGTCAAGAAAAAAGATGGTAGTTGGCGCTTTTGTGTGGATTATCGCGCACTCAATGATGCGACCGTTTCTGATAAATATCCAATCCCCGTGGTTGACGAGTTATTGGACGAGTTGTGGGGGGCTGTGGTATTTTCTAAGATCGATTTGAAATCTGGGTATCACCAGATACGAGTTCGCACAACTGATGTGCACAAAATAGCATTTCGCACCTATGAAGGACATTATGAATTTGTGGTGATGCCCTTTGGCCTGAAAAATGCGCCGGCGACTTTCCAATCGATCATGAACGATATCTTGCGGCCACATTTGCGAAGGTTTGCGTTGGTCTTCTTCGATGACATCCTGATTTATAGTCCATCGCTGGAGGAGCACATCACTCATTTGGAAATAGTGTTGAGGTTGTTGCGGGAGCATCAGTTGGTGGCCAACTTTAAAAAATGTCAGTTTGCGGTGGATAGGATAGAGTACTTGGGCCATATTATTTCAGCGAACGGTGTCGCCGCGGATCCGGTTAAGGTCGAGGCCATGGTGAACTGGCCGCCCCCTAAGAATGTTAAGGAGTTAAGAGGCTTTTTGGGGCTCACGGGATACTATCGCAAGTTTGTGGCCAACTATGGCTCCATCGCATTGCCCTTAACGCAACAGCTGAAGAAGGGGGGATTTGCGTGGAATACAGAAGCGCAAGAAGCTTTTCAACGCTTAAAGTCAGCGATGGTTGACATTCCGACCCTGAGTATTCCGGATTTCTCTCAGCCATTTGTTGTCGACACGGATGCGTCAGGGATAGGTGTAGGAGCCGTGCTGATGCAAAACCAAAGACCTCTTGCCTACTTTAGTCGTGCCTTGCCCCCAACTCATCGCTTCAAGGCCGTCTATGAACGCGAATTGATGGCAATTGTGTTTGCGGTACAAAAATGGCGTGCGTATTTATTGGGGCGCCGCTTTGTGGTCCGCACTGATCAACGCAGTCTCAAATTTTTGTTGGAACAACGCGTGATCGCAGGGGAGTACCAGCGCTGGATAGCGAAATTGATGGGCTATGACTTCTCGATTGTATATAAAAAGGCCGAGAGAATTCAGCAGCCGATGCATTATCTCGGATGCCGCCTGCCATGGAATTCGGGTTTTTGAGTGTGATTGGTGGCATCAATACTTCCGTGTTCGAGGAACAGGTTCGAGAGGATGCTGGCCTTCACGCGATTGTGTTAGCTCTTCGACGCAAACAGTCGGCGCCAGCGGGGTATGCGTTACGCGGGGAGTTGTTGACTTTTCAAGGGCGTTTGGTCCTCCCAGCTACTTCGCCAACAATTCCCCTCCTTTTAGCTGAGTTCCATAATAGTCCGGTGGGGGGCCATCAGGGTAGCCTGAAGACATATCAACGCTTGGCGCGTGAGGTGTATTGGACGGGAATGAAGGCTCGCGTTCGTAGCTTTGTGGCCGCATGCACCGTGTGTCAGCAGGCAAAGTACTTAACGTTGTCTCCCGCAGGCCTATTGCAAGCTCTCCCCATTCCCGACCAAATTTGGGACGATATTAGCATGGATTTCATCGAAGGGTTACCTAAGTCTGATGGTTGGAATACTATTTTGGTAGTAGTTGATCGCCTGTCCAAGTATGCCCACTTTATACCTTTGAAACATCCCTTCTCCGCTAAGTCCGTGGCAGCAATTTTTGTGAAGGAAGTGGTGCGCCTACATGGTTGTCCTCGCAGCATTGTATCCGATCGGGATAAAATTTTCACTAGTTTGTTTTGGGAGGAACTCATGCGTTTACTAGGGACGCAATTACGGCGCAGCACCGCATACCATCCTCAAACAGATGGTCAAACGGAAGTGGTTAACAGAGGCGTTGAGACATATTTGCGTTGCTTTACCATGGGTACACCCAAACAGTGGTCCAATTGGTTACCTTGGGCGGAATTCAACTACAATACGGCTGTCCATTCCTCGTTGCTAATTACGCCGTTTGAAGCAGTTTATGGTCGCCCGCCGCCTTCCTTCCCTATGACAAAGGTGATAGCGTGGTACATGAGGTTGATCGCCTCTTGCACGAACGCGACGAGATGTTAAAAAAAATGAAGGCGTCGTTGCAGCGGGCACAACAGCGCATGATTAAGGCCGCGAACGCCAAGCGGCGAGATGTGCAGTTCGATGTCAATGAGTGGGTTTATCTGAAACTCCGCCCATATCGCCAGTCTTCCATCCGTCGCCACACGCATCCCAAATTGGCTCCACGGTTTGTGGGTCCGTTTCAGGTCATCGCAAGGGTTGGTCCAGTGGCCTACCGCTTGGCCTTGCCCCCTAATTCGAGTATACATCCGGTGTTTCATGTCTCCGTCCTACGCAAGGCTGTGGGCGCCTCCTTACCAGTTTTTTTCCCTTCCACTCAAGCTAGCGCCTGACTTGTCGGTGGCAATTTCGCCCGAGGCAGTTCTCGGGATGCGACATTCCTCCTCTGCCGATCAAGACATGGAAGTTCTTATCCAGTGGGCGCATACTCTTCCGGAGGATGCGACGTGGGAACAGGCTGACTGGATCCGCACGCAATTTCCGGACTTCCACCTTGAGGACAAGGTGGCTCTTTGGCGGGCGGGTAATGATAGATCTCCGGGCATCAAAGTGTACACCCGGAGATATAGGAAAAAGAATATGCAATAAGTAGTTAGTAGTGGGCCAGGTTGTTAGGATTTGTTAGTAGTTAGTGGGCCCGGTTGTTAGGATTTGTTAGTAGTTAGTGGGCCCGGGTTGTTAGGATTTGTTAGGGAGAGATTTTGCCTTTATATAAGGGTAAAGAGAGAGGGTTAGGGGATCTTGTGAGGGAAGTAATTTGTAATTGTTTTCTGAGGAAAACTTGAGGAGAGGAAGGGGGAGCTCTTGAATTCTTCCCCGTTCTTTGATAAATAAAGTGTTAAGGCTAAGGCCTATCATGTTCCTAAAAATAAAGGTTAATATTTTTTTGTTAAATTATTAAAAATACCCCTGAACTACGAGAGTTGGTTTCAATTATACCTTCAAACTTTAAAAAGTTTCATTTTAACCTTTGAAGTTTATTTTTTTTTTCTTCAGAATGTTCCTTGAAGGCTTTTGCCATTAAATTCATGGACGGAAAAATGTGTCTGCTTATGTGTTGCTTAAATGAACAAATATAAACACATGCGAGAAGTAAATTTGGGGGGTAAGGGTTAGCCAAAAAATAAACAAAAGAACAAACAATTGAGGGCATAGGGTTGAAATGAGGAAAATGACAACAGATATCAGATATGGTTCACATATGTGCCATATGTTTATTTTTTCCATGTATGTGTTGAGATTTGCCTGCTTAAGTGGGTACAAACTTTTGCTTCTATGAATTTAAATTATTTAATAACAAAAGGCTATAAGTAACGATTGTTTTGAAACAAACTTCAAGCTTCAAGGGTTAAAATTGAAACTTCAACAAGTTTTTGAAGGTATAATTAAAATCATCCCCATATTTTAGTTGTATTTTTGATAGTTTAACCTTTTTTTTTATCCGTGAACAAGAACCAAACTTTCAATAGGAAGAACCTAAGTACAAAAGGGCATGTCCAACATACTCTAAATGTGAAGTTTGGTTTTGAGATTCTTTTAATTTCTTATGATATTGTTTATCATTGTCTGCGTCTAACTTATTTTTTATCTGGAATTTTCTTCTTCAGGAAAGTTATAGGACAGTAACAAAGAAAGAGGGAATTGACATGGCTAGGGAATATGGTTGTCTTTTTATAGAATGCAGTGCCAAAACTCGAGTTAACGTACAACAGTGCTTTGAAGAACTTGTTTTGAAGGTAACAATATATGTTTAGTATTACTTTTAGTTCATTTGTTGGTCAAGGGATTTATATTGATTGGTGACTAGCAGGAACATGGTGTTTCCTGATGTAACAATCACATTTCTTATATTTTCAATAGATAGAAGCTGTTACATTCCTGGTAGATTCATAAATAGGTTAAAACATCTATTGAGTTGTTAGGCATTGGAAAATTTTTGAACCCTCTTGAAAAGTCATGTTTTAACAATGATTAAAATTTTACTCTTCTTTCTCTCATTTTAAAATTTAGAAATATCCTGCAAACTCACTGAATGTTGCACGGACGATGAAACATGACAATAAATTAATAACGATTCTTATATGCAGATTCTTGATACGCCCAGCCTTTTATCTGAAGGCTCTAAAGGAGTGAGAAGGAACATCTTCAAGGAAAAGCCTCCACAGCCTGATGCATCCACGAGCAGTTGTTGCTGAAATTGATTCATTGTCTCTAACTACATTTGCTGGTTCTTTTTTTTTTTTTTTTTTTCTCTCTCTAAATTATTGTAAAACTATAGTAGAGAAGCATGGTGTTACAGCTTTTATTGTGTCTCACTCTCCCAAATTACGTTACAAATTGAAAGGGTGGTGTTGTCTTCTTGCTGGCTTTCTTGTACAGGGAAAAGTTGGAATGGAAATATATGATACATGATTTCACAGTCTTGTTTTAATTTAGTTGCTGTCCTCTGAACTCTTTTGTTTTGTTCCTATACATTGAGTCTTAGATGCCGAATGACTGATAGAGGATTCTCGTTAATGTTAGAGCTGGGGGTTGGAAAGAAGTGTCCCACCTGCAAGTGTTCAAGTGAAGGGGCATGTTTGGATGACTTTTGAAGTGCTTAAAAAAAATGTTTTAAGTAAAAAGTGTTTTAAAGCACTTGAAAAATCAATTCAAATAGGTCCTTAGTCAGCCAAGTTGAGCTGAATGTGAAATCAAAAGAACTTCTGAGTTGGGCTTATGGCAAAAGGGATGAACAACCCCCTTTGGTTGTATAAGCATGACTTTATTGATCTAGTAAATTGGAGCTTCTTTTACAGGTTCATGGAAGGTAGCTGCTATATTTGTTCTTTAGATTGAGAAAACCTCTTGATAGGGGCCTCTTTTTGTTGAACTCATGAAGTTGGAGAATGGTGGGATTAAAGGCATCAGCTCAAGATGTGTTCGTCAGAGGTAAGCCATTCTTAAAGTTAATTCTTGGAATGTTGAAGAGTTTCTTTGATTTCCTTTTATGGAGGTTATTATTAAGAATATTGATTGATTCATTATGAATGGTGAAGGGCATTTTGTTGAAGATGTTGAAAAGGTGAACAAAGTGAATTCAATGGTGGTAGTAAATGAGATCAAAGGTTATAATATGCTTTTCAGGAGAGGAATGATATCCCATAATGAAGTTGGGGGAATTCCATGGTAGAAAAGTTTAATCAAAGGAAAAGAAGGTCAAATACACCGTTCTGTTCCTTTAAAATTCACATCAGAACACATATGCTTGAAGAAGCTTCGTAGATTGTAGTGTAGAGATGATCCTTATTGTTTGGCCTTGAGTTTATAACATTTTCTTGGTGAACATGTCATCGTACGTTTTTACCTCATCTTCATTTGTGCTTTCAAGGATGTCGACATGCGTGGTTATTGATGGCTTAAAAAAAGTGGGTCCAAATGAGATTTGACCCACCCCTAAAACTAATGTTATATCATCTTTTGTTGATGTCATCATTCAAATAAATTACCGTATTGACCTTTTGGCATTTTAACTACGACTCTCGCCCTTAGTTTCTCGCTTTGGTTCTTGTTTATTCCTCATTTATTCTTTTCTTCCTTCGTCAATTCTCACTTTAGTTTTTCGCTCTTGTTTTTTGCTCTTACTTCTTTCTCTCTCGTTTTTTGCTTCTACTTTAATTTCTCGCTCCTGCTCTCGTAAGAGCAAAGAAAGGAGTGAGTGAGAGGAAATGAGCGCTTGTATTTAATCATCACGAAAGAAGAAATGGAAAGAAAAATGAACGAGAGAGAGAAACAAGAGCAAGATCCTAACTTGTATGCACAATGACCAATTTTGTAAATTTTATGTTGATGTGATATAAGCAAAAGGATAAAAGACTAAAGTTTTAAAAAGTGGGGCAAATCTTGGGTCACCTATACAATTATCGCTTTTTTTGCTTTCTCTACTTTTAAAATGTTTATTTTGATTCCCATAATTTTAAGTTTTGTACAAGCATACATTTAAAATATTCGTTATGTGCCTTGTAATTTAAAAATGACCATTAGTTGTTCATTTTCATTTTATCTCATTTGTTGATCAAAACTTTAGCAAGACAATTCATACACTAAATTTCTTTAGATGCATCCATAAATTTATATCAATAAATATATATATGAGAAATTTTCACAGATAGAAAAGATGTCAAACTATTTACATAAAATAACAAAAAAAAAACATTGATAGACATTGATAGACTTCTATCAACATCTATCCGCGATAGACTTCTCTCATTTCTATCACTGATAGACTTCTCTCATTTCTATCACTGATAGACCTTGATAGACTTCTATCCGCGTCTATCACAACTATCTAAAAATTTTGTTATTTTGTGTAAATAGTTCCCTTATTTTTCTATTTTTAAAAATCCCCCTATATATATATAGTTCAACCAGTTTTTATTGTTGATAACTGATATGATATATAGGTATTATTGCTACTACACAAATACTATGCCACACTTGATGGCAATATACAACGCTGGCGTCCATACTTGTTGGGACGACAATTCATAGTAAAGACACTAATCAACAATCTCTCAAGCATTTGATTGAGTAAAAAGTTACTCACACCGAGTACTAGAAAATGGTTCTCAAAACTTCTTGTTTATAATTTTGAAGATGAATATATGTGCAAGATTAAGGGAGAGTTACATGAGGATCCTTTGAGCAATACCAAAATTTCCAATTGAATCAAACTCCATGCTCACTCATAAGTTTGAGTGAATTGCAATGCCAGAAGATATCTCACAATGCAGTATCCACTAACATAGTGCTTGTATTATCAATCTCGCAGTTAGAGGTTTGATTCTCTTGTCTCACATATTGTTAAAAAAAAAAAAAATCACAATCGTGAGATTGCCATCTTCTTGAATTGGTAGAAGCCTTTGTTGTATTTTGTTTGAAAGTGATCAAAACATCAAGGAAGAACCTTCACAATATCTTTTCATTAAGTCTTCTTAAATTACATTGATTTATCCTCACGATTACATTTTAAAAACAGTACTTGTAAAAATAGTATTTAAATCTAAATAAAAGTAGAGGAAGTAAGGAAAAGAAAAGTTTAAAAATGACAAAATATAGAGTGATAATTTGAAGGATACTAAAAAAATTCACAATTTTAATTCCAAAATTATTATATCTAAAGTTTAGGCAATCTATTATGGAAAAATATGAAAATAAGGCTGAAGTTTTGCCACCAAAACCAACCAACATCCATGGGTTCTGCAACTGCAAGAGTACTGATTCCCCATCTTCTCTTTCCCTCTTCTTCTTCATCTCACAATCCTTCAACAAACCCTAACCCCAAATCTTCAAAACCCCTCTCATTTCCCAACCATAATCCATTACCCACCAGGCGTTTGTTGCTCTTCTCCCTTCCCATAGCCACTGCCTTTCTTCTCCCAATTCCGAGCAATCCGATTCAACCCAGTTCTTGCCGTGCTGTGGAGAGCTTTGACCCTGTCAGCCGTTCTGAGAAAGAAGCGAGTGCCGCCATTTCCCGAAGAGTTTCTGAAGCTGTGGAGCTTCTCGATAAAGGCAGGGAGTTGCAAGCTCTTGGTGATTTCAATCAAGCTCTTCTCTACTTCACTCAGGTTCGCACTACCTTTGCTTCTTCGAATTCGTAGATTTAAAGCCAAGTCCTGTTTTGGCCAATAATTTAAACAATGATCAGTTATAGAATGTTGATAATTGATGCTTAGCTGAAGTTTCCGTTCTTCAAAGCCACCTAATCTTAGATATAAAGTTCTTATGATAGACATCGTGAAATCAGATAGCAAATGGCTTTCTTCCAAAATCAAATCTACAGTAAATCTTAGTATTAAGAAAAATTAATATGCTCTGGTATGTTGTTAGCTTATATTATTGTATCTTTCAATCTCAAATATATGGATATTAAATTAATAACAACGACATGGAGAGAAATTGCACAGAGGATGTTAACTGAAAAATCTTTTAGGAAATCCTGCAGGATCTGGTGCATAAAGTAAGGCACATCCACCAATGAAATTTCTTTGACTTTCTCGATGATACACCAATGTAGTTTGGCGATCCATTGGGATGTTCTCAGTCTTTTCCACACATATTTCGTCATGATTCTGTGATTTAACCTAGGTTGAATTTTCAAGTCAAACATACTGAAAGGTATTCAGCTGAATGGATTAAACCATTTCTTACAAAATGTCGAAAACATGAAGATTGGTGGAAAGGGTATTTATTTTCTTATTTGTTTTCAGATAAGGTGTATGTGAACTTTCTTGTAAGACGTGGGATCAAGATACTTTTTACAATACAAAATCAAAATCAGAAGTGAGCGTCTGATGGAGAGAACACCAAAAATAAACACTAGATGTGTGTGTAAAAGTATGCGAAATAGAAATCCAACTTTTGTATTCTCTAGAATTTGTTCCGAGATATGCAGGTTGTGATGGAATAGAGGACTTCAACTCAATTTGGATAATTTTGTGAGTAAAACTAAAAGCTATTAAACCACAAAGATCACTATTTGGAGAGATTTAAGACCAAGTTTAATAACATTTGGTTTTTGGAATCCCTGTATGATAAGGAGACATGGTGGAGATATGGAGGTTGTGATGGAACAGAGGACGCCTACTCAATTTGGATAAAACATGCAGTTTGCTTATTATGAGAAGCTGTCGTTGTGGCCTATGGATATATGAATTGGTTTTTGAGTCTCAAAATGAACTTGGATAAGTCAGTTGGAGGCCTAAATATGGAGAGAGTCTTCGAGGTGGCAAAATGATGCACGATTATTTTGATTTATTGATGACATATTTGGAAATGGCTCTTGAAGGCAGTTCTATTAATGTAATTTTGGAAGCCCATCGAACATATATAGTTTTGAAAAGAGTAACCAAATGAGCTCATTTGGGGGTGGTTTGTTAGATCCATGTGCACTAATTATGAGTCAATTAACTGTACACCACAATTTTGTCATTATCCAGATAGAAGTATGAGAAAATTACTATGTTTTGCATTTTTAATTGTGCTTGAGATTAGGCTCCGTGGTGGATCATTATAATACTGATCGTCAGAAATTTTCACTGCTTCAGTTTGGATTTGCTGTGGGCTTCAAAACATGCAACATGAAATTACTTTCTAAATTCTAAACACCCGTCTCGCATAGACAATAATTCTATAGCCTCTAAGATGCAGATATCTTAGAATATACAAATTTGAGTATTGTTCTGAGAATCAAATAGAAGGCAGAAAAACTTTGATTGTGAAATTTCTTTTGCCAAAGAAAACTCGAAACGCAGAGGGTTTAGCATGTGACGAGAAGGCTTTAGAATCCTATCCCTTTGAAGCTCATCTTCAATCTGCATTCCTCATTTTATTGAGAGAGTTAATTATATGTCAAGTCAACGTATTTTGATTTTTAGTTCTTATTAAAAAATTGATTTAGTTCTTGTCTATTTTCAGGTAATTGATAAATATAAAGATTTTGCTTTCTCGGACTATGCCCGAGTAGGCAGAGCATTGGCCCTGTACGAAATTGGTGACCGAGAAGAAGCAATTGCAGAGATGGAGGATGTTTCCATATCATTGAAGGGATATCCAGGTACTTGAATTGATTTTGCACAAATTTTGGATTCTAGACCTACAGATTGAAGAGGCTATGACGTAGATGCAGTGAGAGCAACAGTTTTAGCCAGAAAAAGAAACTTTATCATACAGTATACAAGTCCTTGAGAATATATATTTTTTAAAAATAATTCTTCAAACAATTGTCACGAGGTAAAAGTTTGGTTAAATTATAAGTTTAGTTCATTAACCTTGAGGCCCAATTTATTTTTAATTGGTCCTTCAACTTTCAAAAGTGTTTCTAAACCTTCAATTTTGTGTTTAATAGGACTCTGAACCTTTCAATATGACAAATTCAAATTTCTTAAAATTTAATGGATCTATTAGATATAAAACTCCAAAATTTTGTGTCTAATAGTTAAATTAACCGAAATTTTTTAATCAAGGTCAACATTGCAACTAAGTTTGAGGTTTATAGGACGAAAGTGAGAGAAGTTGTTAGTTTGGTAGCTTTTCACCTATCAAATGAATGATTGATGACATATAATTGAATTGTGCCAAGGAGCATGGATTCGACGCAAACAACTAGAAATATGAGATATGGATATGATACAGTCATAATGAATGTCATTGTTTAAAAATCGAGAGTACGAACAAAACAAGGACACAATTTAGTAAAATATGTATTGTCTTAAAAATAATTATCATTTTTATACCAGACAAAATTCAAAATAAAAAAAATTATACATTCATGAGTGTCAATTGCAAAATTTATTATTTTTATTTTATATAACTGTTTGTCTATTTAGGATGTTCAACAAGTGTTTGTAGTATTTACAAGTGTTTGATATATACTTGTATTCTTTCTCTATCTTTCACGGGTGGGGTTGGTAAGTTTTGTAGAACATCATTAAATGTAGATTGAAATTCTGACTGCTCTCCCGAAGCTATGTATGGCAAGCCACCTAGAACCTAAAAGATCGTACTGTTTAACAGTACTACTCGACAGTTGAAATTAATAAGATTTATTCCTTGGTGTCTCTTCTCTTTTGTTATGTGGTCATAATGAATAATTGTGTAGTACATAGTACTAGCATTGATGTATCGGTAAATTGTTTTGCAGAAGTGCATGCGGCATTGGCTGCAGCTTTATACGTGGATAAGCATGCTGCATTGCTGGCTGAAAATCAATTCACCATTGCAACTTTGCTTGATCCTCATTATGTGGATATCTCATATGTGAAAGAAACAAAGCACTGGCCTCCTAGTTTGATTAGTTCTTTGCAACACTTCTTAACACTTTCTTAGACATTTGTAATAATATATATATAGCTTCTGTCATAAAAAACTCAATTCCTTGTTTTGTAAATGTACAAATTTTATTATACTCTATACACTTTAAACATCCATGTAATTAGTAGAAAAATAGTTTATATATAGTCTCTTATTCCTTGACTTGTAATGTAAATTAATTTCTTCATTCTAACTTGCCTAATGCTTATCTCATTCATGTTTCTCGTCTATTCAATAGACTTTCTTTATTGAAGGAGGATGCAGTAACACGGTTGCTAGTTTTATACCGTTGGATATAAGAAAGTGTGTGTTGCTAGTTTTATACCATTGGATATAAGAAAGTGAAATTATAGAACATATTTTGAATTTGGATCTTGAATCTATATCTAATGGTTATTCAGTCATATTTGCGGAGACTTTCATTTATGTTAGTGTTATTGGCCTAACCCTAGAAATTGGACAGAAACTTTGAGGCACTCGGGCTGGATAATGGAGGCATCAAAATTGTCCTTTAAGGTTGATTGATCCCTACTAGAAAATGGAAGTCACCATTTAGGAAGGCTTTTCTTTCACGCTGAAAAGTCTTTGCTGTGACTATGCACTGATTTTGTACTTTTAGTGCTTTCAACTTTTTAAATGGTGAGACCACAATGCTTTGTCCTAGAGTTACTATAGGTCTTCTATGGGACCTGATGAATAAAAAAATTGCTCTTTTACGACCATTCTGGTGTTCATAAAATGCTTTCACACATGGAAATTTTTCCACTTCTTCAAGAAAAGTTCACAGAAAATATTTTGCCTCAATCAAGTAACTTTTGGTTTGTATTACCACAACTTTCAAATCAGCCTTCTCTTTCTTATTTTTCAATTATTTATAGTTTTGATGGTTTTTTTTTGTTGGCAAGGAGAAGTCCCATCAGAAGTACCTGCCAGTAATTGCAACAAATGGAGAAAGATGCTGGGTTTCAGAATTCTGATGTGCTCTCATTCAAGCAAAATGCCATTGCTGACAGGCAAGCAGGGAAGTGCTTCCAGCAAATTTAGTGGGCCATCAAGCATGTGCTTTGCCCCTGCCTTTCTAAATCACATGTAAATCTCTGCAGTTACTGATACTATTATTAAGTTGTAAAGTATTGGACACTTGTCATGATTATTAATAAGGTGTATCATGACATTTACAGGCTTTCAGAACTTCTGATGCTTCTATTGGACAAAAGAGACTTGATCCACACATCATCAATGGCTGTGATTGTGCCTCAGGTTCACTTAATATAATCTGCTTTACTGATTTTCTTGTATCAAATCAAGTCATACCAAATTTTGGATTGTGAATGTTTGATTGATGAGAAAGGCAGGTATATTATAATTAGAGTTCTCAGATGTAGAATGTGGCTTTTCATTCTGAATATAATGATGCTGAAATGCATTTGCATGTGACTGAAAATCTGCAATGAGTGAATTTTTCTATACCTGATGATGTACCCTACTAGATATTTCTTCTATAGCCAATCAATTTGCAGGCTATAATGTAAAGATTCACATTTGAAAGGGAAAAAAAAAAGGCCCCAAAAAGGTTGAGGGATAGAATATTATTATCACACATTACATATTCTTTTTGTCCTCAACCCACTTGGATCTAAGAAGCTTGAGCAGGATTCTTGCCTTTGTTTTGGTCTTTGCACAGCACTGACTCTGCAGAAGCAGAAGCAATTGACTCAAAACTCCACTTCTAATGGCCTTTTCTCTTGCTTCTACTGAATCATAACATAAAATTATAAGTGAACTAACAGCACTTTCACTCCCTCCATGATCTGATACTCTAAAAACCATCTTCACAATAGCATTTACACCGTCTGGATTATTTACCACTTCCTCTTTTGCACTTATTAGTACCAAAAGTTTCTCAATTGCTGCCATTGCCACTCGTGCACAGCTTCTTTCTCGTTGTTGAGCATTAGAAATGTATGAAATAAGTCCAGTAACTGCACCTTCCACAACCAAATTGTTGATGTTTTGTTCCAAGTTACTTAGTGAACATATGGCTTTGGTTGCTGCATCTGAGGCCTCCGAGTTATAGTGTAGAAGTTGCACGATTTCTCGCAAAAGCTCGGTGGTGCTTCCGAGTAAAGCACCAAGATCTTTAGTCTCAACTGAAGATGAAATTGCCTCAACCAGATGACACAAACTGATCTTGATAATGGGAGTGCCATGAGTGAACAAAACCATAAACCTCGATAGTTTAGACTCATCCATTAGCACATTTAGGGACTGTATCTGATCATGAGAAACCACAGCAACCATAAAACTAAGCGCTTGCTCTACAAATTCCTGATACTCTTGCGGTAGTTTGGCTTCTGCTTCCCCAAAAACCAACTCCAAAAGCACTGACAAGAACCCAATTTGGATCAAACAAGAATTACGAGAAGGAAAGTCTTCACATAAAATTCTAACTCTTTGGAGAACTTGGAGCTTGTATTCATAAGAAAACTCATCAGATTCAAGTTTGGTTCTCAAAGCAGCCATAGAATCAATAGCAGAAACACAGTGAGGGTTTATTTGGTCACTCATCTGAAGCCACTGGCAAATAAAATGGCGAAGAGTATTATTAGGAACAAAAGAAGGGTCATGAAGCTTCTGCATTGTAACAGGACATGTGAGATTCCCAGATGCCAACCATTTCTCAATGCTTGATCTTTCATAGGTCTGTCCTGTGCAAAGGGTCACAGGATCCTTAAACAAATCCAGACTTATTGGACATCTAAACAAGTGAGGGATGGTCTCATGATCAGCTTCTTTCATGGAGAGGAAAGAAGAAAAAAAAATAAAAACTTAACAACAACCAGGGGAAGCAAGAGAGTAGCTATCCCTATTAGAAATTTGACAAAAAGAGAGATATGGGAAATCTTTGAGAGAGAAGTGGAATGATAAAAGAAGATACGGTGGGAAAGTTGTTCAAAAGAAAGAGAAAAGGAAGAAACTGATTTGAGTTCTCAAAGGCTTTTCTTTTTTAGTTTCAAAAGAAAGACAACAGTGATATTTGGGGAAAGGAAAATGGAGAGACCCCAAAAGCTAGAGATGGAAAAAACTGGTATAGAAATGGGGGAATCAGATGGTAAAGGTGGAAGTAGAAAGCAAATTAAAAAAAGCTGAAGAAGAGGAAGTGATGGGAAAGAAAAGTAGGCAAATATTAAGACTTAAACAGTGAGTTTTTTTGTATGGTGAAGTACTGATTTTGGTGTGAGCTAATGGTGTTCACACTGGCAGATATCAGAAAAGAGAGTCAGGAAGTGATGAGAAGCAGTATAGGATCAGAAGAGAGGGGACAAAATAGAGTTTATCCTAGTGAGAGATGAACTAAGAGATTGTTGCAAGTAATGATATGGAAGAAGTGTGAGAAAAATTGGTCCCCATTCCTCTAATATAGAATTCAGTCAAACTGACCCACCATGAAATAATTATAATTATTGTCTTTGAAGTTTGAATCAACCCTCATAATAAGAAAAAAGTGGGGAAAATAAGAGAAAAATAATGGGTCTAATTCCTTGTGATAGAGAGAGAAAGAGAGAGAGAGAGTTTTGACTAAGAATTGTTCTTATTCCTTGAGAGAGAGAGAGAGAGAGTTTGACTGTGAAATGTTAATGGTAATCACATTAGATTCATGAGAAATCTCATCTCAATTATGATATGGCTGATTAAAAACACTCATACCAATCATATAATGCAAATCCAAACGGGTTAATCCTCCAATATGTGTACTAAAGTTCGTCTTTTGTTATCTACTTCTTAGAGATGTCTTTAAAATTCAAACCAAGCTAAAAAAATTCAAATATTTTTTCAAGAAAAAGAATACAAAAGTTGTAGAAAATTATGTAGAAATAGACCTAATATTCAAAAATAAAAAACCAAATAATTATCAAACGATTCCTTAAAATTTTAAAGATTAAGCTTATCTTTAATTAGAGATGACATAAAGTTAAAATTTTGAAATCCACCTGTATGTCATTCATATATATGCTTACTTTCTACACATCACAAATTCACAAACTAAACTAAAGCTTCGCTTAGAATTGTCGTAGCTTTTAAAATAATTACAGTTAAATATGTGCTTAGAAAAATCACCTATATTACGGAGTAATTAAGCATTTGGATCAATTTGTTTTGAAAGTCAATCCCAAAAACTATGGTAACAAGATTTTACTAATCAAAGTAATTTAAAAAGTAATTTAAAAGGTGATTTTCTTTAAATTCATATAATAAATTGTTTAACCAAACACTAAAAACAATTAATTCCCAAAAAAAAAAATTACTTTTAAAACCACTATGTTACAATATGTATGTAAAACTATGAGACATCTTACCTGTTTTTTTGATAAATCAAATATCGGAAAAAATCATAGGATTATGAAGCATACTATAAGTAGTATTTATCTAGAAATCCAAAACTTATCCCAACCTTGTTTGTTTTGACTTTTCCTTTCCTTCCACACTTGGGCAAGTCCATAGATGCTAGTGCATGCATTAAATCAATTCTATAAATAATAAAAGGAGCTAATGAGGGAAAAAAATAATTACATTTCCATTTTGCCCAAACAACTTCTAATAATTTCTATTTTATCTTTTATTTTTTATTATAACTTTTTAGGTTGAAGTTATTGATTATCATTAGGTAGATGGATATGATCTAGACGATAAATATGACACATCATGATCTAACAGTATGGATGTATTTGAACAAACAGTTACATTCTTTGACTTATTACAACTATACGAGTCGAAGTAGTTTACACGACAAAGTTGTATATCATTTTATATATAGATGTAGTCTAACTAGACTACAGATGTGAAATATCAAGAATTAACAGTAGAGATATGTTTGAACAAATGTCCTTTGCCTTTTAAAATTTCATAAGTTCCTCTTTTTATCTTTTTTTCTTTAAATAGTTACAACTATTTAATTAAAACAATTTACAAGACTATTTAATTAATTAGAACCTTTTAAAACTTTTTTACGTATTTACACACATATGTAAGGAGCCATTGTACTTAAAAAGGGAGAAAAATTGATATTCACTAACTTTTTAGTCGTTTGAATTAAAACTGTAAACTAATAATTATATCAATTTAAACTCTAACAATTTATATTATCTATTAGTGATACTATTTTCACTTGATTCTATTTAAAATAAGTTTAAAATTACTTAAATAAAATTATTATTAAGAAATATTCACTAAAGTGTTAAGAAAAATTATCACATGATACAGAAAAATAGAGAATGATGAACAAATGAAAAATTGTTCGATTCAAACATTTCTCTATCTAATTTACATTAATATTTGCATTTAAAAAAGTATTTTGCATGTGTATAATTATGCATTAATAATTTAAAAATAAAATTATAAACGACAGTCAAAATTGATCCATTTAAGGTATAAATCGGTATAATCATTAGTTTGAACTTTTAAATCACTCTAGAAGGCATGTAAATGCGCAACATCATTGAACTAATCCACTTAGAATCCATGGTTTTTTTTTTTTTATTATTCTATTTTTATTCTATTATATATTTTTTTAGTAGAGAATTCTTTCAAAATGGCATTCCATGACACACGAAGAACCTTTTCGTAACAAAGAGGCCAAATTTAATTTGTTCACGTAAAGTTTTAGAAAAAGTTAGTCAATATATATTATTAATAAATAAATAAAATAGAAAGAATGGAACTATATCAACTACACCCCTATAGATTGCCTTATTTGTGAATTTTTTTTCTTCCGAGAAGTGCTTTATTTGTGAATTATACCTAATTTTGGTTCCAAACATGTGAATTTACAAATTCAAGGAAACATTTTTATATTAGTTAGTTTTAATAAAAGCATATATATACACATGGAACTTCAAAATTATTACCTTGTACCAATATAATTAAAATAAGTAATAAAATTTAAGTTAAATTACAATCTTAGTCTCGAGACTTTTACATTTGCATCTATTTAATCTTTAAACTTTAAATAGTGTCTAGTTAAATTTTTAAATTTTTGATTTTGTGTTTAATAAATCTCGAAACTTTAAAATTTAGGAACTTAATATTTGATTATAAAACTGAAAGTTATGTTCAAAATAATAGTTATAGAATATATCCTATTTGAGTAATTAATAGTCAAAGATGATGATAATAATGATGAACTAAGTTGATTGAATGAACATGATATTTTATTATAATATATTTATTAATATTAAAATAGTGAAAATTGTTGATACGATCAAAATTTCAAAGGTAAAATATTTATGCTATAGAGACAAGTAGTAATGAGTGAAAAAAGAATAATGACTTTTACTTTGAATTAGAGAGTTTAGGATCAATAAACAGAAACGTTACTAAACGTTGACTTGGATCATAGTATGAATGAAAAAAAAAAAACAATGACTTTTACTTTGAATTAGAGAGTTTAGGATATCAATAAACAGAGAAACGTTACAAAACGTTGAGTTGGGTCATATTTTGAATAGTGTCCTTTTTTCATATTGGAAGGATATGATTGCAAACTAGGATGACATACGATCAAAATTTCAAGGGTAAAATATTTATGCTATAGAGACTAGTAGTAATGAATGGAAAAAAAAAAAACAATGACTTTTACTTTGAATTAGAGAGTTTAGGATCAATAAACAAAAACGTTACTAAACATTGACTTGGGTCATATTTTGAATAGTGTCATTTTTTCATATTGGAAGGATATGATTGCAAACTAGGATGACATGCCATCAAAATTTCAAGGATAAAATATTTATGCTATAGAGACAAGTAGTAATGAATGAAAAAAAATAATGACTTTTACTTTGAATTAGAGAGTTTAGGATATCAATAAACAGAAACGTTACTAAACGTTGACTTGAGTCATCTTTTGAATAGTATCATCTTTTCATATTGGAAAGGATATGATTGCAAACTAAGATGATGGTTTAAGATTGAATGCATGCACACCCACCATATTTATTTGAAGTGTGGCGGCCATGGGATCACAAAGACAAATAAATTAATTCCATCAACTTTGACTTTTGACTTTCTATATACCAAACTTCCCCACCTCACTACCTAAAGTTTAGTCTATTTTTCCAACAGTGTTATGGGATCCATATGCCCATTATAAAGAAAAGTGACTCCAATTCTCAATAATCCCACTTTACCAATATGACTTTCAAGTGAGAATAAAATTGAGGCATTTGTGTTGATAGCAACCATATATTGTGTCATTTTTCTTTGTGGTTTAAGTCTTATTGTGGTCCTCGTCAAAACTATCTTGAGATTTGTTATGTTTTGGTCTTTAAATTTAATTAAAAAAAGAAAAAACAAATTAAAAAACGTGACTGAAAATATGTGGATAGACATACACTAGCCTGAATAAATTCGAGTATAGCTAAGTGAATAAAGTAACAACTATTTTTTTAAAGGTTAATATTTATCTTTCACGTTTGCAATTGTTGGAGTAGTGCCTTCAAACTTAGGATTTTCCACCCTTGCAATTGTTGATGTAATGTTACCAAGCCCATGATCGATTCAGAATCTGAATTTGACAACTTCATTAATCTACATGTCATGTGTTACAAAAATAAAAATGAAAATGAAAATTTTGAATAAAAATTAAGATTTTAGTAGCTAAAGGAAGAATAAAGCCATATAATATTTGAGGCGTAAATCAAAATTCTAGGAGTTATTTCGGGTGCGTAGTTGATTATAATATTATGTGGGTATTATAATCTTCTAAGGTTATAATAGTTTTGTGGAGTTGAATAATTTGTGTCTATGGTGCATACTATATTAGTATGAGTTTAGAAAGTTTGCATTTTGGGTGTAAATTATTTTAGTCTGGGTTCAAGAAGTTTATGTTTGTAGTGCAAATTATTTTAGTTCAGATTTAGAGTTTATATGTTCGGGTTGCTGATCTGTTTAACATGGAATTCTTATTTAGTATAGGTTTAGGGTTGTTTTCAACTTTTGTTTTTTTTGGTGTTGTATTATACAAATATTAATGCCTTAAATATCATATTTTATAAATAAAAATGAAAAGATTTGTTCCACCAAGTTTAAAAAATGTGTTGGATTTTAAGTTACGTTATTCTCGATCCATTTAGTTATTAGAGATGTATCAATACAGTTGAACACATACACAAACTACGTGAGATTAGACTAAAAATTCATATAATTGATTAGGTAAGGAAACTACATATTTTGGAGGTTTACAAAAGCAACCAATTCTCTAACTCCATAATATTGTACAAAAAATATTGTATTTTTTTCAAATGATGGTAGACTATCATTCAAAAGTAGTTCAAGGAGAAGGGGTTAAAAAAAAAAAGTTCATCCAACATTTTATTTTCTTTTAAAGAGGAGCTTGCAATACTAAATAAATTATTATCTTACGTGAGTTGAATTAACATGTATAAAGCATTATACAATATTTCTTAGAGGATTTCTTATCTTATTCTCTAGTTCAATTTTATAAATGTCTTTTTCTTTCCATATATACATACTTTTCTTGCCTTAAACTTTGATGAGACTCATGAAACAAGTTAAATATTATGACATATTTGGATTAACTAGGAAAAATAATTTTCAAAAAGTCATTTCATTTAAATATTTTTTATAAAAAAAATGTATAAAATAAAAACACTCATATGTTTGGTTACATTTTTCTAAAAGTATTTGAATATATAAGTTTGTTTGGTTTGCTATACATTCAAGTCTTTTTATATTATCAAATTACTATCCAAGAAGACTATTAAACAATATAACCTAGTTTTTGGAGTTAGTTGCATAGGTGGTCGTCGGAGTTGAACGCTGGAGGTATAGTCGTTGGAGCTAGTCATTAGAGGTGGTTTGTTGCCTAAATTAGGTATTGGAGGCGGTCTTCGTTGAAGTTGCCACTAGAAGTGGTTGTCAAAGTTGATAGCCATCGAGAAGAGTTATTGGAAACATTAGAAGGAAGAAGAACTGATTATTTTAACCACGGAGTTGTAAGTAGTGCTACTATAGCAAAATAGAAGGTGAAAATAACTCTTACCTCCCATTTTCTTAACACAAGCCCGATCAGATGAGTTAGCTATTATAACTCACTCAACCTGTTCCAAATTGGTGCCCCAAACACTCTCTAAAAGGTTAAAGACTAAAATATAAAACAATACAAAAAAAAGTTGAAACCCAAATAAATAAATAAATAAATATATTTAGACTTATTTCAACCTTGCTTAATTAAAAACTTTTTAATGGACTGAGCCACTGTATCAAATCAACTAGAAATTATAATCTTAAAAAAAAAAAAAAAAAAAAAAAAAAAAAAAAAAAAAAGACAAAATTGTGAATTAAATTAAACCATTGCCAATGGTTAAGTAAACCACAATCCAGAAGAGGAAAAAGACAAGTTGATTTCGTTTTCATTAATTTTTTTACACCCAATTTCTTTTTTATTTTTATTTTTATTTTATAAAATTCAATGTCAAAAAGGGTAGTCAAGAATATTTTAGCTTTAATGTTCCCTCAAGATTAGGTAAGTTTGGCCAAAAGATATTGGAAGAGAGAGAGAGAGAGAGGAGAGAGAAACATATCCAAGCAACAAAAAGACAGATGAAAGAGCAATATATACAAGTATTCAAAACAATAATTTATATTTAAAGAAAGAAAATAAAAAAAAATTAAAAAAAAAGGGAAAAAAAAGGAAGAAAATGATCTTTGAACATAATCTTGTCGGCTAGTTGAACAGTTCAAATTACACTTTTAATAATCTTTTATTAGACTTTGCTCACTCTCGTCTGTCTATTTTTTATATTATACAAAGTTTTGAACTTATTAAATTGTAACCAATTCGTTACCTATCTTTTGTTTTTTTGTTTTTTGTTTTTTTTTTAAATAGATTTTTTGATAAAGAATTCATTTTCTATTTTTGAAAATTTAAAAATATTTTTATAATCACGAAGGTCTCGTTCATTTAAGTTCCGTTTGGCATCCATTTGATTTTTTATTTTTTATTTTTCAAAATTAAGACTATAATCACCTCTTCCACCTCTAAATTTTTTATTTTGTTATCTATTTTTTACCCATGTTTTCAAAAACCAAGTCAAAATTTAAAAACTAAAAAAAGTAGTTTTTAAAAACTTGTTTTTGTTTTTTTTTTCCTTTGTCATTTATTTTTTACCAATATTTTAAAAAACAAAGTTAAATTTAAAAAACTAAAAAAAAAAAAAGGTTTTAAAAATCTATTTCTGTTTTTAAAACTTAATTAAGAATTAACACAATTTTGAAAAATCAAAATTAAAAGACCAAATGCACATATGAGTTTTAAACATTCACCCCCTACTTTTTTTTTTTTTCCAAAATCACTCCATAAAGAAGATCCATTAGAATTTATTTGCATAGATAGCATTTAGAAGAACTTTTAAGTATTATATAAGTACTGTTCTAATTACATCAAATATTAATTTGATTCAAGTATATATATATATATAACAGTGACATGAGCTGAATAAATTCATCACCAAATATGTACCTATATTTTAGTCATACTGGCGTAGAGTAATCTCGATACACACAACAACAGAGCAATAACTAGTCATACATGGGCGCAAAGCTGCCCCCAAAGGATTAAATACCCTGACACATTACTCAAAAGCTTATATGTGTGTTAAGGTATTAGGTCCCAAAGACCTATATCTGTAACATCATCCACACCACAAGCTTAGGGATTCAGATTCTGGATTCGATCCATTTTTAGTCTCGTCAATCTCCTGACAACCTAGATGGTGTATACTACAAAAATTCATTCACATAGTACACGGACAATTACCATGAGTACATAGATCCAATGGTTTGAAAACTACTTCATTTCAAATCTCCACAAATCTCACTTTACCATAAAACATCAATGAATCTCATCGTTTACAAATTATTTCTAACATATACAGTTCATTAAACACGAAACATTTCTCAAGAATATCACAAAACATTCATATCCAAACCACATATATACATATATATTCTTCATACATTTATCATAAATAGGAAAAACTCATGCAACTTCTTTCAAAGCATTCTCAAATATTATTTCATAGAACTTTGTAACCTTTAGCAAAAGATAAACACTTCAATTAATATTTTTTATATAATGAAAATAGTTGAAAATAACCACTCACAAAATTTGGAGCACGATGTATTCGAGTTGTCGACAATTTCAATCTCCGTTCGTCCTGAAATTAGTTTAACCCCTCATATAAACATAATTTCCATTCCAAAAACTTCATTCCAATCAACTTAACTTCTCCTTAAAAGTATAATTGAAATCCAACCTGAGCAAAGAACTACTCGAAGAGAATTTTTAGAATATAAGTTCAAAGATTAACTCACCAAGATATATGTTATCCTTTGCTAATTTCGCCTTTATTAAACTTAACCTAATTAATTTTTCAACCAAATGAATCCACCTCTTGCTGTCAAAGAACAAACCTGGAAGGCTTCCCCTTAATTTCCCCATCTTTAACTTTGTGTTTATTTGCCACTAAACATTCGTTCAAATAATATCTTATCTGAATTTAATTTGTTCCTATCTATATGGAAATGTATTAATACCCCATAACACTCATTCAAACCACAAAGTTTATTTTTCTCATATTAATTTTTTAAAAAAATGACTTTTTTTAAAAAAAAAATAAGATTTTTATGTTGATTTTTAAATGTTCCATATTTTAATAATCATTATTAAAATAAATAATGAGTGGCCAGTAGAATATTTTATTTAAATTTAATTTGGTCTTTCAAAATAAATTATCATCTCAACTTCAAACCTTAATTTCCGTCATAAGTTTTCTATATTATTTTAAAAAGTTGGTTTATTAATTAGAAAACCCTTGATAAAAAAAAAAAAAAAAAAAAAAAAAAAAAAAAAACTCTTTTTTTTTTGTTTTTTATAAGGAAAAAATTATTTATGAAATCAACTTTTATTTATATTTTAAAAAGTATGAAAAGAAAGCTTTATTAAAATAATCTTAAATACTTTGTTTTTTTCTTTTTGGAAAAAAAACATTGTTTTTTAAAGGTTTTATTTAAAGTTTACTTTTTGAAAAAATATTCTTTTTTTGAAAATATTTTCTTAAATGCATATTTTTCAACAAGTAGATTTTTATTATAAAAAATAATAATAGTATAATAAAATAAAAAAATTTGATCAAAATTTTATTTAGAATAAAAAAAAATAAAAAATTGAGTTATGGTTTTTTTTTTTTTTTTTAATTTCACTATGAGTATCTTCTATTTCTGAAAAATGATCCCATGTTTTCTGTAAGACACATGTTTCAAAAGTTTTTTTCTCTAACTATTTTTGGTCATTTTTTAAATGCGTAGTGTTGGTCATTTTTCATCGGTTCTAAAAAAGTAGCATTAGCCATTTCTATAGATCAACTCCCATTGCTGGCCAAAGTGAGCTTAACTCACAACCGTGTAATTGACATGACCTTCTTCTTTAAAGGTTGAATGTTCATCCCTATCCCCAGCTCGCAATTGTTTTGTACTAAAAAAACACTAATGTGTAATCACCGCTATATGTTTTAAACCTAAAAAATTTGACGGAGTCATCATCTCAATAGAAGAAAGATTTATTTGACAAATAGATAATAAAAAATTATTATACAACAATTTCATAATATAAAATCTCATAGAGGACAATTGTGATGTACTAAATTAATCGTTCAGTCATCAATTTCTAAATTTTGAAAATCATTACGTATAATTTTTTTTATTATTATTATTGAATTATAAGTGAAGTCCCCTGAACAAAATTTATGGATCTACCACTGCCCATATAGTCCCATGTTGAAGTTAGCTTGATGTAGTTACAAATGTATATATTCAAATGTATATACTCCTTGTTATATATATATATTTTGTTGCCAAAAAATCTAATTAATTATTTGAGGAACCACTGTCACTTTAGTTCATGTGTTGGGTTGCCCCAGAAGAATTTGTGAGCCCAATCCATGCAATGGGACTTTTGTTTCTTAATAATGTTTCTCCAATTAAATTTTATTAAAAAAAAAAAAAAACTATTATTTTTGTTTTTCATACTTTCAAACATATTTCAGACATTAAAAAAAAAAAAAAATCTAGAAAACAAAGATACATGCTTCTTTTTTTTTTTTCTTTCTAATTATTGTTAAATAAGGCACATAAACATGCTGAGAAAAAAAAAAGAATATAATGTAAGAAAAGGAGATTTAATTAAGATTGGAAATTCAAATATCATCTAATGTCAAATACATCTCATCCAAATATGAAAGTTCACTTTCATTATCATCATCTTCCTCATAAGTACTAAACATACTTCTAATTCCATTATTGTCTTTTGCTTCAAAAACTCGACACAGAACCCATAATCCAAACTCCTGTTCAAATCACAACAATAATCACAAAATAATTTACTCTTAAAAAACTTAACTTTTAATGGAAATAAAGCTAACATTGTTAATCACTATTTAATAATTTGGTTATGCTCTGATTAGGAAATACATGCCCTACTAAAATTTTCTTTTTCTCATTTTTATTTGGGCAATTTAAAAAAAATAATAAAGAAAATTATTTATATAAAATAGCAAAATTTTTAGATAATTGTGATAGACGCTGATAGAAGTCTATCAATGTCTATCAGTATTTTTTTTTTTTTTTTTTTTTTGCTATTTTCTGTAAATAGTTTGACATTTTTTTAATTTTTCCTTTTCCTTTTTATAAATTATAAAGTTGGAACCTTTATTACACATATTCTAATTAATGTTTATAGAGACTAGACTAAATTTGAAAGTTTAGAGACTAATTAAATTTGTAGCTTAACTTACATATTATTAGAATGATTGTTTTCAAATATAAAAAAAATGAGTCAAACTATTTATAAATACAAAAAAAAAATTCACTATTTATCAGTTAGACCACGATTGAGCGATAAGTGATAAATTTCTATCGTTGATAGACAATACAATTTTTCTATATTTATGAATAGTTTGATATTTTTTCTATTTATAATAATTTTCCTTATTAGAATAGGCTTTAATTATTAATTTACAATTTCAAAAACTTTCAAACACTAATAAAACTTTATATAATTTTATATTTTGATATTTAATTTATTTTAAAACATTACGTACATTTTTAACTTTGTACTTTTACTTTGGAAAACAAGAAGTAAGAAAGGGTCACCACTCTCTGGTCACTAGACATATTCCTCATTTTTTTAAAAGTAAAGAAATTAAATAGAAAAAAAATGTTAAAAAGGAAATTTATTATAAATAGAAAAAATATCAAATAATTTACGAACATAGAAAAATTTCACTATCGTAGATAGAAGTCTATCGTGGTCTATCGTTAATAGATAGTGAATTTTTTTCTATATTTGTAAATAGTTTGACTCGTTTTTCTATATTTGAAAACGAACCCTTAAAAAAAAAGTAAAATACTTTTTTTTTCTTTCCTTTGAGTTTTGATAATGATTTTCTTGTGGTTTATTATAAGTTTCAAAATATTATACTTCTATCTTGAGTTTTAGGTTTAACTACATGATTCTATTTGGTCTATAATCACGTGGTGTTCGAAATTATATTATGAATTGTAAAGTTATAAACTTAGAGAAAACGAGAAACAAGAAACAAAAATAATAAAAAAGGAAATTAACAAACATTTTAATTAAGTAGTTTTTGACTTACTGATTTAGTTTGTGATAGATTGTTGTTGTTGTTTTGAGATTGAGGAATATGGGTGTTCAAAAGGTAGCTATAAATGTGATACTCTTGCATGACCCAACTTGTTTGAATGGGTATTGGTGAGTGATCTTCTTCACCAACAAAGAAAATATGATACTTTTTTATGCCCACTTCATTCCCATTGGCACTACACAAGATTGGTTCATCCATTAAAACATCTTTCCAATATCCACTCTTTGTTGCTCTACTTTCTCCCACTTTGCTGAAAAAGTAGTGAATACCCCCATTTGAAAGTGCTTTCCCTGTCAAAAAAAAAAAAAAAAAAAAAAAAAAAAAAAAAAAAAAAGAAGTAAATTTAACCAAAAATAGCCCTTTGGTCTCTAGATTTTCGGTTTAATTTCTATTTTTGGTTACTAAGTTTTAAAATGTTACACATCTAGTCTTTTAAGTTTTGAATTTGATTTCAATTTATTTAGTCTCTAAGTTTCAAAAGGTTATACTTTTATGTCGTTAAATTTTGAACTTTGTTTCAATTTGGTCAATAGATTTCAAGATTTATACATTGTATAACATTGATTTTTTCACTCAATATATACTCTCACTCCCAACTTTCGCGTCAATGTCTATTCATTAATTTAAACAATTATGAAGTGAAATTTTAATATTGATATGGAAAAAATAATGAAACTTAATCAATTATAATTCTCTTTATTCTTTTACATTAATTAATAGACTTTCATACTAAATATTGAAAGTGAGTATTTGGTGAAAAACTAGGGTTAAAAAGTGTAAATTATCTTGAAACTTAAGAACCAAATTGAAACAAAGTTCAAACTTCAAGAGTAAAATCGTAACATTTTTAAACCTAAGGATGAAATGAGAACTAAACTCAAAACCTAAAGACCAAAAAGATAATTTACCCTAAGAATTCAATTATTTTAATACTTTTAAGAGAAATTTTCACATATAAAAAAAATGTCAACCTAATTACAAAAAATAACAAAAAAACACTAATAGATACTAATAGACTTCTATCAGTGTCTATCATAACTATCTAAACATTTTGCTATTTTGTATAAATAGTTTTCCTAATTTTTCTATTTTTAAAAATTCTCCTACTTTTAAACTCTTGTTTTTTGTATAATAAGTGTGTGGTAAGAGATTGAATCTCCGACCTCTAGGTAAGAAGCGCATACCAATACCTTTCAGCCAAACTCACTTTGCCAAGTTTTTTTTTTTTACTTTTGAACTCAACTTTAATATCTAACGATAGAGGAAAAGACACTATGAGCAAGATCTCATGCTCTGATTTTTCACTAAACAACTCAAAAGCTTTACACGAGCTCTTGTGCGGGCTCTAGTACATGGTGTATATATATAGAGAGAGGAAGAAGAAAAAGGAGAGAGAGATATTAAATTATACCATGGAATTGCCAAGGGTTATAGAGATGAAGTTGAAGCTGAGGAATGATGGAATTGGAAAAATTGTGTGTAGAAGAGAGAGAAGCCTTATGATAGAGAAAATGAAGAACAAGGTCTTCATCTGTTGGGCAGAATCTGAGACCAGGAGGCAAGAAATTGAAGCTATTTCCACTAATGGCTTCCATTAACAAATCAAAAATAACAATAATAATAATAATAAGTTTTTTTCTTTTTTTTTTAGCTCTTCAAGAAATTAAAGCTTTGGAAAAAGAGGAGAGGAGGTAGAGCTAGGTTAATGGAGAAACTCTGCAGCACATTTGGCCTATTTATATATAGATCAAATAATTAATGTATATATGACATAGACAAATTAAATGAAATTAAATGAAATTTAATTAAATTTTATAATTTTATAAGAGGATAAGGCATATGTCTTGTTTTATGATTTATAAAGGCATTTTTCCAACCATGCTTCCTGACCCACACTTTTGGAATAAAAACAAAATTAATGTTGTTTTTTTGTTTTTATTGTAAAAGAAAAGAAAGAAACAATAATGATTTGTTTTAAAGTAGCTCCTCCTAACATAACTTTAAATTTAGGTTAAATTTATATTTAATTTTGTTTCATTACTATTTTATAAAGTGTTTACATTCCTTAAAAACATAATCAAGTCTTAAAAAATTACTTTTTTTTTTTAAGAGCCATTTCACAACTGATTGATTTTTGGTTTTTAATTTTTTAAAAATAGAAAATCAAAAACAGTTACCAAATATGTATGGTTTTGGTTTTTTAAAACTAAATATCAAAAATAAATTTTCAAAAATAAAAAATCAAATGGTTATCAAACGAGACCTAAATTTTTCAAATTTTGACTTGGTTTTTACAAACATGTTTACAAAGTAGGTAATAAAACAAGAAAACTATAAGAAAAAATAGTAATCATAAACTTATTTTTCTAAAAAAAAAAAAGAAACCAAAATCAAAATGGTTTTCCAAATCGAGGGACCTCATAATATTTATGAGATAGAAGGCTACTCTTTCCATTGTCAATTGATTTTGAGATGAAACCTAGTATCATAACATATAAAATCTAAACGGGTACTTAGTCCAACAAAAAAAAAAAAAAAAAAAATCCAGACCAAAGATGGTGAACCCCATAAACCACTATCTTCAGGGTCCTACGTTGATAAAAATATTTATAAGAGGGAAGTGTTACCCTTCTTAATTTTTTTAACACAATGTATGAGTATTACTTAAATATATATAGATATAAATACAGATAAATAGACATTAGGAAATGATTAAACAAATCAGGCATTCATAAGGGAGGAGAGAGAACATCTAAATAAGTATATGAACTCTCTCCTCTTGTAATAAATTTAGTGGGACGACTGGTTATCCCACTATAATTGTAGCAAAATACTTATGTAGCCAATTCCTTTTTTTTTTTTAATCGTTTTATGGAAGTTTAGGTATTTTTATTTGGTTATTTGTTTTGATCAATTTAATTTCTGTTCGTAAGATTAGGTAATCTTAGTTAAGTACTTCAGTTTTGATTTTATGTTCATAAGTTTAAGGTAAGTTAGTTAAAGTCTTAATTTTGATGTGTTAGTATTTATTTTTATGAAAAGTTTGTTTGAGCTTTGATGCCATGTTCATGTTTTTTATAATTAAGTTAAGTTTTTTTTTTTTTTTTTTTTTTAGAAGTCAAAAGAGTTAATTTAGTTGAGTTACAAGCTTTGTTGTTATGTTTGTAAATTTAGATTAATTTAGATCATATATGTTTGTAAGATTTGAAAAGTTTTAGTTAAATTGAGGTTTGTTACGTTAAGTTTTTCTGTTTTGAAAAGTTCGTGTCAAGTTTGATAATTGTTTGAGGGGTATTTAGGGTGTTTGAGTTAGTTATTCTAGTCTATGGTTATTGAAAAAATGGTGTTAATGACCTATTTTTGGAGGCCCAAATGAAATCTAACCCACCTTTAAAAAAATCTATGATTTATGAATTTTTGCTTAGGTCATCATTGAGTTGAAATTACTAAATGGATCAAAATTGAAGCCTTCGTTTCTCGATTTATGCTTTTTCCAATTCTTCTTCTTCTTCTTCTTCTCGATTCGTGCTCCCGATCAACAACTCTATTTTTTTGTAATTCAATCAACATCTACGTGAATCAGAAAAAGTGGAAGATATTCTTCTTCTTCTTCTCTTATGGAATCAAGTATAGAAGATGGAGCGTGAATCAAAGTGAGACCAAGGAGCGAGATCAAAAAGAGAGAGCGAGACAAAGGAGTGAGAGGAATAAGCAAGCCGCAAAGGGAAAAAAAGTTGCAGAATAAAAAAAATCAAAGCAAGAGGCAAGAGGAAGAAATGAGATCCACGTTCACTCCTTAATCCATCAAGCATGTTTGTGGGTTAAATCGGTAATTTCACAACATGCTTGCATCAGTAAAATACCAAATTTCATTGTCCCCAGAAAAGGGGTCATATGTACGAAAATCCTGTCATTTTTTTAGTCTATGGATTATAATAGTCTCTAAGTTATATTTAGGATGCAGACTATTTTATCATTGGTTATACAGACTATTTTATCTCTATTTTTTAACCTTTTTTTTAATCATGATAAAACAACAATATCAATATTTTAAATGAACTGCTTGATCACAATTCAAATGATTTTTTTAAAATATATATATATAACATATTGACAAAATATAAGAAAACACACCCTCTCATGAAGAAGAGTTGTAGTTTTTGAATTTATTTTTAAAAAATTAACTTTATTCATATTTCCCAACTATTTTAACTTTGAATTTTGAAAAATAGAATTGATTTGGAATAAAGTACAAAACAAGAAAATATTTTATACATTAATTACCCTTCAATTTCATATAAAAAAAATTGAAATGCTTATTTTATATATATATTATATTTTCCCACAAACCAGCTAAGTACATTTAACTCCTTTGATTGAGCCACCGAAAAAGAAGGTGCATCTTGTTGGTATAAGTAGTAATTTTCAATTCTTTTAAGTGTTTCTTAACCATACTTTCGTATCCTCGAGATCCTTTCATTCAGATGCGATCTTGGTTCATTCATATCCTCTCCTAAACTCGAAGCGTTACACTAAAACAACTACAAAACTTCCCTGAACTGTTTAGGTAATAATAGTCAATGTTTGTGGTACATAGTTATAATAATCTGTATTTGAAGTTCAGACTATTTTAGTATGGATAATAAATGAAGAGAGAGGATGATTATTAAATAGTAAAAATTATAGACAATGACGTTTTTCGAGGAGAATTTCTTAACATTTTAAAAACGTTTTTAAAATTGAAAAAATAGAAATTATTTACTAAAAAGAAAGAATACAAAAGGCTTAGAAATGGGTGGTTGGGTTGTCAAGATTCACACCCTAATAAAACTAGCTTCCTATTCGAACTTGTAGCAATAATGGATTAGGAAATTCAAAATGAAAGTAAACAAAGAATAAATAGCACAAGCGAGAAATAAGTCTACCAAACTTTCTATCCAAAATAAAGTTGAATCCTATTGTAAAATTGATCATATAGAAATACCAAACAAATATATCTTTTCATGCAAGAACTTAATAAATTTATTCGGAAAAATGGTCACAACTATCAATTGGGTACGGGGCCTTTCCATACTAATTAGACAAAAGCATTAATCAATCAATGAGATAATCCAAGATAAATTATTTAAGAGTGAATGCACTCGACTAATCTACTTCTCTAATCTCTATAATTTATCATACGAGCTGTGTGAATTAGATTATAAAAAAGTAACAAAAATATATATATCTGAGTCAGTTCTAGTGCTACTAATTTAGTCAATCACAACACTTACGGATCATGAAATCAGGATTAATCGATAAACATACCATATCCAAATTAGCATGTTGATGTATAACTCTTGTTTACAAGGATTATTTAGCTTCAAAACTAAGTTTAATTTTTTTTTTTTTTTTTGTTCCTTTTAGTCCACTAATATACCAATGAAGATAAAATTGGAATAATAATAATAATAAAAGGTGTAAATTAGATTTCATGTTTTCTTTGCTATATTAGCAAATTTTAAAAAATCATTGCTAGATTTGCAAATTTAAGAATGTTTATAAATAGTGATGATATTTTTTTTTTTTTTAATGTAGAGGACACTTTGAAACAAATGAATTGGACCCAAAATTTGTTTTTTTTTTTATGTAAAAACAAATGAATTGGACCCAAAATTTTATATTAGGTTTGATTTATTATTAATAATGGGAAAATTTTTTGAAAAAAAAAAAAAAAGTTATTACCTTTTCGGAAAGAAGTGCCAAAAAAATAATAACAAATAATGTTTTTTTTTTTTTGGATAATAGCAATTAATGGTATTTAATGAAAGTTAAAGGGTGGATTATAAATTGATGAAGTGAGAAAAGGGTAATCAAATCTGATATAACATAAAGGAAAGGTTTGTTGATGAAGTGGCTAATCATTTTGTCTAATTTTGTTTATCTAACATAATTACGTTTAATTCCTCTTTGACTTAGACAATTTCTACCAAATAGATGTGGAAAATGAGAGATCAATATATATTATATATAATCAAGATCCATTTGATAGGTGATTGATTATATATAAGGAGATATCATTTCATGAATTATTGTTTCTATTAGTAATTAGATATAGTTGGCAATGTAGACCATATGCCAATTAAGTCGATAATGTCATTCTCACCCTACCAATTCTATTTGATGAAAGATCTATTGCAGAACATATCTGATGGTCTCAGTATATTTTCTTGCATGCCTTACGATCTAGTACTCATTATTCTTACTTGTCTGGTACCTATTGTACTGCTTCTAAGAGTGAAGACTTCCACGAACCAACACAGGTTCTTTTCGCATATTTTGTCCTCGCTTACATGTTATTTAGAAAAATTAAGATCAGGATACCAACATAGGATTGGTCCAAGCGTTCTTATGATTGAGCCACCAAAAATGAAAGTGTACCTCGTTAGTATAGATATGATCACTTAGTAGCTAACTATCACTTTTCTTTTAAGCCTCTTTAATCATACTTTAATGACTTCAGGATTTCTCACATTTAGATTTAGTATCTGTTTATTTATGTACCACTAACGATCTAAAGCATAAAATTTAGAACTAATTAACCAAAACCGAATGATAGTAAACTTAAAAAAGAACCACAAGTTAATTTGTCCTAGAGTTTTCTTTTATTTTGTTTTTGCTTTTTTTAAGTTCAACAATATTTGTGTGTGAGATTTAAATCTCTCACTTTTTAAACTTTGGTCGAAGGTATTTTATGTCAATTGAACTATACTCATATTAAAAATTTACCTTCATCTTTAAATACATTGTTAACTCTCCCATATATTATTACACACAAAATTTAGAAGACAAAATTTAATAAGTTTATTGTTTATTATTGTTATTATTAAAAAATTTATTATAGAGTATAATTCGGTATACTATAAATTTAATAAATTTATTGTTTATTGTTATTATTATTATTTGTTATACCAAGATTCAAATGGCCGACTTCAAGAGGAATAAATGTCATCGTAAATTACGTTATACTGTAAAATCAAGACCTCAATATTTTCATCGACATTGATATTTTAACCGTTGATTATGAGTTGTCTCAGTGTTATTAGATATATAGCTAGAAATCGAAAATTGAGTAAAATATTGTTCTTCATGCCAGATTGTCGAAGTATTAGAGAATTAGATACATTTCAAATTGTGATTGAGCATGTTAAATGATACATACAAATATGAAATAACGTTAGATGAGTAAGCAATTGAAAAGTTTAATGGATTAAATTTTATTTGATGGAGTTGAGTCAAATCTAATCAGCCTTAAAATAAACACTCACGAGATCATTGTTATCAAATACATCATCATGGTTATATGAAAGCAACTTCTTTCTATTTTTTTTTATTCTCTCATCTAATCATTTTGTTGGATCTTAAACAAAACATTCTGCCAATTACAATAATATACTCTTTTTATTTTTTATTTTTTTTCTAATTATATGATTGTTCATAAGTTTTATTGAGGAGTGATTTCAAAATTAACGATATATTAAAATTTATCGTATTTAAAACTACTTTTAAACATGACTTTAATCAATATTTAAAATAATTTAATATTTGATTTTATCCATCCAAACGTATCACATGTATTAGTTCAAGTCTTTTTTTGTATTTTGTTACTGCTGGTTTAGTATTATTTTACAACTTTTATTAACCATTGTATTTAAATATCAGTTCCATTTCATAATAAAGTTGATAAAAATATATTTTTTTTCCTCATTAATTCCACGATAAAAAAATATAATTTTTTTTTACTATGATTAAAAATATAAAGTAAATTTAAACATGAAAAAAATAATTTTAACCTTTTAATAATTACACTCTCAAATATGTCATGTTTATTTGATGGACCTTTTGTTGTAAATATACGACTCATTCGATAGATATATAAAAAGGAAATGTCTTTTTGAACAATCGAGAGAATTTAACATATGCATAAGAAACTCGTGAATTCAATTATTTGAGGTAAAATATGTCATATTGCATACAAGAAAAATATGAATACTATTACCTATTGATGCCAAATTTTGGACAATAAAAAAGAGTTTGACCTTCACTTGACGACAATAACATATTTATTTGCAGAGGGCAAGAACGTGACCTACAAGACAAAAAGAAACCTGCACATGGGTGTGGTGCTTGCTACACACACTCCGATACTTAAGTCAAAGGGTGAAAGAGTGGAAAACTTTAGGATTTGAGAGTGAGATTTGACTTACATTCTCTGGAGCTATAATGATGTATTTATAGGAATTGATGACCTAGTTTATCCTCCATAGAGTTTTGGAGCTACATTAAGATAACTCTTTCTCTCGTCGGGAAACTGCATGCGATGAGCATGCCAAATTTGGCCATTTTGCTATGCTTGGTCTCGACGAACACCTCTCCTAGGCCCATTTTGGTCATAAGACGATGTTCTTGGATTGTGGCATGATGTTAGACATTTTATTAGATTCAGCCTCTATCAAGGTCAAGCAAATTGGTTTGAGCTAAAATAGCCCTCTTTATAGGTCTGTTTTGGTCATCCAAATCTTGTTATCTTTTTTTACTGTCACTTCTGCTTTTGTTTTATGTCGATAATTCCTTGGTGTCCAAAATCACCCTTAACATTATAAAATTCCTACCTATCATGAATTAGGATCACCAAATCCAATGATACTTAGATTAATGTATTTTTATAAAATTAAGGATTTCTATAAATAGGACCTTCATATTTTAGAGTAGGGAACAATGAATTATTTTATGTTGAAATAACAATTCTCACTCACTTTTATGTCATGGTATATTACCCCCGAATCCAACATTCATTTTTCTTTGAATCATTAATAGTAAAGTTGGTGCCGACACTATATATTGTTGATCGAGTTGAATTATTCCAATTTGAAATAACCTCATGGCTTGGTTGTGAATATTCAAAAATAATAATAATAATAATAATAATAATTGAAGTTAATTTATTTTTTCTTTATAAGATTTCACTTGTTTTGATAAGATTCAAATTTTCAACCTAATGAAATTTGATTATTTTGAAATCCCATTTTTATTGGTTAGTTTGTTGGGATCATATTTTGGAAGCACATTATAATTTTCAAATTTTCAAATACACTGTGTTTCGTTTGATTTTCTCATTTTGGGATTATTTTTTGTCCTTTTCACTTTTTTAAAAAATTGATTGATTTATTGGTTAACTATTTTTGTTTTTTTTTTTTTTTTTTTTAAAAAAAGGCATTTTTCTATTTTTCAAAAACTGTTTCTATATTTAGATACTTATCTAGTTAACTGAAAAAGTAATAGGTCAAATTAAACAAAAAAAAAACACATGTTTTTCTATTTATTTCAAATTAAAATCATAAATTCTATAATTAATTATTCATTTAAAATTAAACTAATTGTCCTCTTCAAATGGGGATGGTATATTTTAAATTGGTTTATATTCTTTAAAGTTTGGATAGTAATTTCAAAACACTTTTTTAATTTCTAATAATCAAGCTCATCCTTAAAAAAAATACTATAAAATGAGAATTTAGAATTTTGATAAAAATTAATTTTGAATGGTTAAAAATTAAGCTAAACTACAATACATCAGTTTCTTACTCCCGAGTATAAACTAGTTTTTTACTCCCGAGTATAAACTAGGAAGAAAAGTTGACTCACGATCGTGTGGTACCAGGAAGGAAACGTCTTTTGATGAGATCATAGCGTCCTCATTGTTAGACAGTTTTTTATGTTAGGACTCTGTTAATACTATTTGTTTTTGTCACATCCATAAAGAAGAGAATAAATCTGCTCATATTGTTTTGACATCCTCTCGTGATTATTCTTTGACCTGAAGAAATGTTTTTCTAGATAGTATTATTCCATTCATTTATAATGGCTAAAAATGGAAGATATTTAATAATTATTATTATGGTTTGTTTTATCACAAGCCATCATTACATTACAACTCATTAAATTAAAGTTGGGATTCAAAATTGATTCCATTTATTGTTTTAGTTGAGAGGTCATATCTAAAAGCATTTTCAAGAAATATCAACCACAAAAGGGAAGGCATTTTTGTGCTTATCCCAATACAAAAGAGAAAACCACTTTGCAATTGCAACCCAACTTTTTGTCCTTCATTTTTATTTTATCACTTTAAAACCATGTTATTTTCTAATTTTCAAAAAGTTATATATTTTTTTTTATCACTTTTGCATAATATATATTGGTTGGTTTGATCATCCATCTCGAATTTGGTGGCTACACCAGATGAGAAGATAGGATAGAATTTTTTTTTTTTTCTTTTTAATGTGAATAGGATTTTTAAACTAATAATAATTTAAAATTCTTTTTTAATAGAATGAAGGTAGAGAATTCGAACACAGACTGTGTAGCTAACATATACTATATATTAATTGACCTTAAGTTCGTATTTTTCATGTATGGTTTACTTTTGAAGACCCTAATGTTAATTTGTTATGATTTAGTTTTGCATAGCAGTTAGCTTAGTTAGTCACATGTATTTTGTATATAAATATATAAAATATATAGACAGATGAATAAAATATGAGTGTGACATATGTTTGCCTTTAATAATTTGCATATATACTTTACATGCACAATTGCATATATTAGATTTTTTTTATGTTTGAAATGCTAAATTCATACGTAAGTAAAGAGTACAAATTCGTCAAAATAGGATATCGTTTTTTTTTTTTTTTACTTTGAGGCTATACATGTTGTCAAAAGGAAAAAAAAAATCAACAATGCACATTTTTTAAGTTTATATTAATTAAGAAACTACAATCTTCATAACCTCTCTTTTTTAAAATTATTATCAATCCATAAGTTTCTAGAGTAATCCTTTCCTCGTCTCTATAGGAAAATTTTTCTAAATAGAAAAAATGTCAAATTATTTACAAAAAATAGTAAAAAAAAATACGGATAGACATTGATAGACTTCTATCAGTATCTATCAGTGATAGACTTCTATTAACGTCTATCACAACTATCTAAAAATTTATTATTTTCTGTAAATAGTTTTCTTTATTTTTTTATTTTTAAAAATTTTCCAATAATATTAGTCTAATTTTAGAACACTTAGATAATGATGCTTTTTTTTTCCATTTTGAAATGCAATTTTTAAAAAACTTGTTTAATTATTTTTTTTTTCTTTATGAACCTATTTATGAACACAAACCAAACAAAATCAATGATAAGATACAAATAAATGATAGCTCTTTAACAACCACTTTTTTTAAAAAAAAAAATAAATAAAAAAAAAAAAGAAAGAAAGAAAGAAACATAGTTAGAGCATAGTTGTTTCTTTTTCCAACATAGACAAGGCATTATTAGTTCTACTTTGAAATTAGTATTGATTGTATAATATCTATAAGATTTAATGCCTAACTTTTGTAGTGCAATATAGCTAGGTTTATAATTTTCAACTCAATGATATAACTTGGAATAATCTTTCATTCTAGACCTACCTAGAAATTTGTTTCATATAATAGCCATAACTTAGGTATTTCAAATCAATAAATAAAGAATATTAATGAAGAAATTAGAAATAAGTAATTTAGAAGTTACACATATGAAGCTAATTTATTAAAAATATATTATCAAAAGTTTAATTTAGAGTTGTATAATGAATTAGTTTATAAAAATATCTAATTTGTAATTTTATAGTAAATGAATAAAAATCTAACTCACAACCTACAAATTTGACTAATATTATATTAACCAAATTAATGTAATTATGTAACTATAACAAATATTCTCTGCATTGGTACTTCCCTGCACCGGTTGTAGGTTCGAATCTTAGTGATGTTTCATATATTTTCTCTCCTTTTTTTTCATTTTTTGCTTTTTTTTTTATTTCCCAATTTTGCAATATTTATAAAATAGCGTAACTTTTCAATATTTAGATATAAATTTTCTCTCTCTCTTTAAATATTTCTATTATTTCTCAAATTTGCAATCTTTATGTATTGGTTTTAACTTTAAATTTGAATTTTCTAATATTTATATTTATATATTATTTTAATTTTCAACCGGTAAATAGAATTTTTTTTTTAATTTTAAATTTTAAATTTTGTAATATGCATGGCTATATATATATATATATATATATATATAGTAATACATGATTTTGAAACCGGTTAACATTTTACAATGTATAAATTTTGTTCACTAACATTCATTTAGCTTCATTTTAATATTTTAAAACCACGACATTAACATAATAATGTATTTGAGGTAAATTTGAGTTGATATGATTTAAGATAAATGACTTACGTGAGAATTAATATTGCAGATCAAATTTGAGCAACATATAAATAGAAACAATTGTATTATTGTTGTTACATTCTGATCAATGCATTTTTGTATTTGTTAAAGTAAATATTTTATAATTATTTTTTTAATATTTTAATGCAAGTTATATATTTATTTTACTTTACATAATTAAACTATATTGAAACTACGAAATAAGAAAAAAAAAGTATGAAAAAAATACAAGAAGCGAGAAACATGAAATAATTATCAAACAAGTTTCTATTTCTGTTTTCAAGAAACAAGAAACAAAAATAGTTACCAAACATATTGTCGTTTCTAGTTCTTAAACAACAAGAAACAATGAATAGAAAACAAAGAAACAGGAAACATGAACATTATCAAACACACCCTAAAGGACCTCACACACTCTTTACAAGATAGATGAGTTACTTTTCTAATTCTCAATTGGTTTTGAGTTCCAACCCCATGTTTATCTAATATGAGCTCAATGAAGTCCAAACGAACCTTCAGGTAAAAAATAAAAATAATAATAATAAAAAATAAAGAATGGTGAACACAAAAAGATACATTTTGAGGGGACATGTTGAGAATCTTACACTAAAAAAATTAAGGAACATCACAATTTGTAAGATTAAGAATACATGATTTACACATATCATTGGCAATTCTAATAACTTTTATGTTTTTCAAAAACTAATCTTAGGGAGGAAAAACACAACATAAAATTTGGAAAGAATTTTTTTTTTTTCAAAAATAAAGAAGAATGAAAGACAAAATACACTTTTGGTCCTTAGGTTTGGAGTTTGTGTCTATTTGATTCCTAAAGTTTCAAAAGGACACTTTCAGTCCCTCAAGTTTGCGAAAATTATTTTAAATAGTCCTTGAGATTGTTTGACCGTTAAACTGATGATCTGGAATTAACCAAATGACTAAACTCAACTATGTGGCAATTTTATTGGTTGACTTTCTCCCTCCCCTCTCTTTTTTTGTTCATTCCAAACTTGAGAAACTAAAAGTGTATTTTGTCTAAAAATGAAACTGTTATCAAATGTACATGAATTTTAAAACAAGAATAAGAAAGTTCTCGAACAATTTGTTAACATATATCAATCCCACATATTGAAGAACCTAAATTTTATAGAATCTAGCTAAAGTGATTAGAACATCTATGAATGTGAAGGGGTAGTAGCTTAGTTAGATATGAAGTACAAAGTCATCATGTTGATTATTGTTGCATGCTTTTAGGTTTGAAAACCATCAAGTAGTGAAAAAAAAAACATAAAAGTGAAATTCAAAGTTTGGATGATTCTCTTTGTTGAATATTGGAAGACTATTTATTTTTCCACCTCTCTCAACTCATCCTTCACCAAAAGGCTACACAATAATATACATCAAATATAAGAGTTAATGATTAACAATGTTCCAACTTTAATTAAAGTTATGAATTATATGTAACAACAATGAGTTCGCATGTCAAATTGTCCAAAAGATGCTTGATTTAACAATTATGAGCCTATTTGATAATATTTTTCTGTTATGTTTCTCTATTTCATTCCTTGTTTCCAAAATTTGAAAATTATTTTTAAAATTCGAGTTCTATTTCAAAAAACTACATAACTACTAATATGTAGTTTCTGCATGTTTCCATTTTAGTTTTAAGTTAACACATTAATTATAAAAAAAAAATTGGTATTTTCGGCATTGGTCAGGGAATTTTTTTTTAATAATGACAAAAATAGGTCAAACTTAAAAACTATTTTAAACAATAGAGAAGATATCGTGAACATGGTACACGATTTAAGTACACTATTAGGACCTAAATCGTATACCACGTACACGATTTACATGACGTGGATCTTACTTTGACACGCTTGCTACTTATCGGTTGGTGCCAGTTGTGCGCCATCAAATTTCATGTATGTGACTTTTGTACGGAATATGTTAGGCTCCAACTTGTTGGAAATTTAAATAGAAAGGGAAAAGTATGGTATTGGAGGGATTATAGCCTCCAAATATAAGCTAAAGTTATCAAAATTAAGCACACCCTTATTAGATTGATTTCCTCCACTTAAATAAGTAGCTCATACAACTAATTCCAAGAAACTAAGAACTAATTAAGCTCAACAACTTAGCTATTAGGAATTGACTTACATTAAAAAATAATAATAAAAATAAATAAATGTTTACAAATTGAGCTAGTATTTTAAAACACCGTATTTTTTTATTTGTAATAGTTTAGATTTGAAATGCAATAAAATTCGGATGGGTATGATTTTAAAAAACTTGAATTTTTGGATGAATCCATTGTACATTATCTTTAGGGGTATTTATGTAATCTATTAATTATTAATTAATCAGATCTAAAATTGTTTTGTTACTTTCTATAACCTACAAATATTTGGTTATTTATGAAACTTTAAAAAAACAAGAAAATTACTATAAACAAACAAAAATATCAAACTATTTATAAATATAAAAAAAGAATTACTATCTATCAGATCATGATAGACTTCTATCGCGATTTATTACTCAGACAAAGAAATTCTATCGCAGTCTATCATTGATAGACAGTAAAATTTTTCTATATTTGTAAATAGTTTAGTTCATTTTTCTATATTTGAAAACAATCCAAAAAAAAATATGTTATTTGTCTAGTCAAATCTAACTATCTCATGCACAGTCTTTAAAACTGACCCGTGTGACTTTGAGTCACATGGGCCAACTGGTGCTCACACGAGCCATAGCCCAACATAGGCAAAACCCCATGTAAGTAAAATAGGCTCGTATGGGCCACAAAGCCGATATGGCTAATGACCCACGTGGGCCATGGCGTGTCATGGCCAACCAACCCAATAATGGGTTGATATCTCTTTGGAATTGGCCGTTCGGCTAACTGACAGCCCATTTGGGACTTCACTTCAAATGGGTTTATAGCACATTTTAATCTTTCATTTAGAAACATAGCAAAATAACACTTTTATAGTGTTAAAAGTTTCATTAGCTTTGAAAAGTTAAATTAAGTTTAATTTCAGTTCTTAGATTCATGTAATTATTATATCCAACTATTAGTTTTGGACAAATAATCTTATTTAATTGTTATGTTTATAAATCCGAATAAGTTAACAATACTCTTTATATGATTTTTATGACAAGTTCATTAGATTTGAAAAGTTTAAATTAAATTTATAATTTAGTTTTTTAGGTTCATGTTTTTATTTTAAGCTATTAAGTTTCGTGGTTTGTTTTTATTTAATGTGCAAGAATTCATTTGCTTGATTAATTTATTTAGGATGGTCGTAAGTTGTAACATTTATGTTTTTATGTCTAAATACATATCCAAACTAACAACATTAAAACTAAAATGTTACAAGTAGCTAGCTTTAAATACATATCCAAACTAAACAAACACAATAGCTAAAAATACACAAATTTTGATAAAACAGACGAAGTTTCGACGATTTTTGCTAGCGTCGACAAAAGCAGATTTATACGGACAATATGTGTGTTGGCATTGACAAAGGATCCCTTGACAAGTCACTTGCAACAAACTTCCCCCACGACATTTTTTTTTTTTTTTTTTGTCGAGAAAGCCTTTTGCCAACATATTTTTTTACCTTTTTTTGACTGTGATTATGTGTTAGGAAAACCTTGTATTCTTATAGTGAGATCTCATCGTGTCACTCTTTCTTACTATGCGTTTGGTTCGAGCTGATCAGCAAGAGAACTCATACTAGTGTGGTGTTGAGTCAGGTACAACTTTGATCATTTAGTTAGGTTAAGTACATGAAATATTGTTTAACCCTTGACATGGTAGAACGAGAGTATTTCACTACAAGAAAAAACACATTTCTTGACGTTTGTAATTTTAACTACTTGATATTTTTTCATAAAAATGTCAAGTAGAATGTGATTTTTTTAAAAAAAAAAGTCAAGAAATTTTGAAAAAAAGCGGAGGTTGTGTGTTTTTTCGGATTTTTTCACGCGTGACATAGTACTTGACGTTTTTAACGTGTCAAATTTAATCTATATTTTCTTGTCATTTAAAAAATGTCAGGAATGTTTAAAACAAAACTTTTAATTAAATTCCCCAAATTTAACTAAACCCATGCAGAGACGACTTTCCTTCTCAAGCGAATACTTTGAGCAAAAACCCTACCCTCCCTTTGTTGCCGCCACTGCATCCACCTTCATCGACCTCCACTGGCGCTGCCGTCACCTCCATTGACATTGAAAAAACATCAATAAACACTGTTTTTCTTATAGTGTTTATTTTTCATACCCTGACATTCGTTTGGGACATGTGCAATGTTGGTGATGTTAGAAGAAGGAATGTGATGTCAAGATTGGAAGATTTTGGTCATTTAGTTTGACTCAATCATTTTTCTTTTGGTAAAACTAAATAAACTATGACCGACCAAAGATATACAATTCCGAGGATTTCCTTAGCCTAGACCCGCCATGGACTTGTGTCTTGTCTAGAATAACCCTCACCAAAATCAATGTCGAAAGGGTTCTATTATTTTGGTGGAAGAAGAGAGATTTTGGAAGGGTGAGGGAAAAGAAGCATTCACGGGCTAAGAAAAGTTTATATTAAAAATTGAGGAAAAAAAAAAAAAAAAAGTTGAAAACTTGGAAATGAGCTGTGAGAAGTGAGGAAGTTTGATTGGCTACTGATTGACCACAAAACAATGGTTCACGGGTGTTTTTAAACTGTCCCACAACATATTTTTTTAATCACACATTCAGACAAACGCAAATAGGATTTTTTTATAAAAAAAAAAATTAATAATTTAATAGGCTAAAATATCATTTTCATCTCTATACTTTAAAATTTATTTAATTTTAGTCTCTAATACTTTAAAAAAAAAATCTTAAATTTAGTCTCTTAAAATTAATTTTTACCATATTTGGTTAAATAATGATAATTTCAAGCAAGAAAATATAATATGTGAATATGCTTTCAAAATGTATAGTCAAAATGTTAATGGAGAACAAATGGTTTTTAAAAAAATCAATAATAAACTTATAGTGGAGAACTAAATTTAAGATTTATTGAAAATATATTGACTAAAATTGGACAAATGAAAGTACATAAACTAATATTAAATTAAACAAACTTCAAAGTACGAAGACCAAAATAGACCTAATTTATATTAATAATATATATATTTAATACTCGAATTTTGATATGTAAGTCTATTTTGTATTTGAATTTTAAATAGCTTATATTATAATTGTTATATTCAAGTTTATGTCACCTAAATGTTAAATAGGTCAATGGAATAATTTTGAAATCAAGTTTTTTTAGTATTGTTGTATTTGGTTGATGGATTTTTTTTTTTTAAAATACCTCATTGTCATGTCATGATAAAATCATGATTAATATTAATCAATTAGTTTAATCAGTAAGTTAACTTCTTAATTATAATAATAATAATGATAATGATAATATGAGATCATATGAAGGTTGAACTTTGCTAAAAAAAGGTTACTAATGTTTTAATCATTAGGTTGGGGTCGAATTTATATATATTATTTAAATTAAACAACAATATTAAGGTGACTCAACCACTTACGTTTATAAACTATATTTATGATCTGATCTTTTAAAATTATATGTCGTAACAATTAATCATAATCCTAATTAATCAAAGAAACTAATCTTAAACCTAATAAAAAAAGGAAACTAATCCTTATTCTAATCAATCATGTAAACTAGTTCTAATCCTAATCAATTAAAAATTCGACCCAAATATCCTCATTTATCATAATCCTACTATATCTAAAAAATAATTAATTAAGGACCATAAAATTTTAAATCATCTATTCGTGTACAAGAATATATATAATATATATGAAAAAAAAGATTTAAAATGATTTGGTGAAGGAACGACTTTAATTAACTAATTGAGAAATTATTGATTGTCCTACAAACAATTTTGATAATATTTATTTTCGATCGCGATGCATTTTGTTTTTCAAATTATATTTGCAAAGTATTATATACTAAGCAAAAATTAACAATGATAACCTCACACAAATGGATGAATAATTTCCAAAAGTTAAAACATACTTCCAAATATTCTGAAATCTTTTTTAAAAAAAGAAAATTAATGAATAATTTCCACATAAAAATAGTTTAGGGCAAAGGACAAAATAAAATAGGCAACTTTTGAGCACAACCAAGCAATTTTTAGAAAAATGAAGAAGAGAATCTTCTCTTTTGCTCTCATCCACCAAAAAGATTTACCCATTTATTTCCTCTAATTTCATTCAAATTTTAACCTTTGCTTTGAATAGGAATGAATTCTCCACCACACAAAAATGCCCATAAATTCAAATGCTTTCTTATAGAAATGTAATGGAAAGTAAAAAAAAAAAATTAAAAAAATTAAAATCTCTGAAATTTTGTGGTCCACTAATTTTGCATGTAATCCAAATCTTTGGGCCCATGGGGTGGAAAAAATGAATAAAGTTATAAATGTTTGACTAGTTCAAAATAAAGATCAAATATTACAAAAATAGTAATTTTAAAAGATAATTACAAATAGGTTTAAATACTATTTTGGTCCTCGTAATTTTGATTTTGGTTCACTTTGGTTCATGTATTTTTAAAATATTCATTTTGGTCCCTATATTTTCAATTTTAGTCCATTTTAGTCCTTGTACTTTCAAAATGTTCATTTTGGTTATTGTACTTTCAACTTTAGTTCATTCTAGTTCTTAAACTTTCAAAAAGTGATCATTTCAATCCTTTAAAAATAAAGTAGAAATGAAAATAAAGTGACCAAAATAGTTACTTTTTGAAAGTATAAGGACCAAAATTAACATTTTGGAAGTATAGGGACCAAAATTAACATTTTAAAAGTATAGAGATCAAAATGAACCAAAACTAAAAGCATAGGGACCCAAGTAGTATTTCAACCTTACAAATATATACATGTATCATCATATTTCGAACGTAGCTGATTTGGTTAATATATATTTCATCGATCAAGAAGTAAGAAATTAAAAAAAAAATCTCACTATGTGTCAATAATGATTACTACAATCATCTTCGTTCAATAATTATAAGGTAGGAACTAAACTATCAGTATCTTAAAAATGGAGATAAGTACCTCATTTACCAAACTATACTCAAATTAAGTACAATGTATGGTCATGTATTTATTCATATATATTATTTCATGTTTTTTTGACATCATTTCAACTGAAATTCATCATTTTAACACTACAAAAGTATTTCATTAATGAAATGCAATATAACATACATAAGTTGAGGACAACATTTAATTCTTTTGGTTGTTTCTTTTCGGACCTTATAATAATTTAGAAGATTCCTTATTATATTAAGCTATTTATATTTTCAATTTATAGGAAGATGTAATTATCATTCTACTATATAATAATTGAATGAAGAGTATATTTTTTTTTTCTCCTTCCCTCTACTTTGCCAGATAAGTCAAATCAAATTTATGGGTTTAATTCTACAGATTAAATGTTTTGAACTTTACTTAGTGGAAATGCTTATTTTATTAATTTTAATTTAATTGGTGTTTTTAAATAGATTATAGAGAAATTAATATAAACATAAAAAAATATCAAACTATTTACAAATATAGAAAATTTACTATTTATCGACAGAATTCTATCGTTATCTATCGCTCAAGCGATAAATTTCTATCGCGATCTATCGTTGATAGTAAAAAATTTCTATATTTGTAAATAGTTTTGACTCATTTTTCTATATTTGAAAACAACCCTAGATTGTAATTAGTTCGCAAACATTTTTAACTTCATTTTGAGAATCTAATAGTTTATCTTTGATTTGAATTTGATAATATTTCTTAAAAAATGTCAATTAGATAGTAACACTAATATTGATTTATTTAGCAAATTATAGTGACAAAGACAATTATTTCCATGATTGGAACTACTCTACCTATAAGTAGAAGATTAGACTTTAACCTAAAAATACTACTCTATTCAACTTCACTAAAATCAAGTTGCTAAAATAAATACTCAAGCCTCATACCAAAGAATTTCCTAAAAAAGAAAATATATAACAACTAAAAAGCCAAAAACCAAATTTGTTATTCTAACAAACCTTAGTTTTTTTTTTTTTTTTTATCCTTGATTTTCAATTTTTAAAAAACAAAAATCATATATGTTTAGTTTTTATTTTCTATTTTTTAAAACGAAAAATCCAAAACATGTTGGATAATTGTGTTTTTGTTTATAAAAAATAAAAACAAACTAGCTTTTTAGTTTCATAATTTTTATGATAATAAAATAAAATTATTCTTACACTATTTTTTTACTATATTGAAAAACATATTTGGTTTCCATTTAAAAACTTAATTTTTAATTAAGAATTTGAAATTTGTGTTTGGAATTTGAAAATCCAAGAGATGATTTACTTGTGTTATGTAAAATCCGAAAAAAGAAAAACTAAATTTAATATAATCTATAACAATGGCGGGTAGAAGATCAAACTTTCAACTTCTACAATAAAAGATCATCCTAATTATCACTTAACTAGACTCATTTTTGTCCAAATTTTGTTATTATAATTCTTTTTAAAAAAATTTCACACATAAAAAAAAATGTCAAACTATTTATAGAAAATAGCAAAAAAAAAAATATTCTATCAGCATCTATGAATGATATACTTCTATTATTTCTATAACTGATAGACCCTACTAGACTTCTATCCTCATCTATCACAACTATCCAAAAAAATTTGTTATTTTGTATAAATATTTTTCTTTATTTTATTAATTATTATTATTATGATTATTATTTATCTTCCAGCTCTCAAATGGCTGTACTAAAAATACTGAAAAAAAAAAAAAAAGATAAAAAGAAGAATAGGAAATAAAACATGGAAGAATAATTATTTAAACAAGACATAGAAGGCCAAGGTTGGCGCATATATATATATATATATGGAGAGAGAGAGAGAGAATGTGAGGCATTATTTAATTTGTGAAGAAACAGTGTAAGTTTAGTAAGCAGAGAGTTGAGTTAGTAATAAAAGCCAAACCAGAAGAAGCAAAGAAAGAAGCTAAGAAGAAAATTGAAATGAAGAAGCAAGAAGAAAAACAAGAACAAGAAGAAGGATGCCAGATTGAAGCCATAGGAATCACCTACAAGATCCAAATCCATAACTCCAAATCCCCATTTTTCAATATCTTCTCCACCGCAAAACCCACCCTCCGCCACCGCCACCGCCACCGCCACGTCCTTTCCGACGTCAACTGCCAAGCCAAATCCGCCCAAATCCTTGCCATTGTCGGCCCCAGCGGCGCCGGAAAATCCACTCTCCTCCAAATCCTCGCCGGCAAAACCACCCCTCACGGCGGTTCCCTCCTCCTCAACCACTGCACCGTCGACCCCTCCCATATCAACCGAATCTCTGGCTACGTCCCTCAAAAGGACTCCCTCTTCCCTCTCCTCACCGTCGAAGAAACCCTGACCTTCACCGCCAGGCTCCGCCTCTCCCTCCCTTCTTCCGACCTGACCGCCAAGGTTACCTCCCTGATCCACGAACTTGGATTAACCCACGTCGCCCACTCCCGAGTCGGCGACGACCGAGTCCGTGGAATCTCCGGCGGCGAGCGGCGGCGTGTTTCAATCGGCGTGGAAGTGATTCACGACCCCAAAGTGCTTATTCTTGACGAACCCACTTCCGGACTCGACAGCACTTCCGCTTTTCAGATCATCGACATGCTAAAAACCACCATGGCCGAAGCTCAGCGAAGGACCATTATTCTTAGCATCCACCAGCCTGGATTCAGAATCGTGAAGCTTTTCGATTCCATTCTCCTTCTCTCCAATGGCTGTGTTTTACACCATGGCTCTGTCGAACAGCTCGGACTCAACCTCACGCTAATCGGCCTCCAACCTCCCCTTCATCTCAACATCCTCGAATTCGCCATTGAATCCATCGAAACCATCCAACAAACCCCAAATCAAACCCAATTATTAATTCCTCAATCCCAATTAAAACCCCCTAAATTCACTCTGCAGCAGCTCTTTCAACAATCCAAAGTCATCGACGAGGACACCATCAAAATCGGAATCCACAAATCAATCCCTCACCATTTCGCCAATTCCCCATTCAAAGAAACCGCCATCCTCATGCACAGATTCTCCAAGAACATAGTCAGAACAAAGGAGCTTTTCAGTTGCAGAACAGTTCAAATGTTGGTATCAGGACTTGTTCTTGGTTCAATTTTCTACAATCTCAAATTCGATTTACTGGGTGCTGAAGAACGCGTGGGATTATTCGCTTTCATACTCACATTTCTGTTAACAACCTCAATCGAAGCCCTCCCAATTTTCTTACAAGAAAGAGATATTCTAATGAAAGAAACCTCTTCAGGGAGTTACAGAGTATCCTCATACGCCATAGCCAACGGATTAGTTTACCTCCCATTTCTACTAATCTTAGCAATTTTGTTCTCAATCCCTTTATACTGGCTGGTGGGGCTGAACAGAAACGTAATAGCGTTTCTTCATTTCATGCTGCTGATATGGCTGATTCTATACACGGCGAATTCAGTGGTGGTGTGTTTCAGTGCATTAGTACCGAATTTCATAGTGGGGAACTCAGTGATATCAGGGGTAATGGGATCGTTTTTCCTGTTCTCGGGGTACTTCATATCGAACCAGGAAATACCAAAGTATTGGAAATTTATGCATTACATATCGGTGTTTAAGTACCCATTTGAAGGGTTTTTGATAAACGAATTTTCGAGGTCAGGGAAGTGTCTGGAAATGATGTTTGGGGAATGTGCAGTGAGAGGAGAGGATGTGCTGAAGGAAGAAGGGTATGGAGAAGAAAGCAGGTGGAGGAATGTAATGGTAATGGTGGGTTTTGTTTTGATTTACAGATTTGTTTCTTATGTTATTCTCAGATTTCGATGCTCCCACAAGAAAACTGGTTTTGTTTAACAGAGATGAAGAAGATGAAGAAGATGATGAAGAAGAAGAAGAATATCTCTCTCTCTTCACGAGTTTGGGTTTGAAAAGATGCTCAGTTCACGTGGTAATGTTAATTGTAGCTAAAGGTTATACTCACACGTGTTTGTTTGTTTCGTGGAATTTTTTTTCTTTTTCTAACTACTACATATGTAAAATTTCTTTTAAATTAACATTTTGGTGTGTGATTTTAAAGGATTTGTTGTCCTATGTACCTTGGTTTAATTTGATTCACATATATATTTTTTTTTTTGGAGCTTTGATTTGATTTTTATGTGATTTAGGGGTGTTTCGCCTCCAATTTAGAATATAGTCAGAGTGGCTATAAATAGATTGTTTGAGAGGTTAAAATGTAATCAGGATTACTAAGAATTGAAATGAGATCGTAAAATGTAAAAACGGTGGAAAAGAGGATTTTGTTAAAACTGTCCGAACTAAATAGGTTTAGTATTACAAATGGACTCAAAATGCTCAATCCAAACATGAGTTTTGGATTACATTACCATCTAAACTCATTCCAATATGGTTCCTCGAACAACCCTTAATAGTTGTTCAGGCATGTGTTAAGAAAATGGGATAAGTGTTTTTTAAACCTTCGTTTTGTTATAGTAATACAAATTACAACTTGGTTAAAATAATTAATTCTCACTCCTTTTAATATTCTCAATATTCTCATTCGATGACAATTAACTCCAACAACAACTACGGTTAATACTTTTGATTTTATGTCTAGTAAGATTTTTACTTTTGAATTTTACATTTAAAAGTTTTACGAAGTTATTGGATATAAAATTGAAAGTGTAAGGTGCTATATTAGACACAAAGTTTAATTTTATATCTAAAAAATTCACGGACTAATTTAAAAAAATGTTGAATATGTTTTAGACTTATTAGTATTAGATTAGTTAAAAAACTTATTTTATATTTTTAAAATTTAAGGACTTAATGGACACAAAAATTAAAAGTTATACGTTAATTTTTTTTAATAAACTTTCCTTTTAATCAAATGGAACCTAAACTTTTATAAATGTTACCTGTTCCATTTTCACTCTACATCAGTTACTAATTTTAACCAAATGCAAAGTAAAAATCTTGATAATTAACTTACAAATTTCAATAATATCAAGTTTTGAATAAATTTAAGTTTGATTGATGCATAAATAAAAAAAAAAACTAATGAAAAACTATGTAACTCACAATTTTGAACACAAATATAATTCTAATGTTATTGTTGTTTCAAATTTTGATATATTTTTTTTGTATGTGTAAATCGAGTTTTTGTACGAACTACCCAATTTTGAAGGCATTCATGCAGAATTACCTAAAAACTAATAAAATTAAAACCAACAAAATCAGTTAAGAATTTTTTTTTTTTTTTTTGTGAGTGACAGATATAATAATTAGGCCCAAAATATTAACAAATATAGTACTAAAAAATATTACAAATATAATAAATTTTAGATCTAATGAATCTATAAATGATAGACTATATGGTTATAGGAATTTATTAGTGATAGACTATATCAATGGTTGAAGTCTCACTAATGCTATATATTATTTATAAACTTTGCTATATTTTCAATTTTTTAAAAATGTGCTATACACTTAACTATTATTCTATTATTATCCTAAAGTGCTATATATTGAATTACCTCTTTTTTCTTTTTTGAACAAAGACAAAAGAGAACCATCCCATGAGCGTGGTGGATTGTTTCTCCCATACCCTATGACCGGCGATTACGCCGGTGACTACTCCGGCTACGAATCCAGTGGCAATGAATACGGATATGTAATTCCATTCCAATTCATCCTCTGTTTTTTCCTCTGACATTCTTGTGTCTGAAGATGGTCGAATCACAGTTTCACATCCATTCGGCAAAGGATCTCCGCATAATCCTTCGTTACCCACAAAGGAATCTGGTGGGAATGTTTGAATTTGAGCGCCGATGGGGATCATCCCCACCAACCGATTGTAGGAGAGATTTAGTACCGATAGAAACGTCAATCCTGCAAGCTGTGAAGGGATTTTGCCACTGAGAGAGTTTGTCGAAAGGTCCAAAGACCCCAGCTGGCTCAAATGTCCTACAGATGAAGGAATCTCACCGGAAAAAGAACTATGTGACAAGTTTAGAACATAAAGCGCCCTGAGTTCTCCGATTTCTGCAGGTATATGGCCATCGAAGCGATTGCAAGAGAAGTCAATGGATGTGAAGACAGTTAAGATTTTGGTGAGTTTCATTTCTTGACCTTTGCTTGTAACTGTTACTGTATCTTGATAATTCACATAACTGAATCTGAAAAAATCAAAGCGAAGGTGATTAGCTCTTGATTTGCTATATTCTTCCCCATCCACCATTGCTTTCCACTTTATTAACTCTTTTCCAGGTATATCACCACTGAAGCTGTTTCCAGATAGGTCGATAATTTGCAAGCTAATCCAGGAGCCACTGCTTGCTGGACATCCAATCTTTCCATGAAATTGGTTCGATCGAAGAACAAGAATACGCATGGTGGATATGTTCTTCAATTGACATGGAAATATATCGTGTATCTGGTTATTCCCAATGTCTAAAACCTCCAAATCTCGGCAATTCGATAACGAACTAGGTATTTGCCCTCCAATTTGGTTTTCACTGAGATCAAGAGTTCTTAGACCGCACATACTTGGAAATGTATTAGGAATAAATCCTTCGAATGAGTTTCCTTTCAGATTTAGTACCACTAGATTTGCAGTCATTTTTGTAAGACACTGGGGAAACATGCCATCCATTCTATTATGAGATAAATCCAGTATCTTAAGATTTATAGATGTGCATAGGGATTCAGGAATAGTACCTTGAATTTGATTTCTTGATAGAGAAAAATATACTGCATAATGGATGTACTTTCCGATATCTAGTGGAATAATAGAACTGAAACTATTGTTGGAGTAATCCAAATAATAGGCAGATGGAGCGAAGAATGTAAGTGGTCCTTGAAATTTGTTTGAATGGAGGTCAAGAAGGTTCAAATGGGAAGAAATGTTCTGTGGCGAGCCTTCGAAACTCACGAGAGAGTTGTGAGAAAGATTTAAATGACGGAGACTTGTAAGTTGCCAAATCCAGAGAGGTATTTCTCCTTGAAGTTCATTATCAGAGAGATCAAGATTGACAAGGTTGGATTGGTTTTTCAAGAAGTCAGGAAACCTTCTTATTTTGCAAGAAGCCAACTCTAATACTGTCATTTGAGGCAAGGCAGAGAAGGTAGAACTTGAGTCAATGTTTTCTGTTTCAACTGATAGGTTGTTGCTTGACAATTCAAGTCTTGATAAATTCTTCAGTTGTTCGAACATGTTCAGATTCAACTTTCCAGAAAGTTTGTTGAAAGAAAGTGAGAGAATCTTAAGACCTCGTAGTTCGAAAAATGAAAACGGGAATGGACCTTCTAATAGATTGCTCTGCAAATGTAGGGCATCAAGTAAGAAAGACGACACGTTGGAGAGGTCCTTCAAACTACCATTAAATTTGTTGTAACTGAGTTGAATCTTCTGGATTGATTGGAGATGGAATAGAGATAAAGGAACATTTCCAGTGAGTGAATTGTTACGTAATTCAAGACTAACTAGATTGGAAAGCTCTTCCCATTTAGTGGAAAGCAAGGTACCATTCAGCAGATTATAAGCAAGCCTTAAGACAACAAGATTCTTCAATAACGAAAATGATGGAATTCGACCAACAAATCTGTTCCTTGAAAGATCCATATATGTAAGTTGTGTGAGCTTTGCTATGGAATTTGGGATCAATCCACTAAACATGCAACTTTCCAAGTCTAATATGGTCAAGTTCTCAAAAGACCCAATAGTTTCTGGCACTGTCCCAGAAAAATTTGTGCTATGGAGGATCAGAGTTTGAAGGGGCCCATTGAATTGAAACTCTGGAAGAGAACCTTGCAGCAATAAATTATTAGATAGGTCCAGAGTCTGAAGATTTGGTACCTTGAATAGGCTTTGTGGAAATTCTCCAAGCAATTCTGAATTGCTCATGTTCAGTGAAGTCAAATTAGAGAACTCTGCAAAATTTTCAGGAACCAGGGAGGTCAAGTTGTTATTATCTAAATGAAGAACTGATAGATTCCAAAGCTTCACGAGGGAGGAATCGAGAGGTCCGAAAAGAAAACATCTCGACAAGCTCAACACTCTCAGATTAAGTAGTGAAGATGATAAGACCTTACACCACTCCCTTCCTTCTGCTGATAAATCTACACCATCTAGAACTAGCTCTCTCAAACTGTTCAAATTCTGAACAAGAGTAGCCAAATTCGGATTCTCGAGTTTCGGTCGAAAAATTCGTAAGGTGGAATATGAGCTAGAAAGATCAAGACTAACCAACCTTGTTAAGCTTGAAATCCCAACAGGAATTTGGCCTCTGAATCCTGAATTAGACATATTAAGCACACGCAAATTGGAAAGTCTTTCGAATCCGAACGGCATCGTTGAATTGAACCGATTCCGAGCCAAGTTCAGATTTTGCAAGAACCGAAGACTGAAAAGACTGCTTGAATTGTCGATCCCGCTTGAGATAAACTCATTGCTCAAATCAAGGCCTATAACACAACCGTCGTAGCAGCTTACACCGATCCAATTACAGTAATCAACATTTTCAGTCCATTGCTCCAGTTTCATGGACATGGAAGAATTGTATACGAGATTATTCTTCAGTTTGGCCAACAGAGATTGCTGATCCTCAGGACATCGTCCATACACCACATTAGCTTCGATATCAAGTAATATGGAGCATATGGGTATTAAAAGAAGCCATGAAAGTAGCAGATTCCTCATTGGAATAATATATTTGTGGGATTTAATAAAAAAAAGAACTTATGGCATGGAGATTTATATATCTCAAGTAATCGTACATTTATGAGAAGAAATGTGACGCTTCTACTATACCCAAAAAAAAGTACATTGACCACAAGCTCCAAGTCGTCAAACGGGTGGCTTTTCAATTGGTGTTTTATTACATTTAGAAGAAAAGAAAAAATAAATTTTGACTTTGAATTCATTTAAGTTACATCAATTTTAGGGAGTCCTAAATTTTTAATTTTGTAAAAGGGAAATTATTTTAAATGGTAAAATTGTTGAAAATATTTATAAATATAGCAAAATGTCATAGTTTATCAGTAATAGACTGTGTTTATCCGTGTCTATTCGTGATAGATGATAGTAGTCAATCTGTGTTTATCATTGATACATAGTGATATTTTGCTAAATTTGTAAATATTTTAATTTAATGCGCTGTATTTGAAAATGAATTTAAAAGTCAGCAGCTGGTTGTGTGAATAAGGGAAACTAAGATTAACAACCTTGGATTTGACTTTTCTAACTAAATGGATGGTTGTCAATCTATTAGCCTCGGGGAAAAATTAAATGAAGAAATTTCAAAGGATATTGCAATTTTTAACCTAAAAATTTTTTAGCTCACAAAGTTAATCTCTCTTTTAAAAACTACCTTTTTTTTTTTTATATATATACTTCTTTCTTACTTTGTGAGATTTTAAGTGAAGGGTCCCACGTGGTGAAAATACCATTTGTTTGTCTACAATTTTACCTTTTTCTAATATAACTTTTCAAATCAATTTCAATTTTAAACATTAAACTTCATTTTTTTTTCATTTTGTTTTTCATGTTTTTGATAAGTTTTCACTTATATTTATCGTAGATTTGTTGTTATTTTTAAAAGAAAAAGTGGAAAATAAAATTTCATTGGGATTTATTGTAAGGATTGAAAATTTTTTGGTAAAAAAAGTTTTTACCTAAAATTTTCTTTAAATTTGAAAATTGAGGGAAATTTTATCAATTTCAATTCTTACCAGAAATTAAACTAACTTAAACTTACAATAAAAAAGTTGAGTTGGAATTGGGTAAAAAAAAATTAATTAATTTGAGGAAAATTTTATCAATTTCAATTCTTACGAAAAATTAAACTAAGTTATGTTCGCTTTGGCAATATTTTAACTTTTAATTTAATAGAGTTGAGCAAGTATATAAAATTAGTTAAAAAAAAAAAACTGAAATTATAATCTAAAATATCAAACTATTTATAAATTCTATGAGCGATAGACGCGATAGAATTCTATCGCGGTCTATCACTGATAGATTGTAAAAAAAAATTTATATTTGTAAATAATTTGACTCATTTTTCTATATTTGAAAATAACTCTTAAATATTATATTGAAAAATAAAATAAAATAAAATAAATAACTAAAAGTTATATTAGTTTGGATTTGAATGACAATGTAATTTGGCCCAAGGAAAGCTGAATAGCCCATTATGTCTTCCATTACAGAAGCGGAAGAAAAAGCTCATTCGGTAGAAAAACCAAAGGAAACGAAAGCATCCCTTGAGAGCTGAGAGTTGAAAATGGAGCTTCAAGATTTTGCGCCAATTTTTGGGGAACCCACCAGAGTGGAGTGGATAAACAGGGGTTCGCTTCCTTTGCACCAATTTTTGTTCCATGTTTATACTCCAAATCCTTCGCAACTCAGATTTCTTGCTACTGATTTCCATTCTAACACATGGGAATCCACCAAATCAGCTTTGCAGCTTGAGGATATGGTGGGCATCTTTAATTCTCCCTGTATGTGCTCTCTTTTCTTCTTTGATTTCTAGTTATTTATTGTTCGTTCTTCTTTTTCCTCTTACCAAATGATGAAATGGGAAAAATTTTAGAATTGATTGGTGCTCAGAGCTGTATTATTTTATGTAATCTTTGATACAGAGAGATGACATTGGAATTGGAGGGGCTTTTTCAGAGTTTGTTAATTATATTGTTGCTTCCATGAATTTTGGAGATGTAAGGCTTTGTATGGAAGGACAATCGGGGGAAGATGGTAATCTTCTTAATATTTAACTAATTCAAATTCTCTTTCCCATTCAAATATGTTTTGAAATCCCTTTTTTTTTTCCTTTTGCTTTTGCTTCTACAGGTGCAGCATGTGTCAAACTAATTGCTCAGAAATCAAAAGGAATGCCTGTTTTTTCCATTTCTCTAACCAAACTCATTGGCTCTGCTGCTTCTGAAGCTATGGCAACTCTGTCCTTGGGACTCTTTAACTCATTAAAACACAAGGAATGTTCACTTATAAAAGGTTTTCATCGCTTATCTATAAACTGCCTAATATATTTTATGTCAGTCATATACGTTGATTCTATTGAGTTAAAAGAAATGCATTAGAGTACCTAATTATGGTTTCATTCATATGTGATGGTTTGTGTAAGTCTGCATCTAAATGATTACTTTTTATTCATCTAATTTTAAAAACTATCTAATTCAGTCAAGCTGATTTGGAGTAGGGGAATAAACACAGTACTGTCAGTCAAATCTGTCTTAGGGAAGCTGTTTCTTTTTGGTCTCCCATTGGTTTTGTAGGACTGGCTCAAATATCATCAGCAAACTGCTTGGAAATTACATTGTACAGCAAACTATATGTGTACATGGTTTTAGTTTTTCTTTATTTATTTATTGTTTTCGTAACCTTTGGTAGCATAGTTTGATGTAATTTTCATATATAGGTTATATTCAGAGCATGGTTTTTTCTCAGAAATATTCAATTTTTAGCACATTTGCATTGGAACTTAGCTTCTGTGACATTGACTTTTCTCCTCTACTGTTCTTTCAGAACAAGAGCACTCCCTTCAGTTGACAACCCTGATTTCAACTGAAAAGGTATATCCATCTACATCTCGCACCACTGTAAATAAATATTATATATGGTGTTGGACACTTTTAGTCTTGTACTTATAGATAGACTTCTATTGTTTTGAAATACCTTGCATAAATCAGGCTTAGTTTTGCACTATGTCCTGTGTAGCAGGGTGGGGAAGGACAGATAGCAGAGTGGGGAGGGGCAAGGGTTGGCCAGACAAGATTATTTTTTAAAAAATTATTATTATTAATTATTATATATATATATACACTGAAGTCAGTTAGAAGAAGGTTGGCTACACCATCCATTCTGCCAATCAGTTAGGTATGCACCATGCATAATCGGCCTCTGACCATCAATCAGTTGGCAACCATTGGTGGTTTGGTCAGGTCCAGGAAGGTTCTCTACTTGAAATCTAAGTTGGTAGGCCTTCCTTATACTTACACTAGAAGGACTAATAACAGGGTAAAAAGGGAAATATAGGGATAGAAAATGGTGGAATTAGTTAAATAGAAATGGGATTGCAGGGTCCTGTAACTACCATTGGGGGAAGGGCATTTGGATTTTGGAGTAGGAAAGTGGAGTAAAGATAGAGAGGTTTATGGTTAGTTTCTTTAGAAAAATAGAGGAATGGTTGAATTCTTCTGAAGTTGTACTGTAATATTCAGAGACCTATTGCATGCTTGTGAAAATTCAATTTCATGAAACTTAATTTGAACCTATTGATACTTCTAATTAGTGCTTTTCTATTTCATATTTCGTAAATGCCAAATGCTTGTTCATCTCGTTTGCTTAACAATAGTCAAAACAGTCTTCATACATCAATGAAAATGTTTCTTATGAAAAAGGAGAAAAAGAAAAATGCAAAACAGTCAAGCGAAAAATAAAAACAGGATAATACACAATACAATGATAACACAAGCTCTTCTCTCCCACAGCCTCTCTTATAACATGATTCAAACAGCTAACTCTGGTCAATATTGTTTCCTGTTATTAGTTTTGCATGTGTTTTGTTGACTTTGCGTTTGAAACTTATATTTATAAAATTTCAATAAGAAAAAAAAATTAAAAATAAATAACACGAATGGTCTTTATATCTCACTTATTCTGTCATCTTACATTTGGCTTTATTGGGTTCAAATTAAAGCTATGGTCATTCTTTTTCAACATGATTGGGTTGGGGGAAAGGTGTAGTTACAACCGTATTTTAGTCAAAATTGGATTACCTAGAATTTCGGAACATTTTCTTATTTAAAATTATATTTCTTTGTCAATGTCAGGAAAAGAACGATAATTTTCAAACTCAGCTCGGGCAATATAGAAAGAAACAGAAGTTGCAAAATATGAATGCCTCAAATTCTCCAGGTGTATTCCTATGATCAATCAATTTATAAGGTATTATGAAATTATATATTATATAGATTAAGGACTGATTGAATTTTTCTGTTCTTCATAGACAAGTCTGTTGTTCATAATATTGGCTCAACAAATGTCACCAATCGAGTGGTGCCAGCACATCGGAGGTCGGTTTCTCAAAGTTACATTCACCACATGTTCAATTAATTTATTCCCAATACTAATAGATGTACTTAGCATCGTATTTGAACAGGGCAAAAACTAGGGGTGCTCTTCTACAAGACTCTGAAGATGACAATGGTAGGTAGGACTCAGAGAAGTTGAATGTCTTGGATCCAATCTAGTTTTGTGCATAATTTTGATTTCTGAAAAGCTGCTTTACCCAATCACTCTCTTCCCTATGAACGGAAAAAATTCTCGTGGTATCGAGTCCCTCAAACGTTGGTTAAAATGGAATGGGAAATCCGTGTTTAATGTGGACTGTGGAGTCAGAGTCGAGAGGCTATCTCCTATCTGCAGTTATTCCAAAGATTTAAAACTTCTGTTTCTTCTCAGCAAGTTTTTTCTTTTAATCTACACTATTAGAGCTGTTACTTCCGTTTTTCCATTTCTTCTTTCAGAACAAGAGCGCTCCCTCCAATCGACATTCGAGGAAAAGGTATGCTCGGTCTCTCGTCCCCTTTATAAATAAACTGTTGTCTTGAGATACCTCAAAATTGGTAAAGTATGGCCTTTGGAGTTTATTTTCATATTGCTTATAAATCTTTGAATTTATTTTTGAAAATGTCAGGAAAAGAAACAGGAGTTGCTAAATACAGATGCCTTGCCCAATGTAGACGGGTTTCAAGAGTCTACTGGTATGCTTTTTATGATTCTAAAATATGAGCTTATTAGATTTTAGAGTTCAAAAATACTTTTGGTCCCTGAGCTTTCACGAAAGTACAATTTAGTTCCGAAACTTTAAAAGTAACGATTTAATCCATGTACTTTTAAATTTGTACCAATTTTAGTCTCCATGATGAAAGTTTTTACTAAAATTATGTCAATTTATATTACATGATGACTTCGCCTTTATAGTTTATATGTAAATTTGATTATAGATTAGTTTATCAATCTACACGTGTAAAAAATTTCATTAAACCTTAATTATATTTTTCACCATAGACTTAATTCTTTCTTACAAATTCTAAATTACAAGGACTAAATTGTTACTTTTTAACGTTTAGGGACTAAATTGTTATAAATTTGTAAGTATAACAACTAAATTGTTACCAACTAAAGTTCTGAGTCTACATTGTTACTTTTATGCTAGTATAGGGATCAAAAGTGTTTTTTTTAATTATTTGCTTCGCATAATCCATGATTGAATTATCTTATTCTTAGCAGACAAATCTGTTGTTCATGACATTGGCTCGACAAAAGTCACCAATTGTGTCATGCCAACGCATCGCAGGTCTGTTTCTTGACTAAATTAACCTAATTTTGTTTGTTCTTTTCCCCCAACGCTGGTAAACATACTCTAGCATTGTACTTGGGCAGGGCAAGAACACGAGGTGCTCTTCTCCAAGATAATAAAGACGACCATGGAAGGTAAAACCAGACACTTTCGATGTTGGGTCCTTAGGTTTGATATGGAGTAGGTAAACAAAGTTATAGAGACTAAAATCAACCTGTGGAAAACTTTATATTATCATATGAGTTTAACTCACAACACATGCTGTTTTTAGTATCTGAAAATCAATGGATCTTGTTGGGAAGGTTTGAATATTATTATTTTAGAAAATAACATTGAATTTAAGATCACAATTCAATTTCCAATATATTAGGTTTTACATTTGGTTCTTGAAAATTTTAAACTTTTATTTCTAGAAGTATTGACTTTTTTAAAAATCAAAAGTTTCTTCTGAAAACAAAATTTGGAAGATGAATAATAAAATGACTTCATTGAGGTAAGGATAATCATAAATCTTACCATATTTAAAAGCGTTTTAAGGAGAGAATTTTTAAATATTTATTTTACTCTTCGTTTTTTAGTATATACCTATTTTACCATTAATTTTAATGATTGATTATTAATTTTTCATTTTAAAATATAATCAAATAAGAGTAAAACTTCCTTTATAATTGGTGACCAACAATTTTTCAAACAAATCAATTAATTAAAGTAAACAAATTTAAAGAAATAAACAATTATTAATAGTTGGTTATAAATTATAATTAAAGTACAAATCAAAAATGTTTTATTTTAAAATCATTCTCAAAACATTATCCCACACTTTCTCGTGCAATTAGAACCATCCAAATTTTGATATGACAAAAATGAGATAAACATAAAATCTGCCCACCATTATTGCAACAAGCAACTCACTCACTTTACTTTTAATGCCTCTTTTTGAAAAAGCCTGCCAAAAAAAAAAAGGACTAATATAATAGTACTAATATAAGTGGTCCAAATTTCATTAATGGAATGATATGTGACATCCACATAGAGTGAAACGATCAACTAAAAACATTAGAGGTTGGAAAATAACATTACATGTTGCATGAATAATCACTATAAAATGTAACTCTAGGGGTGAATAGGGTTCCTTTAAGTTAATGAAAATTTTTTCCTAATGTGAGTCCAATTAAGCAAGTCAATAAGCTTTTTGCTAATAAGTAATTTAAATAATAATTTCATGCAAATAAATTCAACCCAAAGTAATGAAGAAATTAAAAATAACACTTTATAGCATCCTATTTAATTTCAACAAGAAGATTGGTATATGATATGGAATTTTAAGAACTACCAATCTCAATAAATAATTATGAGCAATTGATTTCAAGAATTTAAAAGTGCAATTAATTTCATGCAATGAAATATAATAACAAAAATTAATTGCAAAAATAAATAGAAGAGGGATAGAGAAAATAATAGTGGAAATTTATAGTGGTTCGGCACAACCGGCCTACATCCACTTCCCAAGCTCCTCTTGGGTATGTCACTACGAACTTGACTCTTTCCACGGCTTAGAGTCGAACCGTTACAACGTTTCTTTTCCGAGCTCAAGAACAAACTCGATCCTTTCCACGGTTGAGGATCAAACCGTTACGACCACTCTTTTTAGGGATCAAGAGCAACCCTTACAATGGATTTGGAAATGAAGAGCAATATGAGAAAACTCTCTCAAAGAGTAAATTTACAAATTTGAAGCACTCAATAAATCAATCCTCATAATACAATAAATCTCTCTCAAAAATTAGATGAAAAGAATAAAATTGAAGTTTTGAGAGAATAACAATGATGACTTTGAGGATTGTAAAAATATGTAAAAATTGTTGTAGTAATTTGGAGAAGATGAAGTGTTTAAAAAGAGATGATAGGTGAAAACCACATTAAATTTGGACCATTGGATGATGTTAAAAGAAAATTGAATGGTAGAGATTTAAACTCAACTAGCCGTTAGACATAAACATAAAATATTATTAAATTCATTTTCTTTTAAAAGCAACTAGCCGTTAGACACAAACATATATAATAATATTAAATTCATTTTCTTTTTAAATTCATTTTCTTTTTAAAATCATTTTGTTTTTAAAACCAATCCAAGAATCAAAGCTCCATGTGTCACTTATCTATTGCTCAACTTGTCATCCTCTAGTAGGTCCACTTTGATGATTTGGCCACCACGTTATGGACATTGGGTATTTTTCTGTTAAGCTTGTTTTGGTCATATTTTCTTCGGTTGAACTCCGATTTGAGTGATTCAAATTGTGTTGGAACCGTTGTTCCAAGGTCTACACAATGGACATTTCAAAACACTCAAATTTTTAATAAATAAAAGCAGGTTTGTTATCATCAAAACATTAATTAATTAATTAATTAAAATAAATTAATTTGAAATTAAGGGCCAAAAGGCCAACATAAAATATATCCTAAATATAAGTTAATTGGTCGATTAAAATATTAATAAAATGTTGATGTCAATAAATGTTTCTAAAAAGATTATAAAAATAAAAAAAATTAAATATTTATAAAAAGTTTGTTGTTGTTAAACAAATCAACATGTATATTTTGTTGCTTAATTTTGTATGTTTCATGGATTTTTTAACGATATAACGGAAATGTCAATTCACAATTTTTGTCAATGTCGAACCTGTAAAAATGTAAAAATATCGATAAAAATACCATATAATATATATATATATATATATATTCTATTCTAGTGTCTAATTTTAATACACGTATGAATGTTAATAAATCTTTAAAGCATTCATTATTTTCGAAATTACCTTATCGATTATTTATTTATTTATTTGAAGTATAATCAAGGTTTAAAATATCGATGTCGATGGAAATATCAAAGTCTTAATTTTACGGATATTTCGATGAAAATTTCGATAAAATTTCGATTTTGATGAATATTTCTGAAAAAATTATAAAAACAAAAAATTTAAAAAATAAAATTTAAAATTAGTAAATATACATTTTATTATTTTTAAATAAGTAAACATATTTATTATTTATATAAAATTTATATTAGTGATATTTTGATGCTTATTTTTTTTGTATTTCGTGGATTTTTTTACAATATAATGAAAATATCGATTCACCTCTCATATCGATATCGAATCCATGAAAACGTAAAAATATTGATAAAAATATCGACGTATCGATAGAAATTTAATACTATGAAAGTATAATAGGGTAAAGGAATCAGTCACTCACGGGCTGGTATGCTACTTGAGAGAATATTCTTTTAACTTAAATATTTTGCCTCTGCAGTACATCACAGACCAATTATATATTAACACGTGGATGGTGGTAGTGTCATTTTAGTGACGCTCTCATAGTTTTATTAAATTGGGGCCTCACATGCAAAATGGCCGATCATTTCTTCATCCAGAAGAAAAAATAATAATAAACAAAATGAAATTAACTTTTTTTTCTTGAATTTTGAGTAATATATGTATTTAGTCTTCGAATTAAAAAAATAATAATCTTTTTTAAATGTCTATAAATTATTTTTATTTTAAATAATTAATATGATATTTTAAAGAGTTATTTTCGAATATAAAAAAAAAATAGTTTAATATTTTTTCTGTTTTAATTTATAATCTCTTACCATCATAAATAAAATATTTTAGTGACTTTTTAAATTTATTTTTAAAAATTTAAGAAGTAAAAAAAAATATGTATCTTAAATATTTAAAGGTCAACATATGTTAGTGTATGATAAATTAGCAATTTTGATCAAAATAATTACTTTGTAAATGTTAAAAGGGACTAAAATAACCATTTGGATAGTGTAATGGTAAAAAAAATGCTTGTTTTCATTTTCAAAGTTTATAAACTATAATAGATGTATCGAAAATAAAAAAAGGTGGGTAAATAAATTAGAAATTTCAAATGAGAGAAATATTTAATCAATTTTTATTTAAAAAAATGGATAGTTTTTGTTAAAATCTATACGTTTCTTCTCTCTTTTGTGTAAAATCCGTAAATTTTTACCGATATTTTGATATTTTTATAGTCATGACTCAATTTTATATATCTACAGTTTGATATCGACATTTTCATTATACTACACAAAATAATGATAAAATATTTTAAAAAATAACAACAAAATATAACCTAAAAATATAATATTATAATCAAGATTCGAAATATTGTTGTCAATAGAAATGTTGAGGTCCTGATTTTATAGAAATATAAATGTCGATGGAAATTTTGGAAAATTTTATGAAAATTGTTATAATTAGTTAATAAAACTTTGATTGTGTTGAATTAGACTATAATTGACCATTTTTAATTATCATTTCAATAAATTTAGACAACATTTAAATGTATATTGTATAAAATGTCGATGCGAGAACAAAAAAATTTAAAAAGAAATGGAAAAAATTATAAAATAATATCAAATATTGATAATTAATTACAAAATTAAAGAAGACATGCAATATTTGCATAGAAAATAATTCTAAATGAGTTGTCATAAAATTAAACGTCGAATACAAAAAAGATCATCTTCCAGCATCTAATTCAGTATTTTGATAATAAAGCTGAAAATTAAGAAATATAACACATTGAAAAAGTTGAATATCGAAAAAAGATAGGAAAAAAATACATACAGAAAAAACATTATATATCCATAAAATGATATAATGTCGATAAAACGATATATCATCGATAAAACGGCAATATAAACAACAAATCGTGGATTTTCGGAGAAAAAAGTTGTTCCCAATATCTCTATCAGTTACTTGATTTTATGGATGTTTTGGTGATATTTTGACGAAATGTCGAGATATTTTTCATCCTTGGTTGGAAGTGATATTAGCAAGTGAAACTATACAATTGGCGTATAATCATGACCATAAAACTGAAGAAAAAAAATTGAACGAAGCCAACGTAGCTAATTCTTTAAAAAAATTAAAAATAAAATAAAAACTCAAAATTGCGAGGTTTCTCAAAATTTTGAAATTCTCCCTGTTTCGACAAAATTTAGAGTCCTCTTGAAATCTTACACTATGACTATAACAAGAACTCATTTAAAAAGTATAAAATGTTTAGGGTTGTTTTCAAATATAGAAAAATAAGTCAAACTATTTACAGATATAGAAAATTTTCACCGGCAATATAACTCTATCTCGGTCTATCAATAAATTTTTTCTATATTTGCAAATAGTTTGATATTTCTTTTTTTGTTTATAATTACATTTTATAAATAATTTTATTGACACTTTCATAAGATTTGAGACTTCGACATTGTCGTCTATGTCAAGATTTTAAATATGGGTAAAGATGGTGGATAAGCTATTTTGATAGACTTTTTTTTCCATTCTTTCATATTTTTAATCAATTTTGATAATTTTAAAAGATAAATAAATAATATTATATATCAAAATGGTGTTATGAAGTCAAATATTGTTTAGGTACAATTGAACTTTAAAAAAATATCATTAAGGTAAACATAAAAAAAAAATATCAATTTGGATAATCATTTTAATTTTTAATAGCACTTCTAAATTCAAACATATTCTTTCATATTTTTATTTGACACTAAAGTTAAGGTAGCTTTTTCTTTTGTAAAGCTATGATTAGACATTTGGACCCACTTCAAGTTGTGGTACCACTAACTTCATACTCACACATGCTTGCTCCCATTATATTTAAAACGATAAAAATTTGGATATGAACTCCTACTTTGGTGTAAACTAACTTTTGTTTAATTAAATTACGTGAGTAAAACTATGAGACAGTTGTAAATATAATAATCAGATTCAAAATATTAATATATATAACAATATGTTTTTTAAAATTATAAATATAGTAAAATCTATCAATGATAGACTTCTATCGCTGATAGACTTTTATGGTTTAGGTGGTCTATCACTGATAGACCTATCAGCGATATTATTATTTCAAAAATTGCTACCCATTACAATTATCCTATAACTATATATAATAATAGTTAGTGGGTTATTATAGTATGTGACATTATAATAGTCTATCTATAATTAAGATTTTTTTTTTTTATATTCGTGAGTATCCGGGCCAGCTTATTCGCACCTCGACTAATCTTACGGGACAATCCACCCGACCCTACAACAGGCGGACTGCCAACTTACCCGTAGGATATTAAATCCCAGGTAGGTGGCCACCATGGATTGAACCCACAACCTCTTAATCCTTTGGCTTTTTAAGACCATGTTATAATAATTTTTATTTGGAGTGTAAGTTATTTTAGTCAATGTTTAGATTATTTTTACTATTTTCATTGTTGTATTACATTTTTTATATATATACTTTAATTTAAGAAAGAAATTTGATAGCATTTTTTATGCTTCATTTTATAACTATATTAAAACTAAAAAAATGAATGGTAAAACTTTTTCAACTTTTTTTTGTAATTACATTTTTTTAATACTATAATATAATAAAGGAATTTGAATACACTTTTTTATACTTTATTTTTTAGAATGATACTAAAACTACAAAAGAAAAGGGTTAGGGTTAATTTTTTTTTTTACATTTTATTATACTTTAATTTTAAAAAATATTATTTTGTAATTTACTAGTTCTTAATTATTTTATATTTGAGTGAAAATACAAGAATCATTTAAAATTATGTGAACATATTTCTATGTACTTAAACAAGCAAAAATCCAAACAAAAATTATTCAGGTGTCCATAAAAAAAAATACATTATATAGGTTCACTTTAGTTAATTGTGGGTTCACTATAGCTAAAGAAGAATTTTAAATAGTGTTTGTTGTAACTAAACAGGATTTTCAAATAGTCTTGACTGTAGCTAATTGTGGGTTAAAACAATTTCAACTATAATAATACGAGCTGAAACATTGGATGGACAATAATAGCCTACTCTACCCAACTCAACTTGGAGCCCAAACACCCCCTACAAATTTCTCTTTGAATTGCGTTCTAATTAAATAAATATTACTTGATTTTATTAAAAGGACATATATTCCAATATATGTACTTGTTATTTTGCTAACATAAATATAGTTTAGAGGTTAAGAAAGAATTTAAACCTTCAAGTCAAAATATACATAGCTTAGTAGGTACGTAAAAAAATAAAACAAAAATGTTTGATCCTTTAATCTAAAATATATATATATATATATATATATTTTAACCACAAAAAATATACTCAATAAAATTTATATAGAAAAATTTTTATAAATAGAAAAAATATCAAACTATTTACAAATATAGAAAAATTTATCAAACTATTTACAAATATAGAAAATTTTTATCGCTATTTATCGCCGTCTATCAATCACAGTAAAAAAATTTCTATATTTATAAATAGTTTTACTCATTTTTCTATATTTGAAAACAACTCATTTATATATAGAAAAAGCTTAAAATAATTTTAAAAAGGTAAAAATCTAAACCCTAAAATAATTTTAAAAGGTAAAAATCTAAACAAATCTCCCTACAAATATTAAGTCAAATTTAGAGATGTGGTGAAGATGTAGATGACTTTTCTCGTCCTCATTCTTGCCCTTTTACCACTTTTACCACTTTCCATCTCCCTGAATTTCTCCTTTTAATAATGAAACCAATAAAATATATTTTGAATAAAAAATTCAATTAAATTATTGGTTTCTACTTTCTAGTATGATTCTTCGTAGCCAAAGAGCTAAGAGGTTTTAAGTTGGTGACCACCTATCTAAGATTTAATATCCTACGGATAAGTTGGGATTAGTCAATATGTGCGTAAGCTGGCCCGGATATTTACGGATATAAAAAAAAAAATAGTATAAATCTTCATTTAAATGATTAATTCTGTACGAATTTTTCTTCAGCGGGTTAATTCCTTATTTAATATTTTTAAACTTCTTAAATTAAAGTATATATTAATTTACTTAATTATTCATACTTAAGAATTTAAAATTAGTTGACATATTTTTAGTGGGTAGATAATAATTAAACAAAAAGTTATAAAATAGTATTTATGGGCTGAGTTTTCAAACACACAAAAAATCAAAAGGCAAATTATTAGTTCTTTGGAATTAAATTATAATTTACCATTTTCTTTAAATTATAATTTTACCATTTTACCTTATATAAAAAGACAAAAAGTGACACAAACATGTTCTATACTGAAATTCCGTGGTCGTTGTTAATATCTTGTCCATTGTCATTACTAATATCAATCTACTTTTTTTTTTTATTGTAGTATTTAATATGGACATTTATTGTTATAATTTTATAAAAATACTTTTGGTTCTTGAATTTAGTTTGTAACAATTTAGACCTCATTTTGTAATCATTTCGTTTTCGAAAATTAAACTTATAGACATTACTTTAACCTCCAAATTTATTCATTTGTTACCTACTTTTTACCAATGATTTAAAAAATCAAGCCAAAATTTGAAAACTAAAAAAAATAACTTTAAAAAAATTATTTTTGTTTCTGGAATTGGACAAAGAATTCAACTATTATACTTAAAAATAAATGCAAATCAATGTAAGAAATATAAGAAATGAGGAGGAAATATACTTAATTAAAAAAAAAAAATGGTTACAAAAGGAGACCTTAGTTGTCCATATTCTTTCAAATTACAAATACAAAATTGTTACCTAAAATAGTAAATAAAAAAGGAAAATTTTTTAAAATAGAAAAATAAGGGAAACTATTAAAAAAAAAAAGCAAAATTTTTAGATAAATTTTTAAAAATAGAAAAATAAGGGAAACTATTAAAAAAGAAAGTAAAATTTTTAGATAGTTGTGATAGATGTTGATAGAAGTCTATCAAAGTCTATCAATGATAGAAATGATAGAAGTCCATCACTGATAGTGTTTTTTTTTACTATTTTCTGTAAATAGTTTGACATCAATTATCTATTACACGGTATAAACAGAGGAGTAATAATTAGATATAACACACGATCTCCTCTTTTTTATCTACAATTTAAAAATTTTATTTAAAAAAATAAAAATAATACATAACACATTCCTAACTAGTACCGTACAAGAGATGGGTAGAGTCCAACTACATCTAACCATTTTCTTAAACAAAGTTGGGTTTCGGGCGCCGCCGTCACACCCACTATCCATTCTTTTTTAAATGCCTTTAATGAGAAAAAGAAAGCCACTATTTGGGCATATACAGAAAAAAAAAAAAAAAAAAAAAAAAAAAAAAAAAAAAGGCCCTACCGTTGGATGATCTGAAATGTTCTTTCTAAATCTGAGGGAAATATCCATTGGACGGCTGAAATGCTTCAGAAAACCCTTTCTCATAACGCCCATAATTAATTCCACAAATTATCCAAGAAAACATATTTCGAATCTTTATATAAAAATCCTGTTTTATGAAAAAGAAAAAAAAAAACCATTAAATGTGGAATTATTAATTCAAACCACGGATCTTAACATAAACCGGAATGGTTTTTGTTTTTGTTTTAAAAACTTCAGCCTATAAACGCATTTTTCTACTTTATTATTTATCTTTTATCACTATTTTTAAAAATAAATGATAAATTTATTTAGATAATTGGCAAATTAATTTAAAAATTAGTGTAAAAATAAATTGGATTTAAGATTTACAAGATTACTCCAAATTTTATATAATATTTGGTAAATATTACAAGAGAAAATTTGTAAAGAGATAAGAATTGGTATAAAATTTAGAAAGATTTCATAATATTGAAAAAAATTATGTAGATCTCAATTAATGTCAGGCAAGATTATACCAAGAAAGCCCAAAATTTTCGATTTCTTTGGCTTTCTCAGTAAGATTTTGCCCTAGATGAACTAAAATCCACATAACTTTTTGAAATATTTTAGCAAAATTTGATTTTTTCCAAAATTTAAAAATGACATTGCAAGATCCATTTGGAAAAATCATTTAAATTATTGGTAAATCCATTTATTGGGTGTTAATTCTGACCAATGTAGAAATAAACTTAATTTTAAAAAATTACAATAATTACCATACAGACTTTCAATGTTAAGCTATTATCATTTTATTGTTAAATCGTCAATTCACCAAAAAGCTTAAGTTAGTAGATAAAGACAAATTTAATTATATATCACTAACATTCATTCTCATTTGTGGGCTTCAAATGTTATGATACCATGTTAAATCGTCAATTCACCCAAAAGCTTAAGTTAGTGGGTAAAGGCAAATTTAATTATATATCACTAACATTTATAGCATGGTTGGTTTAAACGGTGTATAAATTTTGACTCTTCAAACGAATTGTAACAATCACGTTAAATAATTTTTAATGGATCGTGCTAATCGATCCGTAGATCGAGCTCGAGAGAGCTGAAAGTGATGAAAAGAAAAAGAGAGATTTGAAAGGGATAATAAAGGACGGGATATGAATATATATAATTTTAATTTACAAGAGATTGATGAGAGGAAGGAGAATTTAGAATGATATTATTTGTAGATGAAACTTGAAGAACTTAAAAGCACATCAAAAGCAAAACAGAGAGAGAGAGAGAGAGAGAGAGAGAAACAGAGATAGATCAGCCGTTCTTGTTGGTGGAGGAGGTGCCGCCGCCGATGATAAGTGTTTTCAAGAAGTCGTTTTTTGTTTTGCTCCTCGACACCGGAAATTGAGAACTAAAGGGAGGCCCTGGATACAAGTTCCGGTCGCCGGACTTCATTTTGCCGCCGTCTTTCTCTTTTGAGCTTTGCCTATCTGCTCTCTCACTCATCTTTCCTCCGTTTCTCTTCCTCTTTCAAACAATAATTGAGCGACGATAAGCTGTGAGCCAAGGGAGTTTTATAATACTCCAAGTTAATTTACAAGTGTTCATTTTTGATAAATTACAAAATTGTCCCTATAACTTAAAGAAGTATTTGGAGTGTAGACTATTTTAATCCGGTTATAGTAGTTTGAGTTTAGGGTGTAAATTATTTTTGTTTGGGTAAGAAATTGTAAAAATAACAAAGAAGAAAAGAGAGAATAAATAAAAAATAGTAAATACTGTAGCAAATAATAAATACTATAGCAAAGTGGGTTTTGAAATAGTATTTACTATACTTAATTGTAGGGTATATATATTACTTTTATAGTTAGTACCCCAAACGACCTCTTAGAGTTCAGTTTCTATGACTTGATTAAACTCCGTAAATAGTCTCTATGGATTATTTATGAGTTTTTTTTTAATCAAATCACAAGAACTAAATTCTGATTATAAACAAAGAGATTAAGTTTTAAACTTTTAACTTTGTTCAAACTATAAGGACCAAATTTATAATTTAATTAAAAGTATGTAATAAATATTTTAAAGTGTTTATAATTGTATTTTTAGTTGAAACATAAATTGGTAACTTTCTCGTGTTTTTAAACTTCTATAAAGTCATTTTCTCAATATTGTAATTAACTTGCATACATTTTTTCCTTAATGACACATTTAGATCGGAGATATTTTTTTTTTATAGGTATGGATATTAAAAATGTTTTGGATAATTAATATTTGAGATTGGATATATGTTGAGCGATAGAATTCTATATTGATAGATAGTTTAACTCATTTTTCTATATTTGAAAACAATTCTAAACTCAATTTAATTATTAAATTTAATTACTAAAAAATTGACTTAATATAAATTAATTAGAATATTAATAATTAATAATAAAATTTATATTAAATAGTTAAGATGACCTAATATATCAATAGTAAACCTATTAGTTGAATTATTTTTTTAGGAAAAGCATAGAACTTAAATTAGAATGATCTCAAACTCCATCAAAAGGAGGAAATAACGATATCATAATTGTAGATAGAAATTAATCAGTTTGGGACATTAGACAATCACAAATACGACACAACAGACAAATCATATTTATTTATTTATATTTAATAACTAAGTAAAATTAAAAGTAATAATTAATTGATATTAATTTATTAATTAATTAAGTTATATTTTGGATTGACGGCCTAAATACTTAAATAAATATTTATAAATAAATAAAAATATTTCCAAACACTTTTCCAAATTTTATAGCAAAACATGTAGAAAAAAGGTAGGGCAGAATAGAGAGTATTTTATCTGATATAGTTTGGCTAGTGGATCATGTTGCAGCTACGTCACCATCCAATAATCTATAGACACGTGGATGGTGACCTCAGCATTAGCCGCCGGATGATGTCATTTTATGATGCTCTTTGGATCATGTTGCAGCTACGTCACCATCCAATAATCTATAGACACGTGGATGGTGACCTCAGCATTAGCCGCCGGATGATGTCATTTTATGATGCTCTTTTACTATTATTATTTTTTTTAGACAACATCATCTAGAAGAAAATTAAACTGATTATGTCCACTAAGTATTAATTAAATTAATTTAATTGTTCCAGGTTTCAAACAAATTAATTACATTATTCGAAAGGTTAAAGAATAAACAAAATATTTTTATTTTTTTCTAAAAAAAGAAAAAACTAAAATGTTGGCAATAAACAACACCAAAATAATAGTATTAATTAAGGGTTGGTAATATTTGAGAGATATAAATTTATGTGGCACATAGTTTTTATATGAGAATTGATAAACTTATGGAATTAAAAATGAAGTAGTTGTTGATATTCAATTAAGTGTTTAAAATGTTAAAGTGAGATGTCAAAGTGTCGAATATCTCGATAAAATTTCAACGTTATTTTTTTACTTTTTCCCTTCTAAATATATAAGTTTTTTTTTTTATTAATATTATATATTTTTTTACTACAATAGGAATGGATGAAAATTTGTCCACAAATTTTTTGGCCACTAAGGACAAATTTTTAATTATATAATGTCTCATAACTCAGTCAATAGAAAGATAAAAAATCAAATCCAATAAGAGCATAAGTGAGGTAGGCAGCTGGAAGACATTATATAGTTGAATTCAAAAGTTGGAAACAGAACTTTGGTTTGTCTATTCTTCTATCAAATAATTTCCAAATAAGTTAGATTCACTTCTTTTTTTAAAAAAAAAAAAAAAAAAAAAATTTGAAAACTAAAGATTATCTCAGAAAAATACTTAAGTACATCCACCGGTTATACTTATTCTACTAAATTGTCTATAAATTATCATATAGCAAATTTATTTTACTTCTTTTTAAAAATATGTTAATTCTTTGTTTCTGTATGTATATAAGAGTAAGATGTGTAAATAAAATAAATTTTTCTTTTTTGTGCATGGTAAAAGTGAGATGTAAATATTGTTTTTACAAAAAAAAAAATGTGATGCATACAATTTACCGATTAATTCGCTTTTAGAAACTTCAATATCATTTTTTTTTTTTTTTTTTTTTTTTTTTTGCAAAATAAAATAAAAATAAATAAATAAATAGCCACTAGAGCTCCATAGATTTATGAAAAAAAAATTCTATACTACGATAGTATGAAAAATTCTCTATACTATTTTTATTGACATTATTGTAGGGTCTATAAATATTAATGAAGACAAATTTATAGTGTGAATTCAGAATATTACGGAATTATTATAAACCTAGATTTTGATAGGATATGCTCTTGGACTACCCTAGTCAAAGTCTCTACTCCTTCTCTCTCCCTCAATCAATTTGACCAAAAATTATTTCCCTTGAAATGGATTGTTTCTCATATATATATATTCAAAGTTATTCCTAATGTATAAAACATTGTCACAATCATCTATTAAAATATATTGAAGTCTTCTATGAAATAAAAAATAAAATAATACTTACAAAAGGTAGCTCAACTGATATCAAATATGAACTATTAATTTTAAAGCCAGAAGTTTAATCTCTTCTCTCTAGTTCCCACATATTAAAAAAGACTTGAGATTTTTTAATACATAATTGAATTAATATATAAATATATATTTTAAAAGCCTTTTCATGTCTTCAATCAAGCTAACTAGGAGAAACTTTAATATTTTAGATGAAATGAGATATCTGAAAAAACTATATGAAACCTTAAATAATCATTTCCAATCAACCTATATTTTAAGATGATCATCAACAATAATATTCTTTTAATATGATTTTTTTTTTTGTCATTCGTTAAACACATATTGAAAGTTCATAATTTGAGTTGTATCAATTTAAACTTTGAATTTTTATAATTTTATCAATTTAAACTTCAAATTATTAATTGTATTAACTTAAACTCTGAAATTTCATGTGTATCAATCTAAATCCTAAATTGATATACTTATAAAAGTTTAAGATTTAAATTGATATACTTATGAAAGTTCAATGTTTTAATTGATAAAATTATTAGTTTGACACTTAATTTGATACAACTCAAAAAGTTAAGGGTGCAATTGATATGTCAACCTAGTTAAGATTTCTTGGTGCACCTCCTGATTCCATTTCCAACAGTATATTATTAAAAAAAAAAAAAAGTGCAAATTGATATTTTTAAAAAAAGAAAAAAAAGAATATTTGAAAAGATCCAGATGGGATGTTGGACTACTAGTCAAAAGTGCTTTTTTTAATCCACGTGTCAAAAGAAATTAAAAAAAAAAAAAAAGTTTGACGTTACATTAAAAATGCCAACTTAGAAGTCAGAAAGAAATCCTTGAAAGTTAAGAATAAAGGATAATATATATAACTTAATCTAAATAATATATAGCTTAGTTAAAATATTGTGGCTGCTTTTAAAGTAATGGGCAACTCATTAAAAAACATGATGGTATCTATAATTTACCTTCAAAATTTTAATTATAAAAATTGAGCACCTTCAAACTTATTCAGTATTAAAATTTAAACCTTCAAACTTAATAGAATTTGTAAATTTAAAATTCAATTTTAATACTAATATAAGTTTGAGAGCTTAATTTTTAGAATTGAAAGTTTGAGGGTGTAATTGCAATTATCATCATAATTTACAGGTGGTTTTTGAAATTTATCTTAAAATAATTGATGGTAGTGTGGGATTTTGGAAAAATATTAGAAGAGTAGTTGTTCCACATAAGAAAAGTTCAAATAAGTTATGGACTCAAAACCTATAAAAGAAGTCTATGACTTTCGTTATAAATTGTCTTGATTAGGACCACTTTAAGTTTAACTGTGCGAACTCTAATGTTCGAAATATCGATGTCGATGGAAATATAGGGATTCCGATTTTATGGAAATTTCGAGAGACTTTATGAAAATTGATGGAAATTGTTATAATTAATTAATGAAACTTTGATTGTGGCTTAATTAGATTATAATTGACCATTTTTAATCATTCTTTCTATAAAATAGGACAACCTTTAGATGTATACTGTAATATTCTATGTAAATATCGATACGAGAGCAAAAAATTTAAAAAAGAAATGGAAAAATAATTACGAAATAATATCAAATATTGGTAAGTAATTGTAAAATTAAAGGAGATGAAATGTTTGTATACAAAATAATTGTTAATGGTTTGTTATAAAATTTACATGTCTTATACCAAAAAGATGACCTTGGAGCATCTAATTCAGAATCTTGATATATGTTATTTTTTTCAATTTTGGTTTATTGGAAATGAAAGCTTTGGATGGTAATTAAAAAATAAAATTTACATCAATTCAATTGTGGGGTGAAATGAGGTGAAGATTCAATAAAAAAGATTTGAATGAAGTTAAAAATAAATATATGTTATTTTTCTCAAATTTTGTTTCTTGGGAATGAAGGTGGTACTTTGGATGGTAAAAAAAATAAAACTTACATCAATTTAATTTTAAGGTAAAATGATATGAAAATTAAATATAAAATGTTTAAATGAAGTTAAAAATAAATATATGTTCTTTTTGTTCTTGGTTTGTGAAAAATTAAAATTTAGAATTCCATATCTAAAAAAAAAATTGAAATTTTGATGAAAATTTCAATGTGGGAAAATCAAAATTCCCCTCTTATTGAAAATTTTCACTATGGCTAACTCTAATTAAATTTCATTTTGTAGTATTTAGTTTAAGAGTGAGATTAAAGAGTGTGAGCAAATCAACAAAAGTTTTGAGAAACTACATTTATAATTAGGATCAGTAGAGAGACTTATTATGTTATTATAATAATTTTCAATCATCATGGGTTGACCTAGTGGTAGCGGAAACATAAAAAAGAAGGTCAAAGAGCCCAAAATGTCATGGGTTCATTCCATGGTGGCCACGTCCTATGTGTTTCCACGACATCGAAATTTATTTTAAGAATAAGGTAAAATTGTATTTAATAAAGTAATACTGAATTGAATCGATTTAGTTAAGTAAATGGTAAATGATCAAACTAGGTTATATTTCAAATTTTCATGACGATACATATTTCTTTAGATTTGTATATGCATGTGTGAATTTTGAGATTTTTTTTTCTCTATCCTTTTCTTTATTTGGACGACTTTTATTCAACTAAAAAGTTGACGATTAGTTTCTTTCAAAAATCAAAATCCATTTAATTCTCATTCAAGTTGATGATGAAATTAAAGTCATTTTAGTTTTTTCTTTGACTTTTTTTTAGGAAGGTCTGATGCGTAATGTATTTTTGTTTCTCCTAGCTAGTTTCATCATTATTTTATTGATAATATTTCTAAAATTAAAAATCTTAAATTTATATTTAAACTTTTTAATAGGAGAATTTTTAAAAATAGAAACATAAAGGAAACTATTTATACAAAATAGAAAAATTTATAGATAGTTGTAATAGAAGTTGATAGAAGACTATCGAGGTCTATCAGTAATAGAAATAATAGAAGTCTATTACTGATAGATGCTAATAGAAGTCTAAAAAAAAAAGTTTTACTGATGTTCCCACTGCCTAGTAATAGACTTCTATCAGCATCTATCAATGATAGACTTCTATCATTGATAAATTCTGATAAACTTCTATCAACGTCTATCACAACTATCTAAAAATTTTGTTATTTTATGTAAATACTTTTCCTTGTTTTTCTATTTTTAAATATTTTTTTCTTATTTCTATGATGTAAAAGCTTGTTGTTTGAAGCAGGGATTTATGTAATATGTAATGACTCAACTTAATAAGTCTTTTCAATAGTATTATATTTTGAACTTTTTTTTTTCCTTTTGAAAATATTTTTAACTCATTCAAAAGAAAAGTATACATATTAAAAAAAAAAAAAACATCAAATCATTAGTGAGAGAGGAGAGAGGCAGCTGGAAGATTAGTTGAATTCAAAAGTTTGGTGTCACAAGTCAATCATTTTCAAATAAATGTGAAGAAGAAATTTGACAAATTATAATTTGATTGTTCAGAAAAGAATAGCCTAATTAAAACCAGTCCACTATGATAGATGTAATCAATATTCCAATGGATGATATATATTGTTTCTGGTCAAAGTTTCTCTCTCAACCATTCTAATTATCCCAATGTATATAACCAAGATTAGTTTCTGGTCAAGATTTTGTCTAACAAAATTTGTCCACTTAAATTTTTTATAATTCAACAAATATATATAAGCACGTTTCACTTAATTATGCTCAACAAAAAGATACGATGGATGTGTTAGGAAAAATCTCCCACTTCTACCATAGAAATTACAAGCAAAAAAATAATAGAAAAATTAAAAGAAGGCAAAAAAACTGGAAACACAAGAATATACCTGAAAAACTCCCAACTCCACAAATCAGAAAACTTCACTATGTGAAAAATTATTACAATCACAGAGAATAATTTCCTCCTCCCTACTCCAATTACAATAACACTATCTCAAATCTTTTATACTACTCAAACCCCTTTTTTTCTCAAATTAGAGAATATATAAAGGGAATTTAACTAGAGTTAGCACACTAAGCTTAAAGTGTTTCTAATTGGGACGACTTGAAACTAAAGGCATAGGCTCCTTTTATAGGTTTTAGAGTCCATCCTAATTCTTCAATTTAACATTTGTGGGACAACTACACTTCTAATATTTTTCCAAAAAACAAAACACGATGTGGGTAAGTAGGTGCACCAGAATATCTTAACTAGGTTGACACATTCATAGCACCCTCATCAAAGCATACCTTTGATCGATATGCAATAAAAGTGGGGCCAAAAGGCAATACAAGAATTGCTAGAGATAGGCCAATGAAGCAAAGAAGCAGAAGATATTGTGTAATAGGTCCAATGACATCACATGCACTACCTTTGATCGATATGCAATAAAAGTGGGGCCAAAAGGCAATACAAGAATTGCTAGAGATAGGCCAATGAAGCAAAGAAGCAGAAGATATTGTGTAATAGGTCCAATGAAATTAATGTTATTAGGATATAAAAAATATTGTCTGATTAAAATATTCAATTTTTTTTTTTTTTTTTTTTTTTTTTTTTTTTTTTTTTTGTAGTGCTTACTCCTTTTGACCACGTTTAAAATGAAATTTATTAATCATACAAAAGAGTGTATTTGATAAGAGTTTGAGAGTTAGGCTAACAGAGAGTCAATATGCAAGTTGCATGAGCCTGATGAAAGGGTTTGTTTGAGGTCAAGTCAATTAATTAATTTTAAGAATCAAATTAGTATTTGCCTTTCTTTATTGGATTCTTCAAAATCCAAACTTTTCCAACCAAAAGAAAATTAATTGAGAGAAATGGTATCCAAAACTATAAAGGTAGTAAGACCAACATCCACAACAATAATTATATAAATGAATTCTAATTCAAAACTTCGAACTAATTAATCGACTTAGATGTTGTTAGGCTTCAAAAAATATTCATAATTGAAGTAATCAAAATGATCATTGACTTGAGTAGAAGCATTATTGGATAAAGCCATTTGAGAATTTGAAGCACAAGCCATCATCATTTGATCATATGATAGTGGGAGAACTGATGATTGTGTTATAAGAGGAAGTCCATAATGGCACATCGAGTAACGGTGTGTGTTGTCCATAATCATCCCAATTATTGTTGGATCATTGTAAAAATTACGAGAGTAGTTTTGGAAACAATTGTTATTCGTGTAACTTAATTGAATTTGTGTTGATGACCCATTTGCCCTAAATAGGAATTGAGACAAATTCTCAATCTCATGATCCATTTGAAAATTACTTTGTGCCATTGTTTGAAGTTGATGATGATATTGATGATGGAATGGCATTATGGCTTGTGTTTGTTCCATTGATGACGTTCCAAATATCCCATAATTTTCCTCACCTTGATCAAATGTCATTACTTATTTTTTTCATATTAGCAATTAGGGTTTGGTTACTCTCCACCGACATCCCCTCTTCGACATTATTCTCCCTCACCATCTCGATCCTTCTCTTCGTCATCTCGAGCTTCAAATCCAATTCCACCATCAAAACCCGTAATTGATCTTCTAATAAATGGTCCCGTTCATTCCACTTTGAGAAAATGATTAACATTAACAATATAATAATAAATTACCACGAGATTAAATAAACAGAATTAATTAGTGGAAATTAAACATGTCATTAATTATTACCTGGCTTCAGCAACATCCTTGCGAAGCTTGGACATGTCGGTTTCAATCTTCTTCTTCCTATCGGAGAAGAAGTCGAGGAGACCGAAGGCCTTGCGAGCACGTTTATGGAGACAATTAGCCTTGTAAGAAGCGATCATTTCGTTGACGTGTTCTGGACACGAGGGCCACGTGTGAAGTTGGAGGGTAGATTGGTCATTTTGGTTAGGGCCATAGACAAAGACATAAGTACGAACATCGCACAGTGTAGATAGCTCGTAAGCTTTTCGTAACAGACTTGCTTTCCGCTTATAAAACGTCGTCTTTCGAGATTTCTCGTTGCTGATTAGTTTCATGCTCAGTTTTCCTCTCCCCATCACTATAAATTTCAATTTTCTTAGAACGATGGCGGAGAGAGACGGTGACCGGCGGTTGACGACGGAGACTAGAGATTGAGAGAGAGGGAAAGACGGCGTGAGAAAGGTCTCACACAAACCCTATATTATTGTATTAAAAATAAAATATATACTTTTTATTTAGATTTTTACCATTTATAAAATTATTATAGGCTATTTTCCTTATTTAATTCTCTCTCCCTCCATGCTTGACCTTTTTTTTTTTTTTAATATAATTTGAAAGACTAATAGACTTTATTTCGTATTGACATCCTACGATTTATGGTAAGTCTTATTATTTTGAAAATTAATTTGGATTTAATTACAATGGTTGTTTGAAGTAGTATAATTGGAACAAATTAGATTTAATTGAGTTTTTTTTTTTTTTTTAAAAAAAAAAGATACTAATGGTAAGTAAGATCACAAGATAAACCAGGACATCTCAACTAGGTTGATACTTCCGTAGCACCCTCATCATACTCGAACGCCAAGAGTATAAAAACAAATTTTCAATTATATTTGTTTTTATAGAAATTTTAAGGCTTAAATCTTATTTTGGTCCCTAAACTTTGAATAATATTTTATTTTAGTCCTTAAATTTTTAAAAATGTATGTTTTAGTCCCTGAACTTTGAATATTATTTTATTTTGGCCCCTGAACTTATATTTTTAAATGATAGACTACCAAATAAGCTAACTACACTAAAAATTTTAGAGTTTCAATTTTGAATAAGGTGACAAAGTAGGAGAATTTAAAAGACATTTTTAGTTCAAAATTTTGGTCGTTCAGTATTTTGGCGTGTTGGTTGTTGGCATTTTACTTCACCTTCATCTTGCTCAATACATCTAGAGCCTAGTCATCCAAAAATACAAGTTCTCTCACATTTTTGTTGAAGAGTTATCATAATTTTAATAGTAGGGACTAAAATATACACATTTTAAAAGTTTAGGGGACTAAAACGAACGTTTATGAAAATTTAGGGACCAAAATAGAACAAGATTCAAAATTCAGAGACTAAAATAGGATTTAAACTAAATTTTAATTATATTAGTTTAACTCACTTACAATTTAAAAAAAAAAATTAAGTGAGTTAAACTGATATAATTAAAATTTCTATAAAAACAAATATAATTAAAATTTAGAATTTAGAATTTCTAGATGAGTGACTTTTAATTAAGTCTCAAAAACTAATATAATTGAAAATTTGGTTATGGAGAGTATGGAGACTACCATTAAATAAATTTCAAGGCAGGAAGACGATATAAATTTTAGGGAAATTACTATAAACAGAAAAAATATTAAACTATTTATAAATATAGAAAAAATTTACTTTCTATCAACGATAGACAGCGATAGAATTCTATCGCATTCTATCGCTCAAGGAATATAATTCTATCGCGTTTTATCGGTGATAGACAATAAAAATTTTCTGTATTTATAAATAATTTGACTCATTTTTTTATATTTGAAAATACCCCTATATTTTATTCTAATTAGTTTACCAATAGAGTCCAAAATATCTCTTATTTTAATTTAACCCATGCACACCCTTCAACCACATGATTTAAACTTAAATTTTAATAAATTAAAATAGAAAAAATTACTTTTTTACTCTTCAAGTTTTGAACAATATGTGCGTTTGGTCTTTGAGTTTAAAAAATATACATTTTTAGTCCCCAAGTTTATAAGAATAAGTCCATTTAGTCCTTAAGTTTTCAAAATATACCTTTTCAGTCCATAAATTTTTAGAAATATGTTTAAAAGGTCCTTGAAGTATTTTTTTTCTTTAATTTTTAAAAATAATTATATGATATTTAAATTTAAAAAATAGTTTTAGGGACAAAATAATTTTTAAAAATTATTCTTCTAATTTAAAATATCATATAATTATTTAAAATAATAATAATAAATTATTTGATGGACCTCTTAAATTTATTTTTAAAAACTCAAGGACTAAACCGGTACATCTTGAAAATTTAGGGGCCAAATGTACTTATTCTTATAAACTTGCGAACTAAAAAAATACATTTTTAAAATTCAGGGACCAAACACACATATTGTTCAAAAACTTAGAGACTCAAAAGGTAATTGTTTCCATTAAAATAAGATAAAAATCATATTTAAAATTTGACATATTTTACCATAGTGCAATTAAAGTTTGATCTCTCGATAAATTGATTTGCCATGAATGAAGGGCACAAATCAACAAGGAAAATAGAAGATTTTAAATCATTAACAAAAAAAATTATGATCATTAATTTTCTCCTTACATTCTCCCTTAATTTAAGGCAGAGTTTAATAAACACATTATCTAAATCATTTCCATTTTTAATAAATAATTTAATTTAAATTATGGGTGTTAGTTTTTCATAGTTGCTGGAATTTTGATTTTTAACTTTTATTCTTGAATTTTGCATAGGTTAATAATGTTTGAAAATTTTGGAGTAGCCATAGTTTTGGGTAAATTGTTCGGGTTTTTAGGTTGATTTCAATTTTTTTTAAATTCAATTTGAAATTGGATAATCATAATATTATTACCTATTAACAATAAATTTTATTACTATGAACACCCCTTGATCCTCACATAAAATAAACCTAAATTCTAATAAATTAAAATGAGATAAAAACTCATATTTAATATTCGATATATATTTTCACTCAGTACAAATTAAAGTTTGATCTCTAGATAATTGATTTCCCATGAATGAAGAAGGCAGAAATCAACAACAAAATAGAAGATTTTAAATCATTAACAAAAAAAAAAAAAGTAATTTTCTCCTTACATTCTCCCTTAATTTAAGGCAGAGTTTAATAAATACATTATGTAAATCATCTCCATTTTTAAAAATAAATTAATATAGATATTATGTGATTTTATTTGAATTTGAATTTATTACCCACAGGAAAAAAAAAATAATAAATAAAACCTTACATAACATGTCGGATTTTAGTAATTTGAAATCAATTATATAAAATTATTTGGTCTTATAAATTTGGAAAATATAAAAGATTTGGGTTTGACTGTAATCTATTTATATAAAGATTTGCGTGAGACTCCCCCATCAAAACCCTCTCTCTCAATCTTTAGCCTCGCCTCCAACCACCGGTCCCCGTCACCTCCACCCGCGGGAAATCTTCCCCTTCACCCCCGCCGGTTGGTTATGGGTAAGGGTTTTTGTTAAATCTTCAACAACAAATTTATCGTTAGATTGGAGTTTTTAGAGGCTTTCGTGTCCGACAAGAAACCTATTCGGTCTATACCTCAGCCGCACCACCGCCATAGTACCGCCGTGAACTGTGAGTTTTAAATATGATTTGAATTTAATTATTTTTATATAATTTTAAATTCAATTTAATTAACATTAAGAAGATAAGAAAATTAAAAATTTTAGGTGATGGGAAGAGGAAAATTGAGCATGAAACTGATCAGTAATGAGAAATCTCGAAAGACGACGTTTTATAAGCGGAAAGCAAGTTTGTTGCGAAAAGCTTATGAGCTGTCTACACTGTGCGATGTTCGTGCTTGTGTCTTTGTCTATGGCCCTAACCAAAATGACCAATCTACCCTCCAACTTCACACGTGGCCCTCGTGTCGGGAACACGTCAACGAAATGATCGCTTCTTACAAGGCTAACTGTCTCCATAAACGTGCTCGCAAGGCTTTCGGTCTCTTCGACTTCTTCTCCGAGAGGAAGAAGAAGATTGAAGCTGACGTGTCCAAGCTTCGCAAGGATGTTGCTGAAGCCAGGTAATAATTAATGACATGTTTAATTTCCACTAATTAATTATGTTTATGTAATATCTCCAACAATAGATGTAAAATTGACATTTTATAAATGATGATAATTTTATTCTATGATTTCGATGTTGGAAAAATGCATCTCTTTTGACAAAAAGTTTCGTACCTTAACGTAAATTTCGAAAAGTTGGGCATGATGTCAAACCAATATCATAGACATATGATGACATGAGATTTGATGTTAGTTAGTAACTGTTATGGTAGGTAACTGTTATTGTACCTATATGATGTTGGATGTTTTTATGGGTAGTTATAGTCAATTCGTCATTGTATCCTTTGTTGACATGTTAGACGATGACAGTTTGTGTAATTGGTCATTATATATATATGTGATGATGTCAGTTTAAAACTAACATGATCTAAAGCTAAATTTGTTGTAGTGATATTGTTAATATTAATAATCAGGTTTTCAAAGTGGGATGAACGTCTAGACCATCTATTAGAAGATCAATTACGAGTTTTAATGGTAGAATTGGATTCGAAGCTCGAGATGACGAAGAGAAGGATCGAGATGGTGGGGGAGAATAATGTCGAAGAGGGGATGTCGATGGAGAGTAACCAAACCCTAAATGCAAATATGAAGAAGAAAGAAGTAATGACATTTGATCAAGGTGAGGAAAGTTATGGGATGTTTGGAAGGTCATCAATGGAACAAACACAAACCATAATGCCATTCCATCATCAATATCATCATCAACTTCAAACAATGGCACAAAGTCTTCAAATGGATCATGAGATTGAGAATTTGTCTCAATTCTTATTTGGGGCAAATGGGTCATCATCACAAATTCAATTAAGTTATGGAAATAATAATTGTTTCCAAAACTACCCTCATAATTTTTACAATGATCCAACAATAAATGGAATGGTTATGGACAACACACAAAGTTACTCGATGTGCCATTATGGACTTCCTCTTACAACACAATCAGTTCTCCCGCTATCATACATGCAAATGCAACTCACAGATGATCAAATGATGATGGCTTATACTTCAAATTCTCAAATGGCTTTGCCCAATAATGCTTCTACTCAAGTGAATGACCAATTTGATTACTTCAATTATGAGTATTTTATGAAGCCTAACAACATCTAAGCTCATTAATTAGTTCGAGGCTTTGAAGTAGAATTCATTTATATGATTGTTTGTTCATCACTAATTTAGCTTTAAGTTGTGGATGTTGGTCTTACTACCTTTATGGTTTTGGATATCATTTAATTTCTCTCAATTAATTTTCTTTTGGTTGGAAAAGGTTGGATTTTTGGGCTTTTCTAAGCCTATGTTGTAGTAACTTTTTACATGTGCAAAATGAAAATGGAAATCATTATATTTCTCCCAATTAATTATCTAATCAAATGATAAAAGTACATTTTTATCTACCTACTTTACTACATTTGGTATAGCAATGAATAAACGCTACAAAAAAAATTTAGTTGCCAAATGAGACTCTTTTCAAATATAGCAAAATCAGTCAACTTATCTACAAATATAGTAAAATAAAAATGTCTATCAATGATAGACTACCACTACAACAAAATATACATTTGATGACACTTGAATAGTAGCACATTTTGATAGGAGAGAGAAAAAACAGTCATTAAAGCTAATTTCACGCGTTTTTTGCGGGAAAAAATGGAGTTTTTCGGATTTTTTGAAATTAATGACTGTTTTTTTGTGACACTAATTCATGACACTAAATAATAGTCATTAAATGTAGGAATATGAAAAAGGCGCGATTTTGGCGGGAAAAGACGGAAAATTTCGAAATTCTCGACTATTATGACAGTTTTTTTGTGTCACCAATTTATGACGAGAATTAACTGTCACTAAAAAGTGACGGTTTTTTAGAGTAATTAAATTGAAACAAAAAAAAGGCGGTTTTAGCAAAAAAAAAAAAAAAAAAATGAGAATTTTGGATTTTTAGAATTTTATGACCATTTTTTTAGTGTCATGAATATAGAACTTGAGTTAATTATCATTAAAGAGCATATTCATTGAATCTAATTCGAGTCCTATATTGATGACACTAAAAAACAATAAAACAAATTTAACAATCCAAAATTCTCATGATAGGCTAATTAATTTTGAGTTCGAAAAATATTATTAGTGGTTAGTAAATTTTAATTTTAATACTAAATTTGTGTAATTTAATTATAGGAACCAAGATAGATTAGGGATTATGCTCATTTCGGATCAAAGAAATTATATGCGTGGGCAAAAAATTTTAATATCTACCAACACAAACTCTATGGGCATAAATCCTTAAGCCTAACAAACTATGTGGGCCCATAGTTTAGTCTTAAGCCCACATTTTAGTCTTAAGCCCAATTTTGATTTTTTCCCAAATTTTATTTTCCCCCTTCACTTTAGCTTTCCCTCCAACAAACCCCCCTCTCACGATTTCCCTCATCCTCTCCCTCTCACTCACAATCTTCATCTTCCTCTCCCTATCCCTCTCACAGCAGTTCGCGCAGAACATTTCTCCAGCAGTTTCGTCGCACAGCAGTGGTTCGCCGCCGCTGTCGCACAGCAGCAGTCCACCGCCGACGTCGCACAGCAGCAGTCCGCTGCCGCCGTCGCACAGCAGAAGTTCGCCGCCGTCGTCGCACAGCAGATCCTCCGCCGCCGCCGTCGCACAGCAGAAGTCCGCCGGCCCCGTCGCACAGCAGCAGTTCGCCGCCGTCGTCGCACAGCAGATCCTCCGCCGCCGCAGTCGCACAGTAGATCCTCTGCCATCGCCGCCGCACAGCAGCTTCCGAAAGTCGCTGTTGTTTTCAGTAAGGTGAAGCTGCCTTTTGATTAGCAAATTCTATGTCTAGATCATTGTTTCATTAACAAATTTTGGTTTAAAAATCTTATTTTTTTTCCCTTTTGATTTACTTATGTTGTCATGGCGTTTCTCAGAGGAAAGTAGAGACAAGGTTACTCTTTTGGTATCTAAAGTTAACATAGAAATTGCTTGGTTCTGGTGGTTTTGGTCATTGAAAAATTCTCTTTTTTGATTCTGATTTAGGTCCATTTTTCAAGTTTCTTCAGTTTATAATTATACAGTTATGGATTTTTTAAATTTGTTTATAACACTTGGGTGTTCTTTGTTTGTAGTTTAGACTTGATTGAAGGAGTTTAAAGTGAGGTTTACGGTTGCTTTGAGTAAGTTTGCTCATTTCGAACACTATTTGAGTTTTCAAATGAGGCTTCTAACTAAGTTCTTACCTTAAAACCTTGTTTTTATTGTTAAAAGACTTTTTTTAGTTAGTTTAGAAGTGCTTTAAATTGCATTTAGTAAGTGAATTTCTATTTGAAGAGTTTGTTTGTCATTTGATAATATGTTGTTGGTATATTTGTCTCATTCAAAGATTAGTTTAAAATGTTTCTTTGAGTGGAAAGTTCATGATTAATCATTGACATTGTTTTCTTTATGAGCTGGAACATTCATAATAACTAAATTTGTGTAAATGTCACATGAACCCTCTGTTGTAAGTTAGAATTTGTTCAAGATACATACCTTAATAAATAATCTAGAACATTTGCTTCTACTTGGTGCAACCTCTATAATGTCTTTTGTTTGTGCATATTGCCACCAATTGGGAATCTTTCAAGTTGGTTATTTGTAGCAAGTGGGTGGATTTGCACAAGTATTGCATCTATCTATGACTCTATGGCTTCGATCACTCTATTTTTCCTTTCATCAATGTTGTATTGACATGTATATTTGAATCCACTACTATGTGATTGTCATTAAGATACATCTACAACTTTACTGTCATAATTTGGGGTATTATGGTTGGTGTTTTTCTCATCTATTCTCTAATTTGTGAATTTGTTGTACTTTTGATAGGTTGTCATTGGTTGTTTAAGAGTTTTGTGTAAGAAACTTGTGTTAAATTTGGCTTCAATAATGTAAAACAGGGGTTGGAAGTGTGAAGAGAGTTGGCAATTGTGCTGGAAAAGAATAAGCTTGGCGACGTTGTTTTTGTAAGTGAAACCTTAGCTTTACACTCTGAAATGAAAGAACTTAAACATGGGTAAATTTATGTTTGAGGTGGACATGCATATATCACCAAACGGACAATTATCCACTTTTTTAACATTTTAGGTTGTTTGATAGTCGAAGCAACACTTATGAAATTTTTTGAAACTTTCTTCATTTTCTTTGAATTGTAGACAATTATTTATTTGTGGGTATGAGAAGTCCTATCAGAAACTTCTTTATTAGTTTTCCTTCACAAGATTTTTGGGTATGGTCTCTGAATTCTTTGCATATATCAGCAAAGTTTTATGGCAAAAGACTAGTGATTTTAAGTTGATGATTATATATTTGTTGTAGTTGCATGTTACTTAAAAACCTAATTGAAAATTAGTGTAACTTAGTATCAAATAATACATGTTTATATTTATTTTTTTGACTTGGTTGGGTGAAAAAATTTAGGAAACACCAACTCTGACTTATGTTTCTTCTTCTTAGCAACAAGGTCTTCACCTAGGCTTCATCCGCTTACTTTTCAGCTCACACTTACTTTGAACCAGGTTTATGTCTTTGACTTCTTCATTTTTTGTCAACATATCATTAAAATGCATCAAGATATATAGATAAACTGTTTCAATGCTCACTCACATTCATATTCATCTGTTCCAAGTTTTGAAATTTTTTAACCAAATTACACGTGTACAATGTTCTTTTTATCAGGTTTCTTTTGGGGGGGGGGATTTGACAATAATTTAATTCTCTAATTTTCTGCAATGGACAAATCATGGATGATGAAAAACAGATTATCTAGAGAATATGAGTTGGGAGTTGAAACATTCATTGAATTTGGTTTGCATCATGGCAATGGTTCCAACTTGATTCGATGTCCATGTTTAAAATGTGGAAATCGTATATCTAAAGATGTTTCAATAGTTAGGGATCACTTGTATGTCAATGGAATTGATCAAAGTTACAAGGTATGGTTTTGGCATGGGGAAGATTTGGCCACACACAAAGTGAACAATAATTTAGACTGTGAGTTAAATGAAAATTATGAAGATGAGAATGATTTATTTAATACAATTGACATGGTTCAAACTGCTCATGATCAATTTTCGGATGCACCCAATAATTTGTAGGAATCATTGGACATTGATCATTATTGATCAATCAAAAAGCAGCGTATTTTGGATGGACCCTTTAAAAAATCGACTTGACCAAGATATCATCGATGTGATTGGCATGTACGTATGTTACATATAGAATTTCACAACTTTAGTTAATGTGAATATAGAAAGTAGAAAGACATTATATATTTGAAATCATTCACAGGTCTTTCAAGAGTGTGAAAAAGAAGAAGCTTACTTGGAAATCAATCAAAGTATATTATTTCGTAAACAACAAAATTTAGTGAGTTTATTTAATAAATATGTTCTTATTTAAGTAGCCTATGTTTTGTATTTTATACACACATGCAGTGTCCTAAGCAATCGGGGGTGGTTGAATGTGGATATTATGTCATGCGATATATGCGTGAGATAATATTACAACGAACCACGCCAATTTTAGAAATAGTACGTATTCAAATTTGAACCGATTTAACTAGGATTTTTAGTTCATGTGGCTTATTCGTTTTCTTTGTTTATAGATGAAAGACGTACCACCAAAATACTCACAAGATGATATTGATGTAGTGCAAAGTGAGTGGGCAGAGTATGTGGGATCACACATATTCTTTGCATAGGATTTGTGCCAACATTGGTAATGGGATCATGCGGAAAACAAACTATTGTGGATGAATTACTCCTATTTTGTTGCTCAATCTAGATTGGAATGCATTTTGCAAAGGACTTTTTGTGGGGTCCGTAAGAATGACTTTAGATGATATGGTCCACAAGAATGCATTAGGTGTCGTCGTTTTTGAGGTACTGTAAGATTCTTATTTATTTGATCTATTCTACATCTTCCATGTTTTTTGTAAGAGTAATATTGTTATTTGCAACATGTTTTGTATTATATACTTTTTCCACTAACAATTTTATATGTTGGCTTCAATTTCTTGTTTGGACAAGGTTGGTAGTGGACACTTGATATTGCCTATGGCATTTTGAAAATGTTTGTTAGTAAAGAGGTAAAGATGAGCGTGTTGATTTCATTCTATATTTAACATGATTTTATTGCTCCTTAGGATACACGTTTAATCTTACTCTCTTATATTTTATGATTGTCCACAGTTGGTCTTTGAAATATTCGAGAAAGATGTTATGTGGAAAGAATACGCTCACGTAAGAAGTTTTGAAGTTGGAGTGTCTTTGGTGACTAAGAGGTATATCATATAACTTAGAATTATATTGTTATTTGAATTGGTTTATTTTGGTAAGACCTAAGTTATTTTGCTAATGATGAAAATATCTTTCAAATATTGGTTGACATTATTTTATTTTGGTAGACTTAATTTATTATGATATTGATGGAAATTTCTTTCAAGTAGTTATTGGTATACTTATGTTCTAAATAGTGAGACTGTTGTGCGTATTCAGATTACTTATTACATTAAATAAATCTTCTTATACCTCAAGCATATAGTTTTTCATGTGAAACCCCTCAAACCCCATCTTTACGTAGTTTTTCATTTTACTTTATTCTTTCTAATAGAGATATTTGTGGACATTTGTACTTTTTGGAAGTAAGTTCAAACATATGTTTTGAAGATAGTTGATGTTTATTGTTTGTTTTATTTTGATTTCTTTAGTTATTATATTCTTAAAGTTAGACGAGTTGTTATACTTCTTAGAGGTTGGACAAGTTTATTAGCTTTGTAGTTTTGATAAATGAGTTAAATATGGAAGTTATTTATGTTATTAAAGTTGATTTCCAGATGTAGTCAACATAATGACATAGAGTATGTATAACCTAATTTATATTGTTATTATTGTTGATTTTGAGCCTATTTATGTAGTTATATTGTGAATATACTGTTGTTTTTGTTTTAAAGTTTGATTTGAAACTTATTTGTATTATTAAAGTGTAGTTTTGAGTGTAATTGAGTTAAATTCTAAAATGAATGTGTTGTTTACTAGGTTTTTGCACAAGCCCATTGAAGCAAGGAAACTCACCAAGCAAGTTATTCTCTTTTGTGCTGTAATTTTTTTGGAATAGTGTCAACACTTAGTTGTAATTACTAGATTTGTAAATAACTTAACCAAAGTTTGGTTACTAATTTCGTTGTATATATTTATTTCTTGTATTAATGTTACACATTCTATTATTATATATAAAAGTTCAGATTTATGAAACTCTATTGTGTTACAATTGGATGACCACAGGTGTAATAATAGGTATAAAACAAATAGTAATTCATCATTAAAAGTATTTTTTTTTTTGATATTTCATTCATGAGATGTAGTTATATGACACTGGAATAGTGTCATTAATCAGACGTTAATGACGGTAAGCAAGTATCATTGAATCTAATTCAATGACGTTTAGAAAGTGTCACAATTAAGATATTATTGACACTGTAAATGTGACATTATTAATGTTTTGGTGACAAAATTTTAATGTCAATATAAAGATTTAATTGACAGAAAAAGTCAACGTTCAAGTCATTTATTGACCATAAAAGATTGTCATATAAAATATTACTATGACATGTAATAAAAGTCATTAAATGTTTATTATTGACTATACTGAAAAGTTATGAAACAACCATAGATGACTGATTTTTTATGTGTCATCTATATACTTTCCTTGATGGTGGATTCAAAGACTAAAAAAAAATGTCATGAAATGTGGTAATGACAATTTTTTAGAGTCATCAAAACTGGTTTTTGTTGTAGTGTACAATCATTTATCACTGTTTTCAATTTTGTCATTTAAAATAATTACCCCAATAAATATGCCACAACATGTTACATTCATAATTTAAAACTGTGTATAAACTTATTACTTTCAAAATAATTTTTGCAGTAATGGATCTTCCTCTTTTAAAAAGGGGCATTAAGTTTTATTTCTTAATGAAAAGGAAAATACCACTAATTTAATTTTATATATGTAACATGTACAAATCTTTACGAGATGAGAGAATTAATCAATTTTTTTTTAAGTAGTCAATTTTCTATTTAAATTTAATGATTTTGTTAGTAGAGAACTTCTAAACGGATTCTTGAAAAGTGGATTAAAATAACCAATTTGAATTATAAATAAGGAATTAAATGCACATTTTCTTCAAAATTTAGAATAAAAAATGTAATTTTTCCGAATAACAATAATAATAATAAATTATGATGATGATTATGATACCAGCTAGCTTTAATACCACAACTTGGTAATATAAAAAATTAAAAAAAAAAACGAAATTGAAAATGTCATTTGTGTATTATTTAGACAATTATTCTATTATTTTGTTGGAGTTAAAAAATTTACGTAGTAACATTATTCTATTATTTTATTAATTATTTGTCTTATTTATTAACCCCATTTGTGATGAAAATAGTAGGAAGGTTGATTTAGATTGTTACAATTTATAAAATGATTAATTATAGGCTATTTTCCTTATTTAAATCTCTCTCCCTCCATGACTTTTTAATTTTTTTTTTTTTTTTTGAAAGATTCCTTGACTTTATTTATTTTCTTTCATGAATGACCATTAAATTGACATCCCACGATTTTGGGTAAGATTAATTTTATTATTTTGAGAATTAATTTGAATTCAATAGAATGGTTGCTCGAAGTATAATTTGAATAAATTAGATTTAATTGAGTTAATCTAATATAATTAAAATTTCGAATTTCTAGACAAGAGTTTTTTTTTAATTAAGTCTCACATTTTTAACTTTTGAGTGTTTATTTATTGTTTTTTCTTAGTTCGAATTTGAAAATCTCAAGCTTCATCACTTTGTCTTCTCAAGATTTTCAATTTTTTGTGTTATTTTCTACCAAAATTGCCCTAAAAAAAACTAAAAATTTATACTCATCCTCAAACAATACAATAATAAAGGATAAAATGAAACTTTTACGTACTAAATAAAGAGTTCTTTTTGTATTGATGGTCCATTCAAACAGTGGTGGAGCCAGAATTTTATGTTATGGAGCACAATTTTATATAAGATTAAAATTTTGGCTCCAACTTCTAAAATTGTGTCTATATAAAGCTCTTAGACTTTAAAAAAATTCATATAATAGATCACTTCTTAATTTGTGTGTCTATTACGAGGCTTAACATTTTTTTTACAAAAAAAATATATTTATTGACTACAAAATTAAAAAATTAAAGATTTAGTTATAATAAAAATAATTTTTTTCTAATAAAACGATTGATTTTTCTACATTTTAAATATTTTACGAGATTTATTAGATATAAAATCGAAAATCATATTTCTATTAGACATTTTTAAGAATTTAAAGGCGTCTTTATAGTAATGATCCGCCTCCTACAAATGTATAAAATCTAACCTTTTGCTTACAATTCCTATCCTATTGCGATCTTCATTTGTCTGTTGTGTTTTTATAGAGATGGTTATTGCAGGGCTATGATAGACATAACTATCCTTAACGCGATATATTATAAAATGTGGTAGTAGTGCTCTTTGACATAAATAGTATGTTATATTTCATACGTTTGTGAAAGGCGGGTCATTAGTAAAAATGTTATGTCTACAAATATTTCAAAAATAAAGGTCGAAATGTTGATAATATATATATATATATATATATTTTAAAAAAAGGGATATTTTATCGGGGGCTAATTTTGTCAATTCACGTAGAAAAAAACCCTAGTTCTTATGTTTCATCTCTGTTTCCACCCTTTCTTCCATTTTCGGCACAGCCCCAGTCTGGGCTTCCACACGATTCTTCAAATTTCGATTATTTCTTCAATTTTGGTTCTGAATCTTTTGTTATGAGATTGTACTGATTCGTTGGGAATTGAAGGGGCAATCGCTATGGAAACTATGGAGGAAAAGGAAGAAGAGAAGTTAAGTAATGGTGGTAGTTCGAGTGGATTTTTGGGTAAATTGGAAGAGAAGTACAGAGAAATCAAAGAGAATGCAGAAACATATCCTTATGTATGGGGCTCATACATTGTTGTCTATGGCGGATTCGCTCTTTGGACTGGCTATAGATGGAGAAAGCTTCGGAAAACGGAGGACAGAGTACGCGTTTTACAGGAGAAGCTTCGACAGCGTTATGAAGCAGAACAATCCTCCGCCAAACAATCAGCAAATTCAGTTGATAAAAATCCATCTTCTTCCAAGCAGTAGCCAGATTTTGAATACTTTCTTCTTCTTCCGAAGATATTGGTTAGTTTTGATTTGATATCTCATTTGTTCTGCTGTTAGGTTTTGATTTTGTTTTTATTTATAGGGATCCACTTTCCATCATATTATTGAAAACTTTGTTGACAAATACAGTGCTCTGTTCTTGTTCTAGTTCAACATCAATTGTGCAATACAAATTTAGGACACAAAAGAATAATGTTTACTATTATTTGTTTAACACAAAAATGACTTTTGTTGGAATGCTAGTTGAATATAATTTGAGTGATTAGAGGCTTTGTTTCTCTTTTTAGCCTCTAACTTCTTCAAATCTCTATCTATCAATTCTTCTGTTTTCCATTTCAACTGTGTGTTTGGATTGACTTTGTAAAGTGATTTTGTTGTTCTTCGTTTGAGTTCTTACTGTTTTTCTTTTTCCTCTAATAGAAACTATCACTTCAATGCCTACATTTCAGAATCAATGTTACTCACATTGGTTACTGACAGAGTTAGTAGAGGAAAACTTTTTGGATATTATATCTTACGATGAACTACTGGGATTGTTCTTCTGTGCATTAACTGGTTATTGACAAATTTTAGCTAAGATTACATTCCATTTGATACCATTTTCATTCTGTTTTGAAGCTATGTAGTGAACATTTTTGTAGGAAATATATGATAGATCAAATTCCCTTTTCTCAATTTAACCCTGGACTAAACACAATTGTTTTGAAGCAGCTCGATTTTGCATATCCCCTTATATTTATGTTGGTTTTGGTTTCGATTCGACTAGAAAAATCGAGACGAGCTAAACTATCTACACCAAAGAAGAAAAAAAAAAGATAGATTCAGTAATGATGCTGTAAGAGGAACTTATTTTGATATCTAAGAACAAAACTTGGGTGGCTGAAGATCATAATTTCAAAAGTAGAAACACTAGTATATGGGTTAAATTATGCAATCACTATAAATTAACAAGTAAAATTTCAACTATTACAGGGAGTTTGAAGACAAGAAATTAAAGCCATTGACCATCTATCTATATCCTATACCCTGTCATATATGCAGCATTTGAGAAAAACAGGTCGAATTTGCAAGTTCATCGACCACCATTGATGCTCGATCGAGGATGGATCTTTTCTTACATTCAGATCGATGCACATGGACAACATCGCTATCATATATACACTCATGAAAGATCAACAAAGATCAATGTTCTCATTTTAAATGGAGGAAACGACTCCAATTCTATCAGAAGATTCATTCAACTATCTTGATTCATTCGACTCAAATTCTTCCTCCATATGAAATAACCAAACCTTCTTCTTCAATGGAACTCAAATCTTTATTCTAGCTTTACGACCCCATTGTTATGGCTAATGGCATTTCACTCTCACGAGACGCTACCGAGTTGTTGGAGGACGAAGTGCTTTGCCTTTGATCACCATTGTCACCATCCTCCTCATCAGCTCGATCTCCCACATCGTGTCGAGGGGATTCAGCAGATGCATTATTGTTATTATTATTATTATTATTATTATTATTATTATTATTGGCATTCGCGTTATTTGCACCTACATCGACACCAATACCAAGGGAGACTCTAAAACCACATGCACGTGAGATGACTCTATAGAAGAAAGTTAAGATCCAGAAGAACCAAGGGAGACAGACCAAGGACAAACCGGCGACGGGTAGCCAGGCGGTGGTTTCGGTCTCAGGGAGGATCATGTACATCAAAAGACAACCGCCGCCGCTGAGAATGGAGAAGAAGAGAAAGCAAGTGACGATCCATATGAATGCACGTCCAGCTGAGGGATTCACCAAAGACATTAATTTTGGCGTTTGAAAGATTGTGAGTTTGATCAGAAGACAATGGATGAAAGCTTGAAAACAAGACTTAGAAACATGATGATGTTCTTCCTCTGATGATCATCTTCCATTTTCTTCATTGAGAAACAAACTGGGCAGAGATTTGCATTGAAATTTTGTTTTGTTAAGAAGAAGAAGGAAAAAAGAAAAAGTTTGTGGAGAGATCCTCAAGAGTTTCTGTATGGAGAAGAAACACAATATCTAATTTACAACTATTTTGGTCAAGTGTTTTTCTAATGGTGTTACGTGATTTCAGCTCTCTCAAAATTAGTCAGTTTTTCCCATTTACAGCTCTGCAATTAATTTCTTTTTTCTTTTAAAAAAAAAAACATTTTTAGTGCATTCTAATTATATAATCAAAATTTATAGATCTCATATGATATATTTTTCTAGTCATATATGCATACAGAAGTAAATACTTGAATGATTTTCATTAAGAAAATTGTAACAAAAGAATGGAAATAATAAAAGTTGAAAATTGTTGGTCAGATGCTCGAATGTTCGATAACATAGTTTTTTTTTTTTTTTTTTTTTCTCGTTAGAAACATTATACATGCTTGAAAAATATATACAAAAAAAGACTAGGTAGAATTTAAATAATTTATTTTTCAAGAGACAATACATATTAATTACTATTGAATTATATTGATTCTGATAGAGTTACTATTGAACAATGATATTTTAGTGAATTTATGAACACCTTCAGATCTTACATATATATATATATATATGCAAAATCACTCGTGAATATCCCTAAATTTTTTGGAATATATATAGTTTTAGAGATTTGTAAATTTTAAATATAATTTTCATTTGATTCATAAATTTTGAAATGTTAAATTTTTATCTATAAATTTTAAGTTTAATTTCAATTTAATACATAAATTTCAAAATATTAAAATTTTACTTTTCAAAACTCTTTTGTTTCAATTTGATCTTCAAGTTTCAAAAACTACACTTTGAGCATCGATTTGCATTTTTTACTAAATATTTTGTCTACCAATTAATTTTAAAGAATTAAAAGACTTATAATCAATTAATTTGTAAACAGATAAAATAAATTCATTAATAAACCTTTTAAGAGTGGATATTTAGTAAAAATCAAGGTCAAAAGTATAAGTCTCAAACCTAAAGATCAAATTAAAACATAACTCGATAAAATTTAAACATTTTATTTTCATTTAGACACATTTTATAAAAACGGTTTAAAACTCTATGATATGTTATATGTCAACGACAACTATCAAACACTATGAATGAATGATTAAAGACATTCATTAGTCTGAATTTTTTTTAAATGAGTAATCGCAACGAGTAACACATTTAGGACTAACAATTAAGTATATAAAAACATTTTTAAAGAATTACAAATATAGCAAAATCTATCATATCAATGATAAACTCTACCAGCGATATAATCTAACACTAATAAACTCAAGAGCTAGATCTAAATGTTTACTATATCTGTAAATATATATTTACATTGTGCTATATCTGTAAATATTTCTAACTTTTATTCCGCTTCAACCCATCAAGATGCTCAACATAGTAATATGTTCAGCTAAGATAGTAATATGTTCAGCTAAGATGTCAACCTGTCACTCGAAATTTAATACGAAAGGCTACATTTCTATCCGATATGTCTCGATTGAAAAAGAGGTCCATCTTATCAAATACATTATCAGAAAATGTTATGTCAAGTCAAAAAGACTTAAGTATTATATGAGATTGAACTTTAGAAGTAGAACAAAGTGGGGGAACTTTTTTTCTTTTTTCTTCTCTTTTTTAATAACAAAATTAATAATTAAAACAATAGTAGAGAATCAAACTTACCAAAATAAATTAACAGAATATATCATGTCAACTGTCAAGTCTAAAGAGAGGAAAAAAATAAAAGTAATAATTCCAATTTTGAAAATAAAATCAACTCAACACTCAATCATTTCAATTAAGAAATGAATACAGAATGATAAGAAACAGACTAGACGGATTTTATTATGTTTGCCTTAAAGAACACATCATAGTCTACTGTTCATACATGATGGAATCAAACTCTTCCTCATGATTTTAAAAAAGGCAACTTTTTCTTTTTCTTTATTACTTCATCATCAAAATAAACCAAAGAAGAAGAAGAAAACCACAAGAGCTGAAAATGATTCAGAAATCGAGAATGAAAGCGAAAAACTGAAATGGACTATAAACATAACTCGGATTTTAAACATCATACCAATAACATACGAAATCTAGAGTTGATTTTAACTAGAGCTTTGAGTAGCATCAGGCTGGTTTGCTGGCGCTGCATCTTGAAATGCTGCTATAGTATTGTATTCCTCATTCAACCTCCATAAAAGAGGAAATTTGGACTGCAAACAAAATATAAACACTGCTTAGCAATTTTACAATTCACAAGAGAGAATGATCACAAACACTTTTCTCAAATATATATTGAAGTGATAAAAAAGCAGATGTCATTATATTGGCAATCTGTGAATACAAACATAAAAGGAATGAATATATATATATATATATCAATTTCATGTCTTATCAACTCCTTATGGGCCCACGCTACACAACTCTACTCTTTGCCTCAAAGATCGCTTGAGAGTTTTGTCTAATAAGTCCTAAACTAAAAAACAAAAATGTATAATAGGCCTCTAAAGTTAAATTTTATCGAATCACTTTCTAACAAACTCTTCATTCAAAAAATATATACCCCTTTGTATCCTAATAATATCCCAAATATTCCTAACAAAGCAATCTTCGTCATCTCGGTAATCAGTGAAGTAACCATCCATAGGATGAGTGGCTAAAAGATTAGGGTAATCATAGCCTCTAATTCTAATAATAGCAATATAGTACTTCCTAGCTCCTAGTTTTTTTTGGATAAATTCCTAGCTCCTAGTGTTCTCTTTCTCTTCTTAATAAGGTTTGGAAAACATAATTATGCGAAAGATAATCAATGAAGGTGGGCCTATGGACTTTGATCTTAAAAAATATTGAACCAATAATAAACGGAGTGACACAAGGTGTAATAGACCTTGTTATAATATTAATGAAGCTTTTCAGAGCAATGACACAGAGCTCTAATAAGTTAGGAACCAGTAATACCATGTCAACACTGAATCTATTGATGGCGCCATGAATTTGAGGAGCCAAAAACAAGTCCGCCTGCAGATGATAAGAAATGGTTGATCTTAACAGATGCATAAAAGAAGTTCAATATAAATTACACTTTCTAGATCTGTAAACTTGAGAAATATATTGTATTTTTCTTAGAAAAAGAAACATGTATCATTCATTATAAATGGACTCTCAAAAGGAGGATGAGGCATACTGAAGAACGCCTAAGAACTTACATAAAAGCACACCCCAATTGGCACTAATGTCTAAAAGAAAATAAATTCAAAAAGGTTTACAAAAGAAAGAAGTCCGTTAGGAGACTGTACTAATATTAACCCTATTGAAAAGATATAACTTTTAATACAAGTACTCTAAAAAGTTATCCTATTTCCTTCTAACCACACTTTCTAAAGAAAAACCTTAAGAACATTAGTTCCAAGGATTTTCTCCTTTCCTTTGAGGGAGTCTCTCTGATTGTTCTTGAGAAGCATCATTGAACTCCAAAAAGTATTTAAAATAGACTGCCAGCAAATAATCACAAAATCACAGTTGGAGAATAAGTGGTCCAGAATCATTCTCTCCTTTTTATTTTTATTATTTTTTTTCCTCCAGAAGATGCACAAGGTGGGAGAAATTTGGATATGACAATTTCTACAATCTATAATTCATATTCACCCCTTTCCAACAAACATACCAAGAAATCTATTTCATTATTGCAATACTGTCTCTGAATTGTAAAATAGGTTAGGATCTGTCGATAAGTTTCACAAAGGACTACAATAAAAATACTGGTCACCTTTAAACCCAAGGGCAAACTGCAAGATGATATTCAGATAAGACAATCACTTAGATTCTCTAAACAGAGCTACCATCTGTATCATGGATTACTCTTAAGCACAAACTCAAACTAACCAGATAGATTTCCTCTCCAGTAGCATATTTCCCAGCGTGAGCTTTTAGCAGCTTTTCAAGTGCTGAAACACACAAATGCAAAAAAAAAAAAAATAATAAAACAACTTTTTCAGCAATATATAAATTAAGAGTTGAGAGACCATGAGCTTTTAGCTGATTTTCAAGTGTTGAAACCGAGTGAAACACACATTAATGGCATAAAAAATAACTCTTTCAGCAATTCTATAATCAAGAGTTGAGATAACTGAGCTTTTAGCAGCTTTTTCTTTTTCCTCTCTCAAGTTGAGGGAGGGTAATTGAAGCTAACTGATAACAAGCAACCCAACTAGACATCAGTTATGTAGATTAAAACTGGACATGAGAGTGGAAACAATCGTTGTATATATGTCCTATATCCATTCCATGTGCTAAATTTGTCTTCTATAAGAAATTTAAGAGAACTAGTTCAGCAAACCTGACTTAAATGCGGCCTGAGTTCTCTTTCTTATCATGCACCAAGTCCTTTCCTGGTCTGATTATTTAAAAAGGGTTTATTTCTATATATGACCAGTAAGTACTTGTCAAGTGTGAGGACGGAATATCATTGGAGTTACTAATCAGCAATCTTTTCTTTTTCCAAACTTCATATCTTACTTGTCCAGAAAGTTTCTTAGATTTCATCACAACAGAGAATTTTTAAAGTATCACAGCTCAAGCTTACCTGTAAAACCTTTTTCAATGTGATGTTGAACCCAACGAAGTTTCTCTGCTGGACCAGATTTTTCCTCAATGTACTTCTGTAAAGTGAGAAAATAATTCATTAATAAATAAGAATAAAGAACTCCACAAAAAGAAAAAAAAAAAAAAAAGCAAAGCAGAGGGAGAAAGCAAACAAGTGAATGGAAAGCATTATAAATATAACATTTACACCCAGGGGGACATAAAAGGGCACCAAATCAACTAAATTCCAAGAGAATGCATGTTGAACACTCACCAGAACAGCTAGATTTTGAAGAGGCTGTATGCTAGAAGAAACAATGTTTGCAGCCTGACGAAAAACTTGGAAAAGTTATTTAATGTTGGAACGTTTACATACAACAGCGGCTAAAATGGTTCTCAAAATTTCAATCACAGTCCTACATCAGTTAACTGTGATTAAGAAAGAATCATTAGGCTCCCTCCAATGTGATCCTTTAGCCACATAGCTTTTATACAATTGCAATTTTCCCAGACAGATATTAGTCCCAGACCCCATACGAACTAGTTCCTCCTTAATTTGCCGCATCTCTTGCCATTTGCAGGTACTAGAAGTACATAAATCACAGACATGATTAATAAATGCAATATACCTGGTAATTAATAGCTCTTTTACTAAGATCACGAGGCAACAGAGGATGCTGAGGGTACTTCTCCTCCAAATACTGTAAGTTTAGAACAAGTACAACAGATCAATTAAAAGTAGACAAGTGAAAACCGCAAGCTAATTAAGCACTCTTTCGATAGATTTTTGGGATCAGTTCTTTATACAGCTTTCTCGATCGGCAATCTTAATCACCTATAGGTGTTTTGGGGTTTCCCCTATTTTTCATTTATCAATATAATGTTTCTTTATCCCAAAAAAAAAAACCCGACAATTTAGAAACAAAAAGCACAAACCATTAATATAGCAAAAGAGTCGGCAATAACAACATCCCCATCCACAAGAGTGGGTACATAACCAATAGGATTGAGCTTCTCATACTCTAAGCATCAGGAAAACAAAGTAAACGTAGAAATTAGCTTCAAGTTCCTCAATTTCAAGCCGTTAATTTGAAAAGCAGAATTAAGATTATAGAAGAATACATGGTTCCTCAGAAATAAATGAGCAAACGTAGAAAAATCAAAATCGAGGATGCAGGGGAAGATTGCATAATAATTACCGGGACTGAATTGCTCTCCCTTCAGTAGGTCAACAGCTTTGTACTCGAAATTAAGCCCTACAAAAGTGAGAAACAAGAAGTATAAGAAGAAGAAGCAATCTGAAACAACAGCTAAGCTAACAACCGATTGGTTACCTTTCAAGTTAAGGGCAATTCGAACACGGTAAGAACAAGAGCTCCTCCAGTACGAGTAAAGCTTCAAGGGAGAAGCTGCCGCCTGCGACGGAACATTTTCAGTCTTGAGTTGACAAACAGAAGAGGAAATGGAATTAGTAAGCTTAAGGAATCAAAATCGAAAGAAAGCAAAATGAAATCGAATGGCAGAGTGGAAGATGAAAGAAAGAAAGAAGGGATGATGAACCATGGCGATCTGATGAACGGAGAGTCCAAGGAATCAGAAATAAGCTATTGATTGAGAATGAGAACGCTTCCCCATTTCTCTGCAATTCATCTTCCAGATTAATATCAGTGAAGCACTAAAACCTTCCCCACGTGGCAGCTCTCACATACTCCAAGTCACCTGCTGTATTGAAAATAGATTTAGGGCTAATAATTAACCGTATAAATTGCAAATATAGCAAAATATATCTCTATCGATGATAAGATGTTCTATCATTCTCAGAATTAGATCCAAATTTTGTTATACCTATAATTTTTCTTTTGCATTGTATTATATTTGCTAATTCGTTATATTTGTAACCATCTCTTCTAATTGCAACACTCTTAGGATTAATAATAAATTGTATATCAACATTTTAAAAGAATTCTAAATATAACAATTTTTTCAAATCTCTTTGTTTATTTTATTTCTATTCCTATTATACTTTTTTGGAGAATTTTTAAAAATAGAAAAATAAAGGAAACAATTTACACAAAATATCAAAATTGTAAGATAGTTGTGATAGATGATAATATAAGTCAATCAGAGTTTATCAGTGATAAAAATGATAGAAGTCTATAACTGTTAGATGCTGATAGAAGTCTATCAATGTCTATCAGTGTTTTTTTGTTTATTATTTTCTATAAATAGTATGACATTTTTTCTATCTATGAAAATTTTCCTACTTTTTTTCCATATGTATTTTTATTCCTCTCATACTTTTTTTCTGCCTTAATCCAACATGTGTTGTTGGGATATTCTATTATTTACTCTCTTGGTTTGTGTTACCCTCCCCCCGCCCGAAAAAATCTTTGGTGTGTGTTTTTTTTTTTTTTTTTTTTTCATTTTGTTTCTTATTCTTGATTAATGTCGAAAATTTTCTTCTCAATTTTATCATTTTTTTTTATATGTCTATATCAAATTTTCATTGACTTTTCTCTTTGTTATAAGTTCTTTTTCACTTTCTCTCTTGTTATTTTGTTGGTGTTTATCATTATATATTTTTTTAGCACAATAAGTGTAGGATTCAAACTTTTAAAGAAAAGTTCAAAAATACCATTCTTAACTTTCAAAAGTTGCATTAGTTCCCCTACCTTATAAAAACAATGTTAAAAATGCTCTTACCATTTGTCTACACTCTGTCATTTCTCTCTTTCATTTCCTCTCTCTCCCCTACCTCAATCTATAACCTAACACTTCTCTATTTTCTTTATTTTTTTTCTCCTCTCTTACTCTCATTCTTATTAACTATTTCACTTTTGCTTATCTCGTAAAAAGTTGTCCCTTCTATTAAGACATATAGATTATAACCGAAAGAAAGATAATAATAAAAGCACCAGAAGATCTTCAGACTTACATGTTTTAACAAGGTTATATATCAGTATGTAGTTGAGTGTGTTAATAGTCAAATACATCATTTTTGTATTTGGCTATTTATCATTTTGGTAAGTTTTAAGGAGAGATTTTGATTTTGGAATTTTGTGGAAGTTTTGACTTATATTTTGTTGTGAGAAAATTATATTGGTGTAAGAATTGGACGAATGGGAGAAAAATGAGTGTCTATACCAAAAAAAAAAGGAAGGATAGTTCTTTTCAAACTCAAGAATACTTCAAACAAATTGATCACTATACAAACGGTAGGGGGTTTTTAATTTTTTTTTTTTTTTTTGTAAAGCTAAGAGTACTAATGCAACTTTGAAAGTTCAAGAATATTTTTTAAACGAATATTAACGGTTTGTGTTCATATATTAATAGTAAGGATATTTTTGAAGTTTTTGGAAGTTTATAGATATTTTTTAAACATAAAATTAACCGTTTCTATCCAAAACTAACGATAAAGGTATTTTTTAACTTTTTTCTTTTTAAAGTTTAAGGGTATTTTTTTAACTTTTTTCTTTTTAAAGTTTAAAGGTAGTTTTGAAACTTTTGTAATTTCAAAGGTATTTTTGACACGAAGTATAAAGTTTAGGGATATTTTGTATAATCTAGTCAAAATATTTTTAGTGCTCAAGTTTTGAAGAAACGATGTTTTGGCGTCTAAAATTTATTTAAGAGGTCATGACTAAACACACTTATTCTTTAAAGTTCAGACTTTTTCTAGAAATAATGGACCGGGTCCATGATTTACCCAGTTCAGTGTCAAGACAGTCCAAGTGGGTCAGAAAAATCGTGACATGTGAGCAAAATGAGTACAATTGTGGCAGGGTTAACCGAGACATGTAAGCCAAATTGTAGACCCAGTCTACAATTTGCGTGCCATGTGGGCTAATTGATGAAACTCCTATTTTGTAAAATACTTTTACCCATATCCTATTTTTGTCATTATTTATTAAAATAACATTATTTAAAAAAAAAATCTTAGATTTAAGAAACTAAGAAAACGTAATTTTTTCTATAATTAAAAAAGAGGAAAAAAATGTAAAACGAAAATGAATAAAATTGAATGATTTTCCATTGGGCCTTTTCCCAGCCCGTAATAGTGGGCCTTTAGGTTTGGTTATCATCTTCAGAAACCCTAGTTTATAATCCACCTTCATTTTCCCTAAACCCTAATCTTGCAGTCGAAGTTTTCCAGCAGCACAGAGCCATGGGGAGAAGTATTACTCCCAATTCTACCTGCAAATTGCAATTCAAATGCGGATTTATTGATTTGTTCTTATTGTTTTTGGATTTGATTTTGTAGGACCTGCTAGATGTTACCGCCAAATCAAGAATAAGCCGTATCCCAAATCGCGATTTTGTCGAGGTGTTCCCGATCCCAAGATCAGGATTTATGATGTTGGAATGAAGAAGAAGGGTGTTGATGAATTCCCCTTCTGTGTTCATCTTGTGAGTTGGGAGAAAGAAAATGTATCCAGTGAAGCTTTGGAAGCAGCTCGTATTGCCTGTAATAAGTACATGGCGAAATTTGCTGGAAAAGATGCGTTTCATTTGAGGGTTAGAGTTCATCCCTTCCATGTTCTTCGAATTAACAAGATGCTTTCATGTGCTGGAGCTGATAGGCTCCAAACTGGTATGAGAGGTGCTTTTGGTAAGCCACAAGGAACTTGTGCAAGAGTCGCCATTGGTCAGGTTCTTCTTTCTGTTCGATGCAAGGACAGCAACAGCCAGCATGCTCAGGAGGCCCTTCGCCGCGCTAAGTTCAAGTTTCCTGGTCGTCAGAAGATCATTGTCAGCAGGAAGTGGTATGCCCCTTCATTCTCATTGCATCTGATACTGTTCTATATTAAGTTCCAATGCCTTTCCCTTGAGTGTATATTTGATTGAATGATTACTGTACAAACTTTTCTCTCTCAGGGGATTCACGAAATTTAGCCGAGCTGATTATCTCAAGTTCAAGTCAGAGAACAAGATTATGCCAGATGGTGTTAATGCAAAGGTATTTGATACTTGATAATTGCAGTCCTGTTCTAACCTAGGAAAATTAATCTAATTGTAGTAAGGGGAGGCTACTTTTTCTAAAATTAATCTAATAAAAACATGAGCTTGGCTTAGTGGTATTGGCATGTGCTTCGACTTGGTTTCAATTCCCCACTTTGCAATTGTAGTACTCAAGTTAGGAGGATACTTTTTCTTCCTAGGAATTCGTTGCATTTAACTGAAGTCAAATTTACAAACTAAAGAAACATGGGGCACGTCTTTGAGCCAAACAACATAGTTATACCCTGGCAATGCTATGAATGGGCCTTCCTTGTTAGCTCTTGGGAACATATTTTTAATTGTGTAATATTGTATTTCTTGGTTGTTCATCACTTATAAGCAACAATCATTGGATCAATATGTTTATATATTTCAATAGTTTGTTCTGAGTTGTATTGTTCTGAATTTTTTTTTGAGTTAAAACTCATGGTGTGAAAATTGGACTGTGCAGCTTCTTGGATGCCATGGCCCTCTTGCAAACCGTCAGCCTGGAAGAGCTTTTCTACCCCAAACTGCCTAAGCTAAGCTAGTTAATTTTCCGTTTCTAAAATTGTGGAATTAATGTCGACATTATTACAATTGTCTCTTTTCGAACATTGTGAAATGAGCGAGTATCTTTTTTGCTGTGGTTTATTACTTTTTGATATTGGAATGAAGCTTCATTTCTTTTGTTTTATACCTAGTTGCTTAAGAAAGTTTTTGTTTATTTACTAAAGCTTGAACAGATTGGTTTCCTTTATCTATGCTCTTATTTGTTATGGGTTTTACAAGCCACTCCTCTTCTTTTTGCCTTCTGAATTCACACTGGGCTTTTAAAACTCAATCCTACTTTCTGTTGATGGAAGGGTTATGTCCAACTTTTGTTCAAAATGAGGTGAGTCTGTTTATAGAGTTTGTGGTTCATCAGAATTGCCATTTTCTAAGATCACAAGTCTCAATGTTGATGTTATTATCTTTATTACGTATGAATTATGATTGATTCTTCTTTCTTTTCATTTTAAAAATCGTGTTCGTAGGGTGCTTGTGATTTTCCCATTTACAGTCAGTCAGTCTTTCTTATGTGACTTTAATTTGTTGTTTTTGTATCACAAGATAAACCAAAATTAGCTGTTGAAAATGATTTGGTGTGTCGAATGGAAAGCGACATTGATTTTGATTATGAATAACCACCTATAAATTACCAAAATTATACTACTAACTGATGAATGACTCTCCCCATTAAGGTTTGGAGGTTTGATCTCCAAAAATGATGAATCCCTTGTTGATGTTGGTTATAGCTCAGCATCAAGCTTCTTCTCTGGTAGTGCATCTTGAAATGCTTGTATCTCATTATATTTTCATTTTAGTATTTGTACTTCAAAATGTTTCAATTTACTTGTGTATTTTTTTAATAAATCTTAAAATTAATCTTATACTTAGTTTGAAGTTAATTTTATGAAATTTAGTAAAATAATAACAATAGTTTCTTTTAAATTAATATGAATATGTTTTTAAATTTTATAGATGAGAGACTAATAAAGACTAAATTTGTTTTGAAAAGTTAACCAAAAACTAATGGTAGAGACTAATTCTAAGATTTATTAAAAAAAGTATAAATTTAATTTAGACGAAAAAAATAAATAAATCTTAAAGTATAAACACGAATGTTTTAACTTAATATGTACAAAATAATTAAGGGCTAAGCTATGCCAATTTTGAATGTATTAAATAAGTTTTATAGAATATAGATCAATTTGTTGAAATTGTAGATGGGCTAGGTTTTGCTCACAGAGTTCCACAATTGATCATCAAATGAAAGAATAAAAATTGAATGCCTTCTAATCCAAGGGATAACAACAAGATGATATACAATGAAACATTGTTTTATAGTTAGGTCTTTTTTTTTTTTTTTTTTTTTTTTTTTTTTTTTTTATAATTATTTAGTTTTTTATTTTTGCTTTTTAAAAATTAAGCTCTTAAACACTAATTTCACTGTTGATTTGTTTAACTACATTATCCAGGGGCCTCTTCCAAGTTATCAGTCGGAAGAATTTTTCTTCCTTAGTTTATATATATCATGGCTCTCAAAATTTATAAGTTATAACTATGATTTTTTAAAAATAATTTGAAAAAACTCGTAGTTGAATTTTTTTTGTTTATCACGTCCTTTCGTTAAACTATAGTTTTGGATGAAATTAGTACACAGACACAATTAAACACTAACAAATTAGGTTGACACAAAAAAGATAAAAGACCGTCCCTCTAGCTCTTTGTCTTAGTGTTGTAGACTATTCTTCGAGTTCGAGATAGCTTACGGCCCTTGATTCGTTTTTCTATTGGAGTTAGAATGGGCCTATTCTTCAACAGTTTTATATGGTTGTTATTTTAGGTACGAATAGTCCTCTTTATGTAAAGGTTGGTGACTTTCTCCACCTTGATGGGACTAGCTTTCTAACTTGGGGAGTCAGTTGAACTATTGGGACATGTTTAGTTATAGTGGCTGAGGTTGTGAGGGAGGATTGTGTGCTTAGAAGTCCTTGAGACCTAGGGGCATCCTATGGTGCCTTGGACTAGCCTCCTTTAGTTTGGAGGTAATATTCGCAAACACTCTTTTATTGCATAATTTGCGATTTGGAATCGGTTACAGACACGAGATACACATTAACAAGTGGTATTTTAATATTCATGGTGTATGTATTATTTGCACTGATTGAGTTGAGTCTTGAGACCATTTATCCTTTGAATGCCCTTTAGTCATGCTATTTGGGGGGATAAGCTCTTGTGGGGAGGTTGTTCCCATGGAATCTCTTATTGGGACACTAAACTTGACGGAGTTTGCCATTTTAAAGTGGGCGATCAGTTGCAGCGTAAGGTCTAAAAAATCACTTAGTATGTTGTTATATACCATTTTTGGAGAGAATGTAATCTTTGTATCCATGACCTACCTTGCGTCCTCCCCAAGTGATCAGTCAACTTTTGTGGTATGAGGTTTTCCTATGTTGTTCTTAGTGGCTTCTATTGAGAGAATTCATGTAGGCTCTTCTACTTGGGACCTCTCTCCTTAGTTGTGTGAGCTTGTTCTTTTGTGTGTTTTGTTGTGCCGTCTTTTTTTTTTTTTTAATTAATTAATTAATTTTTTTAATTTTCCTTTTGGTTGTGTTGGATTTGTGGCTTAACTTCAAGCTCTAAAGTATACTTCAACCCACTTCTATTTATTGTAATTTAATACATTTTCGAAAAAGAACATTAAAGTATTAAAGCTTATTTTATAAAATATAAAAGGAATGATTTAAAAATCGTAAGATTATTTGAATATAATATGGGATGCAATTAGAATAAAAATCGAAGTACAGTAGATTCAAACTTCGACAACAATTAGAAATCAAATTCAAACTTTGATGACCATTGACCAAACATGTTACATAAGCTAGTTGTTAAAGCATGTGAGAACAAAATATTATATATATAAAAAAATTAGTATGTGATTCTTATTGATTAGTTTGCTAATATATAATAATTTAACTAATGATTCTTATGACTTACAGATAATTAATACTTAAATGAATCATTAGATGATTTATATTGCATTTGTAATGTCAGTGTCAGTGTGGAAGGCATTTGAAGAAAGAAAGAAAAACAAAGAAAGAAAGAATTTCTAAATCTATCAAAGTTGAATCACAGTTCCAAATGTTAGGTCTTTGAAGAGACTTTAAAATCTTAAATTTTCCTTCTGACAAATCAAGACAATAGAAAGAAGAGAAATTGTAATTGAGATTGTATTTAGATCATCAATCATCATTAACTAGATTGTTATCTCTGTTAAGAAGATTTAAAGAGATCAATACAAATCTCATAAACTTCCTTGAAGATATTTCAATTCATTCAATAAATCATTTGTAAACATGAGTTCCAACAATAGACTTCTCCATGCACCTTCAAGGATCTCTTCACTTAAATCCAACCTGATTAATATTCAGACTCCATAAACAGCAAACAAAAAATATTCAACCTAACCAGACATGAACAAACTTACTTCAAGAAGCCAACAAATTTCAGCTAACAAAATGATTTTATTCTGTAAAAAGATGATACAAAATTATATACTACAATGTTATAATAATGTGACAAGAAAAACATCAGTTGAAAGAGAAATGACAGTCACAAATAGTAAATACGCTTGATATAATCTGATTGTTTTGTTTGGATGAAACTTTGGATACTTGCCACATCACCATGCATGACGACTTTCCCGCCTTCCATGTAGATAGCGCCATCTGCATACTCGAGTTCTTCTAAGCGATGGGTCACCCATAATGCTGTAACATCTTCAGAATTGTGCAAAGAATTCCTAACTGCTTTGATCACCCCCATCTGATTTAGAAAAGAAAAGGGTGAAAAAGGAGAAAGAAATAAAATTGTAAGAACTAAAATTGTGCATAAAAAGGCTATTGTAGTCCTTATCAAACTGCTAATATCCAGCAGCAAAAATCAGTCAAGATTCCAAGTTTGCTAGAATTATAAAGAAGCCTATTCATTTCTAGGATTGAAACAACATTTTCCAAAGTTTTGTTTTCTCTCGTTTTTTTGGGTATCGAGGACACCCCTTTTTGCATCATGCTCATGGCCTACCCTACCCTAGAAATGCTTCGCTTATCTAAAGTCACCTTCGGAAGAGAATAAAAGTTTTAATTATTAAAGTCCCGTTTGACAATCATTTGGTTTTTTATTTTTAGTTTTTGAAAATTAAGTCCATCCACCATTTCCACCTCTATATTTTTTGCTTTGTTGCCTACTCTTTACCAATGTTTTCGAGAACTAAGCTATGTTTTTAAAACTAAAAAAAAGAAAAAAGTTTTTAGAAACTTGTTTTTATTTGGAATTTAGCTAAGAATTTAATTCACCTCTTTTACTTAAAGAAAGATGTCAAGCATGGTAAGAAATTGAGAGGAAATAGGTTACCAAACGGGGCTTAAATTTTCAACCTAAAGGCATGAACCAGATTTTGAAGGATATCTCTGATCATTCCAAGCCCTATAACATAGGCCACCTAGGGAGTGGGTAGAGATCAGATTTGTTTGCAATAATCAGCACAGCATGTCAAATTCTACCATTGCGATTATGTGATGAAGATTCATAAAGTCTGCTTATATGATATCAAATACCTGATCTTTCTCATCCAGAAATGTGGTCAGTTCATCTAATAGAAGCACTTTACATGCTTCAGCCAAAGCACCAGCGATGGCAACTCTTTGCTTCTGACCACCACTCAGCGTTTGGACGGATCTCTGAGGAACAAGAATAAGAATTTTCAAACTAAATTCTGCAGTTCTTTACAACTTCCAATTTTGATTAACTACAAATATATATGGCTTGCCTGAAGGTAGCTGGACATGCCAACTGCAGTCAGTGCTTCCAAAACCCTTGATTTAACTTCATCATTGGTCAGATTCAACTTACCGAGGCCAAATGCAACATCAGCTTCCACAGTAGGCATCACTACCTGGCAAACCAAAGAATTATTTGCATCAAATGTTTATTATAATTTACAACAATACAAGCAACAAGAAAGCTGAAAATCAGTACGACTTGTTGGTTTGCAAGAATGCCATATGCATGTTTGAAATTCAATAGATTTTCAAAAGCTGGCAAGTTCGCTTTTTCTGTTTGTTTACCATCTTTATATTTTAGGTCAAATTTCAAATCTAGTCCTTAAATCCAGTCGTTTTAACACTAATCTATCAAAAGCTTCAATTATATCCCTAAAATTTTGTTATTGATTTAATAAGTTCATACCATTAACATTGTTAATAAAATATTAACATAAGTTACCAATTAGACTAACACGTCATGATTTGTAATGATGTGACACAAGGGAATATATCAACTATATAAAAAGGGGGGTAAATGACATAAACATCTGGTGGGACGGGCAAGCTATAAATAAAAAAAAATCGACCCGCTCACTCTTATTTTATCCAACTAGTCCACTCTCCCATGCTACTTGCTGCCACAACATGTTAAATGATTACTCCATTGTCCAGTCAACATGCCACATCAACATTTAAGTAACAATGTCAACAATAAGAATGAATTCAAATCAAATTGAAAGTTCATAAATGTAATTGGAACTTATATAGTCTAGGAACTAGACACAACTCACCATCAAAGTTCAAGGCCTGAGGCTAAATTTGTAATTAAGCTAAACTTTATTGGTAATTAGCTAATATTAAATATGTTTTGCATTTTGATCCAAAGATGAAATTAATCATGTCTATCAGTCATGTGTTTCTTGCATTCATATCTATTCATACAGAGTTACACACCCTTCACACCCTACTTTTTCAATGCTTTTTCTCACAACGTCCATTCTTCAAACCACTGCACTGGCATTAAATTTTGAAAATAATTTCAGAAATAGAATACAGAAATCCTCTAGAGGATGGATGAGCTGCCAATAGCTAGTTAGTAGTAACTAACATAATAACTTTCACAGCTAAAGGCTCTGATGCAAAACCAACTTCGTCAAAATAAACCAACAATTACTTCAAGTGCAAGAGGCATAGTTAAAACAACAAATATTACTTAAAAAGAGGAGCTTTGCCATAACAGCAAATTCTCTTTCAAGGTGCTAAATCCAGCTGCAATGTTATCATATACCAACTGAAGGTTAAAACGATGAAGGTAACCTGATAGTCCGGGTTTTGGAAGACAAAGCACTTTGGCTTCTTGACGTATACTGCACCAGTTGTTGTATTCAAAAGACCAGCCAAAACCTACATAGGTGAACACATCGAGGACTTATAACTTCAGCATCTTCATCTATTGAGCTACAAAAGTACAGTGACTGTGACGTATTAGGATCCATTTGATAATCGTGTTAGCTTTTGTCCTCTTCTTGGATACTAAGAAAAACTAGTCATAAATCGCAATACCTGAAGAGTTGTTCCAATAAGAGCTTGAAATGTAAGAAGATACATTCTAAAGTTTAGGTAATAAACATAAAACCTAACATCCTTATTATCAACCGAAGTTGGCATTAGAATAGGTGGAACCTCCACAGAGATTAGTGTTATGGCATACTTGTTTAGTTACTTCACCATATTACGCAAAATACAAGAAGTTAAGGATTTTCAACTTGTTTGACAAATCGCTTTCAGATCAGAACAAATTTCTAATTCGTTTCCAGAACTGTTAAATTCAAAATGGTCAGTAGAGAAGTCACTATATTTTGATTTATTTGAAAGAATAGTTATCAAACATGTATGGACTCAATCTAAACAACGGATAACTTCGGTGAACCAAAAAAAAAAAAAAAAGGTTGTCAAACCAGGCCCCTCTATCACAACCCAAATCCTTTGAATACAGATTACAGAAAGGGAAAACGTGAGTCTTGGTGTGATACCTTCAAGAGGGTGGATTTTCCACAGCCATTAGGTCCAAGAAGCATCCAAAACTGTCCCGAAGGAATCCGGAGTGAGCAATCCCTAAGAATAGGCACAATTTTGCCCTGCCTCGTCGTGATCGAGAAGCTGAGATTGCGCCCCTCAATGGCTATATTTTCAGTAAGATTAATCCTGCATAAACAGGCACGAGAATCCAAAAAAATAGAAGGATGAGAATGGAGAGAGTGAATTAACGGAAAGAAAAGGAGGAAGAAGAACTGAAAATGGAATAGCATTGAGATAGTGATGGAACCTGGAGGGACGGTTGGAGAAGAGAGGAGAAAGAAGAGCTGGCGATGGCGTAACAAGATTGAAGGAGGAACTCTTCAATACCATGCTGCTGCAGAAATTGTGGAGAAAAAAAATTCAATTCTTCGAAATGAAAGCACCTTAAGATTGAGAGTGTTCGGAGGTGGGTGCAGCGCTGCTCCACAGAAGAATGAGAGAGAAGGAGAGAGAGAGATAAAATGGAGGGGAAAAAGGCTCGCCGGCGGCAACGTACGACTGTTGGACGAAGACGAGCGTCGCCGTTCGACGGTTGCCAGGCGTGGCAGCCGAAACCGATCGGCGGAGTGGGTGGCTGGTCGTCGTTAGCTTGCAGGAGAGAGTGAAACGGGGAGCTGTTCCGTTTTCTCCTTTTTTTTTTCTCTTTTTTATTTTTTTTTCAGATTTATGTTTTTACTTATTGGATACTCTTTTTGAGAAATTTTACTTATTGGATATTAATTCTAATGAGTACTTTAATTATTTGTTATCAACTTTTCAATTGGTTTAAAAAATAGATTTTTTTAAATATGAAAAAATGAGTCAAACTATTTATAAATATAGAAAAATTTTACTGTTTATCAGCGATAGATGCAATAAAATTCTATATCTTGAACGATAGACAACAATAAAATTCTATTGCGATCTATCACTAATAGACAATTAAATTTTTTATATTTATAAATAATTTGATTTTTTTTGTTTATAATAATTTTCCTAATGTAATTATTTCTCAACTCTTACTAATTAAGTTCGTTAATTAGTATTAAGTATTACTTTAGGGTAAAAATTATTTAATTATTTATATTTAAAGTTAATAAATAATTAAGTTAATTTATTAAATAAATGGTAATTTAGGAAACAAATGTTGATTACCCTTATATTAATAGCATAATATATGGGTAATTGTTTTAAATATCAAAACTGCTAGAAATATTTTCAAATATCATTATTTTAGACATTGATAGATCTATTATTATTTATCATTGATATATAGTGACGTTTTGGTATATTTGTAAATAAATTGGCTCATTTTTCTATATTTGGAAACAATCCTAATATAAATATGTATTTTTGTAAGTATAGCAGGAAATTAAAAGTTGAAAATATTGTGATCCACCATTCATTCAAATGTAAAATAAAATATGATAAATTATATTAAAAAGAAATATACTTGAACTTTGTCATTTGTGTCAAAATTACCCTTGAATTTCAACTGCTTAGAAAATACTTTTGAACTTTAGAAAAAATATTAACTTTCCAGAGTTTAAAAAATATCCATAATTTTTTTTTAAAAGAATGTTAAAAAAATAGCATTACTATTAGTATGGATGAACAGAAATCGTGAGGACCTTGTTGCAAAAATATCTTAACTTTCAAAAGTTACATCAATACTCTTGACATTTATGTATAGAAAAGTACACTTAACATTTCAAAAAAAGAAAAAAAAATAGAAAATGCTCTCCCATCGCCTCTCTTTTTCATGCTATCCGAAAATGAAAGAGGGAGATGATGAGGGGTAGATAGACCGTAAAAATATTTTTTAACATTTTGTTTTTGAAAATCAGATGGTATTAATGCAACTTCTGAAAGCTTAGAGTTGTTTTTGTAATAAGATATTAATGGCTTCTTCATGTATACTAACAATAAGGGTATGTTTGGTTTAACTTTTAAAGAGTTTAAATTTGGAAATAAGTCATTTTAGAAAAAATTGAAGTGTTTGACAATTATTTAAAATAGTTTTTGAAACACTTTCAAAATATATTATTTTAAACTATTTTTATCAAAAGAGTTTAAATAATAATAACATTTTTTTAAAACATTTTTTTAGTTAGTTCAAACAAACCTTAAGAGTATTTATTTTCTATTTTTTTTTCTCTTTCGTAGGTTTTATTTTTTAAACTTTGGAAGTTGAAAAATATTTTTAAGTACAAAGTTGACATTTTGTGTGAGTTAGAAAAAATAGTTGTTTCATATATAGAAAAAAAATAAACCAAACTATTTACAAATATAGAAAATTTTTATTGTCTATCAGCGACTGCGATAGACTTCGGAAGTCTATCGCTCCAACGATAGAATTCTATTACTGATAGACAGTGAAATTTTTCAATATTCGTAAATAGTTAGATATTTTTTTGTTTATAATAATTTTCCTAAATAATAATTAAAAAAAATTATAAATAGAAAAAATTTCAAACTATTTACAAATATATATAAGGGATAGAAATTTATCGCGGTCTATCACTGATAGACAGTAAAATTTTTCTATATTTATAAATAGTTTGCATTCATTTTTCTATATTTGAAAACAACTCAAATATTAATGATTTATATAGGTAAATTATTTTTTACGAAAATAGGGGAGACATTAAGATTATATAAAAGTATTAGATTAAATTCTAACCTAGAGGTTGATAGTATAAGTCTTAGTTGTATTGAGCTATGCTGATTTTGGTTTATTTATTTATTTTTATTACATCTTTATGGAGAGTAGTTAAAAAACTACTATAGGTGAGTCTTTATGTCTTGGATAATTATTTTTCAAGTTCTAAAAAGCAAAAACCTTATTTGATACTCAAGATTTGATGATTCAATTTTGTACGGTAGTGAAATGTTTCACAACTATTACAAAGTGAGGCATCGAACAATAAACATTTGGAATAGAAATTAGTGTCTTATCTACTAAACGATCTTCAGATCAAGAGCATAAGTTATTAACTACTAATCAAATTTTGTACTACATTACATCTTAGGATCTGATCAGGAGGGAGAGCAGAAAACTGGGTTGAAAAATTAAGCACCAAATCTGGTGCTACTTTTATTCATGTATAGGATAAGAATCGCTCAAATTTATTAATATACATTGAGCAACCAAGAATTTAGAAAACTGTAACAAGAATGCTATTTTACAAATAAAATGAACTATGTATGTTGTCTTTCCTACTTACTTGAAATGCTATGACTAGAAATACCCATTCCTCTTTGCCCGTTTTCTCGATTTCACGAGTTCCACCAGCGAAGGAAGAGGCTCAGGAACAGGCACATTCATTGATCTATACAACTTTCTAAACTTGTCGTTAAAACCCTTTGAAGATCCAACACTTAAAATATGTGAATTGCTACACCCTGCTATTCTGTCATTATTAACTATCTTTCCAACGTGTGTTTCGAGAATAATACCAACATCTTTACAATCGTCTAACGACTCTTTTTCCTTTGCTCTACTTTCTTGCTCATGGACATGCTCTTCTATGTCACTGTTGACTATTCCTGGTGGGTTATTGTTCATAGAAACAACTTTTATTTCAGAAATAGGGAGCTTAGTCCGATCAGAGTAAAGTAAGGCGTTTACGTCAACTAATAACGCATCATTCACAAACTTCTCGTGTTTTCCTTCGGAGTGAACTTTGTTTTTAGAATTTTCTGATGATTTGTCACCCAATCTACCATCTGCATCATGAATGGACAAGCCTGCCACTACATCTCCTACTGCTTCTACTGGCTCGTTCTCTGTAGATGGATATGAAATTTCATCTGGCAACAAAATGGCATCTTCAATGGCGAGTCTAGCTCGTCCGAATAATGTGAGAGGTGGCAAGTTGCTTGAAGACAAAATGTTTAACATTTCTTGAGGAACAGGATACAGTTTCACTGGCTGTGGTTGAGGGTCTACGTTTCTTTGAGTGGATGCTTCAACTATAGGGGAACAACTTACTTCAATCACTGAAGCATCTAAATCTGAAGAACTTTCCTCAGCTATACCAAAAAGCTTCCAAATTAGGCCATTAGAAGTTAAACTAGAACAACTGAGTTTCTTTTTAACATAATCCAAATCCATGGCTCGACAACCAGGAGTGGTTGAAACAACCCATTTTGGTGCTAAAATTTGCAAGGCCCATTCTAGTTCTTCCTTTGACGAGTGCATTGAGTAACAAACATGCCAAATACCATGCTGATCTTTAATTGCTTCACTAATTATTTGTTTCCTTGTGTTGCAAATCTCTGACAATTCCTCACGAACATACCACTGGGTTGAAGGTCGGATTACGAGAGGTTCAGACAGAAAATTGGTCTGGGCATCTGCAAGCAGTGTTTTTGCAGTTTGACATAGTTTAGGGAATCCATCAAGCAGATGAAAACGGGAGGATGGATCTTGAGTGAGGATGTCAGGGTCTATAAGTTCAAGAGCCTTATAACCTGCTTTCGTGGATTCATCAGCAAATATCTTTGAACCAAATGTTTGGGACACTTGTTGCAATATCTCTTCCTGTCCTAGAAGATTGCAAATTAGATATACTAACGGAGCATCAGGGTGTTTCCATATGCAATTAATAACCTGAAAAGATAAATTATCTTAAATTAAATACTGGTTATATATTATAAGAATGTAAATACATAATATTCAATCTGCCAAACAGCCAAGAACATACAGACGAACTAAAGGTTTAAGCAGAGCAAAAACAGTGGAAACATTAACAGCCACCAAGATGTACGCCATGAGCTATAGAAATTTAATGTCTAAAGGAAGGTGAAGTTTAAAATTAAGAGAGCAGTCAATAAGTTAATAACCGCCAGAGCATTTTGAAGGAGCCAACATAAGAAGTCTGATTGAAATATGGTTTTGTGCACAATTAAGATGGGCTCCAATCATTCATAAAATGGTCCAAAATGATAGTATCAGCCAACAACTCAAATGAATAGATACCACATGGTGCTACTTGTTCCATGATAATCATAAAAGGGAAAGAAAAAAAAAGCAGCAGCAGCAGGAGAAGTAATATGTGGACCATGTGCTGCTTCAGGTTTGCATTACGCATAAAAGGATTTGGGGGAGAAGACATATCAAATACTTGAGAAGATTTATCAAATAATTGGGGGAGACATATCAAGTACTTGAAAAGATTTAGAAAGAATTCAAAGAATTTGGAGGCTAACATTGTTCAATGAAATCAGGAAAAGCAAACTCTTACTATTTGATTACATTTGCATATGTCAAAAGGTAAAATTCTATGAAATCATCCAGTTACTCTAACAAAATTATTAAATCAGCGAACCAACAACGTCAAACAGAATTACAAGTAACGTTAAGAAAACCTTTTCTGGTAGAGTTACATGGAGACTATACCTTGTAGATTGACTAATACACTTAGAATCTTGTGTTGGAGGAAGCTGCTTAGGCAAGGTTAGGAAAAGGACACTACAGAAACATAGTTGTTCATGATTTTGGCCTATATATCATAAGTCTGCAATGAACGAAGAAGCGCAGAGAAACTTGAAGCTACTAGTTTCTAATAATAAATGAAAATATTATTGAAAGAATGGAAGGACCTTGTTATCTTTGATTCACCCACTGGAACTACAAAGCAAGAATATAGGGATTAAGGGGTTAGGGCTAAACCAAACAGGTCCTGCAGAAAATCTTACTAATAGCTATAGCTATGACATACACATACACATCCATTAACAGAAAATACACAAAGGAGATTTTGTATGTTGACATGACATTAACAGGCAGATTTCATATTTGGAAATCTACGGAAGATTCACTTGATTCTCAAATCTCAGCACGTATTAAATAACTAGACAGTGTTACCTGATGTATTGATGAATGTCTGCTGGGGAATTGTTGAAAGAATCTACCAAATGTGCAGTCCAGAAAAATCAGATCCAGTTTACATCTCGGCTCTTTATCACTTTTTCCACGATACTTCTCAGGTAAGTTCTGTAGGCACTCAGGAGTTAATCTACAATCACCAGTATGCAGAACATTGCCAAAATAGCCTTCAAATAAGAACATAACAGCTCCTAACCATTTTTTAGTCCATGCCAGAGAAATATATCATTTGTTAGCTTCTAAATAATGATAACATTAAATATTCAAATGCACATAATAACCCCCACAAGATCTCCGAGGAAAAGAATGACAAAACGCAAAAGGAAGGATAAAATGCAAACAAAAGAGAAGTGACGAAACAAAAAAAAAATGTTAGAATTAAAAATAATAATAAATAAAAATCCAAACATAATTTTTTTAAAAAAAAAAATCTGGGATACACATATATTCCCCTAGAAAAATAAGAGCTATGAAACTAAAAATAAAGTCTAAAATGAAGTGTAAAAGTCTCAACATAAACCTAACCAAATACTGGTCTAGATTTAGAATATACAGTACTAACAAGTTATAATCTAACTATGAAGTGAGAGAGCATCAAAAGTCTTGCTCAAGACATCAATTAAAGGATCTGCGGATGAATGGAAAAACAAAAATGTAAGGCATAATGTAGAGTGCAATAACTAAAGGAGATGATCTCAAGATTTTTCTTTAGAATATAGCTTCAGGGAGAAGGCAGGAATTTGATTCAGTAGGTTATGGTCAGATAAAATATCATTCTTGCCCCTGCCTGCTGGCTCAAAAATTAAAGGGAAAATACTTAACCTTTTCCTTTGGTAACATGTACCCCAAGGGCCTAAATCATAAATTATCCCAATAGAATTAGAATTGTCTCCCAACTCTTCCACAGCTAGCAACTAATTAGAAAGACACGAATGAGGCCCCAACATTGTTCAGGATTTTGGTTTGTCCTATCGATGATAAGGATGTGGTTGAGGCAAGAGTTCTCTAGGATTCCATGAAAATTACATAGATAATGATTGTATTGATATATGCAAGTCCAATTCTTCAAAATGTGGTGCTAATAAGATGTGAGATTTTATTACGTTAAAGGGGTGTTTGGCCCAAGGAGTTTGTGGGCCCCATGACAAAAACAAAAAAAAAACAATTTTATGTCTTATTAACTCCTTCCATTGTGGGCCTCACAACTTCATAAGTCCACTCCTTACCCCAAACACCCTAAAGAAGATAACTAAGTAAAAGCAGTTTGTTTTCAAAATTGACCTAAAAAAGGTTCCCAACCACATTTCGTTTTTCCATAATTCTCTACTAAAGAAACAAAAGGTTTTGTGAAGAGCATCCAGAGACAGTAGGTATTCAAATTTCTCTCTGTCCCAATTGACAAGTTTTCTTTTTTCCTAAATGGAAACTTTTTTTTCCTTGACACCCAAATGTTGTAGAGTCAGGTGGCTTGTCCCGTAAAATTAATCGAAGTGCGCGTAAGCTGGCCCGAACACTCATGGATATCAAAAGAAAAAAAAGGAAAATTTTTTTTCTTAAATGGAAAAAACAGATGAAGAACTTTTGTTCCTTTATGCTAAAGACAATAAAGCAACCCTTGTCTACTTTACATTGATATTCATAGTTAGGCGTTTAAAGCATATATTTTTTTCCTTACGGGGAGTCAAGGTGACGATCTCTATTTGTTCCTTTAAGCCTAGAAAATCACAACTTATAATAGTACTAAAAGAATAATGCACAAAACGGGTGTGCCCTTAAATGGTAAATTCAAATATACCTTCACCAACTGCACCTTTTCTAGGAAAAATTCTTATATTGTCTTTTAAGACACTCCTCTTAATTGGTGCTTCAGCTATAACTTGTGTTTTCTTTGTGTTCAACTCTTGACAGGGCATCCCGTTGAAGGGAAGTCTAGAATTTTGGATGCTTAACAACTCTATTATTTCTCTCTCCAAATATCCCATAACAAAGCACACACCCCAGCAAGCACAAGAACTAGCCTTTCTCGTTAAAAGGAGGATTGAGGAGCAACTGTATATTTCTTATCAGAGAGAGAATCTTTTGAACATGGGAAGATTTCAGGTTCATTCTTAACACATGAAATTGGCATTGGATGCAATTGAAGTGTGAAATCAAAAGAATAAGGCTTAATTCATTTAAAATCCTCACTCAAACAACCTATAATGAGATGTCAATTTAAGTTAAAATACAAACCCAAGAACCGGCTAATTGTTTCATTCACCCAGTAGATTTCACGCATAACAACTAAACTTTCAATGCGCTATTGTTAATCTTATTCCTATAAGCGTGTAAGAACAACAGGCTTGGCAGCTGATTTTTTAGTATTTCTAAAATTCAAATTGTTCTTTAATAGGAGCCCACCCGACAATTGAGAAGCGCACATTTAAGCCCTAAAATATTTTAAATAACTTAATTCAAACAAATGGGTGGGATGGAAAAAATACCGGGGCAGTGATGAGCATCAAAAACAGTAACGGTGAAAGCTCCATCAGGATCTTTGACGACCAGCGATTGCCCCACCTCGATACATACAAACAACGAATCATGAAGCTGCGAAAAGAAAACAAAGAAACAACAATTCCAAGTGAAATTAAGGCTCCCGAAAGAAAAGCATATAGAAAAGCAATTGATTGATTGATAGTAAAGATAAACCAGTGGGAAGTGCTGAAGAACGATGGATTTGGTGAGAAAAGTAGAATAAATGGGGAAGGAAGAATGGGGGACAATCCCAGTGGTGTGATCCCTGTGAGCGTGGGTCAGAAAATGGTGGCGCTTTTGCTTGGAAGATGGAGTCCATGTATCCACTGAAAATGGCAGGCCTTGGGGCATTTCGATCGGCATCTTCAAGTTCTGAGGGGAAATTCCAATGGCGGAGGAAGACGAAAATGAAGGTATGAACCCTAATTAGAGGATTCATAATTCTCTCAAGCTTCCACAAGAAGCAAAAATTTCGAAGTGGCGGGACGGATGAAATTAGCAGTTTATTTATAATTTACCGCGTTTACCATATTTCGATTTTTTTTTCTTTTTTCTTTTTTGGAAGCATATTTAAAAAAAGAATTAAGAAAGTTGAACTCAAAAGGAGTATTTTATAGGAGTGATTGGACATAAAAGGCAGGTTTAGGGAATAATGGCATAAAAAACCTATTTTAAAGGCTCAAAATGACAAATAATTTCATTTTTGAAAAAAATGTCAAATGACCATTTGATTATGTAATGACTACGTGAAATTATACCATTGTCCTTTTTTCTTTCTTTCTTCCCTCCTTTTTCCAGCGTTTTGACTTCTTTTTTTCTTTTTTTTTTCTCTTCCTCCCAGAATCCTCCTTCTCCCTCTTCTTCGTCTTCTTTGGCACGACGAGTCACATGAGCAAGAAAGATACCTACGGTGAGCGAGAAAGAGCAACTACGGTGAGCGAGAAAGAGCAAGAGCGAGAGCGACAGTAAGCAAGAGAGAGAGCGAGAGCAACAGTGAGTGGAAGTGAGCGAGAGTAGAGTGACCGAGAGTGAGCGAGAGCGAGAGCGAAAGCAACATTGAGTTGAAAGCGAGCGAGAGTGAGAGTGAGAGTGAGCGAGAGAAAGATGAGAGTGATTGTGAGCGAGAGCAAGATGAGCTTTTTCGCGTGCGGGAGTTCATTTTGGTAATTTCATCCGCTCTTGACGTCAGTAAAGGGTCGTTTGGCATTTTTTTCGAAAATCCGAGTCAGTTGACATTTTTCGCTAAATTTTTAGGTTATCCGTACAAATTTTTCCATGTTTAGGAGTGATTTTAAAATCGCTAAAATCACTTTTGTTATTTTTAAAATCACTCAAAAACACACTTTAATCACTCAAATTAATTTAATTTTTAATTTTACGTTTTTAAAAGTAATTTTCAATCATCAAAATTAGTTTTGAAAGATTAAAAACATATTTCACGGTGATTTTGAAAATGATAGAAGTGGTTTTATCCATTTTAAAATCACTCTTAAACATGCCTTAATTGGAAGACATATCTTCTCCGATCAAGTATCTCAAAAATTAAATAAAAAGTAGAATTGAATTTAAGAAAGATAAAGTGTATATATATATATTCCTATTGTTGTTCCTCTCCCAAAATTGATTCTTTTCCCTATGCTCTTCCCATGCCAATTTATTCTTTGCTTCTTCCCCTTCCTCCATAGCCTAAAGAAATATAGAAAAAGCAGATTAATTTAATTTAATTTATGAGTGGCTGAAACAGGAAGAAGAAGAAGAAGAAGAAGAAGAAGTTAATGGATGGAAGAGGGGTTGTTCATGAACCTCCAAATGCAAAGTTTGAATTCACTCCAACATGGATCATTGCTGTTGTTTCTTCTATTATTGTTATCATTTCCTTCTCTGTTGAGCGTGGCCTTCATCGCCTTGGACAGGTTCTTATATATTATATATTTCTCAATATACTTTCATTATATATTTTTCGTTTAATTACTACTCGTTCCGTCTCAATACTTTCGAATAGGAGTGATAGTCGATTTGGTTTTGTCGGTTTTGGATCGACTAAAAACTAAACCAAACTAATTGGTTTTAGAAAGAAGATATCCAAATCGATGTCCAATAAAGAATAAATTTATTTGGTTTGGTTTTGACATTTTATTTTTTTCTCTTCCAAAATTTAATTTTTATTTCCAATTTTGTTTCATATGGGTCATTTTTACTGATTTAAATTAAAGTTATGTTCATTTCTTTTTTTATAGATTGAAATTGGACATTTTTATTTTTTTTCTTAGTATTTTCTAAATAAATATCATATACACTCCATAATAATTCATTTTTTTTCTAAACCATAAATATATATGCACCGTAATAATTAAAACACTAAAAGATACCTAATATTATTGTTTTAGTTTATTTTTAAGAGTATACATACTCTCGGTTTAGTTTGGTTTTGATTAGTTTTTCCAATCAAAATCCGATCCAAACCAATATTTTTGGTTTTCTTATTGGTTTTTTGGTGTTTGGTAACACTCCTACTTTTGAATTTGGTTCATTTTAAGATTTTTGTACTTTTAAAATGTTTATTTTAGTTCCTAAGCTTTCAAAAAAAAATGTCTTTTTTTTTATCCTTTTCATTTTAAAAAGTAACCATTGGGTCCGTTCATTTTTATTTTTTATTGAAAATTTTAACACAACATGTAATTGAGACTAAATTTAATTTCTTACAACGTTGCTATAAATTTGTATTTAATTTTTTTTCATGGTGTATAACATTTATGTTAATTTTTGTACAAATAGAGATTAAAATGGTCATTTATTAAAAGTATAGGGACCAAAATAGACAACTTGAAAGTAAATAGACCAAAATTAATAAAAATTGAAAGTTTAAGGACCAAAATGAACGTTTTGAGAGTACATGGATTAAAATGAACCAAAGTTGAAAGTATAGAAACAAATTAAAGTTGTATTTAAACCTTTTTTTTATTTAATTACTATCTTAGTTTATCTAAGTCTCATCAATTTTAATTCACGTACTTTCAATCAATTTTAAAATTAGTATTTTAAAGTTAATTTTTATCGAAATTAGTTAAATAAAAATAATAATTTCCATTTAGACCTGACGTTTTGGATATCACATGATCATTTGGGTCAAACTTTTTGTAGGTGTGCTTGTATATATTTTATGTTAACGAAACAATAATATATATCAAATTCTATTAACAAATATATTAAAAATGTGACTTTTTTTAACCTAATTTATTTGTATAACAAAAATGATATATATTTTTTTATGTGTTTTTTTCTTTGAATCAGTTGTTAAAACATAAAAAGCAGGATGAATTGAATCATGCGTTGCTGAAATTAAAGGAAGGTTCTTCCTCAAATTTATTATCTTTTTGTTTTTGTTTTTTCAAAGATTATATAATTTGCTCTAATTAACGTTTGGTAATCATTTAATCATACATCACCATATCTGAAAATCGTAATGTGACAAAATTTGAACATAAGTTAACCAATTAAAATAATATTAAACTAAAAAAGAAAATGCTTTCGATTATCATACTATGAAATTTATTGTTAAAATAAATATATTTAGCATTAGATTATCACTTAAGTATGTCGATTAACTTAACATCATCTCAATTTAATTAAGGTATTTAGCTCATTAGTTAAGTTCAAAAATTGATGAAGTTACAAGATTTGTAAGACTATAGAATTGAAATTAATACAACTAAGAGGTGCCAAACTAGTCGGGATGTCTCGGTGCAACCCCTGATCCCACTTTCCTCTAGTATATTGTTAAAAAAAAAAAATTAATACAAATTTTAAATGTACGTGATATATTCCAACACAAACAAGAAACCTACCAAGGATAATTTTTTTTTTATTTGATAAAAGATAGATAGTCTTGACTCTTTCCTTATCTCCATAGTCCTGATATTGTTCATTTTGAACGAAAGAGCTGATCATAGAGGTTTGCTTTTGACTTCATGTATACTGACCAATAAATGTCATGTCCTTATAATAATACATCTAAGACGATCTCATCTCTTCTATCCAATGTGAGACTATACGCTTGCATCTCAAGACGCTTAACCCAACTCGTAAAAATACTACAAATAAACTCACAAACAATTATCGTCATAAAATTCCATGATAATAAAATCTTGATTGAAATAAAAAAATGAAAAAAAAAAGAATATAGAGATGAAATTAGAAACAAATGAGAAGTTATATATATTTGTTGACCGGCCTTTTAAGCAATCATCAGAATATATTGTATTAAAACTTTCTCATTAATTTTTGTATTTTTGGGACAGAGTTGATGATTTTAGGGTTTATATCCCTATTATTGAATGTGTTTCAAGGGGCAATCGGACGTTTTTGTATGCCCAAAGATTTTGCAAACCATATGCTTCCATGCAAGAGAACTGTATCCGTTGTAAACCATTTTTCATCACCAAATTTTATTGACGATTACAATATTCACCGTCATCTATTATCGACGCAAAATAATTTTCATCACTGCTCACAAAAAGTAAGGACTCGTCTGATAACATTCTTGTATCTATTTTTATTATTATTTTCATTCTTCCCTAAGCTTTTTCTGATCTCATAGTTTTAAATGGTTTTTTTTAAAAAAAAAAATTGTATACTGTCTAAAAACTAGAATATTTTAGGTTTTTAAAACAATTTTAGTCTGTCATTTATAAAAAATTCCTTTTAAAATACAAACTATTGATTATTTAAAACTAAAGTTTTTAGTTCTCAAAATTTGAAATTTTTTCCATAAATAACATGCAAGAAAAATATTTCCAAATAATCATAGTTTTTCAAAGTCAAAAAATAAAAATAACAATATCAATCAAATCTATAATTTTTTTTCACCCAAAAAAACATATCTATAGCCTTTATTATTGTTAAATTTTTAATTTTGGAGTGTGAACAATACATAATAATTAATCAAACATTTATATTAAAAAAATTATGAAAAATTATTGATAAAAGTATCTCAAAGAACATTAACATACATGGACTTATATTCTTTAATCAACAAAGAAAAAATTTAATTGGTCTGATACTTTAGGTTTTTAATATTTGTGGGCATTTTAATTTTGGAGATTTTGAAATAAAAAAGTTACTTCACATTTATATCCTCATGAAAATAATGTTTATGAACAGGGAAAAGTTCCTCTATTATCTTTGGAAGCTTTGCATCAGCTGCATATTTTCATATTTGTGTTGGCTGTTGTTCATGTCATCTTCTGTGCTACAACCATGCTTTTAGCTTCTGCAAAGGTAATCTCTCTCTCGAGATCGAAAAATTATTAAATATATGACCATCTCTATTCAGTTCGTTAATTTAGAATGTTAATTTTGATCCATATACTTTTTATCCTAATATATTTAACAAAATGCTAATAAACTTAGAAAATGTAATGCAAAGAGAATAGAGATACAGGAAAATTTCATGCAGGAGAAACTCCTAGCTTCCATATATATATATTTTTTATAATAATATCAGTCATATATAGAGAGTTGGGAAGATAACTCTCACACCCTAACTCTCGTCGCATACATTTCTCGAAAACAAAATAAAAAGAAAAATATTCACAAATAGAAAAAATATCAAACTATTTAAAAAAGAAATAGCAAAAAAAAAAAAAAAAAAAAAAAAAAATCTGATACACATTGATAAACTTTCTATCAGCATCTATCAATGATAGATTTCTTTTCTATATAAACTGTATCAACGTCTATCACAACTATATAAAATTTTTGCTATTTTGTGTAAACAGTTTCTCTTATTTTTCTATTTTTAAAAATTCTATATATATATATATATATATCTTTTTTCGTAATCTCTCTTTTCCCAATTTGTGTAGATACGATTGTGGAAGAGGTGGGAGGATTCTATTCATCGGGGAACTACACTATCTCAAGATGGTAAATCATTTAAGTTAAAATATCATTTTCGTTATGATTTATTCTATTTTAATCTTTCTATTTTCAAGCATCCAAATTTACTCTCATCAATGTTTAAATTATTTATACGGTTAGTTTATGGTAAAAGTTTTCAAGAATAATAATTATAAAAAAAAAAAGTCTCATTTCTATAAATTATTTTAGAATTATATTTATATATGGTCTCTTTTTCTTGAATAAAAATATAAAATTGTGTTATTATTTTACATATTTTGACTAACAAAAAAGTTCAAACTAATAATGGGGACTGAATTTCTATGTATATGTATATATATATGATTTAATACTTGTGGTGATTTTATACATTATTTCAAAGGAAAATTAGATAGCTTTGTAAAGTTAGACACCGAAAAGTATAAAAACTAAGATGGAACGAGTCTGATAATATAGAGATCAAAATGATATTTAATAATTAATAATAATTTTCTAATTACCTCTATTTGGAAAATTACTATAAACAGAAAAAATATCAAACTATTTATAAATAGAGAAAAATTTCGTGATAGAATTTTATCGTTGTTTAGCGCTGATAGACAGTAAAATTTTTCTATATTTATAAATAGTTTGACTCATTTTTATATATTTGAAAAGCGTACTTTCTAATGTTTTATATATTTTAGAGTAGATTTTAGCCATGCTTCAATTAAATTGTTTAATTCTCGAATGTTTCTTTTGAAGATAATGAGTTTAAAGAACGTGCCGAAGGATTTTGGAAAAATGCTGCTGTCATAGCTTGGATGGTAATTAAACATTCTATTATTTAATCATTTTTTTTTAATAAATTGAAGGATCAAATTGGTATTTTGACTGCAATTTTTAAATATTTGAAATTATACTTATTTACCTATAATTTTTGTTAGATTGAATTACAAATTTAGTCTCGGTAAAATTTAAAAAAAAAGTTAGAATTTAGTCCATATGATTTATAATTAAAATTTAGTACGAAACTCTCATAAGTAATCTTTACTGACTATTTATGAGAATTATTTTATCAAATCATAAAGACTATTTATGAAGTTTAACCATATTATAAGAGCAAAATTCTAACTTTTAAAATTATAGGGACCAATTTCTAATTTTAACCTTCTATTATTATATATATATATATATATATATATGAGCTCAACAATATTCAAGGTGAATTCGTTAGAATATTTTTAAATTTTATTAATTTTTAATTCTTTTTCTTTTTCTTTTTTCTTTCTTTAAAAAATATTTATAACATATAGGCCGACTCGTTCACAAATAATTTATTGAAAACTTATTTAGTAGAGTAATTTGTTAAAACAATCTTTTTTTTTTGGAAAAAAAATGTAAAAAACAATATCTATCTTTATATTAAGAGAAAAAAAATAGCAGCGATATTTTTTTCCCGCATGGTTTCTTTAATATTTTCGCAATTATTTGTTTGTTTAAAATGTTTAATTGACTTTTTAATATAATAATAACTATGATACCTCTGTGTTACATTTTAAAATCAATCAAGAATAATCAAATAAAATAAATTAGGGATTGAAAATTAAAAAGATTTCTCTCTTGTAATTGTCTTTTTTTATTAAAAAATAATTTATTTATACAATATAAAATAATTATTGAACTACTTCTAAATATGTTTAAATTTTTTTTATTATTATTTTAGGTTGCATTTGCGAAGCAGTTTCATGGATCAATCACAAAGTCCGATTACATTTATCTTCGACGAGGCTTTATTAAGGTTACAAATAATTTCCATCCAAACAAATTATATTTATTTATTTTGAGGAAATCTTTTCTTTTACTCTTCTACTTAAATTTAAAATTTTGGAAATTTTTTAAAATAAAAAATAAGAAATCTATTTACACAAAATAACAAAAATTTTAGATAGCTGTGATAGACGCTGATAGAAATCTATCAGGGTCTATCAGTGATAAAAATGATAGAAGTTTATCACTAATAGATGTTGATAGAAGTCAATCAATGTCTATCAGTATTTTTTGTTTTGCTATTTTCTGTAAATAGTTTGATATTTTTTCTATCTATAAAATTTTTTCTTAAATTTAAGTTTAAATTATTCACAATACTTCAATTTTATCCAGTTATATCAATTTCAACTTCAAACTTTATATTACATCAAATTGGACCTTAAACTTAAATAGGTATTACAAGTTTTATCTTTTGTTTAATTTCAATTAATTTGTTCACTAATGTGCCAACAATTTTCTATTTTTGAGAATTAGAGTATATATAAAATTAAAAGTTTAAGATAAAAATGAATTCATTTCAAATTAGATATGTTTGTATTTTTTTTTATGATGCAGAAACATTGCCCTGGGGAACCTAATTTTAATTTCTATGACCACATTACAAAGACATATCAACATGATTTCAAGAAAGTTGTTGGTATAAGGTGAGACACTTTTCATTTACCAGAAACATTTATTAAAAAAAAAAGAAAGACAATGTTATATTTCCAAGTATTTCTTTTTTATTTCTAAAGTTTCTTTTTCACTACATAAAAAGTTTAGGTTTGGGTAAAAATGTAAATGGGACTATTTTTCCAAATAAAAGATATTTCATTTAGAAAATGGGATAGTGGCAAATTTAAAAATAGGTAGTTTCATATGTCATGAAATTATATATATATATAGTATGTGAATTTTAAAAGTTTATGTAGTTAAAAAAAATAACTTGAAGTGGGAACATAAAAAAAAAAGTCAAAGAGCTAAGGGGTTTGGGTTCAATCTATGGTGGCCACCTACCTAGGATTTAATATCCTACCGGTAAGCTGGTCCAGACACTCACGGATATCAAAAAAAAAAAAAAACCTCAATTTTTTAAAATTTCCAAAACTTTCTAGGAGAATTTTTATGGAAGTCTTTCATTTATTTCTCTAGGTTGAAATATTATTATTCTTATTTATTAGTTTTGGTTTAAATAAAGAATTTAACAAGTTTTTAGCTCAATTATTAATTAGGAAACAGTTGCAAATAGAGCAGTCAAATTCAAAGTATTAACATATATAAAAATATTTTTTGAAAAAATTGTAAATATAGCAAAGCCTATCAGTAATAGACTTCTATCGCTGATAGGCTTTGCTATATTTATAATTTTTTTTTAAAATGTTGCTATACACATGATTATTATCTCTAAAATTATTACTCATTACAATTATCCTATTAAATATAAACTCAACATTTTTGTAGTTGGTACCTTTGGGCCTTTGTTGTGCTGTTCTTGCTGCTTAATCTTGAAGGTAAATATCATGCTTAATTTACCCTTCCTATTCACCTTTTTGACCAATTATATAATATTTTGCGTTACAATACACACATAAGCAAGTGTGTTTTACTAATTTTTTTTTTAATAAAATTTTTTGAATTGTAGGATGGCACACTTATTTTTGGTTGTCGTTTCTACCACTAATTGTAAGTTCTTAATATTAGACTAATTTTTTCAGTAAAATCTACATTTTTTTTTTTTTTTTTTAATTTCATAAGTAGTTTCTAGCCTATTTTCAAAGATGTATGGTAATAAAAGTAATTTTAGATACATCTTCTTTCTTGCAAATATATCATTTTTAAAATTTATGACAAAATACACTTTTGCTTTCTAAATTTTAAATGTTTTCTTAACACGTTTAACTATTAGTTGACATAACAAAATGCTGACATTAAAAATAAAATATTGATTAAAACATTGATGATATGTCAAATTTGTTGTTTTTATTAAACTGTTGACATGATAACCTTTTCTTCTAGAAGAAAGAAGAGAGAGGAAAATGTGTCACACGTCAATTGTCCAATCTACAAATTTTGACACATCATCAATGTTTAATCAATATTTTAATTGTCATGTCGTCTCAACATTCTATCATTTTGTTAGGTCAACTAACGATTACAAAACCTCAAAACTAAAATTATAGTGTTGATTTTGAATTCTCAAGAACTATATTAGATACCAAAGTGAAATAAAAACAGTAACTTTTTTCCCCCTAAAATAGACTATAATAAAGGAAATTTTTTTAAAATAAAAAAATAAGGGAAACTATTTACACAAAATAGCAAAATTTTTAGATAGTTGTTATAGACGCCAATAGAAGTCTATCAAAGTTTATCAGGGATAGAAATGATAAAAGTCTATTAATGTTTATTAAATAGTTTGACATTTTTTCTATCTGTAAAAATTTGCATAATAATAAACGGTATGATTGATCAGATGCTTCTTCTAGTGGGGGCAAAGTTGGAATACATAATAACACGAATGGCTCAAGAATTAAACTTGAGAACAGAAGACAAAGAAGCACAAGAAGAACAAGTAGAACATGAAAACAATATTAATAGATTTCATAGACAACGTAAGGAAATGAAAAAACATGGTAGCCGCCATGCAGTGAATCCCTCAGATGAACACTTTTGGTTTGGTTCTCCTTCTCTTGTTCTTGTCTTGATTCACTTCATTCTCTTTCAAAACTCCTTTGAGATTGCCTTCTTCTTTTGGATTTGGGTAAGGATTATTATTATTTCTTTTTAATCATTACCTATTCTTTCTTTCTTTCTAATATTATACTAATTAATTAATCTTTTACGTTATGGTTCAAAAATATTCGCAGACCACTTATGGATTTAAGTCATGCATTATGGAGAGACCTGCGTTCGTCATCACCCGACTCATCTTGGGGTAACCACTACTAATTATCTTGATCTGATTGATAACGATTACATTTTTATCAACTTTTTTTAATTAAAAAAATATATATAATTCCTTTATCTATCATTTTTACTTATGATTTTTACCATTTCAGACCAATGAGTTTAGGTAAAAAAAAAAAAAAAAAAAAAATAGTTGCAAATATATCAATTAAATCCAAAGTATTAATAAATATAGCACAATACAAAAAAATTTATAAATATAACAAAATTTAGATCTAGTTTTTAGAGTCTATCTGTGATAGACTATATTGCTAATAGAAGTCTATCAGCTATAAAGTATATCACCGGTGATAGATTTTACTATATTTTCAATTCTTTTAAAATGTTGTTATACACTTAATTATTAGTCCTAAAAGTGTTATCTCTTGCAATTAAAAATGCCTATATTTTTCTTCAAAACAAATTTGAAACAGAGAATATCAAGACATGTATTAAGTCAATTTGGATTCTATTTTATATTTTTAGATTATTCAATAAATATGTATTAATCGACCAGATTACTGTTTTTAGATAGATATTTTAATTTAAACCATACAAATTATGAACCATACATGTTCTGTTTTCGATCTAAATTTTGAATTTTGAATTTTAGATTTCAAAATTGCATAATTATATTTTTAAAAGATTAAAATTTAGAAAGAATGGTATTTCACGTTATAAACTCAATTTATTTTTTTAATTAAAATATTTATTATATAATGTATTATAATTTATATGATAGAAAAAATATATTTTCAAACCCTTAATTAATTAATAATAGTTTATATATCCAACATGGTGATAATTACACAACTAATTTTATGGTTCATAAATATATTATGAAACACATCTAAAACAATGGTTTACATTTGAATATGCTATCAAATACATATTTGAAAACATGGAATACTAATTCCTTTTCATTTAGGTCTCGTTTAGTAACCTTTTCGTTTTTAGTTTTTAGTTTTTGAAAATTAAGCATATTTTCTCCCAATTTCTTACAATGATTAGCATCCTACTTGAGCACAAGAGTTGTATTCTTAGTTAAAATTCAAAGACCAAAACAAGTTTATAAAAACTACTGTTTTTAGTTTTCTAAATTTGGCTTGGTTTTCGAAAACAATGGTAAAAAGTAGATAAAAAATAAGAAATTTATAGGTAGAAGGGAGAGTTTATAGGCTTAATTTCCAAAACTAAAAATCAAAAATTAAATGATTACCAATCGGGACCTTATTGTTATAAAAATTCCTATTTTCAAATTGACTATCAAATTTTGATTTTTTTTTTTGTTTTTTTGTTTTTTTGTGTAATTAAGAATATCACTAACATTTTTGCTCAAATTATTCCACACAGAGCCATTGTCCAAGTGCTATGCAGTTACAGCACATTGCCCTTGTATTCTTTAGTCACTCAGGTTAGTTATCCCACCTCTTTAAAGATTGAACTAAAAAAGTAATTAAAAATTAATGATTTAATTTCATACTTATTGTTTTTTTTTTTTTTTTTTAATTTTCCTCTATAGTATGGAAGTGATGGTTTGTTAAAAGCTTGTTTGGTAATGTTTTTAGTTATTGTTTTCTGCCTATTATTCCTCTCTTTTAATGCAAAAAAAAATAAAAAATATGTTTGATAACTGTTTTTCTTTTTTCTAAAAAAAAAAAAAACTTTTGCTTATGTTTTGAAGGAAAAAAATGTGTTTAGTTTTTCAAAATAGAAAAATAAAGAAAATTATTTACATAAAATAGTAAAATTTTTAGATAGCTGTAATAGACACTGATAGAAGTCTATCAGTGATAGAAATTATAGAAGTCTATCAATGTCTACCATTGTTTTTTTTGCTATTTTCTGTAAATAGTTTGACATTTTTTCTATCTATGAAAATTTCCTAAAACTATTTTGGTTTCAATTTGGTGTCTCTATTTTTGAAATATCTATTTAGATCCATATTTTAAAAAGTGATTATTATAATATTTCTTTTTGAATTTTTCATATGGATGACTCAAAATTTGGGCTCAAAATAAAATCTGTCTTACTTTTCAAAACTTAAGTTACCAAAATGTTCCATTATGCTCTTTAGGGTTTAGGTTTTCTCACTCCTATCTCTCTTTATTTTCTCTTACAACTCGTTTTCACTTTTGCCCTCTTTCTTTGTTCTTGGCTCTCATTCTTTGCTCTTTGCTCTTTGCTCTCACTCTTTATATTAAAAGAAAACGAATAACAAGAGTTGAAACGTTGAAAGTGAGGGAGCAAGGAGAGAGTAGCAAGAGCAAAGAGTGAGAGCCCAATACACGTGCACATTAAGGTCATTTAGTTAATTTGCGTTAATGATAATGCAAGCATAAAGTCAAAAGGGGAAATTCCATTTTGAGCCTCAATTATGGGTCAACGGGTACAATTATCTCATCACTTTTTAGCAAAAAAGATTTCACCAAAACGGTCACGTTTAAAAAGCATGTATATAAACTAACATGAGCAAAATATAATTTCGAATATATATATGAAATAAAATAAACTTAAGTTGAAATTACAAGTACTTGAATCAAATTGATTTTCGAGTAAATATAGAAGATTATTTTGAGTGTTATTTTTCTTACAAACTTGAAGATGGGAAGCGAATATAAGGAGCCAACGGAAGAAGATCATCAGATGTTAGAGGATCAAGATCACAAAGTGCAACAAAGAAGCACCTGAGAAATCTTTCATTATATCTTACAACTATATTGAATTATTGTGTGTGTATATATATATATGTATGTATGTTTTTATACATAAAATAACCACAATATCTTAAGCTATATAACCAATTCTTCATTACAATTCTTGGAGATGGTCCATGCTAATTGCTCTTTTAGCCAAAAACAAGATAGGTTTAATTAATGGGATCAATTAAACGACTTAAAAGTGAAAAATTCTTTGCTACACTTTGAAGTGCAACTAGGATCGATCATAATTCAACTGGCATATAGTATGTGTTAGCGACTAAGAGATCTGTTTAGTTTGAATCCCTGACATCCTATTGTACTATTGTACTAGAAAAAGTGCAACAACGATGTAATTATGGTCTTATTTGGAATGTGACTTTTCCAAGTGCAAATAGGAAGTCCTACTACTTCGATTCTGAATTTCATTTCAAAAGAAATTGCAGCTAAGTATTTATATTTCGAGAAAGTGTTCTAAATAATCTGCAAACTCAACAAGAAATGTTGTATTATATTATTCCTAATATACAAAGAGAGTTTAAATTCTATGATTTGAGTTTTGAGCATTAGGTTTTCTTAATTTTGATTGTGTAAAAAAAATGGGTTTTCACTCTTTTTTAATTTTAGTTAAATAAATTATCCAAAAAAGAGCATTTCATCCAAGCTTACATCAATATACGTTGGTATTTTCCTTACCTTCCTATTTGTGGCTCTTTCTTGAGGGGGAAAAAGAGGGTTGGAAATGGAGAAAAGTCCAAATACAAGAATTGCTAATTATAATTCATATTGATAAAGTAAAAGGAAAGTTACACATTTGGAGAAGAAAATTCTATATATATATATATATATATATATATATATATATCAATGTCTTAGAATTTTTAAATTACACTTTAAAAACAATTTCCTTAATTAGCCTAGTTTCTTTTTTAGACTTTTGTAGTTAATAGTTCAAATTTGATATTGATTTTTTATTTTTCCAATTAACTACAAAAGGTATTTATGAAATATAAAATTATATATTTATATATTTGAGAATTACTAATGCGAAAAATATTTGAGTAATTATAATGAGTAGTAATTTTAGGGATAATAATCAAGTGTACAATAATATCTTTAAAAAATTACAAATATAACAAAATCTATCAGTGATAAACTTCTATTGTTGATAGACTCTTATGGTCCATCAGTGATAGACTACTTAGATCATAAAAGTCTATCAAAATAGTAGTCTATCACTTATAGACTTTGCTATATTTGAAATTTTTTAAAAATATTGCTATATATATTAATAATTTGAATCTGATTGCTATAGTTGCAACTGTCCCAGAAATATATTTCGAGGGTTGAAATTTTGTTGCAAAAAAAAAAAAATGATATCGATCTAAAATTGTGTTACCTATTTGAGTAAGGTTTGGCAGATAAGGCTTCCCATTCTCACCTTAAATTAGAGATTCAATTTTCTTATATATGCGCTAAAAAGATATATATCTGAATGAATTTGAGATGAGTTTCGAAAAAGAAAATATTTTTCTTTTGTTTAACTAAAAACTAAAAACACTTCTTCAATAAGTATTTCTAATTTAAATGTTTCACTAAACACTCTTGAAAAATTACTTAATATGCTCATCTAACCTAAGATAGTGAATTTTGCACCACACTTCTAATGGTCTAAAAACATTTTTTATTAGAAGTGATAGTACGTTTTTGCAGTTTTAGGTTTAACTGAGAACCGAACCAAACCAATCAATTTTATAAAAAATGAAGGAAAAAATTGGTGTCCAATAAAGAACACAACCAATAATTCGTCTTTAATCGATTTGGTTCTTGTTTGGTTTTCAGTTTTGACCACAATATGTACTTTGTAAACTCCTACAAATAAATTAATTGGCTCTATGTAAACAAGAAACAAATCGATTTTTTATAATATAAATCAATTCTATAATTGGTTTCTATAACTTGATCATAGTATGTATGTACTATGTAAAATTTTCAAATTGACGATTTGAAATTTGTTGAATGTGCTTAAAAATTTGATGGGTTTCTAAAAGTTAGTAACTTGTAATGCAACTCCAAAATTTAATGTGTGGTTCTAAGATGATTAGTAATTACTTATCATTAAGATGGTTATATCTAAGTTCTAATTTCGTCCGATTTTTAGTGATTTTTAACATTAAAACTAAACTAAAGCAAATTAAAAAAAATATTTTTATAATAAAAATTAACATGTCAATATTTTATTGAGAGACCAAATCGAATCATTTATTGCATCCTAACTTTTTATCCTTTCAAAAGTCATCTCAAACTTATCTAAAGAAAGATATGTCAATCTCGTTCTCTTTGAAATCACATGATTTTGAGAGATGTTAAATCATGACAATTTCAACCATTGTTTGTTACCACAAGAAATAGAATGAATGATTTCAAATCCTATTGTTTAGTTAAAATTCTAAACTAAAAGGGCCAAATTTTGATAGAGTTTATAAAATTTGGATGTAAATTATTTGTTTAATCTTGTCATATTTTAATTCTCAATTAAAAATTATAATGATAAAGCTTATAATATAATCCCATGACAACCACAGAGAATAGTATATATAACTTGATTCAAATTTTTTTATTAACTGAAATCATGATCAATTCTTCTTTGATTTTAGTAGCTTTTTGAGTATTATATCCAACAATCCATCATCAACTCCTCCATTAAATTGACACTTTGTACACTTTGACTGATATCACTATTTTACCTTCACATTTCAGAGTCACCGTTAGAAGAACAGCACCATCTTATGGGCTGCCTTTTTTTTGACTAAATACTAAATACACCCACCCATTCCTTTCCTTTTAATTGGTTCTCATAAAGCTAAATACACTAAACAGGAAAGAGAGATCCCAACGCATAATTTTTGAACTTTTCAGAGTACATCAGCTGAGAACTTCACAATAAATTCAGAAATAAGTAGTGTGATATCTACAGATGCCCTTTCACATCATCTCCTTTAATTCAAACCCACAATTTTCAATCAACAACAGCTATTCATTTTCAATCAATACAAAGATTAAAACCCCTTCAAGCTAACTACCAAGTCGAGGAGGGGGCAAACCTCTTTCCCTGGACAACCTCTCTACCAAGACCCAGTTTCAAGAATTTTAAAAAAAAAAAAAAAAAAAAAAAAAAGGAAGGTGGAAGATGTTAATACCTAAGATTCGGCTGAAAATCCTATTGATTTGATTGATGGTGAGTAATTTCTAGTTAAAGCTTGAAGAGCGGCTGCATCTGCCCTGCAAGTAGTCCTCTATGGAGATGCTTTGTATTCCACTGCCAACAGAAAGTGAGTCATCCTCCAAGCCAAGCAACGCCAGGTTAAGGTGTGATTGGATGTTAGTAGGTAGAGGTTCTCCATCACTCGCATCCAATTCGTCCGATTCATCGATTTGTTGTCTTGCCCATGTTGTAATTTCCTCGTCGCCTTGGAGAAGTTTCAATACCTGCAGTTTTGAATAAAACAAATGAATGGGGGGAACGGGAAAATGACATTTTGATGACACTGACAAGCATTGAAGAGTGGAAGATGCCGAAGGGGTTGTGCACTTAGTAGTAAACTTACCAGGCTGATTTGAGGGCGGAGTCTCGGTGCTCGTCTAATACAAAGAGTAGCAGCCAAAATCATTCGACCTATTTGATCGTGGTTGTAGTCACTGCCTAGGCTTGGATCTAGTAGTTGTGAAACTTTGCCTTCCGTCAAAATTGGCTTTGCCTGTATTACATATGTTACATCAGTTCCATAGACAAGTTTGAGCAAAGTTCAGAAGAATCAATTTTATGACAACTTGTACACATTGTCCCGACCTGGATTGGAATGGATGCTAATAGTAAAAAAGTCGACACTTACCCACATGACAAGGCTCTCCTGTCCCTTCGGACAATTATTGCTGATTGGTTTTCTACCTGAAAGTAGTTCAAGGAGTACCACACCAAAGGCGTAGACGTCGATTTTGTCACTCACTTTGCCGTGCATGAAATACTCAGGAGCCAAGTAACTGCCATAAAAGGAATGAAGCATGCTCAAAATAAGACATTATCAAATATCACGTTTAAGAATATCAAAAACTTGATAAAGATGAATAAAGCCACAAACTATGTAAAATTTAAGTAGCAGATAAGAAACTGCATACCCAAACGTTCCAGCTACGTCAGTACAGGTAATTTGAAAGCACGATGATGCCCAACTAGCAAGCCCAAAATCAGAAAGCTGAAAGGGTAAAACATAACCTATAGTCATCAGATAGAGGAACCCTTTGAAAGATACTAAATATGAAAAAGGAACATGTCATGAAACCTGTGGTTCAAAATTCTCTGAAAGCAGAATGTTAGAGGACTTCACATCACGGTGTATCACAGGTTCCTCCCTGCAATTGTGTAGATAGTCTAGTGCCTCAGCAACACCAACTGCAACCTTAAACCTCTCTTGCCAACCAAATGAATCCACATCCTTCTTACAACCTTAAAGAAAGCAACCAGATGACAGTGAGAATATAGTTAACAAAAATCAAACCAGTCTTCTTCAAAATAGTATAGTATAGATCTTTACCATGAAGATTTTCTTCCATACTTCCTCTTGAAAGAAAATCATAGACCAACAGTAAATTATTGTCCTCCAAACAAAAACCTATTAAAGATATAATATTCTTATGAGTTGAAGTCGCAATGATCCCAACTTCCTGAACAAATTCCTTTAGCACATTCTCGGATGGCTTCAAAATTTTGACAGCAATTTCCTTGCCATCAGGGAGAAGCCCTCGGTAAACATAGCTACTACCTCCTTTACCAACCAGATTCTCTAAAAGACACATACACAAATACTTGTTAGAGAATCATCCAATGCCAAATGACGAGGATAGAAAGTAGAGAAAAGATAAATACAAACCAGGCATAAAATTAGATGTTGCCGATAAAAGTTCCTCATAAGTAAACAATCTGCAGGTGGATGAGTATTTATCCTTCAAATCCAATACCTCTTTAGGAAGGCTTTCCAAAATGTGGCTAGACCCATATGGCACAATTGCACCACACTCTCCATCAATGGTGGAACCCTGATCCTGATCAGAACTGTTCTGTTTCTGATCTGGATAAACCAAAGCCGAGGACGACTGGAAGTTTGGTATGTGCAATACACCTTGGAACATAGAAAACTTCTTTGAAGATTTCTCTGCCTGGTGCTTGGACAAAAATATCCGTCTCAGAAGCGGCCAACTCGATTTCCAATGCGACGATTCTCGGCTCACAATGGAATTTGACTTCAGAATTCCCTGAGGCTTATGAAATGGTACCAAAGCCAATGAATTCCCCACATCATTATCCTCAGGTAACTCATCCACCAAATCAATTCCCGAATCGTTCCGTTCAAGCGAAGATGGAGCACCCTCAACACAGTCCCTCTCCGTTTTATCATTACAACCAGAGTCAGATTTCTGTAAACAACGATGGCTATCGATAAAGTTTGTAGCCAACCCAATAGCTTTTGTTTCATTAGTTACTTCTACAATGGCAGCACTATTCCTGTCCCCATCCTTGTCTGCTCGGTTAGGCAAAAGAAAAAGGGAGAAAAATCATAAACTAAGCACAAAACAAGAATTCACAGCCTAAAAGAAAAATAAAAGTAAAAAAGTGAAATAATTGCAACCTCGAGACTGGCCTTTATTTGGGGAAGTCGCTAATCTCTGGAAAATAACTTTGCCATTATTAACAGCTAAAACACTGAATCTGCTCGACAATTTTCTAGCGCAGTACTTAGCAACCGAGGCCGAGGAACGGATTCTATGGTGAGTTTTAGAAGTACCGAGAATTAGTGAAGCCTCGCCGTAAGAATCCACTTCCCGTCTAATGATTTTCCGAACCGGCGAGCCTCGGCAGACCTTGAGCTTCAAATCAACCTACACAAACAACAATTCCACGCTGAAATTCACAGCAAAAACCAAAAGATACTCTCGATTCACAAACATTCTTACCTGCTTCAGGTTGCAGAATCCTTCATAAGCGGACAACACAGAGTCAAACGATTTAACAAGAGAAAGCAAAGTCGATTTCCCCTCAGAAACTATAACAAAAAAGAAAACACCAAAAACTCCATACTCAGCACAAGGCAAACGAAAACCACAGAATCAAGCGAGAGAAACGAGGTGGAGAAACAATTACCAGCTGCAGAATCAAGGACATGAAGAGCAATGACGCAATCCCCAGGCTGAGCAACTTTAACAAGCGCCCAAGTGAGCAATTCCCGACTCTGGGAATCCATTTTGACCCCGACGACGACCACAGAGCCACCGAGGGGAGCGGCGGGGTCAACGAGCAGCATCATCGGCGCCGCCGTGGGGGGGGAGGTGAAATGGGTGGGTTTCAGAAGGAGGGAAAAAATTTAGGCGCGAGAGAAGCCATTAAAGAATGAGAAAAGCTTAAGCATATGTAGTGGAAAAGGAAAGAAGCGAATCATGGGGAAGAGAAATCGAGGTTAGTGGTAACTGTATTCGAAATGGAAAGGGTTTCTTCCTCTGCTTCTCTTTTATACATAATCTTTCTTCTTCCATTTCCATCTTAACCGTCTGATTGACTTACTTTTTTTTCTTCCACATGTTTTCTTATTGCAATAAAATACTATTTTCTTTACATTATCCTTTATTGCTTATTTTATTTTTATCTCCATATTTTTTATTTATTTTATTTTTACCTAAACTATATAATACTCTTTAAATTTATCATTTGTTTAGTTATTCATTTTCAAGGTTCTTTTTTTCTTTTTTCTTTTTTATAATACATAAAACAAGAGATTCGAACCTTTAACTTTTGAGTTGAAAGTATAAATTTTGTTAAAATGTTGAACAAAAAGTTACGTGTTCTAACATCATTTAATTTGTTCACGCTTAATTCAAACAAATATAATGTTATTTCAAGTCATCTCTATGCCAATTTTTTGTCCAACATTCTAGACGATTTTTATTTAAAGGTAGACGTATTACAAATTTTGAAACAATAGATGTAATTTTTTTAAAAAAAGAATAAAGTTAATGAGTATATTTTATATATAATTTAACCTTTTATATTTAGTATGGGCTCCTAATTGTAATAAATTTTTAAAAAATAGTGGTCTATGCTAGTTTCAGATTTTTGTTTGCAAAAAAAAAAAAATGCTTTTATTATTAAATAAGTAGAAAAACAATTTATACATCTAAATTTTTGGGCTGTATCGATAAAAACTTCAAACTAATAATCTTATCGGTTTAAACCTTGAACTTTTATAAGTTAATCAATTTAGACTCTTTTTCTTAGTGATTTATAGCCTTTTTCATTTGATTTAATTTAACTAATTTAAATAAAATTATTCTTCTCCCCAAATCGTCCTATAAAAGTAGCAAGAGAACTTATCACTTAATTTTTTTAAATAAATAGTGAAAAATGGACGATAACAAAAAAAAATATTAATGAAAAAAATTCTTATTCCAACTCTCTTGAATATTACGTCGATTCATGCATTTAGAAATTTTATACACGTATGAAAAAATATGCATTAGTGTTTAAAATGAAATCCTATCAAAGAGGGTAAATTAATTCAATTTTGAAGGTCTTGAATTTTAATTAATCAAACTTTTTTCTTTAAAAAAAAAAGCAATCCAACATTTAGTAATTTGAAATTGTCAGTGATACAATAAATTTAAGAGTATAAATTAATTCTTTTTCGAAATAAGAATATAGATCTTATCTCAAATTTTAAGAAATTCATTGACAATGTGCCATTTTATGAATGAAGTATAAAAAAATTATTTTCTTATTATCAAATGGTCTTATCATTTAATAGTAGTTTGAAGAGACTGATTTTGAAAATTATTCAAAGGTTTAAGGTATTTTGTATAATTTTAAAAAAATAAAACAAAAAAAATAGGTTTAAGTACTACTTTGTTTCAAGTACTCTTGGATTTGGTTCATTTAAGTCCCTGTACTTTTAAAATATTCATTTTGGTCCCTTTATTTTTAACTTTATTTCATTTTGGTCCCTGTACTTTCAAAATGTTCATTTTGACCCTTGAACTTTCAACTTTGGTTCATTTTGGTCTTTAAATTTTTAAAAAATGATCATTTTGATGCCTTAAAAATGGAGTAAAATGAGAGTGAAGGGACCAAAATGACCAACTTTAAAAGTACGAAGACCAAAATAAACATTATGAAAGTACATTGATCAAATTGAACCAAAGTTGAAAATATAAGAACCAAAATGAACATTTTAAGAATATAAAGACCAAAATAAATAAAAATCAAAATAACAGAGACCAAAGTAATATTTAAACAAAAAAAATATATGTCAATTCAAGTATAACTCAATAAATAAAGCTACCAATCATCATTCTAAAGATTCACAGTTTGATCAACCAATAATTGTTGAATTATAACAAATAATAAAAAAAATAAAATGAAGAAAAGAAAGAAAGAGAAAAAACATCACATCAGGTTGAAGCTAACCGATAAGAAATGAAATGTTTTTGTTTTATTCAAAGTTAACTTAGATGGAAGTGTGAAATTTTATGAAAATAAAAATTAAATAATCATAAAAGTAACGGGAGAACCAAAGTAGGATTTCAAAATTCATTTGGAAATATTTTAATCGTTTTGTTATTGACGATTATGCTAACTATTTTTCTTTTAAAAAATAACATAACAATAAAGATTTCCATTAATAGTTGTCCCAAGTAAGTTTGAAATTTAAATGAATTTATTACTTAAATAAGCATATCCATAAAAATGTAAAAATAACTTTTTTTTTTGTTAAGTTATTAAATATAGTTTAATTCTGAATTTGGATCATGTGCAAAGAACTTCTTTTTTTTAAAAAAAAAAAACTTTAAATATCATTCTTATTTCTGTCTTCTTTTTAGTATATTTAGTCTTTCTAACCTTTGTAATTTTTTTTATATATTAAAATTAAAGGTGAGATCCAAATAATAATGTCATAATATTCTTGTTTAAAAAAAAAAAAAAATTCATAGATAGAAAAAATGTCAAACTATTTATAGAAAATAGCAACTAAAAAAAATATTAATAGACATTGATAGACTTCTACGATTTATATCACTGATAGACCATAATAAACTTCGTCTATCACAACTATCTAAAAATTTTGCTATTTTGTGTAAATAGTTTCTCTTATTTTTTTTATTTTAAAAAATTCTCCAAAAAAAAAAAAAAATAAACCACTTTAATTTTCAAAAATGTCTTTATAAATTATGGGTAAATGTCTTTATAAATACTATTAATTATTATCCTTATTAATTATATCTTCCTTTTTTTTTCGAAAAATCATAATTATTATTGTGCACTTATAAAATGAAACAACGTTTTGTAAATATGGAGTTTTCTTTATTTTTTATTTTTAACCTAGAATGGAACTATATTGAATATGATGTTTTACGTGTCAAGATATTTTATTATTGTCTACCTATGTTTAATAATTTAACTAAATTGTACCAAAATAATTTCGAGTTAGTGAAAATGGATAAATAGAGCTTTTGCATATTTTCGTTAATCCATGAGCAAGATCTATATAGATATATAGGTCTATAGATTCATACGATCTCGATCAGAAAAAAAAATTAATATAGAAAAGAAAGAATCATATATAATTTAAATGATATGTAATAATAATTGACATTGATATATTTAATATGTTTTTATAATTATGAGTCTCAACTTAAAAAGTAACTATGAAATGATGATACATGTGGCTCCTCAAAGTTATTTAAATAAAATAATTGTATTTATTTATGACTTTATAAGAGGTATGTGGTCTTACAAATTATAAACTTATAATTGATCATTTAATACACACTAAAAACTTCTTTTAAATAAAGTCTTAATGAATAAAATAAAAATAAAGTGTCACGTGCAAAAACACGTGTTATCAATAATTTAATTTAAAAAGTCTTAAAATTAAAATTCAACAAAATCAAGGTACTTCTAAATTTATTATTTCCTATAACTATGGTATTAAACTTACATCGACATGTTGATATTTTTATCAATATTTTTACATTTAAATTTTATAGGTTCAACATCAACATATAAAGTATATTGATATTTTTTATTGTATTGTGAAAAATTGATGAAATATATATATAAAAAAAGTAATAAAAGGTTAGTAATGTAAATGTAATATAACTAATAAATATGTTAATTTATATAAATCAAATGTAAAATATTGTTTTGATTTTTTTTTTTGTTTTTATATATCTTTTAAAAACATATATCGATATTTGACATTAACATTTTATTGATATTTCTATCATATTTTCATAAAATTAAGTTCGGGACATTTCCAGCAACAATATTTTCATTTGTTTTTGTTATGATTGTTTCTTGTGTACCAGACAATTCTACGTTATTCCATTAGTTTTCTATTTGTTCTAAGAAAATTCATATTTAAATTATTATTTTTATAGACACATTTAAGTTGAATGAGAGTTAATAAAAATAATTATGAATTATTAAAATTACTAGATAAACACGATATTTTATCTCAAATTCAATTGCTAATTATGGATGAAGTAACCAATATATTTTATAAAAATTGTGAAGTCTCTTCATTTCTATGTCAGAAAATATACCGTGAAGATATATTTCTAAAGTTCATAGCGAATTATAAAAAAAATCAACAATAAACTAACTTTAGGGACTAAATATAAATTATTTTAAAATATATAAACTAAAATTAAATATTTAAAAATACATAAGGTATAGATAATTTATCCAAAAATATATTATTAAGTATTTTCTTGGCCGTGAATAAAGATAAACATTCTCCTGTTCAAAATAAATTAAAACTAATGTGAAGGTAATAGTATTAAATTGCACCGAAATGATGAATGAGGACCTTTTATGTTCGCATGTAATTATGAATATAACATAAGAACATGATTGCACAATATTAATTTATTATTAAATATCTTTTTTAAAGGGAAATAATTTTATTATTTTAGAAATGTAACGTGAATGTGGCAGAATTTGTCAAGGTTGAGGTAGTATTTTATTGGTTAAATTATAAAACAAGGTTTAGTTCTTTTAATTTTCAAAGTTTTTTAAAATTAATGCATTTCCTAGACACAAAGTTGAAGTTTGGAGTTTTACTAAAAATAAAATTTAAATTTATAAAGAATAAATCAATTAACTTTTAAGAATGTTGAATTTGTTACGAAACGTTTATTAAAAACTTAAAGATGTATTAGACACCGGTAAAGGTTAAGACTATATAATAGACATAATCTTCGTGAATCAGGAATTAAACTTGTAATTTAATCTATTTTATTTAAGTTTCTATTATTTTTGTCCATTTTTACGTTATCATAGTTAAGATAAGAAAAATAATGTGACACGATAACATTTCAAACAGGTATTTGGTTTACGAACTTGTATAATCTAGGAATTAGCAAATATTATTTTACAACCAAATCATTCCAACATTATCGGGTTTTTTTTTTTTTTTTTTACATTAAACATTAATTAAACTTAATCTAATTATTTAATTTAATTCTTAAAAATAATTTAATAAATATAAATTAGAAATATTTTCAAATATAGCAAAATTGTTGAAAATATTTAAAAATATAACAAAATTTTGTTTTCTATTTGTGATAAACCGCGATAGGCCCAAATAGACACTTGGGTCTATCGCTAAAGTGATAGATGTCTATTTAGGTCTATCGTGGTCTTCACAGATAGAAAGTAAACATTTGCTATATTTGTAAATATTTTCAATAATTTTGTCATCTAAAATAATGTTCCTATAAATTAATTAGTATATTAATAATTAATAACAAAATTATTAATATTCTAATTAATAATCCTATATTTCATTACAAATTTAATTAGCCAAAAATACAAATAACAAATGAGATTTTTGTTTGAGATCTAATTACAAATTTAAAAAATGTCTAAAATTGGATATTTAAATCTAGGAGGAATCAAAACTTAAAAAATGTGATTGGAGATTCTAATTTGTTTTTTTTTTTAAAAAAAAAAAATACTAGCAAATGATCAAGGGAGATGGGATAAATAAAATATTTATTTCTTTAAAACAAAAAACAATATATATTTTTTTTTGAAATTTAAGATAGTCTTACTGTAAATACTGAAATATACACCCTTCCCTATCCCACTAAGAATCCAAACCATATATCTCTCTCTAGATAATCCTTTTAAAAAGAAAAATTGAATTAGGATGGTTTTTGGTTGTAAATAATTAAACAAATATACCAGGGGTATAAATGTACATAAATCTGTTCACTCTCCTCCTTAAAAATATGTGAGGTATTTTCGCAAAAACACTTAAAATTGGGATATTTTTCATTGATACGTATTTATTGTAGTCATATATTACAATTTTCGAATATCCTAAAGTATAATTATTCTTTAGTCCTTTGACTTTATTTATTTATTTATTTATTTATTTCTCGCTACCAATCTATGATGGTTAGATAAAATTACATATTGATTGAGTTTTTATTATTCTTCTTTTTAAGTGGAGTATCTAGCTAAAATTAGATTTTTAAATCGGATTATTTTTTTTTCTTTGGATGTTCAAATCTAGATATTTTATATTTTTTTATACGTTGATTCTATGACATTTTAAATTTTGAGTTTGTGATTTGTTTAAGAATTTTCTATCTCTTTCTTAATTAATTTATTTCCTTTTAACATTTATTCGTTTGGTTGTCACTGCCAACGAATGTCGTCACATTCATTAGCAATACTATGTTTCTTTATTGGTTGATGTATCAACTTCTATGGACTCTATATCGTATTCTATTCGGTTTTCATGAACACTTTACTAATTCCATTCAGAAAAAGCTTCAATTTTTAGATAATCACATGATCATTCGCTTGACTATGTACAAGAATGATTCTAATAAGTCCAACATAATTAGGATAAGTGAAGATAAGAACTTATTAGATGGTTGTCCCACATCAAAAAGATTAAAAGGAAAGTGATGAACTCCTAGCACTATAAAATAAGTTTATGACTTTGGTTTCAAGTCGTCCCAATGAGAAACAGTTTAAGCTTAGGTGTGTTTGTTCCAGTTATCTTTTTTGTAGTCTCTAGTTTGAGAGCGGAGAAAATGGTGTAAGTGGTACAAAAGTTTTGAGAGAGTGTTTGGTAATTGACATCTAGGAGAAAATCCTATATGACTGTAATAATGTTTCACATAGTAAATTTTTTTTTTGGTAGGTCGTGGTTTTTCTCCAGTTTTGAAGTTTTTCACCTAAATTCTTATGTTTCTAATTTCTCAATTATTTTTCTACTTGTTCATGTTTTTTTAACCAACGAGGCCCACGTCTGTAGGTTTTGGAATTGTTGTTGATCATTGTAATGTTGATGTCATCGATAACAAACACAAGTGGTAAGAGAAATTTTAAATTTATGAATTTGTTGACTTTAATATTGTGTGTATCTAAAGACATCCTATTTTTTCAAGTACATCCGAACGAAAAAAAAGTCATATATCTATCCATCTACCTTATACAAAACTTATATCAAATAGAAGCCATACTAAAAACTTCATGGACTATAAGTTCAATTTTTTCAATATATTTTTTTTTTTTAAAAAAAGAATATAATAATTCGCTTTAAACAAAAAGGCTGTAATATAAGGTTCATTCTTGAATTTAAAAAATAAAAAATAAAAAATAAAAAAAGGTAAAGATTTTGGAAGAGATTAGTGGATCTTTTTATTTTATGATTATATTGACCGACCGACCTTTTCATTCGGACCATTTTTTTTAATACTTTTATTTTCAAATTTTAGTTTTTGGTTCCCAAAATTTCAGCCGTCGAATTGGGAAAAAAAGAAACAAAAAAGAAAGGAAAAGAGAGTTGGAATTGACTGAGAATCTTTTGTTTGGGAATTGCATTAGATATTAATAATGTCTTTTTATTGTTAAAAAAAAAATTATATGAATTTTAAAACTCATCTCAATTCTCAATAGAACATTTATTGTTATTATTTGGAGAATTTTTAAAAATAAAAAAAAATAAGAAAAACTATTTAGAGAAAATAACAAATTTTTTAGATAGTTGTCTATTAAGGTCTACTAGTGATAGAAATGATTGAAGTCTATCACTCGTAGATGCTGATAGAAGTCCATCAATATCTATCGGTATTTTTTTTACTACTTTTTATAAATAGTTTGACATTTTTTCTATCTGTGAAAATTTCTCTTATTATTAGGACTGTTTTTAAATATAGTAAAATAAGTTAAAATATTTATAAATACAACAACATGTCACTGTCTACCCGTGATAGATATTATAGACTACTATCATCTATCACTATGACATTTATTGTTATTATTATCATTGTGACATTTTGCTATATTTGTTTTGTTAGGGACGGATCATATGGGTCCATCATTGAAAAAAAAGAAAAAGAGAAAGAAAAAACATCTCTAAACATAGATATTTTTAGAGCTACTCATACCTCTGATCTCTTAATTAAGAGGACATTTTATTACCTATCTTTATGTTTTGTGGTTTTTTTTATGATATAATAAAAATGTCGATTCACTTCTCTAATCAATATCCAATACATGAAAATATCCCTATTTTATTATTGACAGAAACATAGTACGATGTTTTATATCGACAAAAACTTACGTTTTAATTTCTCTAATCTAATTACCACCATTAATTTTACGAGAATGTAGAAAGAGAGAGCCAAGAGATTTCCTTCGTTCTTATGATTAGTAAAAAAATGAAGAATTAACACAATTGACTAAATTAGAAAATTACATCAGTTCATTTGAATGTGTGGTACAATAAAATAATATATATATATAATTTGGAGGGAGTTGGAGATAATAAAACTACGAAAGCCAATTGGACAGAAAATAGTGTAAACAAGACAATAAAAAAAAATTATAAAATGTTCGATGGGTGTTATCTTATCCTCCTCCTTTGAAGACCTATCATGTCAAAGCTCTTTTAAAAATAGAGCGGGACCCACTTATAATCAATATGATCAGATCTACAAATATCTATGAAGGTACGTAAATTTATAATGTGAACACGTGGAGTATAGTACTGCAGTAGGTACTATAAATTTTTCTCCTCTCATATCAGTCCAATCATCAATGTGGCTAGATGGACTCTCCCTCCTCAACATTCTTTTAAGAGAACTCCAATGCGACTATTATCAACAACAAATTGTGAATTGGTGTGATTATTCGTGACTCAAATGGTATACTACTCGTGACCTTGAAAAGTTTCAATCCATTAACTAGTTCAAGGTGTGGTGTAGCTCTCATGAAGGTATTTGCAGGTCCTTTGAGGTAGACCTTTCTATTATTTGAGCAGTTGAAACATATTCAAAGATCTTCTAGAAGCTTCTTTTTGGAAACTTACGATATGTGAATGCAAAAATTTTGCTGATGTCATTCATGATCTATCATCATGAACTTCTTTAGGACATTCTTCGTAAATCGTAACTCGTAAGTATAACGTTGTTGCCCACATGTTGGCTTCCCACGCTCGAAGACACAGATTGTTGGGAGAATTTGGTTGCTATAACAACCTCTCTAGGTATGGACACACTTTTTTGCTAGCTAATTTTAGTTCACTTTACTTTTTATTTATTTTGTTTGTATTCTAAAGAAAGAAAATAAAAAACAAATGTGAGGCAAGAGTTGAACGTTCAATATTAAGAAAAGTGATACATGTCTTATTTACTAAACTAGCGTATTACTTGTGTGTTTTTTTTTTTAACATCGATCGATTCTCATAATTGATTTGAAAACACAAAATCACATACCCTACCAATTCTAATTTTGTCCGTCCCCGAACCACAACGTACCACTATAATGACCTTCAATAGTTGTAAATTGTACCATAAAGCATGAGGAAGATGGGTTGGAGCAATAGTATTAGATTTGGCATTGTCCTTAAAGAATAAAGAGACATGCCTATTCCGACATGACATTGATCGATATTAAAACATAAAGACTTTGAGGATTTTTCATGTTATTGTTTAAGTATAATAAATGCATGGGCATGTGGGTCTGTCTGTCATTATGGGAATAATGGGTGGACCCAAATTTCCCCTTTTTTTTCTCCTAAATTTTAGTGTGTTCTATATATTATATTAATGCTACAAATTCCAATAGCAAAACCCAACCTTAGATTTTCAAACCACTTCCACCTTTCCTTTTTTTTTTTTTTTTCTTTAATTTATTAAAATATTGTGTTTTCTTTTTGCTCTTTTTCCAATTTGGAAAGCTTTTTGGCTAAGTTTTTTTTTTTTTTTTCCTTTTGTCTTAAAAAAAGGGTTTCATAGTAAACATAGAAAAACGAGTCCAACTATTCATAAATATAGAAATTTTTTACTATCTATCAGGGAGATTTGAACCATAGATCTCTTAGTCGATCACTTTGATGTACGTTACCTACTCCCCAATTTCAATAGCCATCTCTTTTCAAAATTGGTTTGCATTTAATATTGACCTTTCCCTCTCTCATACTCCAAATAGGTATTGAATATTTCTCTACCAAACAAGGACACGTGTTAGCTTCCTAAGATTGTTTGAATGGGATTTTTTTTAAACCGTTTTTTTCTTTTCTTTTTTTAAAAAAATTTGATACATATTTAGTAAAAACATGTTTAGATGACTGTCTTCTAAAACTTATCTTCAATTATTGTCTCAAAATTCTATTTTCTTCATGATTCATTTTTAAGTTAATTGAAGTTCCTTTTTTCTTTCAAAATTTCTTAGAAAATTAACTTATGAGATTGTGAATAATTGTGAAATAGAAAATTGAATATCTAACTTCGAGGTCAATAATATATACTACCAATTGAACTATAAAGAATTTGATTACTAATAAGATGTTAGAGTCTATCAAAACAGCTTTTAGACAATTATTAAAGGGAAGTTCCAAAAAAGAGTAGCAAAATCATAAATAATTCATTCAAATAACCGTATAGATTAGTTTAGAGGGAGAATTGAAGTCACATCATTTATTTTTTTTTTTAAATGTCACGAATAATTTAAATTCTATGGTCACCATATACATAAACACTAAATTTATAAAAGGTTTTTTTTCCAATTAAGATGAATCTCAACTATATTAGATAGATTTTATCGAATATCTTTGATTCTATGGGCCTTCTAACGAACTCTTCTCGATATTCAAATGACATTAAATTTTTTTGTGAATTCTCTACGTAATTTACATCGTTATAGTGTCATTGAGGGTTCCTACTTTGTTAAGTACCACTGTAATTCTATGGATCACGAGTTTGCTTCTCATGCTTGAAGACATCAGATGTCGTTAATTTAGCTGAAGACAATCTCCATGAATGAGTGTACTCATTGTTGATCACTCACCATCGTTATTCTTAGTTTTTCATTTTTTTCTAGGTATTCTTAAAAAAAAATTAATAATCAATCAAGCAATCTCTAAAGTATAGTTGAGTCGGTAGGGCATCCAATTTTTTTTTTTTAATTATTTCTAGGAACATAAAATATATATATATATATATATATATATATGTTATTATTATATTTAATATTAAGAGAGAGACTCCACCATGTGCCCATATATATTCTTATAGAGACGTTTGTGAAACATATGAAATGACAATTAATAATGTGATCCCAAAACATTAATAATATTTTGAATATTTTTTTTTTTGATCCACACATGTTTAATGACTTCTCATGTATCAAAATATATACTTCTTTTCCCCACAAAATTAGGGTATAGTTATGACTTAAATTTTGGCCCTTAGGAGATATTTTGCTCACAAAATGAGGTCTCTAAAAAATTTGGTTTAAATTTTCTTATATATGATATATGAACACATTATATAAAAAACAATATATATCGGATCGATATCTCTTAATTAACGACTTTATCGCATTATTATTTGAGATTGTAAGTCGTATCTTGTTTATATATATGAGTTTTTGAAACGTTGGATAATTAAAATTTTACTCCATCACTATTTTAATCTCTCTTAGTGGCATGTTTGGGAGTGATTTTGAAATATTAAAATCAATTCTGTAAATTCAAAGTTTATAGTGAAATAAGAATTATTTCTATACTTCGGAGATGGTTTTTTTTTTTTTTTTTCAATTTGCCAAAAATTTAATAATTTAGAAACGAGAGCAAGAATTAAGCCTTAAAATATTTATGAGAACGAATTTGACCAGAAAGATTAAAATAGTCTGTTTGTAGAGTTTCTCAATTAAACCCAAACCAAATTCAAAACGTTGGTTCATTTGGTAATCAAGTCCCGTTTGGTAACTATTTTGTTTTTTATTTGTGAAAAATAAGCTTATTTCTTCCTAATTTCTTACAATAATTTGCATTTTTCTTAAGTGCAAGAATTGACTTCTTAGTAAAATTTTAAATACAATAATAAGTTTTTAAAAACCATTTTCAAAATTTGGCTTGATTTTTTAAAACACTAACAAAGAAAGAACGTTAGAGGCGTTGTATAAGTGTTTGTAAGCTTACTTTTCATAAACTAAAAACCAAATGATTATCAAATGAGGCCTTAGTTTTGTCGTTTTGTTTTTTTAAAATTAAGCCTATATTAACACTCCTACAATACCTCTAACTTTCTTTCTTTGTTATATCTAATTTTTATAAATGTTTTCAAAAACCAAGCTAAGTTTTAAAAACTAAAAAAAGAGTTTTTTTTTAAATTTTGATTTTGTTTTTGAAATTTGGCTAAGAGTTCAACTCTTTTATTCAAGAAAGATGAAAATGATGGCAAGAAACTTAGAGTAAATAAGCTTAATTTTCAAAAATAAAATGGCTACCAAACGAGATTTTATTGTATTAAAACTAAAATAAAATAATATAAAGATATAGAAACTCAAATATTAAAATAAATTTAAAACGTAAAATAAAACTTTATGGAAAACGTTTTCAGATGTGAAAGTTAAGTTGTATGCTTAAAAAAATTTAAATAATAAAAAAAAAAGTTTGTGGGCTAAAGGAGAAATATATTGACAAGTAAAGTCCGTAAAGAACAAGATAGTGGTGGGATATTGGGACCAAAAAAGGGCACATGGGAATATAAAGAGAATCATTCAAACTTCAAACTTAGTTCATGACCAAACTATTAGAAATAGAAATGATAGATGTTTATCACTTATAGATGCTGATAGAAGTCTATCAATGTCTATTAGTATTATTTTTTTTTTGCTATTTTTTATAAATAGTTTGACATTTTTTCTATTTATGAAAATTTTTTCCTAATAAAAATGAACCTAATTCAATTGATTATGACAACCAAGTGATCAGAAGTTTGAACCCCACACTTTCACTTGTTGTTGATTGAAAAAATAAATAAATAATAAATAATGATTAGTAGAGCTTATTATACCGATAATTTTTCTTGACCGCGAGGTGGGCCAAACTTCAATATCAAATGATTGAGAGTGTCAATACAATTACTCAATTTTATTTTAAGAATTGAACTAAAGTGAGAATAAATAAAGTAAATAAACTAATTATGGTAATAGGAAAGAAGTTTTTGAGGAATTTGATTTCACTAATGGGTCATACGATCGAGGAGATCCATAAATCAATAAGGTTAAGGCTGGGCCATCAGCACATTCAAGTCAATTAAGGGTAAAAATATGAAGGGAATCCTTCAAACTTCAAAGTTGGTTCAGGGATCATTAACCAAGCCAATAAAACAAACAAACTACAAAATAACGTCTCGAGCCACTAGAGTGAAGAATGACGAGAAATCGTCGAGAATAATGTGTATATAAGTCAATATATAAGAGAATAATTTAAACTTGAAAGTTGGTTCAATGACCAAACAAGTAATGTCAAATTAGTCATTGTCTAAATAATTCAAAATTCATCTAACAAATAAGGAGCAAACAAACAATCAAAACACTCTCAAGAAAAGGGGGGAAAAGTGTGACTTGACAGTGTCAAAATTGACTTTTTACTCTTTTTCTTTCTTTTCTTTTTTTTTTTTTTTTTTTTCTTTTTTTTTTTTACAATTAAAAGAGAAGAAATCGAATTTCTGCCTTCGAGATTGATAGTACATACTTTATGTCAATTGAGCTAGGCTCATTTTGACATTTTTTTACTTCTTTTTTCATCATATATTTGAACATCAAAAAAACTATTATGTATATGACGTGAAAAGTTATCATGAATTAATTCATTATAAATAGTTTAAAACTATCGATTTTTTACTATTCATGAAGTGGAGGAATCGAATCTCCATGTTAAAAGCTTTATATTGATTGAGCTATACCCATTCTTATAAGATATTTATTAATATCAATTCCTAATCATCACAATAAACTATTTCAGAATTGTTCAAATTTGTCAAAAAAAAAATTTAATAATAATGATTTTTGCCATCAAAATAAAATTAATAATGATGGTTTATTTCCATCCGAAAAAATAACCTCATTTAGCAAATGAAGTATGTGAGAAACCTTTTTTTCTATTAAATACCTTTAAAGTTGTTACATTTAAAATAGGTTGAATTATAGAAAATACCTTTAAATTTTGTTCATTGTTTCAAAAATACTCCTAAACATTCAAAATTTTCACCAATACCTTTAACTTTCTAAAAAAAAAATTCAAAAACATTCTCAACATTAGTCTTTGTGTTTCAAAAATACTCCGAACTTACGAAGTTTCGTTAATACCCTTAAAACTCTAAAAAAATCAAGAATTCTCATTAGTATATGGACGGAAATCATTAGTACTTTGTTTAAAAAATATCATTGAACTTAAGTTGTATTCATACCCTTGACCCAAAAAAAAAAGTTAATAAATGTCCTTAACGTTAATATATATAGATTGAGGAATCGAAAATAGGAATTACAAATGGGGTATTGAAGAAATGTGAGAATGAAATGGAAGAGAGAGGTAATGGAGTATAATAATAAACGATTCTCTCCATATATGCATATACAAACAAAATGATATTTTCAAACTTTTTTTAGGAAACGTTAAGAATATTTATACAACTTTTGGAAGTTTGATCAACAGTACTTTCAAAGTGAGGTGTTGACGGTTTCCATCCATAAACTAAGGGTATTATTGAATTTTTTCGTTATAACTTTATAACTTTTTTTTTTTTTTTAATTTAAAGGTTTGAATGAAACTTTTAAAAGTTGAGAAAAATTTAAAACAAAATATAAATTCACGAATATTTCTTTTTTAAAATTTAACCTTTAAAATATATTCTCAAATAACTAGTGGATATAATATATTCTCAAATAACTAGTGGATATTGTGATTAGTTGAAAGAGATAACAAGAAATATATTGAGAATATAGATATGGGGGAAGAAGACAATGCAAAGACATCTATTCTTCCACTTGCAAAAGTGATGCATTCTCATGTGCCTAATTAATACAATCACATCTCTTTTAATTATCAATAATCATATTTCTCATATCTCACTATCAAAAATTGAACAATTGTGGGATTTGGTCAAAAAGTTGAAAAATATGATTTTGTAATGGATTCATTGCTTGGATCTGTTAATCAATTATGATCTCAATTGTGATTTCAATGTAACCACTTAAATATTTTAGTGCTCATAATTTCCCAACTTTCTAAAAGTGTGTATTTTCTATACATAAAGTGTAAAAGTGATTTGGCGAACATGATTTAAAAAAGAAAAAGTAAAAGGTGTTGATTTTTAAAAAAAAAAATGTAAAAGGTATTAGATTAAGGAAACATGTCTAGCAAATATGAAAAAATAAAATTAACTAATTTGTAGAAAATAAAATATAAAATAGAATGAAAGTGCATTATCATAAATACAAACAATAATAAAACTATCAATCTTTGAGATGATGCTTAGCTATGTTCGAATTGGTCAAGAACTTTTAATCCTTGATGATTGATAATTAAATTTTTAGTGTTATGGTGTGATTTCGCATTATATTATACATGTCAAAATCGGTTGAGCTACACTCAATTTAGAATATGATATTAAGAGTCACTAAGAGTTGAGTTGAGTGTGTCCCATATATTAAAAACTTAATTGATATTTAGAATGTATAATATAGACACCTACTGTCAAATTGTTACAGATTTTGGTGCTTTTTTTCCTCGTGTATAGCATCTTTGTGTTGAGCAGATTAATTTTTTCATATACAGTAAAACACATTTAAGGTTGAATTCCTACCCATATATTACTACTAAGCAAATAGAAATAAAAATAGACTAAAAAAGGAGTAGATGAGTAAATCACTAATCTATGTCAGGTGTTGCCAGATGAGATCATATGATTTAATAACAATTAAAAGTGGACATTCCATTCATGTGCTTGAAAATTTAGTAAGGATGCAAGTATAAAAGTATGACAATCTTTTCAAACCACTAAACCATAGTTGTTAAAAGTACTTCAGAAAGGATTGATTAGAAACTGCTCACATGTTCGTGTGTGCACCATGCACGTGTCGCGTCCAACTCCAGCGTGTTGTGCATCCGCTCATGCCCAGTTCTTCCTGTGAGCTGCACAGCAGCCACAGCCGTGAGTCGTGCTGTGCTGCTGACTGAGCCATCCTCACGGTTGAGCAGCTCAAGTGGAAGAAGTTTATCACAAGGTTATTTCACAAGATGTGGAACACCATGAGGTTTGAGAGAAACTGTTAGGATCCTTCCCCTGCACACAGTAAAATCCCAACACAGATCCAAGAACAGAGCCAATCTCTGGATATATATTTATTTACGAACCTCTTGGAAAGATTACAACGATATGAACTAAGAAGAAATAGAAACGATGAACCAAGAAACAAAACTAGTCACCAGACTTTCAAGAGGGCTGGGAATCCTCTCCCTCAAGCCAACGCTTGTCTACTGATTTTCCTCCTCTCCCTGATCTCCTCCACCCTGCCTAAAACCTCTTCCTCCCTACTGGTCCCCACTCCTTTCCTACTCATCATGGTCCCCCCTCTCTTCCTTTTTTACCTCTTTTAACCCTTCTCTGATATGTGTACAGAATTAGAGGCCTTACAATACCCCCGGTTTTGTCATTCACCTTGTCCTCAAGGTGGAAGGTAGGGAACTGTTGCTTCAACCAGTCTGCTATTTCCCACGTCGCTTCACTTTCTGGTTGCCCCCGCCACTTTACTAGCCATTCCTCCTTCACCATTTCATTATTCCAGCGTATTCCTTGCACCTTCTCCCGGATCATCTGCAGCTCAAATTCGTCTGATAAATCTGGTGGAGACACTTGAACTCGGGTGGTTGCTCCAACATATTTTTTGAGTTGAGAGACATGAAACACGTTATGTATTCGGGCTTCCTCGGGTTATTCCAGTTTGTACCCCACTTCCTCAATTCGTTCTAAGATCTTAAAAGGACCATAGAATCTGGGAGCTAACTTTTCACACCGTCGCTTTGCCAGTGTTCGCTGTCTGTAGGGGCGGAGTTTCAAAAACACCATGTCCTCCTCTGTATACTGCACATCTCTTCTCTTTTGATCGGCATATTTCTACATTTTTTCTTTTGCTTGGGCCAGGTGCTCCTTTAATGCTACCAATGCTCGATCCCTATCAATTAATTGTTGTTCCAATGTGTCATTAGTGGTTCTTCGATCTCCATAAGATATCAATGCGGGGATAGGTCTTCCGTACAACACTTGATAGGGGGTTGAGTTGATTGAACTTTGAAAAGTTGTGTTATACCAGTATTCCGCCCAAGGAACCCACTTATACCAGCTCTTGGGTTGTTCATTGCAGAAACACCGTAAATATGTCTCCACACAACGGTTGACCCTTTCCGTTTGTCCATCTGTTTGTGGGTGAAATGTCGTGCTCCGCTTAAGAGCTGTGCCATCGACTGCGCACAATTCAACCCAAAAACTACTCACAAATACCTTGTCCCGATCAGAAACTATGGATTTTGGGAATCTATGATGCCAAACTACTTCCCCAATGAACTCTTCAGCAACCGTTTTGGCTGTATATGGGTGTTTTTAAGGGATAAAATGCCCATATTTACTCAATCTGTCCACTACTACCATGATTGAATTGGACCCTTGAGAATTGGGTAATCCCTCAATGAAGTCCATCGAAATTTCTTCCCAAACTCGATTTGGTATGGGTAATGGTTGCAAAAGTCCTGCTGGCAATATTGATTCACTTTTGTTCTTCTGACACACGATACGGGCTGCCATATATTTCTTAACTTCTTCTTTCATTCCCTTCCAATAAAGCTCCCCTGACATCCGTTTGTAAGTACGTAGGAACCCTGAATGACCACCTAAAACCGAGTCGTGGAAAGTTTGTAGTAAGGATGGAATGAAGGACGAAGACTTCGATAGTACTAACCTCCCTTTATATAAAAGTGTCCCCTGTTCCAATGAGAATTTAGCTACACTGGTTGGATCTTCTTCCAACTGTTCGTCTAATACTTCTCGTTGCACTATCGAGACATCAATCAAGACACATTCGTTATTGACATCAATTCTGATTGGCCTGGTCTCCTCGATAAAGCGTATGCTGCCTTATTGTTCAACCCGGGTTGATATAGTATTTCGAAGTCATAGCCTAATAATTTGGTCAACCATTTTTGGAACTGTGGCTGCACTTCCCTTTGCTCTAGTAGAAACTTCAGAGCTTTTTGGTCCGAGATCACCGTGAACCTTCTACCAAGTAAGTATGGTCGCCATTTTTGAACAGATAAAACCACAGCCATTAATTCCCGCTCGTATATTGATTTCCCCTGCGCTCTAGCAGATAGTGTCTAGCTAAAGTAGGCTATTGGCCTCCGTTCTTGCATCAATACTGCCCCTACTCCGAATCCCGAGGCGTCGGTCTCAATTACGAAAGGAAGTTCGAAATTAGGCAATGCCAGAACAGGTAGAGTTACCATGGTCTGCTTTAATGTGTTAAAGGCTACCTCTGCCGATTCATTCCATTTAAATGCATCTTTATGAAGTAACTGTGTCAAAGGTGTTGCAATTGTCCCATACTCCTTCACAAATCTTCGATAGTAGCCCGTTAGTCCCAGAAAGCCCCTTAATTCCGACACATTCTTTGGAATTGGCCAATGGAGCATTGCCTGAATTTTCTCTCCATCTGCTTCAACTCCTTGCGCTGAGACCCAATGCCCCAAATAATGAATCCGAGTCTGCCCAAACACACACTTTTTCTTGTTTGCATAAAGTTCGTTATCCCGTAGCACATTCATTACCATTCCCAAATGCTTGATATGGGTCTCCTCATCAGGACTATAAACTAAGATGTCATCAAAAAACACCAATACACACCTTCGGAGGAAGGGCCGAAAGACTTGATTCATTAGTGATTGGAACGTTGCCGGAGCGTTTGTCAAACCGAACAGCATCACGAGAAACTCATAGTGTCCCTCATGAGTTCTAAAAGCTGTTTTTTCTACATCTAGTTCGTGCATTCGTATCTGATGGTACCCTGATTTTAAATCCAGTTTCGAGAAAATCACCGAACCATGTAACTCATTGATTAGCTCTTCTATTACCGGTATGGGAAATTTATCCGACACTATCGACTGATTCAACTTCCTATAATCCACGCAGAATCTCCATCCCCCATCTTTTTTCTTTACTAACAGTACTGGGCTCGAGTACGGTTTGTTGCTTGGTCTTATGATCTCGGCTGCCAACATCTCATTCACCAATCTCTCTATCTCGTCCTTCTGAGCATGGTTGTAACGATATGGTCGCATGTTCACTGGACGTTCTCCATCTGCCATCTTGATGCGATGGTCTACTGCTCTTCTTGGTGGTAATGCTTTGGGTGTCTCAAAGATATCACTAAACTCATCCAGGATACATTGAATTCCCATGGAAATAGGTTGCTCCTTGGGTTCCCCAACTAGCTGACTCGAGTGCTCTGTCCCCCTTTCTTCCGAATCTACGTGATGTAATTCAACCATGAACCCCATATCGTCTTCATCCCAAGCTTGAGTCAGTGTCTTTATCGTAATTTCAGCCGCGGTTAATGACGCGTCTCCCTTCAACGTGATTTTCTGTTCTCCAATCGTAAACGACATGGTCAACATGGCCAATGCACCTCCATATACCCCATTTTGCACAGCCAAATCATACCCAAAATCACATCCACTCACCCTAATTCAAATGGTAAGAAATCCTCCGTAATTGTCAGTTCGGGTAACACTACGATCACTGATTTGCACACCTCCTTGCCACGAAAGGCATTTCCATTACCGACCACTATACCGTAATTGGACGTCTGGGTGATTGGCAATTCAAGCTCCTCGATTAACTTCTGGTGGATGAAGTTGTGGGTAGCCCCACAGCCGATCATCACCACCACTTCCCTTTCGGCCAAAAGCCCCTTCAATTTCATAGTTCCCTTGCCGGAGAACCCCAAAATCGACGTAATGCGATTTTGACGTTGTCGGTCGCCTCTAATACCTTCACCTCCGGTTCCTCTGTAAATTCAATTTTTTCTATACCTTCTTCATCGTTTTCGTCTTGCACTATTAACAGATTCAATTCGCGCTTCTCTTTGGCTTTACATTTGTGGCCGTGAAAGTACCTATCATCGCAACGGAAACATAAGCCTTTCTCCCTCTTCTCACGGATTTCTGAGTCCGACAATCTCCTATAGGGTTGTTCCTTCTTTTGCGTTCCCCCCTTCTCTGGTAGCAATACGTTTTTTGTTGCTATCTCCACTTGGGCCCTCCCCTGATTTTTTAATCCACTAGCGCCGGCCTGTTTGACTGAAGTAGTTTGGGCTGCTGCCTTACCCAGGCCCAATTCTTCCTCGGCTAACTTCAACGCCAGGTTGCGATCGCTAACGGCTTGGGCCTCTTTCATACAATCATCTAGGCCCACTGGGTGGCGGCTTGTCACCTCCGCTTTGATCTCCGACGAAAGTTCGTTCATGAAAGCTTCTTGTAACACATCCTCTGTCGTCTGCGGAATCGGAGCTGCATACGTCTCAAATTTCTTTCGATACTCCTCATAAGTACCATCCTGTTTGATCCTCATCAACCGCGAGAGTAGAGTCCCTTCTTGAGTTGGCCGAAACCTGTCGAACATCCTCTGCACCAACGCTCTCCAAGTCGTAATCGGCTTCCTCTAATGTGTCCATCGGAATCAATCAACCACGTCTGGGGCAAAAGCTATCACTGCCACCTTGATTTTCTCCGAGCCCGAGAGTTCATGAATCTCGAAGAAATGTTCGGCCCTATACACCCAAGAATCCGGATGCTCCCCAGAAAAAATCGGCATCTCTAACCTCTTATATTTGCTACGGTCTATTCCTCCGTCTGTTTCCCTCATCTGTGAGCTCTCTCCTTCTTCTCCTTCTTTCTCCTTCAGCGTTCTCGCTGAACTAGTGGTTATAGCTGAAACATCCTTCTCCTTTAATTCGGCGATCACCTGGACCGTTTTGTCCACTCACTCGATCGTTTTTGCCATATCAATCACCCATTCTCTCAATTCCACAAGACTCTTCGAGTGACTTTCTACCTTTTCCTCCATTTCACGTTTGGTTTCACTGCGCGTTCTTCCCAGGATGAATCGTGCTCTGATACCAATTGTTAGGATCCTTCCCCTGCACACAGTAAAATCCCAACACAGATCCAAGAACAGAGCCAAGCTCTGGATATATATTTATTTATGAACGTCTTGGAAAGATTACAACGATATGAACTAAGAAGAAATAGAAACGATGAACCAAGAAACAAAACTAGTCACCAGCACTTTCAAGAGGGTTGGGAATCCTTTCCCTCAAGCCAACGCTTGTCTACTGATTTTCCTCCTCTCCCTGATCTCCTCCACCCTGCCTAAAACCTCTTCCTCCCTACTGGTCCCCACTCCTTTCCTACTCATCATGGTCCCCTCTCTCTTCCTAACGAACTTCCTCCCTCATCTTTGTTATTCTCCTCGTTTTTACCTCTTTTACCCTTTCTCTTATATGTGTACAGAATTGGAGGCCTTACAGAAACACGATACAAGCAAGCGGCAAAAGGTGTATGGAGAAGGCATAACTCAGTTGGAATGGTTGGTGGGTGATCAGCACCCCACGACCATGAGGATGGCACAATTGAAAGCACAACATGGTGCACGATCATCGCTAGTGGGCAGCACAACATGCTATGTGTGAACGAGTGGGTGTGAGTGAACGCTGAACACGCACACACTAGTGGCAGCCATGGGACATGCGCAGGTAGGCGCCCGCACGCACACGAGTGCAAGCAAGCGCACGGGACATGGGTGAGGGTGACACTCATGGGCTCTTCACGGATTTTTGAAATGTGGAGAAATCAGCCAAGAGTTGGAATAGTGTGATGACTCAAGTGAAGACACTCATGGGGAGCAAGGTTTGGCCAAATCAAAGGGTGGTTCCTAAAGAATCCAAAAGACTTGGGCAAACGCTATATTTAACGAGTCAAAGTGTGGAGCTAAAGTATATGAGTGTAGGTATTCTATATTTAGTTTGTTGACCCCTCTCCAACAACCCTACAATAGTGGAATGGTGGTTGGTGGATTGTTGTATAAATAAGGAGAACTCCAACTTGTGAAGCTTCCGAATTACACAAAATAGTCTCTTGTGTAAGTAAGCTTAGAGAGAGGGGGAAAAAAAACTTGAGGATTTATCCCCTCAATTGTGTTTTCTTGTGTTGAGTATTTGTGTTTCATCTAGCAATCAGTCATGGATCCATTGAGCAAAGAAAAGCTGACTAAGAGAAACCTCTTGAGTCACGCCCAAAGGTAAAAATTTGGGTTCAGTTAGAAAAAATGGAAAAGCCAAAAAAAAAAATTAGAGGTTTTTCAACAATGAAGATGGAATCCAAAATTTTGAAAAATGAATAAATTCTAATAACAATATTTTATTTAAACAAAATATAACACCTCAACTCTAAACCTTAAACCGTTATTTCAAAATCTTGAGCTCTTTGCCTTAGAAAAAGAGTCAGAAATGAATGTATGGGCAGAAAGAGACCCAAAAAAAAAAAAAACAGATACGAAAATAATCTAAAATTGTGATCAGTCCAGCGAGCTTGTGCTATTAAATAACATAACAATGAAGAAATCCATTCCGCAAAAGTAATTTGGGAAAATATATAATAGCTTCTCCACTGATAAATATGAAAGAGTTGTAATTGAAACAGAGACCTGAACTGATGTTATTGGAGTGAAGGGATGCTGAGGGAACCCATATGAAGCACTCTGGGGATGATCTATAAGAAATGGCAAAGCAAATTATAGGAATACAAACACAGAGAGAAGCATTTTTCAGAGAAAGAGAGAATTGTACCTCACCCAACCTAGCATTGATTTTCAGTGATACAAAGTCATCAGCTCGTGTCACACCTACATTTACAATTCCAGTAGCAGCACCTGCCTCGTGAGCCGCCCTGGGAGATTCAATACCATGAGTTAGAGCAGCTCCAAACACAAAACACAATGAATCAAAACTAGACTGGACTCGATCCAAAGGATTACAACTCTTTACTTCTTTAATATATTATCTACATTCTAGCTTGCATAAGTTCAGATATTAGTTTGATAGGGCATAGTTTCGATTTGGATCCTATGATCTTAAAAAGTATCAATTTAGTCCCTATAGTTGGAATTTAGTTCCAAGTTGGTCCCTATGATTGGAATTTAGTTCCGATTTAGTCCCTCCATAGATCTGTTTGAAACTTCACCAATTTTCAAGACCACAACTATCAACCACTGGGACGTCTCTCTAAGAAGATAATTTCAATGTTATCCATATTCCATTCAATCGAAATCTTTTTCTTCATTAAAGGGATACCTTAAACACTAATTCCCAGAATTATAATTTATCAATGAAATTTTCAAAAAAGAGAGCAAAGAAAGCACCTCACTAGACGATAAGCAGACATGGTCATCACAGATGACCCCAATACGAGAAAAGCATCACAATTTCTAGCAGCTTCCATCGCCTTAGTAGCTCTATCCTTTGGGACATTATCACCAAAGAATACGACCTTCAAATTAATTGAGAAAACAAAGAACACACAACATTAGCAAGTAATTTAATAATATGAATATACCATTATGAACACAAAAATTTCATTGAAAAGGAGGTGAAGAATAAAAACTACGCAAGGTTTGCCAAAGAAATTGATATTGTCCAAATACATGCACTTAAGTCTTAAATACGCAAGCAAATACTGTAAAATTGTAAAGAGTCTTAAGAAGTATGAAAAGCGAATAGACATTTCCCAATGAGACAATAATCATGGGACATTGACAAATGAGGAATATTTGCCACACCAAAAGACTGTAAGTACAGGCCTAAAAACCATAATCAGCTGATACTATAACTTGGTGGATTTAGCATGAAGGATAGGTTCCACCCCCCCCCCCCCCCCCCCCTCCCTCCTCCTCCTCCTCCTCCTCCTCCTCCTCCTCTGGCCATTTACTCTATAAGCGCAGAAGAGAGAACTGGCAGCAGTATCACACTGCTACCACGAGATGGATCCTTTGAAGTTCATGTAAAATTCTAGTTTCCAAAAGCATGACACGTCTTCAACCATTTACTTAACTATATCATGAAAGGATCTATTTTCTAATAATAGTCTACACATTATACTCAAGTAAATGATGCAGTATCATTTAGTGTGACATAGCTGATATGGATTCCTTTTCTCATGGATGATATAGCTGATATGGATTTTAATTCAGGAGATTCAGGTCTCTCCACAATATAACGGGATGTTTGCTATACAATCTGGATTCTGTTTTTTTTCCTTTTTTAAGATTAATCTTTAGATTCAGTGAATATCCATGTGACAGATTTGTTTCCTAAAACTGTTTTTGACTTTTGTGACAAATATTATCAAATAATGAAAGAAATAATCTTACATCAGGCTTGAGCACTCCATTGCACTTTTGGCAGGTTGGAATACAGAAATCATGCTCCCAATATTTTTCATCGATTTCAATATCACCATCTGGCCTTTGCTTCATGCCAAAGCTCTTATCTGATCCTGAGCCTCCATCATCCAAACTTTCGATTGCTTCTGCCCACTGTAGCAAAATATATTTGCTAAAAGCTCAACCAGAAGTCATTCATAATCCACAAATTTTCACCTCTGATTCAAAATAAATGAGATGAAATAGGGAGTGAGGAACCAAAACATGCTTCACTTAATAATCAAAGTTTCCAAAATAAAAAATAAATAAGGTGAAAAGCAGTAAGCACCAAGCTTTTATGCCAATCGCCAATAACAAAATAAGTAAGTTGCAGTGAATTTTCAGAAAAATGTTTTTGAGTAAAGCACTTCTCTCACAAGCACTTCCGGAGAATTGCAATTTAAAGCATTTTTCAAGTACTTATAGAATTTTCAAAATCACTTTTGCCTTTGTGACCAAACACTATAAAGTGCTTCTAGACACTCCTCACAATTCAAAAAGTCATCTCAAACTCCTCCTCAAAATTCAAATTAAATTACGTCATATGCCTATTTGCAGAAATATCTAAAAAAGATCGGCAAACATTTCATTCCATACCATTTTGAGTTTTGAAATATAAGTTAATCAGATGATCGGTACTCCAAGACCAAATAGAACAAAAACAAACCTTGGGTTTGAGCTTTCACTTGGTCCTGAAATGAATTCCTACAAATGGAAAAGCCACACTCTAAACAAATTACAGAATATACTGTTCCATGTAATTCAAGTGGATCACTACCAGCACGGTGGTGCAACCTGGAATGAGAGTAAAAGTTTCAGTCCCACAAAACTTCTTCAACATGCATTCCAGAGTTCATTATGTGAAGAATGAGTAGCTATCTCATCACCTATCAACGTTTTGTGTGACCATTAAATTAATTCGGCCTACTTTCTCTAGAGATGCCAGAGATAAATGTGCAGGGCCAGGCTGTGCATCTGTAAAACGTCTCCACCCTGCATAACTCCTTGCCCAATATCGACGACGAGTCCGTATTGAACGAACAAACTCCTGCTTCCCTGAAAACCAAATGTTTAAACTTATGAATACATAACAAATGTCAAAATATGATCAACCGTGTCCTAGATTCACACTAAAACTCTTCTCATTGTAAGTTATAGACTAAAATAAATAAGAGGATGCTCAAAGATGACTTTCTTTAAAAGGTATCCTCATCGTCTAATTGTCTTCAGAAACAAAACGATAGGGGTGATATTTCCCTGCTTGATTCCTCACATCTACCATAATTCTTCACCTTGTATTTGTGGGGGAAAAAATAATCAATTCAGTGCTAGTTGCTAACAGTATGGTTGATCATTGGAGAGAACAAGGTTTTGGTTATTATGCAAGACCTTGAGAAAGCTCAAAACAAAGTGGATTAGAATCTCTTCAGACTGGTGTAAAGGCCTGAGAGATAGGTGGAGTTGCATTTAGGGGTGCCTCTCTTGTGCTAACTTTTCCATCACAAATTCAAAATGAAAGTCGATCCTAGAAATAAAATCAAATGCTTGCTACTAGAGGCCTTCAGAGGGAAATCCTTTTCTCCTTTCTTTTTCATGATGATGGCTGGTTGTTTAAGCAAGCTTCTAGTCCTACCTAAAAGTTTGGATGTCAGTTTTGTGGATAGATTCAAGGTTGGTAAGGATCCCTTTTCCTGTTAATCATCTAAATTACATATCCAAGGTGATTAATATTTTCCAAGGGGAGTCTACTTTTGGTGAACTTAGTCAAGTCAGGAGACGTAGAACTAATTGTCTTTGACGGGATGATATTCAAGAAGTAACCAATAATTCCTATTGTAGAACAGGTCTTGGCCGATATCTTCCTTTGGCCTCAATTAGGCAACCTGATTTCTAAATTTTGGAGATTCAATGCTAGAAAACTTCGTCTCAAGATCTTCTATTGAAGAAAACTTTAATTGAGAACAATCTACAAATGAAGAATACATGAGTGCATTACAAAAATGGGCTCTCAATTGAAAGAATGAGAGGTGGAGAATAGTCACTGAAGTCCTTTGTAATGGAAGTCCGATGTTAGCTAAGGCCCAAATCTCCTCCCAAGAACTTTCCTTTTCACTAAAAATTCTACTATTTTTCTCAAGTCAAATATTCCATAAATCACAAAGAAAGCAGCCTCCAAAGAAAGACCTCTCTATCACAAAAGGCATGGAATAAGAGCTCCTCTACTATTTTTCTCAAGTCAAATATTCCATAACCCACTAACTATTATAACCCACTAACTACAATAACCAACTCAACACCCTAAATACTCCCTATTAGTCTTTTTTCTTTTTCTTTTTCTTTTTCCTTTTCCTTTTTTTGGCAAGGACCTCTATTGGACAAAGAGATGCATGTTATTAATTGGACAAAGAGACCTCTCTATCACAAAAGGCATGGAATAAGAGCTCCTCTACTATTTTTCTCAAGTCATAAACTAACTATTATAACCCACTAACAATAATAACCAACTAATGCCCAAACGCGCCCTATTAGTCTTTTTTTCTTTTTCTCTTTTTTTCTCTATTTTTTTTTTTTTTTTTTGCAAGGACCTCAATTGGACAAAGAGATGCATGTTATTAATTGGAAGAAGGTATTTTTTTTCCTTTGTAAGGAGGGGACCAATGTATCCAAACAAAACACCTTGTTCCTAGATGTGGCTTTGAAGATTTCCACTTGAGGGATGCCTCACGAAATAAAGTTATTTTTTCTAATGCCAAATACACACTTACATCAAGATGCGAGTAATGGTTTTGGTTTCTTATTTCTCAGTTTTCATAAACGTTTCCAAAGTTGATATAAATAAAAACATTATTTGATATTCTTGACTTTTAAAATTGATGATAAATATATAAAAGTAAACATAACATTAACAAATTTAAAAAATTAATATTTCATTTTTAAATTTTAAAAAATAATTTTCATATAAATTTTTTACATTTTAAATTTTAAATTTTAGAGAAGAAACAAAAAATAATCACCAAACAAATTTCATTTCTTTTAATATGAAAATAAAAGAGAAAAACAATAAGCAATAACCAAATGCAATTCTGTTCTTCATTTAAAAGGAGAAACAAGAAACAAATAACGAGAATGTTAGACCAAATGTGTATCAAACAGAACCTAAGATTCTAAGATAGAAAAAACATCATCAGTATCAAACAGAACCTAAGATTCTCAACGTTCATCACTTCCAAAATTTTCAATCACTTCCATTGCAATATTGATTCTTCTATAAAAAAGCAGATAATGTGCTATTATAGATATTTTATTTCTAAATGTCCAGGCAATATTATCATAACAATGCAAAAAGAAGGTGTGACACATGCCTTCAGATCACCTGATGTGTAATTGGTTTGAAACCAGAACTATAAGCTCCGTTCGGGCTGCAGCATAGAGAAACCTTTGCATTAGAAAAGAAAGGCAGGTGTGTATTAAAGCAAAAGAAAGATTACATGATAACATTAAAAGGTGTTAACCCAAATAATGTACAGCATGTTCATCAACTAAGAAACAGAATGTAGTCAGCTTGAGAAGCCAGAAATAAATTAACAGAAGTCTTGAAGACAGCAGATATAACATTGGAAATTGACATTCTATGTATGAAAAAGTTTAGTTTGACTATATGCCCAAAACAACACAAAAGCATGTGTACACAAGAATTTACTTGCCAGTTGTGTATTCATAAAATGTGTTCAAACTAGAAAGCCAGCAGATATAACATTGGAAATTGACATTCTATGTATGAAAAAGTTTAGTTTGACTATATGCCAACAACAACACAAAAGCATGTGTACACAAGAATTTACTTGCCAGTTGTGTATTCATAAAATGTGTTCAAACTAGAAAGCCTTTTCTCATTGGATTAATAGGAAGTAGGGTATGAATGATCTGAATGGGGAGGGGAAAACGGATAGGGAGAAATTTTAGTAAAGTTCGTTTGCAAAGGGAAAATGACCAGGTGATACCTTTTGGAGGGTAAATCCTGAAATGCTGAACATCAATGCAGTTTACAAATGAATTAGAGTAGAAACAAAAGTAGCAATCAACAACACACTTGTCAATCAAGCAGCCACCCATTCCATGCCAGAAAAATTTTATAGTAATATAATTCAAAAACGGAAATGGTTTGCTTTGATCAGTTGGAAAACTTCAAACCGTAAGTAAGACAGCATACAATAACAAAGTCTCTGATATAACATGCATGAAAGCTTTCCTTCTGTCTATCAAAGCTATGTATGAACAAAGGTAAAAGTTGGGCTTTAACTGAACTTAACAACATTTGTACACATATCTAACTCTCAAAGTCAATGTTTAATCATGTCATAATTTAAAAAAAAACACAGATGAAGAACAAATAAAAGGTGAAATATTAGTATAAGAAAGGAAGGGAAAATGAAACCTTCTATAATCAGGAATTCCACATTCCGTACTTATTCCAGCTCCTGTCAATACCACGAGCTTCGAACTGCAGAATGCATAATAGCATGAAACAAATGACAAGTGATTTTAAGGATTTATCATCCCCAAAAAATGGTTGTTGATTAAAAAATATTAAGATACCAATAAAGGTATGTAAATAGACCTTCGATCAAGAAAATTATATAAAAGATCAACATCCTTCATGCTAGGGGGATCTGAATCAGGAACTAGCTTCTTGTCCCTCAGAAAGTTTCGGTGAGGTTTTTCTCCATTAATTGATGAGGAAGAGGAACTAATTGAAATTTTACGTGATGTTTGGACATTCCTTGAGGTGCAAAAAAGAGATATCAACCATCTTCCCTTTCTAACCCATTGCCAACTTTGCACTCTAGATTGAATAATATCTGTCATTGTTAAGAACAAAATAAATTATAAGTCATTTATTTGATACTGTTAACTGATGAAATCCACGAAATTAATTTTCTTATGGAATAGAAGCTCACTTGCCTCCCATGATGTTTCCAGGTAACTTCCTTGTGGTTGAAGCAGACTACAGTTCAAAAAGAAATGAAAAAAAAATAAAATAAAATAAATTATTTTTTAAAAATAAAAAAATGAAAGACAAAAGTGAAACCAAAACAGGAAACGTCAGTGGCAACTTAGGAGAAGATGGGTTGAGATGGAAATGAAAATTTACGAACATAAGATCGAAGAAGGCAAAAGAAATACAACATTTCAGTGACATTTTTATATATTGTTTTTTTATTATTATTTTGTTTTAAATGAAAACTGCACTTTCTATGAGAAAAAAAAATGAAAGAATGCATTGGGCATACGAAAAACAAATCCCACAAAAAATGTCCGGACTGGACAGACTCTAATAACATCCAAATATTACATCTTCTTATTCAAAGAACCACCGACATAACCTTACAATAACATTCTAACATCAAAAAAATAACAACAAAAACAAGCATAGAACAATGTGCGTTCGGCTATGTTCATGTATTTCAGCTGGAATTTTAAAGAAAAATTCATGGCCAGCAAGGAAAAGGAATCACCGACTCAATATCCAAAACTTAGCTATGATTCTCTGACTATCTATCTATCATTGAATATTTTGAATTAGACCAGAAGAAAACTAATGGATACCACCAAATTAAAGGGAGACGCATTCTTCCATTTGACACATTACAATTAGTTAAAAATAAAATATAAAATAAAAAGAGGACACGCCAGCCAAAGACAAGGATTTTTGACTCAGAAAGATGTTATCTAGCATAAGTTCAGTTAACATGTTAACATAATTTAGTATTTCCAACACCAAGAACCTATTTCCACAGCAGTAGCAATTAATCCTACCTCCTAGTGAATGTTATCCATTTCTTTTCAGATAGAAGCAGAGCATTCCTCCTTCATTTTTTCTTCAATTCTACAGTGCCCGTTTCTTAAAATCATAAGTATTGAAACCCAATTCAGGAACAACGTTGCAAAGGTAACCCCAGTAGAAACGATACAATAAATGCACGAATCCATACCAATGGAACCCAAACATCTTGAATTAAGCACAGAAAATTCACATAGTGGAATTAGACAAAGATCTTTAGGCGATAAGAACGAATAACAGCGATAAACCCATCAAAGGTTCACGAGAAACGAAACGAACAATGAATTACTGAATGCAGAAGAATTGTAAATTCAATAATAACAGCAGGAAGTAGAGGGAGAGTGAAGCATACGCAGAAGGGTCGATGGAACGGCAAGCGGAGGAACATGGGCACCGTTTCAGAATGATTTTTTGATGAGCAAAAGAGGATCTACCGGAAATTCAAAAGCTTCTTTTCTCGGAAAGCTGAGGAAGACGGAATGGAGAGGCGGCGAGTGGTAGATTAGAAATTAGAACATCAGATCCGAGAAAGTCACAAGCGAAATGCGATGTGGACATTGTATTGTACACATCGTGTTCTAATTTGGGGCATTCATCATACTTCCACGCTGCATTGTTTTCCACCGGTTGTTTTGAATTACTAGTCATTCCTTTTAAGAGTAGTTATAAATCCACATATATGATATACCAAAATCTATACTCAGTTCTTGGAATCTATCATTTAAAGATCATATCATCGAAGGAGTCGATCGTCCACAAATTTTGCTATATTTGCAATACTTAAAAGATATTGTTATACAGTTACTTATTAGCCTTGGAAGTGTTTTCCATTAGTATCATGGATTCTAACTACATTCATTATAGGAGTGTTTAGTCAAAAAAGTTGAGAGTAGAGAATTGGAAAGTGTGTATTTGTGAACTCTACTCCTTGTTTGCTCCAACGAATTTGCGGGTCCCACTATTAAAAAATATCAATTTTATACTTTATTAACTCTTACACATTGTGGGTCTCAAAAGTTCACAACTTCAAACTTTATAACTCCCAAAATGCCCATATGTATTAATTGAGCTATCAATTCTCTTTGAAAATTACTCGTCAATTCATCTTCTACTTATTTGGAACCATTTGAGGGTATGTACATATCTTTATAGATATTTTCACATGTTTTTTTTTTAATACAAGAAGATATTTTCACATAATTTGACATTGAATAAGGGGTACACTCGTCAAAAGTTTGATGAAACATTAGAATAAAAAAGCATCTTAACTAATTAATAGAGTGTAAAAAATTTATTACTAAGTTAAATAAGTTTTTATAATTTAGAAAGAAAAAACCTTAAAAACAAATCAATACATTTTAAGTTTGTAGATGCAATTTTAACCGTTCAAAGACTATTTATCGTACGTTCTTTTAATTAACAGTAATATTTCTTGAAATAAAATCTTTCAATCAATTCAACAATATATAGGACGAAAGATTCGAATTTTTGACTTTTTTTTTTATTTTTTTATCAAAGCACATGATTTATATCAATTGAACCAACATAGATGTTGAAATGGATGGAGAGACAACATCAAACTTTGGGCATTGCAACTAATTAGCATCGTTATTGATTGTTATAAGAGCAAAACACATAAAGTATCATAAAATTCATAAACAAAATTATCTGAGCCCAACGAATTCACGCAGTCTTTTAAGACAAATTTACTCACACTAGTGCTTGAGTTTAAAGAGTAATTGTCTCCCAAGATAGATCAGATTACCTTTCTTATGAATGTAGTGTCACGTCCACGAGATCAACGAACTAAACTTTGTTGATATACCAAACTTTTTCATCAAATTTTGAAATTGAGAGAATTTTAAGTAAGAAAATGCTATGAAAAACGTTGAAAAATCAAATTGAAGGAATGACATACTTATAGACTAATTCGTGGTCATTCAAATAGTCGTGTCATTTCTTCAATTTGATTATTTATGAAACAATCCAATCATTCACGAAGGAAAACAACTCATGAAATTGAAGATATGCAACCTTACATGAAGAGTTACATATCATTTATTCCAACATTATTGACTGACCAAGGAGTTTCTAAAAGGCTCAACTATACAGAATGTCCTCAGTCTCAATCCCTATGGTTGATTCCCATTTTGCTCTTTTAACATCTACAAAGTGTAACTTCACACACATTCTTTTAATTTGTTTCAGAAAATAATATTCATAATTAATTTTCATAATAAGACTGACCAATAAGAGAGTTTTTTTTTTTTTTTTTTTTTTTTTGAGAAAATAAGAGACATAATTGAAACTTCCAAAATGTTAGGGGTAAAGATAAAATTGAAACTTATAAAATGATAGGAACAGGATAGAAACCAATTACATCGAAAGAAGAATAGAGAATAAGAAAATGAGTTAATTTCTATGGGAGGGCATGATCTGATATTATGAGGAAGGGGCAGCATCAAAGGAATGAAGAACTTGCTCCAACATCATCCTTCTTTGTGAATCAAGAGGGCTCTCTGGTTTGTCAGAGTGAGATATGTTAAGGATGTAGAGCTTCTTAGAAGCCACAAAAGCAGCGGAAAAAATCCGCTTCATCCCTCCTCTAGTGCTATCGACCGTGTACTCGAACTCGTACACCTGTAAACCTCCCTCACCAGACCTCTCTGCAACACTAACCACTGCAGCATCCTTTGTACTTTCCTGTATTCATAGAAAAATCGGCCGAGAGATGGAGTCTATGAAGCAGACACGAATATGGTGATATTTTTTCTCTTTTTTTAGATAAGAAAATTTCATTGATCGAATGAAATATCCGAAGATATTTAAGGATACAAAAGGGTCCAATTATAGGCTAAGAAGCACGGACACTTTAGTTTGGCTAGCGTGTCCGTGTCCGACACGTGTCGGACACTTGGACACTCCGACAGTATCGGACACTTGTTAGTACAACAAATGTGTTAGACATGCATTGAACACTTGTTGAGTAGATCAAAAAGACACATATATGACAATAATACTAACTTTTGAGTGTGAAATACATTAAGCTAAGTCTTTTAAGCATATAAATGCATCAACCCATTTACTTAATTTATTTTGGTATGAAAATGATATATATTTTCAAAAATGTATATTTTAGTAAACGTGTCATTGCCGTGTCGTGTCCTAGATATTTAAAATATGGCGTGTCGCCGTGTCCGTGTCGTATTCGTGTCTCGTATCCGTGCTTCTTAGATTATAGGAGAAATTTCCAATTTGTAATTAAAAAAGAAAAACTATGGTTTTTCATATATTTAATTGTCTAAAAAAACTAAAATCAGATAGGATACGTTCTTACTCTATTCAATAACTAACTTATTACTCTTTCAATACCTGTTAGACACTTTTTAAAGTTTACAAACCAAATAGATACAAATTTGTCGAAAATTCTAGAAATAAACTATTACTTTAACCCATAGCTATGACCGATTTTTTTAATCTCTAGAAACATGCAATTCGGCTAAGCATAACTCACACTTAAAGCTTCTTGAGCGATCTGAATTCAAGTTTCAATATTTACATTTTCTGCTATTTTCAAATCTTCGTCTACTTCTGGATAAAAATTTTCAAAACTTCATCTTAAATTTTGGTTTGAAACTTCAGCAAGACAGTACGTTTAAGAGGAAAGACATGCAATTCATCACAACAAAGATCATGAATGAAAAAAGGCGCTCATGCTGTTTAAACTCAATAATATATGTTGTTTCTTTTTACAAAAACAAACAAACTCAAACATTAATTTTTTGCTAGCATTTCAAAGAATCCAATAAACATCATACTTCACAGCCAAGCTTCACAAGAATAAATGAGAACACAACTCTGTGCATCAATTAGTAGAAATGCCAGCATCTCAAAACTAAATTACCTTACGCTTTTCAGCTTGTATAAGTTTGTCAGCTACAAATTGAGGAGTTCCAAACTCCCCAAGACTTGTAAGACGAACAGGGTTCACTACAACACCAACATTGTTGCTTCCCTTATTCTCCTCTTCGAATAAAACTGTTGCCCCTGCCTTATCAATCTTTATCCAACACACAATTTCAGACAATGTTTAGTTAAAAGGAAAAAAAAAATGTATCGCTGTTAGTTGGAAGAGAGAGAAGGCTAAAAACCTTAACCCAAGAAGATGGTCGAAGAAGTGTAAAACCCTCCTTCGAATCTGTGTATCTCTCAAGCTCCAAATCTTCAGCAAAAGCGGCCGCACAAATGTTTGGTGAAAATCCATAAAAGAATAGTGAAATAACCGAAACATTCAGAGCTCTCCTGCTCAGGAAAAGAAGTGGATTTGTGCTCAAGTGGTTGCTTCCCAGTATGTGTTTTTGGGTCACAGAAGCACTGTGCTGCAAAATTCAGAATTAGATACTGGGTGAAGACCATGTGACTTTCTTAACGAGAAAACGCGGGTTAAATTTTCATTGAACAAAAAATGTTTGGGTGGGGAAAATGTGGATGTGGAAAAACAAAAGATAGAAAGAACAACCAGTTCATGTAGTTATGAAATTTCCTTAGAACTAGGATTTTCAATATAGGAAAAGTCAAGGAAATTCACTCAATATTAAACAAAAATATAAATAGAATAGAAAGACACAAAACTGTTGACGAGACCATTAACCCAAAATGTAGATGGAGTACACACTATGCTATTATCGATATTTTGTTTCTAAATGTCTAGGCAATATCATCATAGCAATACAAAAGGAAGGTATGACACGAGCCTTCAGATCACCTGATGTCTAAGAAACAGAATGTGGTCTTCAAGTCAATGCAATGCCAGTTTGAAAAGGCAGAAATAAGTTAACAGAAGTCTTGAAGGCAGCAGATATAACGTCGGAAATTGACAATCTATGTATAGAAAAGTTCAGTGTGACTAGATTCTAACAACAGAACACAAAAGCACGTGAACACGAGAATTTACTTGCTAGTATGTATATTCATAAAATGTGTTCAAACTAGAAAGCCTTTTCTCATCGGAGTAATAGGAAGTAGGCTGTAGGGTATTAACGTTCTGAATGGGAAGGGAAAACTGATAGGATGAAATTTTAGTAAACTTAGTTTGCAAAGGGAAAATGAGCAGGTAGCAATGTTTTAAAAAGCTATTGAGGCTTACACCTTGAGGTCCGCCACGACGCAAGACTCTAAGTTTTAGCCTCGAGACTTACGCCTTTGTTGAACCAGAAGAGGCTTACGCCTCTCACAAGAGAAGCTTGCGCCTTTGTGAAAACGCACTGAGGCTTAAAATTTCTATGCCTCGCCTAGTGATTAGAAAAATTATAGTGATTGCCTAATTCTTCAAAAATATTAAGGTTTGAGTTGTGACAATTTAAACTAGGATTATTTTTACTGTTATGACCTTAAGAACGCTGAAGGCAAACATTTATAGTATAAATCAATCCTATTAATGATAATAGTAATAGTAGTGATGATGAAGATGTCCTTTTAGAATTTTTTATTAAGTGAAAATTGTGGGGGTGAAGTTTCTTTTTACACTTTTATATGACTATCATGTTTAGCAGTACTTGGTCATACCAATTTAAGTTTTGTAAAAACAAATTAATTCACTATTTGAGGCTTACATCTCATACCGCCTTGAGGCTTACGCCTCACCACTTGAAGAGAAAAAACCTCAAGGTCACCTTTAGCCCTTTAAAACCTTGGCAGGTAGATGCCTTTTTGAGGGTTAATCCTGAAATGCTGAAAGGCGGTGCAGTTTACAAATGAATTAGGCCTTAGGGTAGAAACAGAAGTAACAGTCAACACCACACTTGTCAATCATGCAGCCATTACATGCTAAAAAACAGAAAAGGTTTGCTTGGATCAGTTGGCAAACTTCAAACAATATGGAGTAAGACAGCATACAATAACAAAGTCTCTGAACTGTAATATGCCGTGCATGAAAGTTTTCCTTTTATGTATCAAAGCTACAAACGTGAGAGTTGGGCTTTAAGTGAACTTAGCAACATTTGTACACACGTCTAACTCCCAATGTCGATGTTTAATCATCTCACAATTAAGACAAACATAGATGAAGAACAAATAAAAGGTGCAATATTAGTATAAGAAAGGAAGTAAGATGGAACCTTCTATAATCAGGAATTCCACATTCCATACTTATTCCAGCTCCCGTCACTACCACAAGCTTGGAATTGGAACCGCTGAATGCATAATAGCATGAAAACAAATGACATGTGATGTTAATGGTTTATCATCTCCAAAGAATAGTTGGTGATTCAAAAAATTTAAAATACCTATAAAGGTATGTAAATAGACCTTCGATCAAGAAAATTATATAAAAGATCAGCATCCTTCATGCTAGGGGGATCTGAATCAGGAACGAGCTTCTCGTCCCTCAGAAAGTTTTGGTAAGGTTTTTCTCCATTGATTGATGAGGAACTAACTGCAATTTTACATGATGTTTGGACATTCCTTGAGGAGCAAGAAAAAGAGATTGACCATCTTCCCTTTCTGAGCAGTCGCCAACTTTGCTCTCTAGATTGAACAATATCTGTTATCGTTTAGAACAAAACAAATTATCAAGTCATTTATTTGATACTGTTAAATAGTCAAATCCAAACATTAGAATTTCTAGTGGAATAGAAGCTCACTTGCCTCCCATGATGTTTCCAAGTAACTTCCTTGTGGTTGAGGAAGACTACAGTTAAAAAAGAAATGAAAAACAATCACAGAAATTATTTTTTAAAAAACAAACAAACAGACGACAGAAACGAAACCAAAACATAAGGAAATTCCAATGGTAACTTTGGAGAAGATGGTTGGGATGGAAATGAAAATGTAAGTACGTAAGACGAGCAGAAGACAGAAAACTACAACACTTGAGTGACATTTTAACATTGTTCTTTTTCTTCTTCTTCTTCTTCTTTATTTTCTTTTTCTTTTTGTGATGAAAACCCAAACTTTCAATGAGAAAAAATGAAAGAATAGATAGGGCATACAAAAAGAGTTAGACTCTAATAACATCCAAGCATCATATTACAACTTATTAAAAAAATCACTGTCATAATCTTACGATAACATTCTATCAAAAAATTAATAATAACAAAAATATGAACCAACTTTTCTTAACCATAGCACAGTAAGCGTTTTGCTCTGTTCATGCTGAAATTTTAAAGAAAATGATGAAAACTGTTCTTGGAGAAATCTAAGAGAAGAATAACAAGCCTGAGGTTGAAGCAATTGCCTACCTGCTCGATTAAAACAACCAGCAGAGAAAGACTAACTTAAACATAAGTGGAACAAGAAGAAAATAACTACAAAACAGGGGAGTAACTTGAAGCTTGGGCTAAAACCCGAGATACCCCTACATCAGAAAAATTCATGGCCAGCAAGGAAAATGAATCACCGACTCACTATCCAAAGCTCAAAAGAATTTGCCAAGGAACAAAACGTGGCTATGATTCTCTCACTCTCTATCTATCACGGAATATGAATTAGACCAAAAGAAAATTAATGGACACCACCAGATTAAAGTGAGACACATTCTCCCATTTGACACATTACAATTAGTATAAAAACAAAAGGAGGTACTAACCAAAGACAAGGATTCTGTACTTAGCTAACACAAGTTCAATTAACATGTTAAATTAATTTAGTATTTCCAGCACTAAGAACCTATTTCTGCACCGCTAGCAGTTAGAATCCTACCTCCTAGTGAATGTTATCCATTTCTTTTCAGATAGCCTCAGAGCATTTCTTCTACATTTTCTTCAATTCTACAGAGCCCCATTCTTCAAATCACAAGCATTGAAACCTAATTCAGGAACTACGTTGCAAAGGTAACAAAAGAAGATATGGTACTATAAATGCACGAATATGATGCAATTCGTACCAATGCAACCCTTGTTCTGATGAGGAAACATCTTGAATTAAATATAGAAAATTCACATAGTTCAATTAGACAGATATATTAGGACAATAAGAACGAATAACAGACAAGTGACTTATGATGAGGGGCATTCTTTCCTTCAATATAAGTTATGGCAAGCCGGCTCTCGCCAGGAATTTACATGAGTAAGTATAATGTAACAGATTTCTATACTATGCTTGTTCGCGTCGATTTTGCATTCCCTATAACTAAAAGTCTGAATATACAGAACTTAAATTCTCAAAACAGAGAATGTTGTCCAAATATTGACAGATTGCAGAAGATTTGCTCTTTAGGTTTCTTGTTTTCCACTAGTGATTCAGTGGGCTATTCGGAAATGATAAGCATTGAAATCCCGTTCATGAATTATGCTCAAATGCAGACGAGAATACATCAGTTACATGGGGGGCGCGAAATTAGGACAATTCAAAGGAACACTACATGAATTAAGCACCTAAATCTCGAATAATTCAGTTTCCACAACAGAATACGATGATAAATGAACTGTAAGAGTTTACATTATGCTCGAAAACCACAAATCATGAGAAGAGTCACCTAATAAAGGCTTGAAAAGAGAAAGAATCACGAACATTACTGCAAAATATGAAGCAGAGAGATTGAAAATGGAGCATACAGGGAAGAAGTGTATGTTGGATGGAAACTGGATGAGCATCGCCATAGCTCAAAACGATTGGTTCACTTCCACGTTGCTTTCTTTTCGAACAGTGATTTTGAACTTCTCCAACTCTCTCTAGTAGACAACAAGAGAAATTGACAAAATTAGCCTCATGCGATCTTTTTGGCCTTTGCCACACCAAACAGTGTCTACAGGGATATTTCAGTTTTACCGATGCACCGTAAATAAATAAATTTATTGGGAAATTTTTACAAATAGAACAAATATCAAATTATTTATAGAAAATAGTAAAAAGAAAAATATTTATAAATATAGAAAAATTTTACAGTATAGATCGCGATAGAATTTATTTGCTTGAGCGATAAAAAGCGATAGAATTCTATCGCAGTCTATCACCGATAGACAGTGAAAAATTTCTATATTTGTAAATAGTTTGATTTTTTTCTGTTTACAATAATTTCTCTAAAAAGAAAAATATTGATAAATATTGATACACTTCTATCCGCCTCTATCGGTAATAGACTTCTATCAGTGTCTATCACAACTATAAAAAAATTTGCTATTTTGTGTAAATAGTTTTCTTTATTTTTCTATTTTTAAAAATTTCCTAAATTTATATTACAAATAATTAAATTAATAGTTGAGTTCTCTTACTCCAAACTAAGTTATCATAAGTATTCATATTCATAAATATTAATGAATGATAATTTGTTATATTTTATATGTTATAAAAAAATATATTTTTTAAGTACAATTAAGGACAGAAAATTTGAATTACAAACCTCATAGTTACGAACAATGTCAATTGAGTTATACTTAGTTTGGCCCACTAATTTAATATAGATGTTGAGCCCGCTAATTTAATATATAGACATATCAATTAATATACTACAATTGAGTTTGGCGAAGTTTATTTATTGTATGCCTCCACAAAATGCAAAATTAAGGGTATGTTTGGTAGACAGCTTAGATTATATTTTATGTTTTCAAATTCAATGAGTTAGGCGAATATGCGTTTGGTTGACAATCTGGATTTTGTTTTCGAAAATTGTTTTATGGATTATGTGATTCAAACTATGCAAATTCTGAAAACAACTTTCTTAAGTTTTCAGTGTATCCAAATTTTGGTTTGAAAACTTTAAAATGCAAAATTATATTAAAAGGGTAAAAACAATATAACAACAATGATGGTATTTCAGGTTATAAATTAAATCATTTTTGTTAAATTAAAATATAAAATATAAATATGTTATTAGAAAAAATAATTGTACAAAATTTTGAACCTAAATCAAAGTTCATAAAATTACTAATTAATTTTTTTCTAAAAAATCATTAATAATAGTTTATATTCAACCTAATATTTAGTGAGTAAGTCTAATTAGTTTTATAGTTTATAAATATATTTTGAAAAAATGTTTAAATTATAATTTTAATGATTGAATCGGCTGCCAAACACATATCTAAAAACATGAAATATAATTTTGTTTTATTTTAATCCATTATTTTTAAAATTCTATTTTTAGATTGCCTACCAAACCGCCCCTAAATAATTCAATTTTACTAACCTCATTACAAGAAAGAAAGAAAAAAGAACAAAAAAAAAAACAAAATTGAGCTCAAACGCTAAACACATGCTCTCGGGTTTGACCTCAAGGGCCGGGTTCTTTTACATATATTGGCATAGGATTTTAGAACATTAAATAATCTTGTTTGTTTCAAATTTTACTTTTTAAAACACAGGATATTATTATTCAGAAAACTTTAAAACCTATCTAACATAGCTTTTTTAATACCCTCCATACTTGTGGAATTTTTATATTGAAAGATGAATAGAGCCTGATCAATTAATATGTTAATATCGATTAATTGTTACTATTCATTTTAATTAATTATTAAATATAAATATATTATTTAGACTTAATAAACTTCAACTAATACATTTATCATTTATATTTTAGGTTGTCTTAACTATTTAATTTATGATTTTATTATTAATTATTAATTTACTCTATATGTATAATTTTTATTATTAATAAAAATAATTTAAATAATATTTAATTACAAATATTTATGGATATTTCAAGTGATTAAATAATTAAATTTAATTATAACTACATCACTTATTTTCTTATCTTTCATAAAAAAATTATTTAATTGTGATTTTATATATAAAATTGATAAATAAAATATTTTCATTTAACTTTCTTAATGATCGTGCATATCTAAATAGAAACATTTAAAACTCAAATATTTGAATTTCAGATATTTAATATTTATATCTATGAAATAATATTTGTGATCGCAGAACAAATTTGAGTTGTTTTTTTTTGTTTTTTTTTTTATTATTATTATTATTTTTTTTATTTTTTATTATTTTTTAATTAAATCTCCCCAGCCGTTCAGTCCCCTCCCTCGCGCGCGCGCTCGCTCGCTCTCTCTCACGCTCACTTCCCGCGCCGCCGCCACGCCCTGCTGACCCTCGAACGCCGCCGTTCGCCTCCGTCAAACCGCCGCACTTTGCGGCCCGAGGATCCGCCGCCGGTGGGCCTTCTTTTCTTTATTTTCCATTCTCTCTCTCTCACTGTCTCTCTGCGCAGCCGCCGCCTTGCTAGTCACCAGTCACAGCCGCTGCTGGCATCCATTTTATTTTGTATAATTTGTTGATTTTAATTTTGGAGGTTTTTTAGGTGCTGTCCAGCAGCGGTGAAGGGATTTCGACAACACTTTTAGGTGAGTTGTACGTTTCCAATTACTTTTGAATGCATTATGATTATGGTAGATTGGACCCTAATTTTAAAATTTCATTGTGCTCAAGCCTGAAGACTGATTTTGGTGTGGATACAAGTTGGGTAAATTTTCTAAGCACTTTTGGTTCAAGTTGTTCTTGGAAGGACTTCGCAAGTGAAATTATAAAGACATCAAAATTGATATGATAATGTTGTTGGCCGTCATCCAGAATGTTGGCATGATGAATGTTGACTAAGCATGGCTTCTTATGTGTTTGAGTATACTAATTTATGAACGATAGCCATGTAGAATATCTTAGCATGACTTGTGATTTTATGTGGGACCTCGTGCATGTGTGTATGTTCATGAAATTACGAACTTGATAGGTATTATGCCTGGAATGGCTTACACCTAGATTGGCGAAGTTTTGGAATGGAATGCGAATGACTAAGTTTTATGCCTGGAATGGCTAAGTTTTATACCTAGAATGGCGAAGTTCTAGCCTGTAATGATTAAGTTCTGGTCAGGTTTGACTAAATTTTAGGTCCCGCTAGTTTAAAGATTTTCAAACTCGTGATTGCATAGCCTAACCCCAATGGTAGGGTTACTTACTGAATATTTTAAATACTCAACATTTTCTTTTTAACATTTTTCAGACAAAGGCGAGAACGTACCGGGTGCTTGACGTTGTATTTTTTTTTATGGTGCCATGAGACTAGAGTCATTGCTTTCACTTCTTTTTATGTCTTTGAGATGTTGTTGTTTTGATTTAAGTATTTGAGTTAGTAGTTTGACACTGGTTGTCTTTCACTGGATTAACGTCTTTGGGGATCCCGAACTAAAATTTTGTTTTGACATACATTAAATTGATTTAGTGATGTTTTATTTATTTAGAAAAATTTAATTTAAGTTGAATAATCATTTGGTCTTCGTCATGAAATTGCATGCATTTTGATTTAGTAACGACCCCAATTAGAGGTCTCAGAAAGTCGGGTCCTTACAAGAAAATTTAGTTTGGTCTTAATAAATTGTTTCAATGATGTTCCTAATATTTACTCATTTTCTCTAAACCAACTTTTCCTCCTAGTTGGTCTTGAGTTTGAGTTATCATGCATGAAGTAATGACCCCAGTTATTACATTTTTTTTTCTTTTTCTAATTACTTTGTTTGAATCTTTTGTTCACTTATTCTTATGTTTCAGTTTTGAACCTCGTCCTGTTCCCTGGCCTCATCGTGGCAATAGGATCTCAATAGGGTTTGGCATTAATCATGGGGGTGGAATTGGCAAATGGTCAAGCTCAGTTGCACGATATGGAGGGTGTTAATCTCACAGATGCCCAGTTAGTTGATTTCTTTAGGGGGTTTCTTAGTTCAGTGTCGCTGGTATTGTTCTCTTAACATCATTATTGGTCTTTGCTTAAAAAAGAGAACATATAGCATTCAAATTACGAATTGCACTCTGTTAGTTTATTATTTGGGTTGAATATGCTTCTGAGTTCTCACTGCTAATCATGTTGTTTTTCGAGGAATAACTGTAGTAACCTTATAATAGCTCTTCCATTGGTGTAGGGAAATAATGATGGGTATAACCAGCTTGTCGGTGTTATACACCGCAGGGATCGACTAACCGCCGATGAGGTTGCCTTGCTCGTGGTATGTCCTCTACATCACATCTGTTTTTGACAATGATACGAGATTTAATTTCATACTAACTTCTTTCTAATTTTTAACTCACTTGATGTGCTTAACAGACATGTTTGAAGGCACTATCTGGCGCAGTTTCTTGTATAGATATCATTCTCCATGAATCTCTTCTTGCAGCAGTAAGTTTATCACTGAACTCCGAGTCATTGTCTTGCAATTTCGTTGTTGTAATGGAAGTTCTTTCTCAGATTTTTAAAATGAGCTTGTGGGATTATGGACCTAACGTGATGGATACCCTGATTGAACTAATAATATCCCTGGTATGAGCATTTATGATAATAAAACTCTCACTCTCTCAAGGTTCACCTAATAGTTCCAAGATCTTGTGTCTCTTTGTCTATTCAATGTTTCAGGCTGTTTCAAGTGGAACATATGTGGATTCATGCTTGGATATGCTTGTAAATAATTTCATGCCGCCCTATTCCTACAAGGATTTCCTGAAGAAACCACATGGGCTTACCAGAAAGGATGAAGTTCTTTCTCGAGTGCATACAGCTCTAAAAGACATCTCGGACTTGGTGCCTCTTGCACCCTTGAGATTAGAGCAGATAGTTGTCCATAAAATGCAGAGAGTCTTTTTCAAAGAATCTGTGAGTTGAATTTTCATGGGCTAACAGTTGCCCAGGAGAAATCTAAGTGAAAATTTTGTTTATTTCTCACTGACTATTATTGTTATTTTTATCTGTGTAATGTTTTCTAAAATTTTTTGCTAATTTTGGTTTTTTTTTAAAAAAAAATTTCTAGCATCCTTTTCTTTTTCATGACTATCAATTCAATGACAATTAGAAGTTTGGTGTGAAGCTGAAAGCCCATTATTTATTTGCATGCTTTGGCACACTGAAGTATTAGATGGCAATATTATTATCATTAAAATACCCTACTGGATATAGTTCAAACTAGAACAATGCCTGATTATGATTTATAGTTGAAATGCAATGTATGTTTACTAGATACTAGATTTGTACAATCTTTGAACCTACGAACTCCTCTTAAATTTTGTGAATAAATTTGTTCATACGATCCAGATAGCTAGGCCATTTAAAGAGTCATGTATCATAAAGATGACTACATTTTCAAAAGCCCTGATTTTGAGATTTTTTACAGATGTTTCTTGCTTGCTTAGAAGACAGAGATTGCTTTGATTTCTTTTTGGAATATTTTTTAAAACTTGTCGCCTATTTCATCTCCAAAACATTTGCACTCTTTTTAGGAATTTGTTTTGTGATTGTGTCTAACACTTACATCTGTTTAACCTCTCTGTAGTTGACCACAATATATGTAGAAAACATGTTGAGGTTGGAAAAAGGTGCAATGAGTGAATTTGTTGGGAGAAAGATCTTAACTGCGCTGGTGGATAAGCTTTTAGATTTGGATGTACGTTGAAACAAATATTTTACTACACTGACATTTGTTTATGTGATTACTTTATCATTAATATTAATGAGTTCTAACCTTCTGGTAGGTGGAGATTGGGTGGGATGATATCCTACAAGAGGATTTCAGTAAAGGAATTTTTGAGATGGAACTTGAAGATGATGATGAAACTACAGATGATATTAATGAGGATTCTAGTGAGGTATGATATTTAATATCTAGGCTGGATTAAAAAAACTAAAATGTATTTTTAAAAAAAAAATGGAAGAAAAAGAAGAAGAAAAAGAAGAAAAGAAGGATATCTTTAAAAAGCCATCGAGGCTTATGCCCTGAGGCTCATCTCTAGGCAAGACTAACTTTTTCCTCAAGATTTACATATTCATTGAACTAGAAGAGGCTCCTTGGTAAAAATGCATTGAGGCTTAAAACTGTTACACCTCGTGTAATGATTAGAAGAATAATATTTGATTTGTCATTCTTTAAAAATATAGAGGTTTGAATTGTGTCAATTTGGACTATTACTACTTTTAGTAATGTGACTATGAAAACATTGAAGATAATAAATTAGTCTTAGTCAATCATATTAATGATAATAGTAGTGATGTTATAGATATCATTTTTAAATATTTTTGTTTAAGTGGCAATTGATGGAGTGAACTTTTTATACTTTTATGACTATCAACTATCATTTTCAACTTGGTCATACCAATTTAAGCTTTGTAAAATGTTTTTAATTAAATTTGAGGCTTACAACCTTGCCTCTTCAAGAGGAAAAGCCTCAAGACTACCTTTAGTCTTTTAAAGCAATTTGATATTTGATTCATTAGACGCTTTGATGTTTAAATTCTAGTCTTCTAGTATATGAAGTAATGGATCTGAAGTATATTCCTTCGCTTGAAGCTAATTGTCTTTTGGGTCTACAAAGTTTATACTCTAGCTGAGTCAGTTTTTTAACTTACATTTTGACTTTTCTGCCATACATCTCGATACTTCTTTTAATTCATGCTGTTATTTGCTTGGCTGAGTTTAAGTTTATTTTGCTAGCTTCAAAGAGAACTAAGTCGGAAGAGCTTAGGTGGAAATGTAATTGCTGAAACTTTAGATAGCTTGATTGGTCTAATATTTGAACATCTTGAATCATGTGAACGTGATTATTTGCTTGGCTGATTGTTTATTTTGCTAGCTTCAAAGAGGTCGAAGAGCTTAGGTGGAAATGTAATTGCTGAAACTTTAGATAGCTTGATTGGTCTAATATTTCATCTTGAATCATTCCTTGAATGAGGTACCTTGTGTAGTTTCTATAATTTTCCTTCTTTTGTTCTCAATTTCGTTGTTTTATTCTGCAAATGAGAATTTTTTCCATGTTCCTTTAATGTGGAGGTTAGGTTTTTGACATTTTACTCCTATCATTCCAAAGAACTGTTCTGACTGCTTACAAGTCTAAATTTGCCCAGGTAAGAAACATGCCCTTGCCATAATTCTCAATGATTGCTTATTTACTCTGGTTTAGTGGGCTCTCATTTTATATAATTTTTCTTGTTTATGGAGATTGAATGACTTGGCAGTTTTTCTTTTGATGCTTTTTCTTGGCAGTTTGTCATATTCTATGCATGTGCATCAGATCCTGAAGTTTGTGGTGTGAGATTTGCCGTTTGGCTAGCAGATATGTTTGTTTCCTGCAATGATCCTCCGCTTACCAGGTATTAGCAATTCATTAGAAAGCTCTCTCTCTTTTGGATATGGAACAAATTTCGTTAGTTAATTTTGCCTTTGAAGCTATGTTTCACTAGCGTTTGAAAGCTTCATAAAAGATCTGAATGTGGGATCAACATAGTTAATTTTGCCTCTGCTTTTTACAACACTTTCTTTGCTCATTTATTAGCCATTTAAATTGAATCTCATTTCCAAGGCCTTCATCTAAGAAATCTACAACTAACAAGCGTGGGAGTTGAGTTTCTCTCTCTTTCTGTCTCTCTTATTATTATTATTATTTTATTTTAGGGTTTTAAGGTTTATGGTTTCTTTTATCTACCTACCTACCCATCCATCCATCCATCCATCCATCCATCCATCCATCCATCTATCTAAGAAAATAAAAGAAATCCCTCTTTAAATAGAAAATTTTGCACTTGCATGAACCTATTAAACTTGTACTACCGTAGAGGTTTAAATGTTTGTGATTTGAGATGGGAAGAAAGCAAGTAGTTACTTTGGAATTCTATCTGATTTACATCAATTGTTTGGTAGCCTTGTACGTGAAATATAATTTTACAACATCACACTGTTTCACACACTAGTGGCCCCCAGTTTGACCCTCGGCTCAAACACATGTTTTCATTTTTTTTTATATAAAAATGAAATTAAATAATATGTATTTTTGAGTCTGGTTTGAACCTGAGCTCAAACACGTTTTCCTTCTTTTCTAATATAAAAATGAAATGAAATTATATGTGTTTGTGGTATTGTGCAGGATGAGTGCCGTGTCATATCTTGCGAGTTATTTGTCTCGTGGGAAGTTTTTGTCAACCTCTTTGGTTACTACTATATTGAAAAGGTTAACTTGTCAACTTCAACTATGTTTCTGTGATGAAAAATATGAAACTGATAAAATTAAAGCAGGGAGGGTTTGTTGCTCTAAGTCTAGTTTTGCTTCTCATTTTTTTCAGACTGGTGGATTGGTGTTTAGAATATGGCAAAACACAGGATGTTGACCCAAACCCAAAGGCTCATAAAGTATTTTATTCTGGTTGCCAGGTATACAATGCTTGGACTCCTTTTTGCTAGACTAAGGCACGTGGGATTTGTTGAAAAACGGGGAAATAGTGTTTATGCTTCTGGAAGTGCTGTTATTTGTACTTTTCAGTTATGCTTATGATGACTTAGGTTTTTGTTTTGTTAAAACTAGGAAACAGATTTTACTGATATTAATAAAATTCACATCCCCTTTATGGAAAACAGTTTTCTTTATCACAGTAATTTTTGGTTGCTTTTGAATGTAAATCCTTTTCATTTTTATTTTTACTCTGATTAAAAGTCTGTTATTATTCTTTTTTTAAAAAAAAGTCCATTTGGGAGAAATGGAGTAGTATTTTTCTCGTTACTTTCCCACTCCAACCCCACTAACATGAAGAGAGGAAAAAAAAAAAAAAAACCGAGATTATTGTTCTAATTTCCTCCCACCGAAAAACCCTAAAATGGCTTTTTAATTTTTTTAATTTTATTATTAGTATTTTAAATTATCCCTCGTTGAACCCTAAAGAAATAAAAATGCACTTTGAAATATCGATTCAATTCTAACACTTAGAATTGCTTCTTGGAAGATGAATTTCATGGATGTTTGGTCAATTAGAAAATCTGGCGTTAGCAGTTTTTTGTTTACAAGATTTAGAACTTTTTTTTTTAATGATTTCTTTTCCACAGGCCATAATGTATGTGCTTTGCTTCCGGATGAGGTCCATTTTGGAGATTCCACGTCTGAAGTCACAACTTCTGCTTATGCCTATAGGCCCAGTCTTGACGCATAGATTAAGCCCACTGAAGGTGGGTAATTGGTTGACCCCTTGGTCTTTGATGGTTTTTGTTTTGTTATAAATTTGTCTGTTAGTTGTTCCTTGTCCTTGAAATCAATTTTTATGCTCTGAATACCGAGTGACCATATGGGACTATGAGTTGTCTGAAGCATCAAATTGGAAACTTCATTACTTTTCAATTGATGCTATAAAAACATTAATCTCCCTAATGGAAATCTTACCCATGCATTAAGTTACAATTGTTTGGAAGTTCACATATTGGCCTTGGAGCTTTACATCTTTAATTTGTAATTCCACCTCCTCTCCAGTGCCTCATAATATCGAATCTACAAATCTGGGCTTTCTGCTATTGTGGTGATGCTGTGTTATTAACCTCCAAAAAGATTTAACTACTGTCTGAAGCTCTGTTCTGTGCAATTTTCTTGTATGCATATTATTTTAACGCCTTTTTGTTTAACAGGTTTGCTTACCATCTATTGTTGAGGAATTTCTTCGGCAGGCAAAAGTTGCTAATTTATTGTCACCATCAGAGACTTTTATATTCAATGGTTTGCTGGAGTCTGAATATTCAAAGACTTTTGGTGGGATAGAAAGGCTCGACATGTTTTTTCCGTTTGATCCTTGCTTATTGAAAACATGTGACAGGTTTTCACTCTCAGTCTTGATCATCCTTATTTCCTTTAAAACAACAAAGGATAGATAGATAAAACCATTAAAACCATTAAAAATTTGGATACACGCAGAAGAATTATAAAAGGCCACACAGAATAGAATTGCAAGTTAAAATCATTCTGCCTGCTTATTGTGGATAGATTGCTTTATATTCATAATGATTGATTGGAATGAGTGAGATCGCTTGAGAACTTGAAGTTGTAAGAATGTTTCGTTTGATTCATTTTTTTCAAATTATTAACTCATGCTTTATTATTCCCCTTTGTCTATGAAGATATCTACGGCCACATTTTGTATATTGGTGGATGGTCAGACCTACCTATGATGATGAAGAAGAAGAAGATGGCGGTAGCAGTGATGAAGATATTGCAGAAGTTTTTCCAGATAGAATTGAGAAAAACCTTATGGACGTTGAAGAAATGGGAAGAAGCTACGACGATAGAGATTTTGATCTTGATACATTTGATTCTGCATTAAACAGAATGTCCATCACACCAAGAAATTCTCTTCAGTATCAGCGAGATTTTGTTCAAATGCCCTCGCGAATCCAACCCTTGATGAGTCCAGAATCTCTGTGATGAAAAATCTCACAGTTTAAATAGTTAACTGGAATGCAAGTTTGAATGGTTGGGCTAGCATATTTCCATGAAGATGGTGATTGACAATCTAGGTTGGGGTTTTAGGGTCTATCTTGTTTATTTAAAATGTATTATAAATAGGTGGGTTGGAATTGGAGTTGTTGGGGTTCAGTTTTGTTTTAGCTTTTCAGCGCTTTGATTATTGCCTTTGCTATTCTTTACGCTCCAGGCTTGTAATAGTTGCAGTAAGCGATCAAATTACAGCCTAAATTTGTTCACGTCTGAATGATATATATGTATGAGTATGACTAGTTAGTAAATTATATTGTATTTCTGATGAAATTTTTATAAAGGACAGATATATAACTAACAGATGGATGAAAGGTTACGAAATTTCATTAAAGTTTAGGCATATAAATTTATATTCCTTAAATTTTTTAAGAGATTAAAATTATCACTTCTCAAAACGTACAAGGCCAAGTTGAATATCTTGAAAGTATAGTGATCTAAGGTTATAATCTATGGAGCATAAACACGAATACGGTATGACGATTTGTCAATTTCTAAAAAACTAGGATACTGATAAGTTGGGTTACGTTTTTCTTTTAAAAAAAAATCTAGGATACAACCTATAGGTAAATTTAACTTAAAGATACTAAATTAATTCACTAAATTTATAAAAAATCATAAAATGTCAAGTTAATGACAATAGTACAAAAAATAATATAAAACGTCACACCAAAGATATTGAAGTACAATAGTCAATAGAATGTAATTGGTGCATTGAACACAGATTGATCAGAAAAGAAGAAGATTAGAGGAAGAAGTATGAAGATAAACGAACTTATTTGTTGATTTGTTGAAGATATTAAGTGGGTTATATATTTTGCAAGACTTTGTGGGACACAAATATAAAGATGAAGATTATATGATTCTAGGATTTTTTTTCTTTTATTTTTATATTTTTCTTTTAGTTTGGGACTGGGACAGTGAGCTTTTTAAATAGGTTGCGTAGTTTTGGGTTGGGAAAGATTACATGAGTTATCTTTTTTCTTTAAAAGAAAGGTCCAACGTACATACATATTCAATAATTATTATTTTTTTTTAATAAAAGGCATATACGCCAAATCGTGTGTCAGACACATATCTAGGAAGTATATGGAGGTATCGGTATCTGATATGGATTATTTGCATCACATGAAGTATCTATACTTCATAGATTATAATATTATATTTATAGTTTAAACCACAGAACACAAAACAAACAATAGCTTATGTTTTTCAAATGTTTTTTTTAAAAATAAATAAATAAAAAATTGTAAAGCCAAAATAAATTTTGTCTTATAACACTTAACAATTTGTTCGACAAGAGTTTCTTGAAGCAGAGTGTAATTCTTGCTGTTCAATTAGAAGAGAAGTAAATAGTAAGCTTATTGAATTAGTTACTTTTATCCATTCTCCATGTAAATTATAAGACATGATCTCACAAACAAAGTGTCGTATGAATTATACTTCTAAATTTTAGGCTTATAAATCTCACATTTCCATTAGATCTTATGGCAAAAATAAATAAAGAGATACCATCATGTAATTCAATCTTTTCTTATGAATTGCATTTCCTGTTTTTCTCCTTTTGATTACTCTATTAGTAGATAGTTTAAGTAGTTATTAGTAGACAAGCTGAAACAGAAGGGGCTTTGAAACAAAATTTTGGTTAACCATTACAGAAATAGAACAGATCTATAATAGCAAATATGGGTCCCAATTTCAACCACAACACTATAAGTGCAGAGTCGATTTCATAATCACAAAGTTGTTGAATATAATAGAAGGAAAAAGACAGAAGAGTAATAACAATTAATTGCTTGCAAGATCTCAGGTGTAGTAGAAGTGACTCCTCACACGTAACTGTCTATTAGTGACTTCCTCATTTCTTCAACAATGGAACTTGGTTGAGCCTCCCTCAATTTGAAAACGCTCTCAATGACCGATAACTCGGTGGCAGTGGTGTCTGAACCACAAAATGCAGTCCAGTCATTTGCTGTCAATCCAGCAGCAATCACTTCACTTCCACGATTTACGGTTCCAGCAACTAAAGGAACCTGAAGAAGGGTTGATAGCTCGTCCAAATCTTCAACAGACGTATGTGGATGAACCTGCAGAATGCATAATTCCAACTTTCAGGGAATTTTTTTACATGAAGTTGAAGAAATGAAGTTCAATATGGAGATTACACTTGGTTAAGGAGCAGGGAAGGTGAATATTACCAAGCCACCCCTATTCGTGAAGTTACAGTAGCTTCCCACGAGGACGTTGCCTGCTACTGTCTGCCTAAAGACCTCCACTCCAAGAACATCAGCAATGAGCTCTTCAGTTTCCTGATCAATGAGAGAAGAACACGATTTTTTTAGTAGAAAAAGAAGAATGGATGACAGAACTAAAGCAGTCTCAAGTTCCAAATGTATAATTTGCAAAAGAATATATTTTTTGAGAAGATACTCCAATCAAAGAGTCCATATTCTGTACCATGTCCTGTCCTTATTTGGATATATGCTCAACATTGACACTCAATTCAGAAATTACCCACACGGCTCAAAAGAAGCTATTGCTTCCGAGGCAGGTACAAGCTTTTTGGTGAACATTTTCTAGGAACTAGGCTCTCACAGAGATATGAAATGTCCAAATTGAAATGAGAGAACACTGTTCAAGAGATTGCAAGCTAAAAAATCTGACGGTGATGTAGAAAGTGACACTAAATGCATAATGTGAGCGGGAAGGATAAGTAAAAATAAAAAATAAAACATAAAAAATAAAAAAATACCCGATCAAGATCAGTATGTGCGAGAGCAACATGATCATTACAGGCAATTGTATTCCCCAGAGCAGACAATCTCTCTTGTATACGTTGAACAACAACTTGGTCAGGTAGGCTGTTTCTCAAGTGCTGAAGTTCTTTAAAACGCAAAGAATAGGAACATAATGTCAATTAGGTTGGCCATACACATCATCACTAAATAACAAAAATTAAAGAACATCCAGAAAAGTTTCGTGCAAGTCAGAACAAACTATAAATTCATGATGCATCCTCACTAAAGGAACTTGTATAGACACACGTTTAATAATGGCAATGCTTACAGTTTCAGGCATCATGTGCAAGATATGAATTCATTATTGCATAATGATGCAGTTGCTATATTAATAAACATGTGGGTAATTTATTTCTTATCCTTTTTCATTAAAAAAACAAAACATATATATATTTCTCATCCTTACTGCCAGTCTGCCCACAAAAATATTAATACTTCTATGATTTTTTTTAATAAGAAATAGTAACATTTCATTGATGGATTACAAGAAAACTTCACCAATTGGTCATGAGATTAGATAAAAGAAGTGGAAAACACAACAGCCAACATGTTAATCTAGAAATGTTAAAAGATGACAGCGCTTATCAATTAAGTAGTAACAGCTAGGATTACCTAATAAACGTTTAGGCTTCACCGACACCACAAAATAGAGCCTCCAAATAGACATACAAAATTTAATAATTCACTCACAATGCAATCATAATGATAATAATCCGAGACTTGTGTTGATCAAAGGTGGTAACCATTTACAAATATATCGTGTAAATGGCCAGAGTCAGACATCATTAGTACCAAAAAAAGGAAAAAGCAAATAGACCAAATGACCATCTAGTCAAATTAAACAGAAGAGCATATTGTCTTTAATTCCATTAGCCTCCAATTCAATACTCTCAAAGATATTCAAATAGATGTGGTACTGCAGGAATACACACCAACTATTAAATTAAAGGTGTAATATGACAAGATAGAAAAAAAAAAAAAAAAAGCTTGCCTTGGTCAGTAGTGGTGTGTGGTACAAGAAGCCCATTTTTGTTTCCTACAGTAAGAAATAAATACAATGTTATGGAAACATAAATATGAGTACTTTGGGCCTCACATCATTGATGGGTACCCTTCCTTTAAAAGATGGAAGCAAATGATGAAAAAAGAATGCAAGTGAGTTTTACAAACCAGCACATAGACGGCCAATAATGCGAGTGCCATCAATAGATGTTTTAACAACCGGAATAACACCACCTAATTCAGTTTCAAAGGTACTAAACATGAAAAAAAAAAAAAAAATCGTGAGAAATTGCTTCCACAGAAACACAGTCACTAAACAGGAAAGGGAAAAAAAAACCTGTAGAAATTCTCAGAGCCACCAATTGCAACCAAGCAATAAGCATTGGTGAGCTTGGAGAAAACCCCAATTTCACATGAGTTCTCAAACATAAGCCCTAAAGAATCAAATAATATGCTTAAAAAGGCATAAAACAAAAGTAGGCAAGGAAAAAAGCAGAAGAAATGTAAAATGAAAATGGAAGGAAACTTACTGGTGGCCATGAGTAGCAGAGGATAAAGCTTGAACAATCAAGAAGTAGCTCGCTTGAAGATAAACTCGAAAGTCCCTTTGCAATTGCAATTACAATGCAACCGCTGAAGAGTAAAAGGAAGTTCGATGTGATGTGAACAGTAATGTTCGAATCACTTGTTCTATGAAACCCTTAAAAAAAGTTTTAGTTTTTATTATGATTAATATAATGGGAAACAGAGTGGGTGCCACGGCAGAGACAGCCCAAGTTGGCCAATTGGACTTCACTTCACAAACGGCTGCGTTTTCTGTTTCTTTGGGGTCAAGTAATGCTCTAAACAATCCATTTTTATTTTAGAGATTTTTACGATTATCTTTAGACCCTATATTTTAAAAATGTCTTTAAATTTGAATTTTTTTAAGAAAAACTTTTTATTTTTAGACAAATTTATCCTTTTTTATTTTTGTTTATGTCCGAATTTTATATCTATTTTCCCTATTTTCAAAGTTCCTTTAATGATGGAGAGAGAAAGTAAATTTATGATGGAGAGAGAAAATGCATTTAATATATGATTTTCTTCTCATTTTCAATTGGAGGGAAAAAAATTTTAATATTATTTTTCATATTTTCAAAGTTTCTTTAATGATGGAGAGAGAAAGTGAATTTATGATGGGAAGAGAAAATGCGTTTAATATGATTTTCTTCTCATTTTCATTTGGAGAGAAAATATTTTTAATATTTTTTTTTTAATATTTTTTTATTTTCCTTTTCACGTATTAATCGTTTCTTTGATATTGTTTGTTGTTATTTAACGTTTGCTTATTGATATTATGCGATATATTCCACCGTTTATTTTGAGTTCTATTTGTTTTCAGGTAATATTCAATTGTTTATTTGGTATATATCTGAGGTATTCTAATATGTATGCACTTCTAATTAGGCAACGGTTATATGTGCTTATAATATATTCACTGAATGTCTGATATATATGTCACTCTAATGCAGTTTTTATATGATGGTTTTTCTTATTTGAGTTTATCTATTATAGTTCCTTGTTTATTTTGAGTTCATTTGTATTTTGCGTTATTATCTCATATATACTATAGTTTAGATTCTATCTAACATGATTTATAAATCTCAGATGAACTTAATGTTCAACATATATTAGTGTATATATCATAAAACAGAAAAGTCTCAATAAAAAATTGAAGATATATATCATAGTATATATCGAAAAATCACTGTATATATCGAAAATGATTATATACTTGCAAATATTCTAACCAATATATGAAATATACTAGTAAGATTGACTAAATTCCATTTAAGTAAATTTAACCAAAACTCCCTAATAATTTTCAAATAAACAAAGCTATCTATCAGGGCATATAAATCTCAAATGAACTTAATATTCAACATATATTAGTGTATATATCATAAAACAAAAAGTATCAATAAAAACTGAAGATATATATCACAGTATATATCAAAAAATCTCCCTATATATCAAGAACAAATATATATATATATATATTGAAAAAACATAAAAGTACATCTAAATCCACGACGGCGGCGGCGTGCGAGATCTTGGCAGCGCGCGAGTTGGAGTGAGATCGAAGAAGTTTGGCCGGAAAAAATCGAGAAAAAAAACTCACCATCGGTCGAAACTTGAACGGCGGGAATGGCGACCGAAACTTGAACGGCAACGACGACGGCAGCCGAAACTTCGACGGCGGGAACAGCGGACGACGTGTTGAACGATGGGAACGGCGTCGTCGACGGTGGTTGGGCGGTCCGAGGGAGGGAGGCGGCGGCTGGAAAGATGAGAGAGAGAGTCTTGAGAGAGAGTGTCTTGCGAGAGATTGAAGAAGATGGAATGACTAGAGTTTTGAGAGAGAGATTGAAGATACACGAATTTCTAGGTTATGCATGAGGAAGAAAACCATTGATATTAGTATTAAATGGTAAATAAAATGTAGGTTTGTTTATTTATTTATATATATAAAATGTAGGTGAGCGTTAAATGGTAAATAACCATTGATATTAGTGAAAATATTAAAGCAAGAAGGTTTTTTTTTTTGTAAAAAATTGGATGTTTTAGACAACAACGTAAAATGTGCCTTATCTTAAGGCTATTTAGGTTGAAACCCCTCTATTTTATCTTATTTTTTAAAATATATATATATATATATATATATATTATATATATATATATATATCTTGACAATTTTATTTTTATTATATATGAAAAAATTAGTTTCATTTGAGATTTCTAAATGTTACACTTTCAGTTTATAAATTTTAATATCTTATAATTTTACTTTTAAGATTTAAATTTTGTTTCATTTTAGTATCTAGGTTTCAAGATTTACATTTTTAACCTCAATTTTTCTCTAGATGCCCGCTTTTAGTGTTAATGTCTATTAATTAATTTAAAATAATTATAAAGTGAACTTTATAATTATTTTAAATTAATTAATAAACATTAACACTAAAATTGAAAGTAAATACTTAGTGAAAAAACGAGGTTAAAAGTATAAGTCTTGAGGCATAAGGATCAAATTAAAACAAGGACTAAAAGTTAACATTTTAAAACCTAGAGATTATATTATAATCAAACTCAAAATTTAAAACTAAAAATGTAACATTTTAAAATCTAAATACTAAATAGAAACTAGACCCAAAACCTAAAGACAAAAAGGGTTTCAAATATAAAAAAATGAACCAAACTATTTACAAATACATAAATATTTGACTGTGTTTATTAACGATAGACCGCGATAGAATTCTATCGCTTAAGTGATAGACTTCTATCGCTGTCTATCGCTCAAGCAATAAAATTCTATCGTAACCTATCGCTGATAGATAGTGAAATTTTTCTATATTTGTAAATAGTTTGATATTTTTTCTGTTTATAGTAATTTCTAAAAAAAAAATATAGTTTTCTCTATTATTAATGCAAATTGATATACATGATCCTTGGACCAATTTCTTAAATATTAATTAATAATAAAAATAAAATTCCATCTGATTTTTAGATGTATTATAAACGAAGTTATGTCAACAAAAAAAAAAAAAAAAAAAAAAAAAAAAAATGTCGACAAAGATGTTCAAAATCACCATAATCTGGTTAAACCTCGTCAAAATAATCTTGGGTTTAACTTGACCTTTTTGTTATTATTATTATTAATACTATTGTTCTCATTTCAAAATATATATTTTTTCATTATATATATACCCTTGAAGATCCAATTAAACAAAAATTTTATTTATAGTTTTACTTCTAGAAATTCAACATTTTCTTGTTAAGTTCATCACCTAGCATTTGTAATTTTAGCCAAACTACTTTAGAATATTATAACCGAACTTTAAAATATTCAAATTATTTAGGTTAACAAATAGGCTAAATTTCTTATTATTAATATTAAGTCCAAATTAGTGATATTTGTTTACATGTTTGTTATATTTAATCATTTTTTATAGTATAATAAAAACATATATTCATTCCTTGTATGAATGTCATATCCATAGACATTTAACTGTCAACACGTCAACCTAAATTTAAACCATGTAGATAAAAAATAATGTACAAAATTTTAAAAAAAAAAAATTTATCAAACAGATGATTAGTTTACAAGGTGTGTTTTCCCTTCTAAAAATTTAGCTCAAAATATGATAAGTGTTTCCATTACATGAGCCAAAACAAACAAATTAAAGGTGAATGAACAATTATATCCGAACAAAAAATTCATAAATTTGAATCCTCACTCTCATAAGTGGAAGCTAAAAATAAATAAATATATTTAAAGCGTTTTGCTGATGTTTTTTTCTTTCTTTTGATGAATTTAGAACCTTGTTGAGGGCTGCACTAAGAACTCTTCAAAACATGATATTATTCAGAGCACAATTAACTGAAGCTCAACAAACCTTGAATCTGAAGGATTAAAAGGGGCCAAACAAGAGAAAGGCCCCATTTCATTCTAAGTCATATACGCTCATTTTACCCATATACATTCTCATGAATAAAAAGAAGAAGAAAAAAAAAAAAAACTAATTCAACATAACTGACACAAAATGGAAAAAGAAGAGAAAAACGCCAATGGAAAACTTTGCAATCACAATTCTTCTTTACTTGTGAAAGAACAAAACTCGCTTTTTTCCTTTTCTTCTCTCGCTAGCCTGCAAAGCACAGTAGAACTTTATCAAATTCAGAAGATAAAAGGAGAACAACAAAAGGATAATGTTGTTCATAACAAAGCAGCTTAAGATTTAAGCTTGGGAAAATACATTGTTTGCTCAGCAACATTTTGCAATGTTAGTACCTCATTTCAGAGTATTAAGGAAATTCCATACTCTCAAGCTTGGTTAACTGAAATTACTATTAGGCCATTACGGAAAAAAGCCTGACTAAACTATATTGGCGATAAACTCTATTTTGTTTAAAAAGAGATTTAGCAGACAGTAAAATTACATTGGTGATGTCAATTGATTGGATAATATCCCTAAATATAATTACAAAAGAAAAAAACTATCCCTAATATCCTCTTCTCTCTTCTTTCAAAACTCTCAACGTAGTTCTCTCTTCTCACAATTCCCCAAGAACGATCAACCTCGAGTAAATCTATTTTCTTTTTCCCTGACTACGCTTATTGAGAAATGGGTTAAAGAGGGGGCTACCGTGGCCACCTACTTCTTTAGAATGCTAAACAATGACACCCGCTCAAAAACTGGATATGTGACGGATTTCTCTTTCGTTATTCCCAATGACGAATTGTCCCGGCTTTCTTTTCTTCCAAGAGATTCTATTTTCATATTCGGCTATGAGGGTATCGTTTAACATTGTTTCACTAATAGAAAATGAAAGAGCTCTCACAGCAAAGGAATTCAGACCAAAAGTCCCAAAGATCCCACTCCATATCTTCTTGGAGGGCATAAGTAGGGCCAATAAGTTCTCTACAATCTATACTGTAACCAGTAGCTTCAAAGGATAGCAAGAAACACACTGACTTTCCTGGGGAAGAACAGTCCTGCCTTACATCAGTCGTCTATCAAGAGGACGTATAGTTTTGCAGCATCATTGTAAAGCCCGAGTTTAGGAGAGGGGTACATGAATGAACTGAGATTCCATTCGAATGAGAGGGATCCCGAGGATATGAAAGTATGGCTAAGAAAAGGCTTAAAAGAATTGAAAGCTACTACCTATTCCAACAAGGAGCATCTTCTTTTTCAGTGGCTCAATCATAAGAACTCCAAAGTTAAATATGCTTAGCTTCAAGTCATTCTATGTTGGGTGACCTCTTGGAAATTTTCTTAGAAAGCATGTAAGTGAGAACAAAATATGCAGAAAGGACCTGTGTTGGTTTTTAGAGATAGTCTCACTTGGAAGCATTTTAAAACAAGTAGATAATGTGGCCAGGTTGCAGGGGTTAGGGGATGCAAGGCCATTAGGTGCTGAATCCGGATTCCAAATCCTGAGCCTTTAAGGCATTACAATCATAAGCTTAAGCATGTCCTTGGGACCACAATTTGGCTTCGTTCATAAGGGAGCTATCATTTCTCTACGGGGTAGTAGCATTTGTATAATGTCAAATTGTGAAAGACCAGCCAGCCTATATTTAGTGAGTTCGCTTATCCTAGACTATGAGCTTACCAATGTTGCTAGCTACATAAACTCAACACTGAAGTTGCATAAACTCAGATTCTTGAAATTTAACTTTTCTGCTACACATCTACTCTTATCAGTCACAAGCAGTAACAGATACAAATTATGCAAAATCAGGTTTATGTAAGACAACCCTTAAAATTTTTTATGCCCCAAACCTCTCCATTAGACTGACTTCTCACCCTCCCAATCTTCTAGCACAATCTTTTCCCCTGGCAATATATGGCTAGCAATCTCTCAAGGGAGGATTAGCTTCAGGCTCAGTGAATTAATGGAGAAAATAAATAAATAGTTTTTTAAAAATAGAAAGCACCCAACAGTTTGAAAAAAAAACCAGGAAATAGATATTCCTTTCATCCATGGAAGGATTATCTTGAGAAAATGAAGTGTTTACCCCCAATTTTGGCAATGTAAGTCAAGTTTTGCTACAATTTTAATTTCATTAGACTGGACATAGACCGGGTTAAGTGTTGCAACTTATGCTTAAAAACTAGGTGAAAATTTTCTATAACCCGACCATTTCAAATAATAATAATAAAAAATAAATAAATGCACAAATTTGACATTTTGATAGATCTCCAACAACTCACCAATTTCACCATTTTTTTAACTAAAAGAAAAAACACAACACCTGGTCCTAGTATCATCTCCTTTTGGTCCCATCAATGATGTCGTCCTTTGTTTTTGTAATTCATTGAACACGTTAAAAAAAATTTAACATTCAAACAGAAGCCCTAACAGAAGGTAAAAGTTGCATCAAGTGCATGGTCCAATTCATTGAAACTGAAAGTTAAGGGGAAAAAGAAGATGAACTCACCTTGTAAAGTCTCAAGGGTACAAATTAAAATTTCTTCCTCTTTTTCCTTCAGATCCATTATAATGGGGAGATAATTAGATTTACATATCCTCGGAAGAGCAAGAGTATAAGGGCATAGTCATGATCGAGCAGTGGGATAGGTGGACAGCTCGTTCATATGAATGACAGTGGGAATTACATGAAGAGGGTAGGTCCATGTGTGAGGCATTGTAACTAACGAGAGAAATATGAAAGTATAGAGCGGATATACAAAAGAATGAATTGCAGAGAATCTAAGATTAGGATCTTGGCTTTTCTGGAGAAACTCAACCCTAAACTTAAGTAAGAAGGGACCGTGTCAAAAGAAGGCCAGATATCATCGTAGAAGGAAGAGACAATCTAGGCTCTCTAGAAACTAAAAGGCGTGCTCTTCGACTAGGCCTAGTTTCTCAGGCTTGATTGCAAATGGGGATAGTTGATTCAGGGCAGAGGACAGAGAGAGTATTGATCTTCAATCATCTTCCAGTGAAAAGAATGTTCGGCTTATTTAATTTTTTTTTTTTTTTGGAAATTTTCACCGATCGAAAAATGTCAAACTATTTTAGAAAAATAGCAAAAAAAAAAATCACATGATAAACATTGATAGACTTCTAATTAATCAAACTATTTATAGAAAATAGCAAAAAAAAAAACACTGATAAACATTGATAGACTTCTATTAACATCTATCAGTGATAGACTTTTATCATTTCTATCACTGATAGGTCTTGATAGACTTCTATCAACGTCTCTCACAACTATCTAAAATTTTGTTATTTTGTGTAAATAGTTTCCCTAAATATTCTATGTTTAAAAATTCCCCATATATATATATATAAAAAAAATCATTTCTGTGGTCCTGAAGTAGGGTTTTTCTTTTTCTTTTTCTCTTTAATTTATTTATTCAATTAGACATATATATTCAATAATATATATTTCTAAAATTAAATCTTTTATAAACTTCCACAGATATTAATACTTCCAAAGTGATTCCTTATAATAAAAGATTTCTCCTACAAAAAGAAAATAAAACAGAAGTTACATCCCGTTCTTTTTATGCAAAGAATTGGAGAGAAAAAATGAGAAGACATACCCTTAGAATAAATAATCTCAAGGTTAGCACAATGGTATCTCTGAAACTGCAAAATAAAAAAAAATAAATAAATCACTGGAGACAATGCACTTGAAAATTACATTATAAAAATGAATTACATTCTGTAATTAGAGTCAGAACTTGATCTAATGCAAGCAAAATAATACCTTCCCATACTACACCCTGTAAATTGTAGTTAAGTTGATAATACAATAATGTAATTGAAGTCTAAATTTTCTTTACCCAAAAAAACTTCAGGTCACTAGTCCCAGTTCAGCATGGTTCAGAACAATGGTCGGTCTTGAGTTCAAACTTTTGTAATATTGTCTCGCCTCCATTTTATAATAATAAATGATGATATATGAACTAAAATGTAAGAAGTATTTCTTTTTCAATCAAACGGATCTTTTAACTGATTTAGTAAGAAGTATACACAAGTTTTTATCAATTCCGAGAAGCTTCCAAAAGAACACTCCAAGTTTCCAGCTAGAATTAATCATATCAGGCTACTTCTTGAAGGATAAAATTTTTGTTTATATCTTTTTATCAGACTCGAGAAATATGATATTAACTAATCCTGATACAACGCTCTAACAATTTCTGCTATGATCCAAATTTAAAATATTATATGAATATATTCCTCCTTTTCCCAACAAAAAAACACGAGGAATTGGGCTTCTGCATTCTATCTGTAGTATTCAGAGTACACAGGAGCACAAGAAAATTATAACAAACTATTTTCTCAGAATCAACTTAGTGGAAAATGTCCCAAATATTCTAGTCTCCACGCCCTTTTACAGGCTCATGCATCAAGAATGTGGGTTTGCACCTAATATCATGATCATCACAAATATAAGGTACTTAGAATTTGTGTATTCATACTACGCGCCAGTTTACATTTCTCACAAGAATACTTTTACGTGCAGTTGCATTGCACATATACGGTGTAAGGATCATGAAAATAGCATATGCAAGACTCCACTTCTAAAGAAACTTGCCTAAATTATACCTTCAAATAACACAAAATAAAAAGATATAATTTCCCAAATTGATAATTACGAGAGTACCCTAACGTTAATATGTTACAACAAATTACAACAGTGAGAAAACACATTCCCATTCCTTACTCACCAGCTAATATCAGCAGAATTGTTGTCCGCTCGCAAGTGATGCTCAACATTGTTAGAACCAGTTATTATAAACTCAGAAGGATGTCCAAATGGAATTGAAACCTACAGGGATGAAAATATACATAAAAGTTTATATGGGAAAGAATAATCAATGTGAAGAAGTATATTCTTTGTGAGATCAGAAATAAATTTGTGGACTAAAAGTAACAGCAAAGTAAGAGGGATTAAACGACAACCCTATCACAAGGCAGGAAACCTACCCATATGAAAAATAATAAAATCAAAATCTCTTGATCGTAAAAGGTAAAAATAAATAAATTGAAGTACACGCCTGAAAACTCTCGGTCAAGAGAGTATAGTAAAGAACACGATTGTAAACTTCCAGTGCCATCCAAATGCAAATAAAAAAAGGTCGGAGAATGATGATTCACTAATCCTTTGACAACTGCTGTACAGACACTACCATTCCACTAATTCTCTACTGTAATCTATTAGATGCCTTTATACAAGGATGCAGAATTACTTGATCAGAATAGTTTTCGACAACTGAAGATGGCCTAGCTTTTCTCTATGGTATATCAAAAAGAGAGGAAACTACCGAGACCGTACAATTGTACTTGGCGAAAACTTTTCCGTGATGACATCACCACTAGACCCACTACATTTTATACTGTATCCTTCCCTTTTGATGGACAGTGTATCTCCTTCCCATATATCAAGATATCCAGCCTGTCATGGAGTAAAAATAAAGAAAGTGATCAGGTCGATTAAGATTCTATTAGTCTTGAAAAGGAAAACAATTTTTTTCATTGAAGAAATGAAAAGAGACTAATGTTCAAAATACAAAGAAACCAAAAAAAAAAAAAAAAAACAAGGGCAACAACAAATACAACATAAGTATTAAGCTTATGCATGCACGAGTGCACATAGACATGTATCTACAAACACAAATAAGACAAGCAAGCACGGTAAATAAAATTATGTCCTCTAAACTTCTATCATTTGAGTCATACCGACATGGATACTTTAAATGATGCATGGCCACTATAAAGAGTCTTCTCTATCTGGTTCTGCATTTCGGGATCTGTTGAGACGAAAGGAACTGTAAGTTACAGTAATTGGTACTAAAAGGAAACTTATGAGCTATTACGAGAATCATAGGAGGTTCTCAACAATCTTTGTTTTCATAGAAAAGAACATATTTAATAGTTGCAAAAAAGGGTGAAAAGGGAAAATTTAACGATAGAAAAGAAAATACGGAACTTATTGTGTTTCTATATGTCATCCTTATGGAACAACCAAGAATAATAATAAAATAAAATAAAATAAAAAGATTAACATATATATATTAGAACAAGCATGTGCTGGAAAGAACTCCAGTGCACTAAGAAAGCTTCCAGTAAAGACAATCTAATTTTTTCTTTTAGAAGAAACAGAGGAGACAATCTAATTAATTGACTTATGCTAGGAGTACCAGTGGAGGCATGTCGGTGTTGAAGTATAAATATAAGTTATATAGCTTTTCACATCTACAATGAGGAGTCCTGATTCCTCTTCTTATCCAAGATTAACCCAAAACCTTGAAAACTATCTTAAAATCACTCACTCCAGTTTTCAAACACCACTTGTAAAATATATAAAATTTATGTCTAGAAAATTCTCATGGATTTTTTTTTTTTTTTTTTTTGTAAAAATAAATAAATAAATTATAGAATATATCCAGATCTAAAGTCTGTGCACCAACAAACTTACCACAAGTAATCTTTCGGTGGTCATTGGCAAAAACCTTTACAAGCTCTCCCTGCAATGGCAAAGAATGAAAGATATAAATACAACAAAGGGTGAATAGCAGGCAGACTCCAACTCGGCTCCCTGACCACACTTATCTATCTCATCGGCTTAGGCTATGCAAATGAAATACAGTTGATTCCATTCAGACTGAACTTAGTGGCACGTTTACAGGTGAAAGAAACATTGTTGCATAGAAAACAGCATTTTGTGCTAACAATAAATTCATATATTTTGTGTTAACAAGAAATTCATATGAATTTTCTAAAGGAACACAAGATCATTAGGCCCCCACCCACAATTACTGACTGGTTGGATCCTATCATGACACAAAAATTGAGGTTCCTTCATACCCATAGAATGAACTCAAGAACTAACATCCAAATGTCTGCCCAAACCCAGGAGTCGTAGAGAGACGTGAATGTGGATTGGAAAATGTTTTTCTTTTTAAAAAACGAAAACGAAATTTTTCATTGATACAATGAAAAAAGGATTAATGCCCAGAGTACAAATAAAGAAACAAACATAAAACAAATGAGGATTGGACAATGTATTTTGATCATTTGTCTTTTTAGTGCAATAGTTAGAAATTAGTTGGTAAACCAGATACCTTTTTCCCTTTTTCGGGGGTAGAAATCAAGCTTTCATTTATTTTATTTATTTATTTATTTGTTATTATTATTATTTATAAGAAACAAATTTAATTGAGGTATGAAATCAAGCTTTCATTTAGAATAAATAAAAGAATACAAAATGACACAAAAACATCACCCAACCCAAACACGGAGCTAATACAGCACCTAAATCTCTAACAAAATAAAATGGGCTCAGATACAGCACCTTGCGCCTTCTGTTATCCAAAGGCTGGACTTCAATAGCCAGATACGTGTCAACATCATCCGCAGTAACACGATAGTTTGGTTGCTTCGCCCCTATTATTATTATTTAAAGCAGCATAAGATTTATTAAAGAGGGGTTCGCGGTGAAGAACAAAATGTAACACACACAGAAGAAGCGATACCTTCAATGTAATTTACAGATCCATCTTCCAAATGGCGTACCCACTGCATTTTGAAAACAAGAACCATTACTTAACAAAAAAAATTGTTAAGTAGCTCAACAATAATTCTTGAAGTTTGCAACCTCATACATTTTAAGGGTTTTGACATTCCTCAATTGGAAAGTAACAGAAGAACATCCAGAAGCATATTGAAAAATGCCATGCATGGGTAAAGAGACAGGGTAAAACTATTTTTGTCTTTGGGCTAGACCACTTGAGCACTTTGACCAGTTGGATTCGAATTTTGTATTTAACGTTTTTAATACATAGAGGACATCTCGAACTTTTAAAAACAAAAAAAAAGGATTTAGAGTAAATATGTTGATAAAGAAAATGTAAAAAGGGAAGAACAGAGAAGATCTTCTCAAACTTGCAACTCATAAGGCTAAGGATGTCACAAGTTTCTTCCTTCTAAAATTCCCCTTCTGTAATAAATTCTATTCCCGAAAACGAGAAGAGTTGAATACTTTATGAAAACAAAAGAAAAGAAACAAGAAAAAGTTACAAAAAATAAAATAAAATAAAATAAAAAATAGTAACCCGTTGGAGAATAACTGTTCATTCTCTCTGGAAATTCAGAAAATCCTCAACCACTAAAAGATTAAAAAAATGCTTCCCAATTTAAACAAATTTCATTAAAATCATAACTGTAATGAACTTGAAAGTTGCGCACCATAAAGAAGCATGAATCTAAACTAGATTAACTCTTCATACCACTTAAAACATTTCCCTTCAAAGACTCTTGGATTGCTTTCATTCCACATGCCCCACACCAAAGCTTTTATAGCACTAACTCAGAAAATCTTTGCTCTACATTAAGTTTCACGCCACAAGAAACTGGAAAATAATTCCAACCTTTATTAATATCCCTAGAACTACTGAATGGTCTCTGAATATCTCATCCCAAAATGGAGACAGAGCAAAGTTATGCATCCAATAATTTTAGTTACTAACATAAGTAACTTTTTATTTATAGTGTAATCATCAGACTTCCAGTTACAAAGAGCAAAAACAGATTCAAAAAAGGTAGAAAATTCATGAAAAAGGACCTCAAAATTACAGCTAGTTGTTCCATTAATTGAGTATCCACATGCTTGGAGATCTTGTCCTGGAAAAGCTTCGCCAGATATTTGAAGGGCCTCAATAGCAGGTAATGGATCATCATCTGAAGCCAAAAGTGAACCCCGTTAAATATGAACTATTACTGACATGCTAACAACAAAGGCAGAAAAATTATATTTGCCTTCAGAAAAAGAAGGTGAAGGTTCCTCGAGGACTGGAGGCAGAATTGGAGAATGAGAAGAGCTTGGCTCATCGAAAGTGGCAGGAGGAGGGGATTGCCCAGAACTCCAGTTGGTGATAGTTTCTCTCTCTGTTTGGTGGACCACATCCTGGTCATCAATCTCACTGTTGCTTACAGGTTCACGGAATGTCACCTGTTTGTTTGTTCCTTCACTGTTTGAACCAAGTAGAGTATCAGAAGTAAGTTTTGGAGGATATATGAAGATCCCTAGGAACATAAGCAATGAAAAAACATGTTATTAATAGCAACAAAGCGTACAACAATGTTCATCAACTCGCTATTAGCTTCTAACTGTTAGGTTGGAAAAGATTCAGGGAGTCTATGCTCTCAACTTCTTCCCATTTTATGTATCATTATCCTTACCAACACATGAACAGTTTATTGAAACTAATAGCTTCTTCAAATTACCTAATGACATTACCAACAATCCCCGCACAACAACAAAATATTATTCCCATAATAGATTTCTCCCTGACAGACGTCTCCAAGGACTTCCAAGTCTTCTCGTATAAGTGAACAATATAATAGGCTCAGGAGAACATTTGCTCCCATGCTAATAATCTCAACACAAATCAAAAGGAGAACATTTTCTCTCGGGCTTCATTACTGATAAACAACATGAAAAATAAATAGATTTACAAGATTGGAGACTTGGAGACTTGGAGTGCTGAAGACAAACGAAGGTAGGCATCATTAAATGTGCTTACATGAAAAATAAGACTTAACGTACACTACAATACATTTTTTAGAATTTTCCAAAACCAGACGTCAAATACAGACATTAAACAGTATCAATCAAAAGAATAATGTAAGAACTTTGGATTTTGGAAGCAATTTTATCCTTATCAAGCAAGAAAGTAGCATTTACTTCTACTTCTAATTTCACATCTGGTTTAGTCCCTTCAACTTCCAATTTTATCAGATGTCCCCAACCAGAAGTTCAGTCCCCCTCCACCTTCAACCAAAAGAACCTCATTGACTTCTGTAAAAGAATCGATTCCATGAACTTCGGGCAAAGCAAAATCTACCCCACAACCACCCTCATGACTTCTTTAAGACTTTAACAGGTGACCCTCGCGGAATTCAATCACCATCTCCCTAATAACCTTCCAACCTCTTTTTTAAGACCCAGTTGAAATTGGAACCAAAATTACATTCCTAACACCTTCATAGAAAGAAGAAAAAATTTCTGAATATCAACCGAACTTACTGGACTTTTTATGAACTCAAGGAATCCTCCGTCCCCTCTCAACTGATTGAAGAAACTACCATTCAAAAGACTTTTCTAAAGCTGAATAAAAGAATGCTCCAACAAGGGCAAAAAAAATTCATTGAATCTTGAAGAAGAAAGTATAACTCCTTTTTTCCCTTCCAGCAATAAATTTCCATGGAGTGAACAAACAAAGAAAGATCTGTTGACGATACTACTACAACCAATTTCCATGCAGATAAAGAAAAGACTTGCAAGAAGTAATTGCTCTTCTTTCTGTTGCCCTTCTTTCTGTCATTTTCGATCAATTGCTCAGTCCAAAGAAGGGATTCCCACTTTTCAGTCCCCAACTCGGCCGAGGGTTTCTCTTGTAGTTCACTTTTCCATATTCTCTTCTCTGTCACACCCCCAGGCGCCTCTACATTCTTCTCTTTTTGCCTGTTTCAAAGGTAGAAATTTCGAAGAAAGTGAAATTCTTTGCTTGACAAGTTCTACATGGGAGAGTGAAGACTTGAAAACCACTCAAGAGTGCTTTCTTAGGCTTAGAATTCCATTGGTTTTGTTGTTAATTTGTATTCATTGATACTTTTCTTTGTCAAATTTGTAGGAACCGAGATTTTGAACCAAAACCAGCTGATTGGAGTGAAAAATGATGAAAACACCCCTAGGAAAAACAAAGGTTGACCTAGGGTTTGTGTAGAGATGAAAAAGGGCTTAAAAAAGCGTCGTCCACAATGTTGTGCTTGGCGCTTCAAACCCAAGAGTGAAAAACAGGGCATCGCCACGGCACCATAGAAAAATAACCCGCAGTGTCATGGTGCTGGGAGGAATTTGCACCAGCGCCACGGAGCTACTTACAGCAACGCATTGTGGCACTACGACCAGTTTATATATATATAAATTTCACATTTTGCCGTCAAATGAGGGGAGTTTGATTAGGGCCTCCACAGGGCTGATCGGGAGTCGATTTCTGGACAGAGGCAATGACTGAGAGCTCTCAGAGGATTGGATGATCGAGGGATCGTTGGAGGGCAATCTCGAGCTAGAGGACTCGAGTCAAGAGCCCGACTTGCTTCTCTTTCCCTCTTTGGTCTTTTTTCTCTGTATTTTGGATATGTTATGAACTGTCGGTATTTATATCGAACCATGAGTTGCTAAGTTTGTAGTTCTTAGGGTTTTGATGTAGTTTTTGTATTGTTACAAATTGATTTAATTTGTTCTTGGTTCGATTAATGCATGGACTATTCTAGCATGTTTGTGATTAATGCTATTGAACTTCTGGCCAATGTTTGATTGATTTCTATCTAATGTCTTGCTTGAGAGAGAAATATCATACTAGATCTAATATGCTAGACTGTTATTCAGTTAGGCACGAAAGTGATAGGAGAGTAATAAAGATCAAGAATAATGAAGGGTCTTACTGCTGCATCTAATTGATTAATTGCATGAAAATGAATTGATGGTTAGGAGTTAGAAAAGGTTGAGCTCGAAAGAGGATATCTAGATATTAGACGTCTAGGTCTATAGTTGGCATTGAATCAATCTAAGAGTTAAACAATTAGTTCTGTTAATTCATTAACAAAATCATACCCTAGGACGTGTTTCTATCTAGTTTCGCCATGTTTGTCACTATTTATTTATTTTCAAAGGTTTAGATTAGATTAGTTTTTATCACAAGTCGGTCCCCTAGATAAAATTATAACGATCTCTTTGTAGCTAAAAGAATTGAAAACCGATCCCTGAGGATGATCTCGGAGATTAGTTTTTATCACAAGTCGGTCCCCTAGATAAAATTAGAACGATCTCTTTGTAGCTAAAAGAATTGAAAACCGATCCCTGAGGATGATCTCGGCCAAGGCCATTTTAAATTATACAATAGCTTGACACGTGTTTGTGCGTATTAACACTCAAGACCGTCTCTAGAGACATTTCTTCTTTTTTGCTGCACCGACAACATTGTGTTCTAAGAATGCAGCAACGGGACCTTGATCATTTACTTTTGGATTGTCAGTTTGCATTCTCTTTTTGAAGTCGATGCTTCTCAAGACATTTGGAATTTTTTTTTTTGGCTTGTAGCAAAGTGTGATGAAGGAATTGCTCCTAAACCCTCCCTTTCGAATTAAAGAGGTCGTTCGTGAATCTTTTTTTTTTTTTTTGCTATTTTGTGGGGAATTTGGCTTGAGATGAATGATGGGGATTTTTGGAGGGGGCTGAGAAATATCGAGAGGAGATTTGGATTTGGAATATGGCTAGGTTAGATACTTCATTATGGGTGGCTGGTAATTGAGGTTTTTGTAATTACTCGAGATTTGGATTTGGAATATGGCTAGGTTAGATACTTCATTATGGGTGGCTGGTAATTGAGGTTTTTGTAATTACTCGCTTGGTCTCATTCTTTGGCAATTGAGTCTGTTGTTGTAGCTAGTGTTGGGTGGGATTTGGAATTCCTAATTTGGACTTGTTTTTTATGCCAACTGGCATTTTGCATTTCTAAATTGATCGAGATACTTCAGGCCATTACAATTACAACCTTTCGCCAAGGATGAGAAAAGAGACGTGCACCAAAAATCTCTCACAATCAAATCCCATAGTTCAAGACACTCCATAGTGCTAGCGTAGTAGCATTGAAGACATAGAATTTCTTTCCTCCCAAAATTTTCAAAGCACTACAAAAGACTAAGATATCAGCAGAGCTGGGTGTTACCAAGACATATACGGTCAATACAAAGAACTGTTTCCTCATGGAGAACCTAGGCCATAGCAAGTTTATTAAAAAGTTTGAACCAAATTCTTCGACGGTACTTGCAAGTGAAGAAAAGATGGTTACTGTCTTCAGCCTCTATTTTTTCCCCTTATTTTTTGTATGAAACAAATGCTTCATTGGCAAGATGAGATATACAAAAAGATGGGGCGAAAACATCAGGTGCTAAAGGAAGTCATGTAAGAGCCTTCTAGTCAGCCAAAAGGTCATTCAATATACAAAAAACCATTATTTGACCATAGTTCCAAAGTTGGCTCACGAAGTTGTTGGGTTACGATTTTGAGATATTATGTCAATCCGGTTTTTATAAAACAAAGTTGCAGATGCCTTGACTAGGGTCAATTCTCAGGTGGAGATTTGTGCTTACGGCCCCTCCTTGCCACAAAAGCTTTTCTTTCTCACTAAAAGGAAGATGGAGAAGGAACTCCTCGATCATCTTCCCGCAGCCCCTATTGTGCTTGGTCAAGCCAAGACCAAACTCTAGATCGTGGTGTTGCATTCTTTCCAAGAAACCAACCAAGGATCTTAATTATATTAACTGAAGTTGTCATCTAGGGCCAAAGAAACCAAATTTTTTTAATGAATGTTACTCCTCGAGGGAGAAGGGAGGTCCCATCGAAAAAGTATAACCAAAGTGTACTCTATTTTCATGCTGACAAAAATCAGAATCTCCATTTTTTTTCAATGTGAATTGAGTTCCCATGGCTAGAATGCTCTATCTAGGGAGTCGGGAATAAGTGGGGTCAGACAGTTAAACACTAGAGCTATTGAGATACGAGAAAACATGTGAAGCTGAATCGGTTAATGTAGTTTGTGCACTCTTAAGGTCTGCCTTTAGTGAAATAATTAAATATTTGTGGGAGAACGTTTTTGGTTGTTCAATGTTTGTTGGCACATAACATAAAACTTGAAATGTTAACACGCTTTTTGGCATTAGGTTTAGTTGGAAAAGGAACGTTTTGTGGGTGCATGTGTAAAGCATGACTAATAAAGAGAAAATGGTGAATTTTTAAGGCTTTGTATGGAGATCGTTTGGATTTTAGAGACAATCAAAGTCTCTCATGCCCCCCCCCCCCTCTTTTTCTTCCCACCAAACAGAAAAAAACTTACAGGTATCCCTTAACATGACAGAGTCCAATATATGATCTGAAAACATCTCCCCACATAACTGAATACATTCTAAAAATGGCGGAACTGTCAAAGTGATAAAGATGACCCAAATCAATGATCGGAAATTAAGATTACCACTCTCGAGAAAGTTATTCAAATTGAACAAAAGATAATGATCGGGTTCCAAGACATGACAAAAGATAATGATCGGGTTCCAAGACATGATGAAGTCATATGTCGCTGATGAGATAAAAGTAATGTTGTAAATCAACATTCATCTCTGGACAATACTAACACATTTGGCATGCAACATAAAATATGCAATGAAAGCAGAACGCACCAACAATGGAGATGGTTGTTTTTGTATTCAGTTCAGTAGCAGTCTTCATGTGACCAGGCTCACCTGCTTGCATGATGTGAATACCTCCCCAAATCATCTGGTTCCAACTTTTTTGCAACACCAACACCTAAACCAATCTGATGATGAGTTGATAGATCCCAATCAGCTGTGGTCTGAGCATCAGAAGAAGAAACTGGCATCTTCCCGTTCCAGTATGAAGGTTGAGGAACCAGTTCAAGGCCGTTTTTAGTCTGGCATGAAATTTAGAAGATTAAGAAAAAGAAATTAATTCAGAAAGGAGGTATAAAAGAAAGATGTGAGCATACTGAAGTGTTCAAGGTTGCACCAACAGAATGGAAGGGCGACTGTGGTGCAAAACTTGAGTGGCTTGCATCAGAGCGCCAAGGTGTCAATTGATACTGGGACTCCTTCAATTTTGTCTATCAACGCAGAGTAAGATACAAGAACGATAAAGAGAAGTAAAGAAAATGAATGATCGAATTAGAGTTTCCCTTGCTACATTTAATAATAAATTTCAGTACCTCAGTGAGAAGAAGCTTCTCCTGCAAGTGCTTAAATAGAATCTGCAAGAATATATAAACTCCACAGAATTACTTTTCCATTTATTATTACTACTATTTTCTTTTAATAAGAAACAGCTCCTAATTAATACAATGAAAAGAAGAATATTCAAAGGATACAAACTCCAAAAGGAGTGAAAAATAAATAAAAACCAGAAAACAGACAAGATCATAAAGCAATTACAAACAAAAGAGTGCTAAGAAACAAAAAGGACCAAGCAAACCAAAGTTCAGCTTCAGCTCCAAAACCAACTGGAATAGCAACCACAACAGCTGAAGATAAAAATCAATAAGAAGCAAATAGCAACCACAACAGCTGAAGATAAAAATCAATAAGAAGCAAAACAAGAAAAAACTAGCCAAAATCATCCTCCAAAAATATCTAACAATTCAACAGAGGAACTCAGCGAACGAAAGCCCCAAAACTCGAAATGGCAAAAGAGAATGTAAAGACCAAAAGAGCTCACTGGAAACACACACACACACACACAAAACACAAACAAAACAAAAAAAACAAACTAATCCTTAAGAAGTTTTGTACAAGAAGATTTGGAGGCCCTTGCCGAAAAAAGTAAAATTCCTTCTTCGGGAAGTGAAATTCTTGTATTAATACCATGGACAGACTGCAGAAACGTTGCCTTTGGCTCTTAATATCTCCTTCTTGATATTGCCCTTGCCAAACCAACAATGAAACAATCCAACACTTATTCTTTGATTGTCCCTTTACTAAAGGGATTTGGTCGGAAATTTTTACAGCTTTCAATTGGTTTGTGGCTCTCTCTAATGACACAGAGTTGGCTTCGTTTGTTGCGCATTTATCTACCTTTCAAAGACACTAAAGAGCGTTTATGGATTTGCATTATAAGTGCAATTTTGTGGAAGACTTGGGATGAAAGAAATGCAAGAATCTTTCAGGATAAAAGCAAGACATCAATGGACATCATAGACTATGCCATCTTTAATGCTTTTTTTCTTGTGTAAAGATATACCAGCTTTAAAAAGTCGTGGTTTTTGTATCCTTACTACAAATTGGAAACATCTTTTGTACTCCCTATAAAATGAGCACTTTCGTATTTTTAGATATCTTTGAATATCTCATTCACTCAATGAAATTGTTTCTATTCAAAATAAAACAAAAAAAAAAGAGAAGAAGAGAATTGAAAAGGAAATTTTTATTATTTAAGACCACAAGCTTCAATAAGAGATGAAAATTTGCTAGGCACCAAAGAGAGAGGAGAGAGAATAACTTAAATGCGTCGGAAAGGGAGTTTTCAATCTCCACATCATCAAAAGTGATCAACCATTGGCTACACAAGAGATCCCACGCTGGTTAGGCTAAATTCAGATTCAACGTCAAAGTCATCACCCAAAAGAGAGAAAAATGAACAGTAGGGTCTTTCGATGAGTGAATGACCTCATGAATAAAAAATGTACCTTATGAGGAGAAAACTTTATGGCTACTAGAAGGGATTGAAGGCTTTGATGGAGCTAATGTTAATAAGTTCTGACTCTGTCTTTGAGAGGAGACCAAGAGACGTGAAAAAATTTCTTCAATTAAATCAAAATCCACGGTATGATCCTCAATGGGTGACTAAGAACTCACAGGTAGGGAAAATGTGACACCACCAATTGTGAAGACTTATTCTAGAAAGGGTATATTAGGTAGTGGCTAGGAAAACGCTTATGCTGAATTGGCAGTGGAGTACAGCTTGTTTGGAGGGAAGGGTTTTGTAAGGGGTTTTGGCTGGGAGGTAGGAAAAGTTTAGACAAGAGTGTGAAGAGGGAGAGAGCCATCTCTCTGAAAAACGCTGGTTACAAACACTTTAGAGTGAAGAATAGTTTACTCATCCTTGTGAACACATAACCCACTGTATACCGAAAAACTCTCGATATCACAATGTTTTCTGAAGCTTTGGGTTCTCTTTCCTGCATTGTTTGGTTGTTGGTGTTGCTAAGTATAATTTCTAGGCACGTTGGATACCTAACACGACTTTTGGCATAGACATCAAACATTGAGACCAATTGGTTCACTTTCTAGGCACGTTGATAAGTTTCTAAAGTTCTTTTTAGTTGGAGTATTTTGCAACCATTGAAAACTCATCAGTGGAGGATTATCGGTTACTTCCCTCCACTTTCTTCTATCTTGAACTCGAGGACAATTTTTTTAAAGAGGTAGGGAATTGCCCTAGTAGTTGGTTTAATTCTATGTTTGATCTTCTTAGTTTCTCTTTTAGTATTTTTAAAAAACTTAAGTCTGTTGTTAAATTCCCTATAAATTGAGGTTTATCTCTCGTATTAGACACTTTAGAATCATAACAAAGATTGAAGGAATCCCTCAATCATCTCCAAGTAAAAGGAATCGAAAAGATTCAGACTCGAGGGGGGTTCCTTCAATCATCTACACCACTATCATAGTCTTCCTCATGTAAACTTGTAAAGTACTAAGTTGATCCATTCAAATCCAGAGATTTAAAGCCTCACCTTGACATTGCTGATTATGGACTGAGCGTCAGGAACAGGAGGCTGCAGTGAATATTCCGCAAGAAGAGGCAGTAGAGATGATACAAAGGTGGTTCTCTCTTGTTGTGCTTCCTGATAGAACCAGATTAGAGTCATAGAGTTCATTAGAGTTCACATTAAGAAAGAAAACAATTTGCATCTTAATAGTTATTAGATTTTTATCAAACTAATTAACGGCAACAAAACTGAGCATTCTGAAAGACCAGAAGCCACATCAGAAATGGCACAGCAAAGGAACCTGCAACGCATATGTAAGACGAATATTTTCCTCAATTATGTCTTGTCTGTATGAGAGAGCTTTAGAAGCAGCATCAACAAGATCTTGTTGTTGTTGATCAAAGGCCTAATTGGCAGACACCGAAAAGGAAAAAATAGTCCAACAGCAGAGAACCAATCAGAATGGAAACGATAAATATAGAAAGTTTAGGGAAGGCAATTGACATTAAGACAAAAAAACTGCTTACCAAACGCATATAGGCAATACGTTTTTCCAGAACATATTTTTCGTTTCGTATTTGTGCTTCCTGTTACAATAAGAATAATCATCAACTCCAAGTAAAAGGAATCCTAATTCCTAACACAAATGGATATAACAATAAATCAAATTTATGTAAGCAATGGGCTAAGATACACATACAATCCATTTTACCTTAATTGAATAATCAGCAAGATGCTTGCGTAACTGCACAATTTCATCTTCATGTTCCTGGACTTTAACAACAAGGTCCTAAATATGAAACATAGGTCAGAGTGGCTTCCTGGTATATACGAGAAAATAGAACCAAGAGATGTACCTGCTTCCAGAGACTGTTGGGATTATTTGCTTCAGCCTTTGGCATTATGCCATGTCCAGACAACTTAATCCGTGGATCATATTCTACATCCATTGTAAACCTGAAAAGTCACAAAATAGTTTTCATATTCTATATTTATTCAAACAAATAACACCATATCATTTCACCAGTAAGAACGAATGACATCCTTTTTAACTTACCTGCTAGCAGAGAAAGATGTCGTAGATGGTGAAGAGAACTGTGAGCAACCAGCATTATCAACTGGAGGCTGAACACTGGGAAGAGCATTCACCATCCTGTCTGACTTGCTGTCCTCAAAGTGAGATTCTGTATCAACTCGCATGGAAACTTCATCTTTTTGCTCAATATCTTGATGGAGAACTAGCGTTCCGTGTGAATCAACAATAGAAATGTTATTCTTAAATCTATGCCGTTCATTATCAACTGAATTATCTGATTGATGACCCCCATTAGATCCATGATGGTCATTCTCATTCCATTGGTTTGTGGAATGGAACCTTTGAGCCAACGGCTCATCAACCTTCTGCCACATTTCAATGAAAAAAATGATAGCATGTCAAAAACAAATTATTAGATACAATTGAACAGTATATTGTCTGTGAACAAATAACAGAAAGCAAGCTCAATATCCCAGAAAGGGACATTCATAACACCTAACTATTTAGTGAATGCGTACATTGATAAAACGGTTTCTCGTTTCCTATCAAAAAAAGAAACGATCAAGTCGATGTGTAAGAAGAAAAATTTCAAGTACCTGCACCACATATAAAGATAACTTGGCGAGCTAATGAATTCCATATGATTTTTAGAAGAACCTAAGTCGCAAACCAGCAGCAATTGTAGTTGACAATCAGCATAGAAATGTATGGGAGAGCTCAAACTAATTGCTGATATTGGGATATATCAAGAAGTTGATAGAAAGGTAGCCGAGTACATGGAGGAGTTCAATAGATTGAGTGCAAGAAAGATAAGTTGAATCCAAAAAGAAAACCAATTGATAGCTAGATATGTCAGTGGCTTGTGAAAAGTTACTTGAAAGAAGGTAAAGCTACAACCTATTTATTGTTTAGTTTCTTTGGCCTAAGCCTATAGGTGGAGAACAAAAGAATGCGAAACTCAAGAACACAACTTGGTAGCAAGAAATCCCACTGGGAGCATGGGAGTACTTCTAATTTAAGGAGAGACACAAGGTGATACTCAAAGGATGCCTCTCTCTAAAAGTACATCATTTTTCAACACATAAAATTAGAGAAGAGCAGAACCCTAGGCTAACAATTAGAAGGGAAACAAACCAACAAACAGCTAAACCATCATGGGTTGGCCTAGTAGTAAAAAAGGAGACATAATCTCAGGTCGTGGGTTCAATCAATGGTGGCCACCTACCTAGAAATTAATTTCCTACGAATTTCCTTAACACCCAAATGTTGTAGGGTGAGGCGGGTTGTCCTGTGAGATTAGTCGAGGTGCACGTAAATTGGCTCCGACACTCACGGATATCAAAAAAAAAAAAAAACAACAAAAAACAACCAACTAATCTTTACAATCGGCCTACCACCAGGTAAATGCCTTTGATGCAATCCACAAAGCCATTTGTCAAATGAATGTTCTTGGCAAAGATCAGTGGAAAGATGATAAAAATGATGAGGAACCAGCGGAACAAGGAGAAACAGAGGAAGAAGTAGACTATTTGAAGCCTAATGATGGAAAACAACTATTTCGTGTTACAACGACTCCTCTTAGCTCTTGCAAATCATGTACATCCCAATAACATGCTCTTTTTCGAACCCAGTGTACTATTATCGACAAAGTATAAGTGATAATAGATAGTGGTAGCAATGAAAACTTTGTGCAGGAAGCTAGTTCAGTTTCTTAAACTCAAGGTTGATCCCCATCCATGAGTTGCATCAAGAAAGGTGGGGAAGCCAAGTTCATGAAATTTGTACTGTCCCAATGTTGATTGGCAATCATTACAAGGATCAAATAGTGTGCAACATCTGGATATGGATGCTTGTCACATATTACTAGGAAGTCCGTGGCAATATGATGTTCAAGCCTTACAAAATAGGTGCAACGATACATATGAATTCTATTAGGTGGACGAAAATATGTATGGATGCCTTTGGGTGCCTCACAAGAAAATATTGAAAAAGGAAGTACTAAGAAGTCTAGCCTTCTTTTTACTATCCTTAGTGGAAAGGAATTTACACCTCTGCGGATGAATTGTGGGGGTTATTTCCTACATTTGATATGCATCCACTTGACACTTCCTAAAATCCCATCTCCCAAGACGGATAAATTAGTCATAAATAATGGGCACACTTAGGGTGAAATAACCAAGGAAAAGTCTGTCTTTGCAACTTATCTTGCATGCTCAAAACTTATAAGACAAGGACCACATGAAGCGTTTGGTCTTTTCAAGTTTTGCCTTCACAAAAAAACTTGGATGCAACTCCAAAAGCTCGGTTTGGTTTTTTTTTTTTCCTCTAATGAATATGGTCGTCATACATGCCTACATGGAAAGGTGATAATTGGCCAAGTCCTTGCAGGTTGGACGTTTAGAGGCAAGGCTAAGATTTTATTGAATTGTGCGACTAGAGCTCTTATTTGGCTTTTGTGAAAGGAAAACAAAGGGTTTCAAATAAATTTTTGCATAAAAGTATACAGCACACCTCGCCAACCACAAGAAACTTCTTTTAAGTTACAGCTCCCTTATGATTATTACCAATTAGAATGCTTTTCTTTTGTAGCTTCTTAGGTAGGAGATTCCTCTATCCTATACTTCTAGGCTGTTTTCTGGCCTCTTATATTACACCATATCTCAGTTCTTCCCCACCCCAAGTAAAATAAACACTCATACAGCTTAGGTATTTTATGAAGCTGAAACTTAGTAGATCTGCAGGAGAAGAGGTCTGAACTTTCATACCACCAACAAGCATCTAGGTTAGGTAAACATTTTCCACCTTAAGAGTGAGCAAATCCATTCTACAGGTTCCTTATCTAAAAGGTCTCTATAAAGACCAAATCCTCAAGGCTCTCGTAAACAAGCATTTTTATTGAACTAAAAGAAAATAATTAAAAAAACATAAGTATGAACCCTCAAAACATTAGCCCCTTTTCATTTCATCAATGAACCATTTGTTTCCTTTTTACAAAAAAAATAAAATAATAATAATAAATAAATGAACCCTCAAAACATTTAAAAATAACAACCGTACTCTAAATATTTGTTATTCATTTAACAAACTTTTTTTAGAAAAAGAATCTCTGGTTTCATATTTCTGAATCAGTGATTGAACAAAGCATATTTAAGAAGCAAGAATAAAAATCCATAACAAGTTAGAGAGTTCTTTTTGTTCTACACCTGCCATTGCATTGATGTTCAAAATCTCGAACAAGGAAGTCAAGCGGGGAAGCATGAAGATGAGCCTGACGGCAGATGAATCCCGAACGCTCTACTCTTTGCTAGCAGGAGGAGATCACCGCCCATTTACAGATATCATCGCCGATTTTACCTCCAAGATTCCTCGCACTCGTCACTTTGTTGCCTATTATTCACTCGTTGTTCTGTTAGAGGAAACTAAATTATCCAAAGTTGACACCATCTTGGTTAAATCCATTTGGAGCTCTTTCCATATTGGTTGGGTGGCGCTTGATGAGATTGAATCTTCTGGAGGGATTCTTATTCTTTGGCGGGCGCCCGATTTTATGATCTAGAATGTTATCCAAGGCCGATATTCGATTTCAATCAATGTGGCACTAGCTGATGGTTTTAACTTCTGGCTCTCTGCGGTCTATGGCCCTTCTGACAACTCTTTTCATGTGGACTATTGGCAAGAACTTGAGGATGTAGCTGGATTAGGTGGAGAAAATTGGATCATTGGGGGAGACTTCAATGTTACTCAGTGGTCATGGGAGAAATCTCATGATCATTCTATTTCTCCCAGCATGCGGGCTTTTAATAAGTGGATTGCAGACTATCAGTTGATTGATTTTTCCTTGAGCAATGGTACATTTACATGGTCTAGCCTGGGTGCCACACACTATTTATCGTTGATCGACCGATTTTTAGCTACGAAATCTTGCCTGTCTAAATTTGGCTCGATCTCTGTCAAGAAATTGGACAGAGTCACATCAGACCATTTTCCTTTGCTCCTTTCTTCTGGGGATATAGCGTGGGGACCATGCCCCTTTCGCTTTGAAAACTCATGGCTTCAAAATCCGACCTTGCGATCGCTTGTTGATTCTTGGTGGAATTCCAATCCAATGGTGGGTTGGCCTGGTCATGGATTGATGATGAAGTTGAAAAATTTAAAAGTTGTCCTTCGGCCTTGAGCGAGTTCACAACACCAAACAACCCTCAGTCTCCAAGGGATGATATCCCAACTAAGAGACATTGATAATGCAGAGGACATTGGCCGCCTAACAGATGATCAGCATGTTTTGAGATAGAACCTTAAAGAACAGATTGATTATTTGACTGCACAGGAACACACTTTCTGGAGACAACGTTGCAAACTTAAGTGGCTTGCTGAGGGTGACGAGAACACTCGTTTTTTTCACCGCATTGTAGCAGCACGTAAAAGAAAAGGTACAATCTCTGAAATATTATCACAAGATGGTCAAAGCCTCCTGACAGAAGGTAACATCGAGGCGGAATTTTGTGATTTCTACTCCAAACTATTTAAAAAGAAATCTGATCAGCGTTTTCTCCCAACAAATTTAAACTGGTGCCCTATTAGTATTGAGCAGGCCAGGTTCCTCGAGCGCCCTTTCACTCAGGATGAGGTTTTTTGTGCCGTTTGCTCTTTGGGTTCTAACAAATCTCCCGGTCCGGATGGTTTCACTGCAGAGTTTTTCAAGTTCTTTTGGCCAACTCTAAAGGACGATTTTATGAGTATGATCACCAATTTTCACCAAACAGGTATTATTAACGTTTCCCTGAACGAGACATACATCTGCCTTATCCCTAAGAGAATTGACTCCAAGACTGTGTCTAATTATCGTCCTATTAGCCTTATTTCTTGTGCATATAAGATCATTGCGAGGGTTCTATCTAATCGACTGAAATCCATGTTGCCATATACCATTGCATCAAATCAGTTGGCATTTGTGGAAAACAGACAAATCTTAGATGCCTCTCTGATGGCTAATGAGTTGATTGATGATTGGTCTCGTCCAGGAAAGCAGGGTGTGGTTCTTAAATTGGACCTTGAAAAGGCCTTTGACAGTGTTGATTGGGACTTTCTTGATTCTGTGCTACAATCCAAAGGTTTTGGAAACTTATGGCGTTCCTGGATTCGTGGTTGTGTCTCCAGTGCGAATTTCTCCATCATCATTAATGGAAGGCCTAGAGGAAAGATCCTCCCATCTAGAGGTATTCGTCAAGGGGATCCCTTGTCTCCGTTTCTATTCATATTGGTTGCAGACTGCTTGAGCCGTTTGTTAGAGCATGCTCTCATGAAGGGGCTTATTGAGACGCATCCGGTTGGATCTTCTACTTTTGTCCTTAGCCATCTACAGTTTGCGGACGATACTCTTCTGTTTTCTACAGCAGATAGAAAGGCTTTGCATCGCTTGTTTGAGATTATTCACATTTTTTAACAAGCCTCTGGTTTATCCATTAACCTATCTAAAAGTGAGTTGATTGGGATTAACACTCCAGACACTGAACTTGCATGGATGGTTTCGGCTTTTGGGTGTAAACAAGGTCACTGGCCTTCAACTTATCTTGGCCTTCCTTTAGGTGGAAACTCAACTGCTGTCAGCTTCTGGAACCCAGTCCTTGAGCGTATCCAACGAAAACTCCATAACTGGAAATACGCATATATCTCTAAGGGGGGCAGACACACTCTTGTTCAAGCTACCTTATCTAGTCTTCCAACGTATTATTTATCATTATATTATGCCCCTACTGAAGTCATCAATGTCTTGATAAACTAATTCGGGATTTCTTCTGGGAGGGCTCAAATGGCGAGGTTGGGATGCACAATGTGAACTGGAAGTTGACTCGACGTCCCAAGTTACAGGGAGGGCTTGGAATTGGTAACTTCAGGATTCGTAATTCTGCTTTGTTGGCAAAGTGGATTTGGCGTTTTACTCAGGAAAAAGATGCTTTATGGAGACGTTTGATTGTTGCCAAATACTACTCTCCTTCAGTTATATGGCCATCTTCCATTTGCATTTCTACAAAAGCTCCTTGGCGATTTATTTGTCAAACCATTGAGCTGGTGTCTACTCGGGCACATCTTAGACTTGGCACAGGTACTACCATCTCTTTCTGGGAAGATCAATGGCTAAGCTGTGGTGCACCATCTACTGTTTTCCCCCGATTATTTCGTCTTGCCAGTTTGCCCAATATTAAGGTGGCTGAGGTTCGGAGGGTGGATACAGAAGCTTGGGACCTTCGCCTTCGCCGGAATCTAAATGAGTTGGAAATTCTTGAATGGGTATCTCTATCTCATCTCTTGTCAACTGTGTGCCTTAGCCACTCCCCAGACAAGTGGATTTGGGCTCTCTCCCCCACCTTCTCGGTCAAATCACTGATGGAAGATCTTGCGGGTAATGCTGACCCACATGTCAAAGATTTATATTACGCTATCTGGCACGAACACTTCCCTAAGAAAATCAAGATTTTCCTCTGGGAGCTCAGTTTGGAGGCCATTAACACAGTTGATCGGCTCCAACGCCGTATGCCATATATGTCTATATCTCCATCTTGGTGCCTTTTATGTCAACGCCATTCTGAATCTGCCGCCCATCTATTCCTACACTGTTCCTTTGCTGCTCGTTTTTGGCATATCATCTTGGATGCCTTTGATTGGTCAATAGTCAAATCAAACAATATGTTTGATATGTTGGCCTCTTTTATGGTGGGTCATCCGTTTGTTGGTGACAAAAGATTACTCTGGTTGGCCATTTTGCGCGCTTTTTTCTGGACTTTATGGAGTGAACGCAACAAGCGTCTTTTTAGAGACCTCTCATCAAGTTTTGATCTTTTTATGGATTCAGTGTTATCTACTGTCATGTTTTGGTGCAAAAATAAGCACCCTTTTAAGAATTACAGTCTTTCATTTTTAGTTTCCAATTGGAAATCATTCATGTAACACCTTTTGGTGCTTTGGGGTTTTTCCCCTTATTTCATTCTATCAATGAAATGTTTCTTCTCTAAAAAAAAAATAAAAAAAAAAAATCCATAACAAGTTCCAATTTTTTTTTTTCAAATTGATATACATAACTGTATGCCATCTGAACTGAATGCAAGATATGAAAATAGTTACAGAAATGTGCAAAAGTCAACCACAATCAATCTAAACTAAACGGTTGCAACAAAAAAGTTATTCAGGGCATTAAGGAAATGCTAAGATTTTCTGTAAATTCAACTTATAGTACTTACATATTTCTCAAGTTCCTGAATCTTTTTCTGAAGTTCAATCCTCAGTCGATTATTTTCCTCCACCTAAGAGTATTTAAATACACTCATATCAGCATATAACATTTAACTATATAGAAACTTTCTATAACATACACGGTTTTTCTACAGGAACTTTCTAATCAAATCATAGCCCATAATATCCTCTTACGGTTATACTCAAGTAAAAGATCGAAGAAAAGGTGGTTTTGTGAGTCCATACTGGATTGCGGGTCCCTATATCTCACCGTACAGAAGAAAAGGGTGAACAGATTTTGGATAAAGAAAACGATTCGAGTCCTGCAGCAAGTGTCTAAACATTCCTACAACATTCTCAATGAAGAAAATAATACTCAATTGACGATATGCATTGTGCGAAAATAGAAAACGTGATATGGGTTTTAGAAATAAAACGTAAAGGAAGTGACAATGAAGTTGGGATCAAGCAATAGTGAAGTGGATAGATACTAAATTTAGTGATGAAATCAACGGACAAATAGCATTAGGTTTGATGCTGAGAGACAGAAAATGAGAGGGAGAAATGAAAATTCGTTGCACCTGTTGCTTAATGGTAGCCTCAGCTGCTTCAACAGCTTTCAAAACCTGGAACAAGTTGCTATCGTTGTTGTTGCCATGATTGTTGGATGAGTGGGAGTTAGATTGCTCTGCTGGAGTAGCACTGACGCCCAACCCAGAGAATTTTTCAGCCAATGATCTCCCGTCGAAACCATTTTCCATCTTCTACTTCTAGCTCAAATTCAGCTCAAAACAACCGATATACGACTGATCCAAACCAGAATGGCTCTGTGGTCTCAAATTGGCGTTAAATTCAGCAGCAGAATTGGGCCGTAGATGTGACACCTCCTTCTTTCTGACATTTAAACAACTCAGGAGCAGTAGTGAGAGAAAGAAGGACGTATGAAAATGGAGTGAAAGTGAAACTCAAAAGAAAACCCTAACCCAGTGGGGGGGCAGAAAAAAGATGATCTATAACTTAAATCCCAATTCTCTATCTGTCCCGCAATGATTCACAAATGGGTGATAATGGGTTTTTGATGATTTCTTCGAATAAACAAAAGAGAAATGAAGATGACAGGGAGGAGAGACTCGAACTCAACTCAGCTTGAACTTTAGCTCGAACAAAACCACTCTTTTGAACCTGAATCAAACAATCAATCAATCAATCAATCAAATCCATAGCGTTGTGTGTGGTGGATTCAAGTCGGCTCCTGCGCCTGTGCACTTCAGTTCTCCGAAAGTCTGAGTGAGTGAATTACACGACGCTCGTCGCCATTGTTTATTATGTATTTCAGCTCCCTTTCTCATTTTCTTTCGCTCATCTAACAACAACTTTAATTAATAACATAAATTCACTCCACTTTCGCTTTATCCTCTCTTTCTTTCTTTTTTCTTTTCCTAATTTCGAGAACATGTAGCCTTCTTTTTCTTTAATTAAAAGAATATTCAAATTTTATAAAATAGAAAAAATATAAAAGAATTTACTATAAAAAGAAAAAATATCAAACAACTCACAAATATAGTAAAATTTAAATAGACTGTCATAAAATTGTTTACCAATTATAAAAATAAATTTATAATATGAAATGTTGTATTCTAAATTTCTTTTATATTTTCTAAATAATTATGCATCTTAAAATTTAAAATTCAAATTTTTGATAGAGTGAAGAAAAAAAATGTTATTTTTAAGGATTGGATCACAAAATCGATAAACAATTTTTTAAAAATAATCTAAATTTCTTGTCAAATACATATCTGTTTATCTCAATAAATCTAAAAATATAAAACATAATTTAGGTGGTCAACCAAAAGCCAAAATTCAAATAGTTATTAAATGGACTTTTATCGTTGTCTATCACTCAAACAATAAAATCCTATCGCGGTCTATCATGGATAAATAGTAAAATTTTCTATATTTGTAAATAATTTGGCTCGTTATAACTATAACAATAGAAAAAACATTTATAATGCAAGAGAGGGACGAGATAAAAAAGAAAAAAAAAAGTAGCAAGCATATGTTATTATTTTCAATTGTGATGCGTAAATAATTGCTATGATTTTTACTTATAGGGTTATAAGAATTGGAGCCAACATAAATTAGAGATAAAATAGTTACGAGAATAAATAGAGATGTTAAATGATGAATGTATAATCTCTTGCGATTACGAGCATTTAATTAAAATTATCTTATTTGAATATTCATAATGTAGAGAATAAAGTAGAAGAATGTGAAATTTTAACACTTTAAAGCTCATTTAATAACTATTTGAATTTTAGCTTTGGGTTGTTGAAAATGAAGTGCCTTTAGTAGGAAATATAAAAACATAAATTTGAAAATAAAAAGCTCAATAAAAACATAGCTTATAAGGCAAAATACACTTTTTGTCCCTAAGATTTAAGTTAAGTGTCTATTTGGTCCCTGAAATTTTAAAATAGACACTTTTGGTTCTTGAAATTTGAAGAAATGTTTTAAATGGTCATTGAGGTTATTTGACCGTTAGTTGACTAACGGAAAGATGATGTGACATGGTCAAGTGGTACATTTTAAGTGATGTAGCAATTTTTATTTAATTTTATACTAATTTACGTTGATTTGATAAACTTTTTTGTTTTCATTTTATTTTATTTTTCTATTTCTCTCTCCTTCTCCCTCATCTCCTACCAATGTAAATTAATATAAAATTAAATAAAAATTGCTACATCACTCAAAAGATGCAACTTTACCATACCGCATCATCTTTTCATTAGTCAACTAACGGTCAAATAACCTCAAGGACCATTTAAATCATTTTTTCAAACCTCAAAGACCAAAAGTGCCCATTTTAAAACCTCCTGGACCAAATAGACACTTAACTCAAACCTCATGGACCAAAAGTGTATTTTTGCCCTAGCTTATATTATGCCTTCATGTATGTGTTTGGTAGTAAATTCATAAATTGGATATTAATTTAAACAGTGGCTTTAGATGTGTTTGTCTATACGATATTATAGTTATAAACCATAAACTAGTGGTAGCTCCCGATAAATATTACATTGAATATAAATTATTATTAACCAGTTTATGAACATGCTTTTTTTTGTTAATTTTTTGTATAATTATTATTTTGTAATATTATTCCATTTATAATATATTACACAATGCATGTATTTTTTGGATAATTATTTTAAATGACAAAACTGCTGAAAATATTTTCAAATACAGCAAAATGTCATTGTCTATTAGTGATATCACTGATAGACATTGCTATTTTTGCTATATTTGTAAATATTTTGGCTCATAACCCTATATTAAAAAAAATACTAAATTTATAATAAGGTTGTTTTCAAATACAGAAAAATGAGCCAAACTATTTACAAATATAGAAAAATTTCACTTTTATCGCAGACATATATTGAATTTTTTCTAATAGTTTTATATTTTTTCTATTTATAGTAATTTTCTTTTATAATATGAAATGTTGTATTGTAAATTTGTTTTTATAAATCTTTTTTAATATGATTATGCATCTTAAATTTTAAAATTCAAATTTTGGATAAAGTAAAAAAAATAAAAATGTTGTTTTTAAGAACTTACACAATTTGAATCACAAAATCGGTAGACAACTTTTTAAAAAATAATATAATTTTATTGCCAAACACATATTTGCTTAACTCAATAAATTTTAAAAACATAAACCATAATCCAAATTGTCAACGAAGTAAGCACTAAGCTTATAAACTCTATTTAATCGAAGTTGTAAGAAAACAAACATAATTTTCAAAATTCATAATAAAAAAGCAAATGGTTATAAGGGGTTTTAGGAATTATTTATTTTTAATCCATTGAACTTGTTTATTTTATTTGTCATGAGAACACGTGAAATTTTAACTTTTACCTTTTAGTTGATGGCATACGCCTTGATCAATTAAGTTATACTCATCTTAGTTTTAATCCACTGGGATGTATTTTGGTGACAAATACTTTTAGAATAACTTAATTTTATAAAAACACGAACATGTTTGTGTATAAGGATGGCAACGGGTACTACATCACCTGATTTTTCAATGTCTATTAACGTGATCGGGCTTCCTTTTTCCTATTCGTGTGAATTCTTGGTAATTGTTGGTTGTGTAACCTCGAGTTCCATCAGCATCCTAAGTTCATACTTCATGTTACTTCTCAAAGTAATTGATTTGCAATGCTCCTTCATTCTCGATGAGGTTCATTTGCTAGTTGTCTAACTTACATTTCAAAGTTGCGCAACGATGCAACTTGATTATGGATTAATGTATAATTCTGTATCATAAAGTCTATCGTGAGAGTTTCTATGTTGGGGATTTGCACTGCCTATTTGCAGTTGCATATGATGTATGTTTTAATTTTTTGTTGTGGAATAGGATTGAAACCTGGTAGAACTCTTGGTTTCACATACTGGCTTGTATTTGTTGTATTTTGTCTTCCCCGAGAAAAAGTTGGATGTTGTCTCCATCCTGAACTGAATGTATTTGAGTGCGGATTGAATATGTTGGGGTTACATATATAACAAATAGAAGCTGAATTAAAATGACATTTATCACGAGGGTGTTTTTCATTGCAACAAATGCAATTTGAGAGTTGGTTCAAAGTTGCGATAGTAGTAGTTGATTCATCGTGGTTATGCCTTTCAACATATTCTTGATTGGTGTGATCTCTGCCTTGATTGCTAACAATGTATTTACTTCGTAACTTCTATCATGCTCATGGATTAATGGGCTTCATCTTCTCCCTCGTTAATCATTGCTTGAAACAATTGCATATAGAATATAACTGGCTTCATTCAAAGTTGTGTTTCACAAAGATATGTTTAAATATTTTCAAATATAGCAAAATGTCATTGTCTGTTAGCGATATCACTGATAGACAGTAATATTTTTGTTATATTTGTAAATATTTTGGTTCATTTTGCTATATTTGAAAACAACCCTATATTAAAAAAAATTTTTAAATTTATAATAGGGTTATTTTCAACTATAGAAAAATGAGCAACAAATATAAAAAAGTTTGACTATCTATCAACGATGCGATAAAATATTTTTAAATAGTTTGATTTTTTTTTCTTTTTGTTTACAGTAATTTTTCATATTTTAATGTGATATAATTTAATACGGTGTTTCTCAAAAAAGGAAAAAAAAAAAAACCATCCGATTAAAGTCGGACGTCTAGTTGAAAACGAAAAGAAAGCAAGTTTGTATATATAAGTCGAAGATTTACTAATTTTGTGTAGAGAGTTCTTTTTGTTCTACACCTGCCATTGCATTGATGTTCAAAATCTCGAACAAGGAAGTCAAGCGGGGAAGCATGAAGATGAGCCTGACGGCAGATGAATCCCGAACGCTCTACTCTTTGCTAGCAGGAGGAGATCACCGCCCATTTACAGATATCATCGCCGATTTTACCTCCAAGATCCCTCGCACTCGTCACTTTGTTGCCTGTTATTCACTCGTTGTTCTGTTAGAGGTAATTCAATCTCTGTCACTCTTCCTATGAACTTTCTTCGTCTTAATTTCTCTTTAATTTGTTCTGTTTTACTTCTTTACGCCCGGCTTTAGGGTTGCACTTCATTTGCAAATCTTGTAATTCATTCTTCTCGTTTGACCATTTTTTGTTTGTTTAACCAATTCTAACCTGTAACTACAAGCGTCTGTGTCACCAAGCTCGAATACCCACCAGGGATGTATAACCCAAATCGATGTAGTTGTGGCCGCAGAAACACTGCTGTAATAATAATATATACGTTTCTTTTACGTTGGTTTTATTTTGAGGCCACTCAAACTGTGTCAAAATATTTCTCCAATCTTCATCCAGTAAATTATAACAGTTTATTTAGTACTCAATCTCGGTCCATCTTTTGATTCTAGTCATCTTGACAATATCGGATGTTATTTCACAACCTGTTCACTAATGCATTCTCTTTCATTTAAAATAAAATTTTTAAAACGCAGCAGAAGATTTTGTTCACTGAATTTCATACAAGCGAGAGGTATCTTAAATCGTCAATGCTTTTCACTATGTGGAGTTATTCAACGTGTAGGATTTTTTCTCATTTATTTTTGTTGTCGTTTTTAGTTTAGTCTTAGATATTTGGGGTCTTCTCAATTGCTTGGTTTAGTTTGCAATACTTTTTTTAGAAAATGTCTGAAACACTGCTCTTTCTTGCTATGTTTGGTAGTAACCTTTTGTTTTCCTTGTAGTTTTATCATTCTTATGGAAGCCTGTTCTTTTATCACTTGGAAAGAAGAATGTTAGGATTTGCTGTTTTTTGTTTGTTTGTTCTTTTTCCTCCTATTCTCTTTGTTATTCTCGCAGTTAGTGTGAATTGTTGAGACAATTAGGACACATTCGTGGATTTTGGACAATTGGACCAATTTACTTCATCTCCCTCTTCAGAATTCTGGTTGGGAGTTAGGAAATTGAGAGCATGACGAGAGACCTGTTTTGGGAAGGGACAAATGACAGGGGAGGGTCGCACTTGGTCAAGTGGGAGTTGGTGTTGTAGCTGGTGAGGTATCACAAATGTTAGATTATGTGATGACTGATGAGGCCTTCTTGGCAAAATCCAAATGGTTGTGGCGTTCCTTCACAAAGCCAAACACTATGGTTTAGGCTGATGGTATTTCGAGCAGCTCTTGTAAAAGCCTTTTGAAAGCTATCTCTTTTGGGTTCCCTCTTTTTCTCAATTTATCACTTGTTCGGTTGGGGAAGGTTCAAAGGTTTATTTTTGGGAGGATTGTTGGATGGGGAGGAGCCTCTTTGTACATTGTTTTTGCAGTTGTGTCACCACTCGAATAAGAGGCCGCATCTAGTAGCCTCTGTGCTCCCTTCCTTAGATCCTTCCTCATCTATCTCCTTTGGTTTCCAAAGACTTTTGACCAAATAGAGAGGCGGTAGACGTGGATGCGACAAATCTTCTTTTGCTTTCAAGCTAAATTCGTGGTTTCTAGGAGAAGGGATGTTAGGTTTTCGGCCTTGGACCCTTTTATGAGCTTCTCTTGTCATTCCTTCTTTCATCTTCTATCTTCCCCTTCTCCCCCCATTGTCGACTCTTTTTTGCCTTTCTCTAGAAGGTTAAAATTTCAAAGAAGGTTTAGTTTTTTGCTTGACAAATTTTACATGGGAAAGTCAACACCATGGATTGTGTTCAAAGAGACACTTCCCTAGTTTTGTTCTTGCATTGGTTCATTCCTTGCATGAGGTACGAGGATGATCTTGATAATCTCTTATGGGGTTGTTAGTTTGCTCACTTTCTTTGGAGTCATTGGTTGAGATCGTTTGGGGTCTGTTGGGTGTGGCACATAGATGATAGGGCTCAGATGGAGGAGGTGCTCTTGAACTCTCCCTTTAAGGAGAAGGGTACAATTTTATGACAAGCCAACTCTTTTCATTATATCAATGAAAAGTTTGTTTCCTTTTTTTTAGAAAAAGACAAGCCAACTCTTTTGTTATTCTATGGGGCATTTTGAATAAGAGGAATAATAGAATTTTCGGAGAGGTTGAGTGATCATGTGAAGTTGTTTGGGAGTTGGCTTGATTTAATGTTTTTTATGGATGTCAGTTATTAAACCTTTTTGTAATTACGAACATAGTCTTGTTCTTTTAGATTGGAGTTTGCTTTAGTGGTTGGTGTTGTCGTCGTCTCTTTTTTTTGTTGGGCTTGGTCTTTTGTATGCCCTTGTACATTCTTTCGTTCATCTTAATGAAAGTGTGGTTTCTTACACATGTTTGCTTAGTGATGGTTAAATTTCTATATTGTTGGTGTGTCTATTTCCATTTTTTTTCCTTATATTTTGCATGAAATCATTATATGTTGAAGGCTTGACAACCTTTTGTCTTTATGGATTACTTGTTAATGGGTCTAAAATGCAGCCCAAGAAGTTGCTCCGTGCCACACAACGTTTAGTGGGATTTTCCATTCTTCACCAGACATATTCCTCGCAGAAATCATCTTTTAATCCGTTTATATCTTTTATTGTAAATGTAAGTATGCTACCTAATGACTCGTCACAACATGCCATTTTAGAGTTCTTGCTCTTTTTACCTTTTGACTAAAAAATATATTGTCATTTAGTTTCAAATAGATGCTTAACAATTTAATTCTTGTTAGATATCAACGACCGTCACCATTGTGTTATGTTTGCATTTTACACTTTGGGTAGGAAAAACCTAAGCAATTTAACATAGTTGTAAACTATGGACGAACTTACCTTTGGATTGGAGGCTCCTTTTGTAGCTTTCTCGTACTTATTAACCTTTTGGGCTTTCTTTTTTGAATTACCCTCATGTATTATTCTAAATAAAACTTGGTTTCCTTATTTTAAATGAGCTATATTCCTTTTTCCATAGATTTCTATTGTGTGCCTCACAAGACTTTGTGATTTGTGCAAGCCTTTAAGGATTGGTCCTCATTTTAGTGCAGTGCGGCTCACGCTTTAAGGAAAATACTGTGGACGAGGTTACTCTTTTTTCTTTGGCCTCCATTGAGTAGGTCTTTCGGGGAGGATTGTTTGGGTGGAGTGAAGTAAGGGGATGTGTGGGTGTGACTTGAACAACTGTATGACAAAGATTGTCATAGGAAACGAAGGGGATGACTGCAGATGGATATAGTAAAAAACAAAGGCTACTTGTTTAATTTCACCCAAGCTTATGGTTAGAAACCAAACGACCAACAAGTTTGTTTTTGGGAAGATGCTTGGGTGGATTGTGTTCCTTTGTCCTCCTTGTTCCTTCGACATTTTCACCATAACTACAAAGAATGAAGCAACCATCGTCCTTGCTGGGTCGCTGAGTTGAAAACTTGGGACCTGAGACTATAGGACATTTGTTTGATTGAGAGATGGATAATTAGGCTTCCCTCATCAGGACATTGGATTGGGTACACCTTCAAGTGGGAAAAGATCATCTTAAATGGATGGTGGAATCTAATGGGTTCTTTTCCTTCAAGCTAGCCTATAGAACCCTAGAAGAGTGGCTAGTTTTCATTGGGTGAAAGCAATCTAAAAACTAGAAGTCCCCAAAAGGGTTAAAAAATTGTGGTTCCTAATGTACATAAGATTTCTTTATTGTTTCCATAAAAAAATGTACAAACTCATAACACTGTAGGAGATTTCCCAGTTGGGTTTTCTCTCCTTCGACAATACAACCTTTGCAAAAGGGGGAGGAAAGTTTAGACCACCGATTCCTTCCTTCACTGCCCTTTCGCCTATGTGGGATGGATCATTTCAAAGAACTTTGCCTCTTGTTTCGTTTACCAAATAGAGTGGAAATTTGGTTGATAAAAACTTTGATGGTTATGAGCTTCAAGGGCAAGGCCGAGTCCCTTTGGACATGTGTTGTTGGAGCCATCCTTTGGTTAATTTGGATGGAGTGGATACATTTTTTTTTTTTTTACAATGAAACAAAACGTTTCATTGATAAAAGAGACTAATTCTCACAGATACAAAACTCTTCAGAGAGGAGAGTAACGAAGTAAACCAAATATAGACAGTAATACTGAAATACAATGAAAAATCTCCGGACAAGAAAAATCAAAACAAACAAACCATGGAAGCATAGAAAATTCCAAGATTATTTTAATCCTAACAAACTAAAAAATTGAAAAAATATCTCCCACTGCTATAGACCACAAAAACTTGAAATCCAATGCCAACAAAAGAATAGCGAGCAACTAAAAAATATAATCCTTGAATTTGTTTTAGAAAAGCCACTCAACGAGAGAAGGCTTGATATTTCAAGAGACCAAATTATAAAATCGGGCAAAGATGCATGTTTTACTTCAGAGGAACAACCCAAAAGCCAATGAAAGTCCAACATATCTTTACCTAAAATAGCCTAGAAACAGAGATATTCCAAGAATATGAATTGCATCCCAATGATCAAAGACTACACCAATGTGGAAGGTAGATATCTTGAATAAATGAGGAACCTGAGACTTATATCTTTAGAGTTAACTGACAAATCAAACCAAAAAGCTATTTCAAACTTGAAATCTGCTGTAGAAACCAAAACTTCTTCAAAGCAACACATTTAGTCTTAGTCTAAAGATCACGGGAATTCCACATGATTAATTCCATCCCGGCTAGATTTTAACTAATGATGATTGATTTTTCAAACCACATTTTTCAATCAAAGAAGGAAATTTGGAGAGAATAATGGTGACTTATCTGCTTGATCTATAACAGACTTTGACTGTTCAAGTTTTTGTTCATTTTTGTCATTTTGGAATAAGGAATCAATACCGTTTGTGAAGCAAACCTCTGAAATAATGTCAACATATTTTGGTTGTGTCTGAAAATCTATAAGTTTCTCACTACTTACACTAACTATTGATTCTCCATTTGAATCATAATTAGACATATTATCCTCAAGGGGAATGGCTAGAGACCCCTTTGATAAAAGGATATTTGATCCCAGAAGATTAATGACTGATTGACTGAAATTCATATAAGGATACAATGGTTGTGGACTTGTGGTTTGTCTATCAACTGAGAATTTGCTAAGAAAAGATGTGCACAAGACTCCTCTAATAGCATCTGGTTTGATCTTTGGATGTGCCTTTCTAGGTGGTTGCTCCTTTCTTCGAAAGTAATGTAGAGGCTTAGTTACTTTAGAGGATAGAGAAAACAGGAACCTTTCCATTGCTTACCTCCTTGGACCAAGTGAACTTGAAATATAATGCAACTCAGGATTCAATCCTTTTTCTCCCTGTGAATTGCCATCAAGAATGTATGCTTCATGTATGGTAGGGACAGTTGGATTATCAATTTCTATCTTCAACTCTTCTTTCCTGGTAAGGGAAATCCTTCATCTTCCATATCTTCTTCACCTTTCTTTAATTCTTCATAATTTGTCCAAAAAGGCATAGGTAAGTTTTTTAGCCAAAGCCGACCCCCATATTCTACAATTAACTTTGGATGAGAATATACTTTGTGAGACCAATTTTCAACTTTCAAATGAAAGTTACCAATTGTCTTCCATTTTCCGTCAAAGTTCATATCAACAAAGCTATCATCAAGTTTTATCAATGCATTGTCAGCCATAAAAGGATTGATTAAGATTTTAGACTGAAAATAATCTTCCAAAGCAAAATGAACATCCTTCCATGTATAGTAGGCAAACAATCTAGAAACCACAAAAAGATTGCTAAACTTCATATCCACCACTTCTGTATCTTTCCTAACCCAAAAAGAGGAAACATTGACGGGATGTTTGCTACTCTAAAAATTATTAAGATTCTAGTGAAGAACTTCCTTAAAACTTCAAGACACCTTCATATCTTTAGAGAAGACTAATTCTAAAGACTTCAATCGCATTATGTGTGAGGATTACATTATAAGGAGGGCAACGAACATGTCTCCACTCAGAAAGTCTCTAACCATCTCCCAGAATACCAACCAACATTTCTTCAATAAACCCTCAAAAGTACCTTTTATTGAAGGATTTAAACTTAGCCAAGCAAATGGTTTCAGAGCCATCCCGGTGTTTCTTGTAGAACATGTGAACCACATTCTGTAATTACTCAACCAAAGATAGTTCAAACCATCACAAATAGGAGATAGAAAGGGAGATCTTCTGATTATTACTCGAATCCTCAATAATAACCATGCTTTTTCACATTAAAACCAAAAGTAAGAATTGTGAATACAACTCCTCTTCACCTCCATTGTATTCAAAGTCGGCTGGAATGAAGGAAAAGAAAAGGAGAAGAGAAAATTGACCAACTGCAAGACATATGAGAACATAAACCCACACAATAGAGATAAAAAGTGAAGCAAAAGTCTCATTCGACGGCCTGGTGAAATGGTAAGGGAGTGATAGAATACAACGACGACTGAAAATTTGAAACGATGGCTAATGAATAGAGGCGGGACGGAAGAGTGGCTAGGAAGTAGAAAACAGAACAATAGTTGTTGAAAAGAACAGAGACAGGGCAGGGGGAGGCTAGGGTTTAGTAAAAAACGGGAGAAGGTGAACTGACAAGCGATGAGTGGAGATGACACGGCCGAGGTGGGGGAGTGGTGGTCGGAGGCCAGCTGGAGGGGTGGCTAGGGTTTTGGAAGGGGAAGGGTTGGGAGGAGAGTACAGTTAAACAACAAGGTTGTTACCATTTGGATGGAGATGATACTTGGAATTTGATGGAGAGATCCTTGGAGCTTTTGAGGATGCGATGGATACAGAGAATTCTTTTGTTTATAATATTCAGCCGTTGGCTTCTTGGTGTAGTTCAAATCACAAAGATTTCTTTTATAATCATGGTATTTCTATGATTATTACTAATTGGAAGGCCTTTTTCTGATAGTTTCCTTTTGAGTGGGATTTCCTTCTACCTCTCTGCCTTTAGGCTGTCCTCTTTGTGGTTTTTATATATTATTGGACAAAGTTTCATATAGAAAAAGAAGGGGATGTGATATAGCTGGGTATAGTGGCATGGGTGAGGGATGCTTAGTGGGTCTGTTCATCGTTCAACAAGGTGTGTCTGATATTTAAGAGATGGTGCCTCTCAAAGGTTCTGTTGTGGTAGGGGTGTGGTTTTAGGCTATGCGCTTGGTTTGTTCCCCTGGAATGTAATCTGTTGTTGTTTTTGAGAAGATGAGCAGGGGAAATCAATTTGCCTCCAAATCTGCGTTTGTTTGATTTGGCTAGTAAGTTGGGAAAAATTGAGGAAGCCACGTCACGGATCCTTATTTATTACAATTTTAAGTTTCAAGACCTTTTCATTTATTCGGTTTTTATGTCTGAATCTCTGCCAAATGCTATACATTGTAAACTCAGAGCAGAGTGTACGGTATGAATTTAGGTTTCCAAGTTCCGTGGATAGCCTTTAGATCCTGAGTTGTGCTCTTTCTCCATCAGCCTATTCTTTTGAACAAGACCTTCTCCATACCCTTCATTTTCTCTCCCCTTAGCTGCCTAATTGAGGGCATATTCTACACTCTGTAGTTGGTGAGCTTCACCGTTGTTTTTGTTTTTTCTTTTTGAGTACCTCCATCTTATTTTGTTATTCTATATAAAATCATGCCAAATATTATAATACTAAATCCATCAATTATAACTCAGCCGAGCATTAACTTGGGGTTGACGGCCATTCATGTCATTTATTAAAATTCTTGGAGCAGCTGATGAGAAAAAGGAATCTAGAATAGTGAAATATTGATAATGATATCATTTTATAAAGGATCCAAAGCAAAGATTACAGATTGCTGTCAATTTCCTATTCTCATTTCATGGGTTTTAGTAAAAGACGGTATTGCTGCAGGTTGAGCTTAAAAAAGATTTTGATCTTATCATTGCCTTTTGAATAAGGTTAGTTTTAGTAATTGTGAACTTTTCTGCTTTGTATTCTGCTGGGTGTCAGGCTGCTTCTGACGAGGAAGCTGAAAAATATGAGAGAGCATTTGTTTTCCAGCTTTTAGCAACAGACAGCTCCAGTGGTGGCAAAGAGGTTCACCTTTTCATTTGATTGATTTTAGTTGACCATTTTTTGCATATTCTTAATTGTTTATAAGAATTTCTTGTGCTTTTTGGTTTGGAAAATGACGTGCTATTTTGGGAATCATAGGAACTATGTTATTATGAGGAATCATTTGGATTAAAAATGGTAGCTGTAATTAGCAACATCATATTTTTTGTGTGCATTAGTTTGAGGACATGTGCGATGCATGTGGTTAAAAATCTTTTGAACATAAATTTTTAAATGAATATAATTTTAATTAAATTTAAATAGTAAATTTATAATGAATATGAAATATGTTAGCTACAATTGAAAATCTTTAAAGCATAATTTCCTAATATAAATGACGGAAAAAATATAAGTTTTATTAATTTTAAATTGTAAATATTGGTTAAAAGTAATAATAGAGATAAAATGAAGTAAGATATTTTCATTTATAATTTTAAATATTCTTGAAAGGAGTGAAATAAGACATGAAAAACATTTTTGGGTGAGGGAAAATTTAGTTATATCAAATACTTCAATATTCCTCACTCTTGGACTTGAAAATTTGTAGAAATCTTGACAAGTGGAATTTAATATTAATTGAAGAGTAAATGATATTATAGGGATTGGTGGACATAATTTTTCTATTTTTTACCTAGTTGGACATTGTTCCTTTGAAGTATTTGATAGGGCTTTTTTCTTCACGTAGGCTCCCCAGTCCCCCCTATCCTTGTAGTTGAAGCATCAGCCTTTATGGCTAAAAGTTAATGAAAAGTTGAAACCAAGGCTAAGACGGTCGAGTGGATAGTTTGTGGTGTAGTAACTAGAAACTTTTCTGTCCTTTCCACCTAAATCTTTTATTTATTTTATTTTAATAATGCACTCAGTAAGTTGAGCTGCTATGGGACTACTGAATAAGCTCTTTGAAGAGATGCTAACACGTGGAAGCTTTAGGTCATCCATTTCTTTCTTCTATTATTTTGTATTATGGATTTCAGAGATACTATATATTAGATTATTATGAGAAAGAAAGACTTAGGACCTTTTGGTAGGTAATTTGAAAACAGAAATTTGAAAGCAAGGGTTTCGATAAAAACCGAGTTGGATTTCATGTTTTCAGATATGTGTTTGGTAGCAGATTCAGAAGTTGGATTCTAATTTAAATAATTGTTTAAAATGTGTTTGATACTATATTTATATATCATAAAACTAGTTGTAGTTATTACTAAATATTAGTTAACAATAAACTATTATTAATTTATTTATGAATATTTTTTATGTTAAAAAAAATTGTATAATTATTATTTTATAATATTATATAATTTATAATACATTACATAATGCATATTTTAATTTTTTAAAAATGAATTGAGTTTATAATATGAAATACTATATTTTTAAATATTTTTATCTTTATTTAATATAATTCTGCATTTTAAAATTTAAAATTTGGAAACAATAAAAACATAAAAATGTTGTTTTCAAAATTTGCACGGTTTGGGTCATAGATTCAAAAACAGTTTTTCAAAAATAGAATTTAGGTTGTCTGCCAAATACATATTTGTTGAATTCAGTGAATCTGAAAACATAAAGTAGAATTCGGATTGCTAATCAAACAGACCCTTAATTTCCAATCAAACCCTTGTGAAGATTCGTCTTGTTCTGTGCATCTAGTTTATTACTTTTTCAATTTGAACTTCCAGCACAAAATGCTTTTTTTTTGTTAGATTTTGTTGTGTTTATTTGTACTAGTCTTATTTTAGTATGTAGCAACATTCCTATGCTAAATTTCATGTATTTAATCCTCCTTGTATAAATCTTGATGAGGATGTCTGTCTTGCAGTTCCTGAAACAGACTGCTTCAGATTACATTAAAGGTTTCGACCCTTCACTGCATGTAAGACATTGAAGTCAACATGAATACAATTTTCCTTTTAATTTGTCTATAGGAAGATCCTCGGGAGTTCTGCCTACAAGTTCAATTGTGGGGAGAATCAAATTTGTAATATCTATTTGATGCTAGAGGTTTTTTTATTTTTTATTTTTCATTCCAGGCTTTCCCTCAGCTAGAGCAATTGCAGCAACAGTTTTGTGATAAAGTTCAAGCTCAATCGTTTGATTGCTTTTTGAAAGATTGTTCTGTGAGAAGTGTGGTGCCAGATCCTGATGTCCCACTGGGTTGTGATGCAAACTCTGCTGAGTATGAGTTCTCCCCTCCCCCCTTCTTTGAGTTCTCGTATCAATGATTTATGTGTTAAAGATCTAGCCTCTGCACTAACTTATTATTTTCATTTTGTTATTTATATGATGTTGGACATCTTAGGTTCGACCTGCTACCTGGAGTGGTACCTAAATTGGGATCTGGAGAGAGAGATAAGACATTGCTGGGGATATTGTCCAATTTGTCACTTCAGGGATCAAGTCCTGAGTGGATTAGGCCTCTTCCACCAAGGCTTCCGATACAGAATGGAGAGGTGAGACACATTTTAACTTTCTTTTTGAACTAACATATGAAGGTTAGATAGAATAGAGCACACCTGATTTATACTTGGCAAAGCTCCTTTACAGTTAGTGTGGTTGAACCTTGATGATCATCATGAACTTTTGTGGGACCATAGAATGTGTGTTGACACTAGTAGAGGCGCAGCTGTGAGGGACTTAATTGCAAAAGCTCTGAAGGGACCTCTTATACCTGCGCAACAAGAGGTTCAAGTCCTGCAGTTACTTTGTTAACTATCACATGAATTTTTTTTTTCCTTGCATAATGAATGCAAAAGGATGAAATGACTAATCGTTTGTTCTTTGGTTGAGACCAGCAAGTGGTGGTGGAGTTGGCAAATGACCCAAAGCTTGTATATCATTGTGGACTGACACCCCGAAAGCTTCCTGTATGTGTTTGGATGATCTCATAGTTGATTTCATTAGAAAAGATGTTGGTCTGCCTCATCTTTTTTAAATTCTTCTTCTTATCATTAGGAACTGGTGGAAAACAATCCTCTTATTGCAGTTGAAGTTCTAAAGAAATTGATTAATTCCCCTGAAATTGCAGAGTATGGATTTCAATCCACATGTTGATTTGTTTTTGGTTGTGTCCTGGGATACTTTCTTCCTGGACTTTTTTCCCTGTATTCATCATCACATCTTCCTATTGCAGGTACTTTACTGTACTAGTTAACATGGACATGAGTCTACACTCTATGGAAGTTGTCAACAGGCTAACGACAGCTGTTGAACTTCCCTCCGAGTTCATACACATGTACATCACTAATTGTATATCATCGTGTGAGGGCATTAAAGTATGTACTTTTACTACACTGGAGTTTTTAATTCCTCGAACTCTCTACTCCGGCTGAAAATGTTCCTTTCCTTCCATAGTTTGCATGTGCCCATTACAATGCGTACCTTAGAAATATCATATTGGGGAGAAACTGTTAAGGGTATCTTATTGTATATAAGACTCCACTATGGATAACAAGAGCAAAAGTTTTATTTGGGTCAATAGACCTTTTTTTTTTTTTAAAATTTAATAAATGTTTCCTTAAGTTCTTTTTGTTTTGTTTTGTTTTTGGGTTCTGTAAGAACACATCTGTGGTTTTGGTTCTCAAATGTCTTTTATGTTTAATTGAGGGAGGAGGAACTTATTGATTGCAATATGCTAGTTTTGGTTTCTGAATTTTGGTTTAACATCTTTAAGACACTAAACTTTTTTATTTCTTATTTTTTCCCCAGGATAAGTACATGCAGAACAGATTAGTTCGACTTGTATGTGTTTTTCTACAAAGTTTAATTCGAAATAACATCATCAATGGTAAGTTCCTCTCATGCTGCTTGAATTAAAGTGATTATATGTATTCTTCACTTCTAAGAATGTAGTTCATTCTATTCTATAGTAGTTGGTTTGTGATTTTTTCTACAGCCTTTGTTTCCTTTGACATCTTTGCGTATATTGTTCTAATTCTAATTAGAGATACAAATACCGGAATGTGATTGGATTAGTCTAGAATTATGAAATAAGTATCATCTCTTATGTGATGTGAGAATTGGAATGGATTTGTACCTATATGATGTTTGCTACCTAACATTATTTGTGTTGTAACTAGTATTGTAGTCAATTTTTTAGGTTAAAATACCATTTGGTCCCTATACTTTGGGTGTTATTCAATTTTAGTCCCTGTGCTTTCAAATATTGAATAAAGTGCAATATATAGTCTTCTGGGGTTTATTAGCACAGGAGTTCAAAATCTTCCTCTTAAAAAGGCAAGCAAATGGGCAGTGAAAAGAAATGTGGCTCAGCTGGGGGAGATAAGGATAACCATGTAAGGCATAGGATATGTATGGTAGTATTGGCCTTGTGAGAGATTTCCCAAAGGAAGAATCTAATCTTCTTTGGATAACAGTCCTTCCATATAACGTCTGTATAAGCTGTCAATAAGAGTTGTGATCTCTTTGGATAGCTTGGCTCAGAGCTCTTATGAGGGCACACTTTTATTATTTATAGTATCACCATTATTTTAAAACAAAGCGTTGCCTTTTCAGTATACAAAAACGAATGTCCTGTTACGGTTGATATAATTATATAGGTCCTGCCTTGTATTTCTTTTCTTTTTAATATCAATTCTTGATACCTTGGAATGGAAGACAATTCCAAATTAGTAGCTTGTTAATTGTTTGATAATCACATCTAGTAACCACAGCTATAGTCTGCTAAATTCAGCGATTTGGGTTTGGTTGCAGTCAAAGATCTTTTCATTGAAGTTCAAGCTTTCTGCATCGAGTTCTCTCGGATTAGAGAAGCGGCGGCGTTATTCAGGCTTCTTAAATCTTTGGAATGAGGGGAAGTACTTGATGCATCTCAACCAAAGCCATCCTTTGTAAATAGCAATTGTTAGCATTTTATACTCAAGCCTTAGGCCCCTTCCCCCTTCTTTGTCTGTGTCTGTGTCTGTGTGTGTCTATGGTTTAGCAGATATTTGACTAAATATATATTAAGCTTAGCCCATTTCATTTACTTTTTGTTATGGATTTTTATTTTTATGTCTTGCTTCTGCTGGCTATTGCTTTAGAAACCCATCAGAATGGTGGTTTCAGGTTTGGCCTATGGCTTTCTCCAACTCATTGCTGCCCGTTGTGGGCAAAAGCTTAGGGATCCAAATAATTCTCTATTTTTTTTACATAAGTAATATGTCTCAATTAAGAGTTATTTCTTTTAGTGTAATGCCTCAACTCGCCTTGTACTTTGTTATTACTTGGTGGGGTTGGGTGAATATTGAGAATACTCAATAAGCAGTCCTACTCATAACAGAGTTTGAGATATACACACACAATATGATTAATGATATTATAAACCATGTGGGATTTAAACTTCTACTATTATCATTGTTTTTTTTTTTGCCAATGTAAACAATTATGGTTTGAAATCTTTGGATTTTATCTCTGGAGAAAACATACACCAAAAGTAAAACAAGAAGAGAGCTATTTAGAAATGACAAATAGTATCCATTTCAAACTGGGAAAAATGGACAATGCTACCCTTCTTAAAATGACGAAAAAGTGGCTAAAGAAAGAAAAAAAAAACTTTTGGAATGTGTTTCTCACAAAAAAAAAAAAAAAAGAAAAAAGAAAAAAAAGAACAAAACAAAAAAACATTAGTTCATTTTCATCAAACTTAAACATCTATTACCGTAACTCAAAATTTTTAATTAACCACTAGCTTTTAAATTTTTTTTTTTGGTGTTTTAGGTACTTTATTTAAGAATTATGGGTTAAAATCTTTGGTTTTTATCTTAGGAACAATCTCTGAAAATATACGATAACTAAAACAAGAGAGCTCTTTAGAAATGGCAAATTATGCCCTTTTAAAACTGATGAAAAATGGTCAACCCTTCAAAAAATGACAAAATAGTGGCTAAAAAAACTTTTGGAATGTGTTTCTTATAGAAAACATGGGCTCATTTTCATCACACCTGAACATCTCTCACAGTGAAATCCAAAAATGACGACCATAACTGAATTTTTTAACCACCAGCTTTTAAGCCGTTATGGGGCTTTTTCTTTTTTTTTTTCTTTTTTTTTTTTTTTTGCTTGAGTGCTGTAGGTATTTTATCTAGGGATTATGGGTTAAAATAATTGGTTTTCACCTCTGGAATCATTTCTGAAAATATACATGAAGACCAAAACAAGAAGGGAGCTCTTAAAAAATAGCCAATGGAACCACTTCAGATATGACAAAAAATGGCCAATGCTACCCCTTTAAAAAATGAGCAAAAAATGGCTAAAGAAAAGAACTTTCGGAATGTGTTTCTTATATAAAACATGAGTTCATTTTCATCAAACTTGAACATCCTCTACAGTGAAATCCACAAATGATGACCCTAACTCTGTTTTTTTAACCACAAGCTTTTAAAACGTTATAGAGTTTCTTGTTTTGTTTTGTTTTTGTTTTGGGTGTGGTAGGTATAGTATGTACGGATTATGGGTTAAATTCTTTGGTTTTTATCGTTGGAAGAATCTCTATAAATATACAAGAAATGAGGTCTTTAGAAATGGCAAATGATACCCCTTTAAAATCGACGAAAAATGACCAATGCTGTAGCACTCCAGGCCCAGGATTCAGACTAGGATTCATAATCCAAATTCGGCACTTGATGGCCCCAACATTGCCCTGCTTCCCTTGCGACCTGGGAACGTCATCTTTTTGCTTGTCTTGAATGCTTCTAAGAGTGAAAATTGTCCCCACAAACCAGCACATCCGAATGAGAGGTATTGGAATGTGTTTCTTATAGAAAAAATGGGTTCATTTTCTTCAAATTTGAACATCCCCATAGTGAAATCAATAAATGATGATCGTAACTCATATTTTTTTTAACCATAAGTTTTTAAATTGTTATTTTTTTAAAAGAAAATTATGTAGGTATTTTATTTAAGGATTATGGGTTCGAATGTATTTCTTACAAAAAAAGAAAAAACAGGGGCTCATTTTCACCAAATTTGAACATTTCCCACGTAAAATCAGCAAATGATGATCGTAACTCAGATTTTATTTTTTTTATTTTTAACAAAAAGCCTTTACTTGTTATGGGGTTTTATTATTATTATTATTGTTATGGGTGTTGTAGGTATTTTATTTAAGGATTATGAGTTAAAATCGATAGTTTTTATCTCTGGAACAATCTTTGAAAATATACATGAGAACTAAATCAAGAAGGAAGCTCTTTAGAAATGGCAAATGGTACCCCTTTCAAACCGATAAAGAATTGCCAATGCTACCCCTTTAAAAAATGACCAAAAAGTGGCCATAGAAAAAACCTTTCATAATGTCTTTTTTTACATAAAACATGAGCTCATTTTCATAACAAAATCAAGTAGGGAGCTCTCTATAAATGGAAAATGGTACCCCTTTCAAACCGATGAAAAATTGACAATGCTACCTCTTTAAAAAATGACCAAAAAGTGGCCTAAGAAAAAACTTTTCAGAATGTCTTTCTTACATAAAACATATGCTCATTTTCACCAAATTTGATTATCCCCAAAGTGAAATCAATAAATGATGATTGCAACTCAAATCTTTTAACCAAAAGTTTTTAATTTGTTATTGATTTTTAAATTTTTTTTTTTAAAATTCTTTTATTTAAGGATTATGAGTTAAAATCCATAGTTTTTATGTCCGAAAAAATCTCTAAAAATATACACGAAAACTAAATCAAGAAAGGAGTTCTTTAAAAATGGCAAATGATACCTCTTTCAAACTGATGAAGAATTGCCAATGCTACCCGTTTAAAAAATGACCAAAAAGCCAAAGAAAAAAACTTTTAGAATGTGTTTCTTACCGAAAACATGGACTCATTTTCATCAAATTTGAACATCCCCCATAGTGAAATCAATGTATGATGATCGTAACACAGATTCTCTTTCTACCAAAAGCTTTTAAACTGGATAAGATTTTTTCCTTATTTGTTGCAGATTTTTAGAAGAAACTTTCTATTTTGTCTCAACCAAGATTTTCTGCTTTCACATAGTTAGTTTCCTTTTGTTGTTCATATATATTTGTAATCTTGGTGCTTTTTCAGAGTTGGACCTTTTGTTTATGAGTATTTTTGTAATGGTGAGAGTTGAGCTTTAATGTGTAAACCTCTCTGTGAGGTTGTGACTGCCTACTTGTGGTGTTCGACAGAGGGTTTCTATCCAGCACCTAATTTTATAAAGAAGATGATGTTTTGCTATACACTTGGTGGATTCTAAGAAGGTTATGGTGAGGTGATTTCACACTTAGGGAGAGTCGAAGTAAACTTATTTGAGGTGAGTTCCAAACAAGTGGTGGAAAGAGTATCAATTCAATAAGAGAGAGATTCTCGAATTCATGGGAGCTTGAACTCTTGACTAGGAAAGTAATATTTTAGAGAATGTTTAATAGACAAATACTTATTGTAATGGTTTTACTCTTTATTAGTGAAGTTTATTTCCACTTGGTACACTGCTCCTAGACGTAGGTGATATTGCACCAAACTGAGTTACTAACTTATGTCTTTATTTACTAGTTACTGTCTCAATCTCGCTTGTTGTCTTTTATGTTCTTTTAACATTGTGTATGATGGTTGGTGCTACATATTAGATTTACCTATTTTTCAACCATTATTACAAATTTAAAAGTAAACTAATTAAAATATTAAAACTAAAGCCAAAGACTAATTGTTACTATTATTTGTCCATAGAAGACACAATAATCGATATGTACTAACAAAATGTTATGTTTTTTTCTAACCAATAAATATGATGGATCATCTTAGAGGATGAAGGGTTCAATGGGTGGATGACCCAAAAATGGGGAGAGAGATAAAAAATTGCCCTGTTTTTGAAAATAATGTTTTTCTAACATTTGCTGACGTCAAGTTCAAGTGATATTACCAAAATGAACTCGCAAATGCAAAAAAACTCATCCTGCTCTCACTCTCGTTCTAGCTCTCTTCTTTCCATCACTCACATATCGCTTTCTCTCTCGCTCTAGCTCTCTGGCTTCACCGAAGTTGCTCTCACTCTCAAGTTTCGCTGAAAATAGTCTCTCTCTCTCGTTCTCTCGCACTCGGAGCTGGTTGCGCTGGACTCCTCTCGTTCTCTCGCACTCGGAGCTGGTTGCGCTGGACATTAGCAGAAAGTTTGGGTTGGTTTGAAGCTGCAGAACTTCACTAAAGAAGAAGGAAACCGCCTCGAAGAAGAAGGAAAGAAGAAAAAATAAAGGGCAAATTCGTAACTTCAATCGTCCATGACATTAGCGGAAGGTCAATTACTATTTTAAAAAGTGAGGCATTTTTCCTTTTGAGCCTTTAAAATAGGTTCGTTGTGCAATTAATTCGAGAGATGAACGAGGGTTAAATGGCATAGATGACCTAAAATAAGGGACCGAAATGAAAATAGGTACCTTTTTGAAAACTAATGAATTTTGGCTTTTTTGCTTATGTCATCACGATGTAAAATTACCATTTTAACCTTAAATGCATTCTTCTTCTGTTTTCTTCATCTTGCAGCGTTTTCCTTTTCTTTTTGTTTTTTTTTCTTGAATTTCTTCTTTTTCCTTTTCCCTTTTTTTGGTTTTTTTCCTTCCGTTTTTTTACTTTTGTTCTTTTATCTGCGTTTATTCTTCTTATTTTTTTCTACTTTTTTTTTTTGCTGTGATTCTTTGCATCGAGCATCAACACATAGAGTTTAGAGCATTAGAACATTGAGCATCGCCTGAACTTTTGATCGAGAATAAAACGTACAACATAGAGCATAGAGCATCAAACACCGAGCATCGAGCATTGAGCACCAAACATCGAGTGAACTTCAAAATGAAGCATAAAATGTAGAGTATAGAGCATGAGTAGCGACTATATAACATAGAACATCGAGTATCGAAGATCAATATCGAGTATCATAAAAAACTTATGAATTGCAGTGCGTAGATGATTTTCAAGGTCGAATAGGTAAATTCATAGGATGTTGATGTAAGTGGGGAAATTACCAAAAATGGGACAGATTTGAGGGGAGTAAAGAGTTCTAGGATGAGTTTTCAAAATAAAGACATTTAGGACAAATGAGCATATAAAATGTCTATTCTACCCCTTAGTAAAAAAACCTCTAAATTCTCAATAGTAGCTATATGCGTGAATACCCATCTCCCCAGAACTATCAATTACTCCAGCGACGGGGACTTCACGGTGGTGTGTGATGGCAACAACGATTACCCAACTAATCGCAACGGTGATTACGTGCCCGGCCAATGAAATTACCATGAGGTGGAGCTCCTTGGCCACAAAACACAGAAAAATATAGGTAGGAAAAAAATTGAGATGGGAATTGGTCTGTGGCTGCCATTGGAGAGTCAAAGAGGTAGAAGGGAAAAAAAATTAATAAAAAAAACCTGGTGTGCGTCTGTAACAAAAATGGAAGAGGGAGAAAGCATATTTTTTTAAATACTTTTTATTGATTTGAATTCCATTAAAACTTGTTGGATTCTAAATAAAATCTAGAATTTCAATTCATTCTCAACCTTTAAAATATAATTTTTTTTTTCAAAATAAAAAAAACAATATAACAATTTAAAAACAAAAACATTGAAATTCTCATCTTCTAAAATTATAAAAACAAAATAATAAAAGTATCTGAAGTTGGGCATTTAATATTTGGATGTTGGAAGATAGTTGTGAGATTATTTATAAAAAAAAAGGCTAAAAAACTTGTTGCGAGATGCTACAAGATACAAAAATAGTACTTACAAAACTAGCTAAAAAATGTCCATATCTATCTTAAATCACCTAAAATACATATAAAAGTGAGTTAGAATGGAGTGTTTCAAGTTTAGAAGTTGTTGCGAGATGCTGAGAAATGTTGCAAGATAAAAAATAGTATTTACAAAACTAGTTAAAAAATGTCCATATCTATCCTAAATCACCTCAAATACATATAAAAGTGAGTTAGAATTGAGTGTTTCAAGTTTGAAAGTTGTTGTGAGAATAGAATACTAGCTAAAAATATTGAGGACTTAATTTACTAGACTAAAAATTATGCCACAAAATATTATTGTATATATTTTTTTTAATCGTTTTTTTTATTTAATGTCTTATTCATTATTTTAGGACTTAATTTCAATCTTTATTTATGGACCTAAAAAATTAGCTATTACTTTTTTATCTCACAACATCTCGCAACAATTTTTAAACTCGAAACACTCTATTGGAACACATTTTTATAGGTGTTTTAGGTGATTTAGGGTGGATATAGACATTTTTTGCTAGTTTCTTAGGTACTGTCTTGTTGCGAGATATTGTGAAATGTTGCGCGGATAAAAAAAACAGTAGCTCATAAACTATTTAAAACATGTCTAAACTCACCCGATATCACCTAAAACACATAAAAAAGATTGCGAATTGGTCGTTTCAAGTTTGAAAGTTGGAAAGCTGTTGCGAGGTATTGCGAGATGTTGCGACAATAGTACCTAAAAAACTAGCTAAAAAAATGTCAATATCCATCCTAAATCACCTAGAATACATATAAAAGTGTTTTGAAAGTTGTTGCAAGATGCTGCGAGATGTTGCGAGATAAAAAATAGTACCTAAAAAATTAGCTAAATAATGTTCATGCTTATCCTAAATCACCTAAAACACATATAAAAATGAGTTAGAATGGTTGGTTTCAAGTTTGGAAGTTGTTGCGAGATGTTGCAAGATAAAAAATAGTACCTAAAAAACTAGCTAAAAATGTCCATATCCATTCTAAGTCACCAAGATACATAAAAGAGAGTTAAAATGAAGTGTCTCAAGTTTGAAAGTTGTTGCGAGATGCTGCGACATGTGCGAGATAAAAAATAGTACCTCAAAAAAAAAATAGTACCTAAAAAACTAGCTAAAAATGTCCATATCCATTCTAAGTCACCAAGAATACATATAAAAGAGAGTTAAAATGAAGTGTCTCAAGTTTGAAAGTTGTTGCGAGATGCTGCGACATGTGGCGAGATAAAAAATAGTACCTCAAAAACTAGCTAAAAATAGTAGATAAAAAACTAGCAAACAAAGGTCCATACTCACCCTAAATCACCTAAAACATCTATAAAAATGAGATATTGTGAGATGTTACGAGCTAAAAAATAGTAGCTAAAAAACTAGCAAACAAAGGTCCATTGTAAGATGTTGCGAGATACTGCGAGATAAAAAACAGTAACTAAAAAACTAGCAAACAAAGGTCAATACTCACCCTAAATCACCTAAAACACCTATAAAAATGAGTTCAAATTGAGTGTTTCAAGTTTAAAAGTTGTTGTGAGATATTGCGAGATGTTGTAAGATAAAAAACAGTAGCTAAAAAACTAGTAAACAAAGGTCCATACCCACTCTTAATCACCAAAAACACCTATAAAAATGAGTTCGAATTGAGCATTTCAAGTTTGAAAGATGTGAGATGTTGCGAGATACTGCGAGATACTGCAAGATATTACAAGATAAAAAGCAGTAGGTAAAAAACTAGCACACAAAGGTCCATAGTCACCCTAAATCACCTAAAAGACATATAAAAAGGAGTTCCAATTGAGTGTTTCAACTTTGAAAGTTGTTGCGAGATAAAAAGAAATAGCTAACAAACTACCTAAAATAAATAAGTTGTTCAACAACAATGAAAATAACTAATTGTTCAACACATCGTATAAATTTTTCAACAACACTTTTCCATTAGTTTTGTACATTCGACTTCATTCTCATCTAATGAATCCATTGCAACCTCCATTGCAATCGAAATGTTTAAGTTCTGAACTTGATTGCTCTCAATGATTGAATTGTACAAATATTGAAACTTTTCTTCGTCTACATCCCATGCTCCACCATAACGAACTAAAATTTGAACATGGGTCATCCTTAAATTATGGAAAAGTCTTTAATTCCTGCAAGAATTAAAACGAAAAAAATTATAAAAAAACTTCAACAATAGCTTAAAAAAACTACCTAAAACATGTGTAAAACCACCCTATATAATTGATTTGGAATTGGGCATTCGAAGTTTGAGAGTTGCCAGACGTTGCGAGATAAAAAAAAAGTAGCTAAAAACTACCCGAAATCACTTAAAACAAGTATAAAATTAATTTGGGGCTATACATTTCAAGATTGGAAGTTGTCCCAAGAGGAGAAAAAAAATTTAACCTAATTCAACCCAACATCAACATAAAAATAAGAGTAGAGGACCAAAAAATCAATAAAAATAAAAATAATCATAAAGTTAACTTACCATAACTATATTGAAGTTGAGAGAATGTTCAAGAGTGGCTACAAATCTTAGGACATGGCAAGGGAGCTTGAGGGAAGAGAAGTTAGAGAGAAGTCGGAGAAAAATGAGAGAAAAGGTGGGAGAAGAAGACTAAAGTAACTGAATTCGGGAAAAAGGAGGACAAAATGAGTTTTTTTTTTTTTTCCTTTTAAGGATAACATGGTCAATTCACATTTTATTTGTCCCAAAACTCATATTTTTAAAAAGTAGTCCCTAAACCCTTAAAAAAGTCATATTTTTTTTTGCAATTTCCCGTGTAAGTGGGAGATGACTTCTCATTCACTGTAAAAAAAAGTATCATTAGGACCATCCTTAAAAAAAAAACCCGATGAAGTAGTTTCTGGCGAATTTGGGAAATGAGATAACCTTACAGAGTCAGAGATGGAGAAGACAAAGAGATACCTGGAGAAGCATGGTGATGATGATCGGGCGGTTGCGTCCGCCACTGATGCCCTTCCTTTCAGGTTTTACGAAAACTTTATTATGACTGGTCTTCGCGTTGATCTCATCCAACCTGGTCGTATCGTCTGCTCTCTCAAAGTCCCTGCTCGTTTGCTCGTATGTTTTTCTTCTTCTTTGCCTAATTTCGACTTAATCCACCGCTCTTCTCTTCGATCCACTTGCCAATTAGCTTTTTACATTCTATTTTGCCTATTTCTTTCCTTAATTTTGATTTCTCTGTTTACTGCTTAATGTTTCATTATTAAGAACGAGAACAATTCCTTGCACGGAGGAGCCTCGGCATCACTCGTCGATTGTATTGGTTCTGCAGTGTTAAAGACTTTGGGCGCTAATACCACCGGAGTCTCCCTCGAAATTAATCTCTCCTACTTGGATGCTGCTTATGTCGATGTCAGTTCCACTTTCCCCTTTTCCTGCCTTTCAATTTTTCCATTTCTGTTGATCACATTACTCGGTCTCTATAACTTTTTATCTAATAGTAGATATCGAATTTGAGATTACTGGTCCACTTATTGTCAATCTGAATTTCATCTCTTAATAAGGAGGTGTATGTACCTCAGATTCCTACCCGAATGATATAATGCACAACACACATTTTTTTTCTAGTGATGTAAATAGTGTAAAGATCCCCTCTCCCCTCACTGTCATTGAAAAAGGGGAAAAGAATAAACTGGATTTTCATGATTTATTTTCTCGTAGAAAGCAATTCATGGGCAAATAGTTTAAGAAATCTGAGTTATACGGCTACTATAAAGTTTGGATTAAATTACTTGAAAACATAGAACATATGAGTTATGACATGAGGAATTACATGAAAGGTATGTGTGGATTCAGTTAAAGTAAAATTGAACTTTACACTTAGATATTAGTTTGATTCCCAGTCCCAGACACAAAACAAATATACATTTGTACATTTGGATGTTGTTTTAAATTATTATCGGATTAAAAATTTCAAGCTATTAGACTACGTTCTCAAGAATGGTCGGATGTGTTACGGAATCATGACAAATAATTCTTTCACGTGAAAGTGAACGTGGACACACTCTTGCTCTACTGCCATTAGCAGAGTTGTCTGAAGTTCTTAGAGCTAGTAGGAATAACTATATCAATAGGTAAAAAATTCCCTGGATTTTTTAAGAATCATGTTCTTGGATTCTTAATCTGCTGCACATAACTAATCCGTGAAAGATGATGATTCTAGGTAAGTCTAAGTTTTAGAGAAAAGGAGATGAATTTGATAGGATTTAACCTGAAGGTGAACTTAGAAGAAAATAGGTGGACTTAGTGGAGGGCTTATTTGTTAACATTATATCCTCGACCAAAAAGACACAAGGTTACTGTAACTTTTTTGTTTTCCCTGTGTTGGTAGGCCATATTTTTATTTGTCTTGGTATTGATACTTTCCTTTGTTTTGATAAAAGCTAGTTTTATATATAGACAAGAAAGTTTTAGTGATCTAGCTCGCACATCCACCATTGGTGGTAAAATGTGTTATGTTTCTTTGATTGCCTTCAGTCATTTCCTTGTATTCTTATCATTGAACCTATTCTCAAGTGCTTGTATGCTACTTTCTGTCTGCTGTTTTAGGAGGAGATCGAGATTGACAGCAAAGTTTTGCGAATGGGAAAGACCATTGCAGTAGTTAATGTTGAATTGAGGAGAAAAGACAATGGTAAAATTATTGCTCATGGTCGCCACACCAAGTACCTTGCCTTCTCAAGCAAGTTGTAGTTATGAACATCTTTCAATATTGGACCCCTTGTATTGCCAACCATTTTCCTCTGCTTCATGAATTGACATTGCAAATTACTTTTTGTAGCTTCAACTGAAAGAAATGTAATGATAATAATCTTTTCTAGACTTTGCTATTGCTGTTGTATTAATTCGTATAATCTGTTATTGCTGAAATAATTTCATCTGATGTAATTCATTTAAATATCTGTTTCTCAAATGAGATTTAGCGCAGTAAGGACCGTCTAGTTTTTGTTTTGTAGAAAAGTTTATGGAAAACCATAAATAGGATCAAAGCTTTTGTTGAAGAATTCCAAGATACACAAGTAAAATATATAAGCATCTCAAGTAGGATTATCAATAGATTGGTTGTTGGCACTTGTTGATAGCCCGAGAGCATCTCCTAAATTCATCGGCCCTCTCATCGTCCTCCTTCCAACTCCACCGTTGCCTTTTCTCATCATCGCTGCAAATTCCCCATAATCTATACGTCCGTCCTGCATAAACCCAAACAGAACCAAAGAAGTTTCATCAATACATAGAAACAGATACAGTTAACAAACTCTTAAACAGATAACAATGGAAGGAAAGCAAAAGCAATAAACTTCAAGTTCATTTTCGTATGTAGGCCACACGCTTCGAATTGACATAAAATTTTGGGGAATTATTGATCTTAACTCGTCGATTGATACGTATAATCAAAAGTAGCTATGTTGAAGAGGGAAATTAGGCAAGAGAGAGTGAAGAAAAGAAAATGAGGAAGGTGTAAGAGTAACTAACATTGTCTTCATCGATTTCACTGATCATATCGTCGAGATGAAGATCACTCAAGCCAAACTCTTTGCAGGCTAGTTGAAGCTCATCGATGGTTATGAAACCACTACCATCCTTATCAAAATATGAGAAGGCCGACAACAAATTCTCTTCCCGCTCTAGCTTATTCAGATGAATTGTAGCAGCAAGAAATTCACCATAGTCGATTGTTCCACTGTTGTCAATGTCTGCCTGCCAAACATAATAACATCATCAGTTTGAACGACAACACGCAACGATGAAAGTAAGCATGGATAAATAGAAGAAAGCTTTGTTTCTTACTGCATTCATCAAATCCTTAATCTCAGACTCCATAAGTTCGGAGCCTACACGTTTTAAGCCTTCTTTTAGTTCGTCAAACGTTATCGTTCCACTGTTGTCTGTGTCTATCATCTTGAACAACTCTTTCAAACCCCCAATTTCTTCTTCAGAAAGCCTTTCAGCAATTACCTACAATCAGTCATAAGATTTCAGAGTTCACACACCAAGCAGGTAATGTTTTCACTTGCAGTTGCAGACATGCTCACCAATTCCCTAGATTCTAAACACTGATATTCGATATCATTATCAACATTTGGATGAAGCTGTAACTAATTGTGTTAAAATCCAGCAGATTCGACGCGACGTATGTCGTATCATATGCTTTCAAATTCTACCTTCAGTAGTTTTCTTCCCTAACAATTAGGACTAATAATCTTAGAAGAACTTACTCTTAGAGCCATTTTCTTTAGCTTATTCATAGCAGAGAACTGCTTCAAGCGTGATAATACTGCCGAGTCAAGAGGTTTATCAGGCGCAACTTTGTCATCTACAATCCATGGATGACCTGATACAGAAAGGTTTTGGAATCTGTAAACCTTAGGACAACAATACCATACAGAATACCACCCAGGTTAGCCAGTCATATTGCTCAATGCTAGGAACCGAAACTTACAGAGAACTTCGTGAGCAGTTAGTCTTCGCTTTGGATTTCTGTCAAGCATTTTTCGTATGAGATCCTTTGCACTTGCTGAGATACCAGGCCACGGCTCTGATTCAAAATCCAGTCGTCCTTGTAATATCTGTCTGAAGATCCCTATCTCTGTTTCTGTAGTACAAAGAAGGGAGAGAAGTATATGTAATGGAACTCTGTTGAGAGTGTTACGTTTCCAAAGATTTCCAGTAAATGTCATTTATTCATTAACCTATGGATTTCTAGTAGCTACCTGCCCAAAATGGAGGCACCCCACTTAATAGGATATATAAGATAACTCCTGCACTCCAAACATCGGATTCGGGTCCATAATGCTTGCGTAGCACATCTGGTGCAACGTAGTATGGACTACCAACAACGTCAGAAAAAGTTTCCCCTGTAAACATTTTAAGATCTAAGATCACAAAAAGTTCTTATAAATGTAAAGGAGATGACCAACACAGCACTAATTAATCAACGAGAACTCAATTCATTGGGTAGTCTTGATTGTTGCTTAGTGACCATCTTTCTTGTCCCATGGATAGGAACCACAGAATATGTAATCATCTGAACATCAATGAAGAAAGGACATTAAGATTCATTTTTTAGAAGTCTTCTATTCCACAATAGGTTGAGTAGTAGCTTAGCACAAGCATATTCTAATTACATGGTGTATAGGCAGCATCTAACATAAATCCAAGACAGTCCATTCGGTCTTTTCTTGGTTCAATCATAATTTCTGATGACCTTTTACTATGCAGGGTTGATCCTATTTGTTTGTATCCAGACTGCATATTCAATGTCAGAGACCGACCCAGCGTAATGAAGGTACTTCTTCACTTTGATGCAAATCTTTCTTTCATAAAAGAATTAATGTTCTTCAGGCATAAACCAAGTTCTAAGCAGAAGATCTCAGCCTGTGCATGATAAATAAGACAACATACATTCGCTGAAAAGATCATTAAAGACAATGGCAGAAAGAAGAGACCTCTATCTTGGCAATGGCTAATGAATTTTGTAGAGAAAGAAAATGAAAATGGGCAATGAAGGATAGATCAATGACAAGTCCTAAACCCCGATGACATGAAACCTAGAACTCTAATTTCATATATGAGATTCAGTTCAGGCACCAAAAGAATCAGTTTCTATAGCCCAAGATGCCAACCAGGTTCCATATCCAAATAAAGAAAGCAAGTTGAAACAGCAGCACACTAACACAAATTGCAAATCAACACAACAAATGGCAACAAAGAACATCGAGAGACCTCCAAAAGGCATAGAAATAGGGTTGATTAAAATGGAGGAAGAGAGTGAAATTTGCAGAAGAAAAGGAAAAGGGAACCTGGCTTGTAGAAGACAGAGAGCCCAAAATCAGTGGCCTTAAGAGCAGCATCCTCATCCACACTTTGAAATAGAAAGTTCTCAGGTTTAAGGTCTCTATGCATAACTCCAAGCGAATGACAAGACTCCAAAACACTCACAATAACCCCAATAAGCTTAGCCGCCTCTCTCTCACTGTAATGACCCTTTTGGACGATCCTATCAAAGAGCTCCCCACCCTCACAAAGCTCCATTACCAAGTGAACAGAGACCGAATCTTCATAAGTGCCCTTGATTCTGACGATGTTGGGATGTTCAGACAAATGGTGCATTATCTGAATCTCCCTCCAAACATCGTCATAGTCTTCTTTACAAAGAAGCTTGCGCTTAGGGATGGTCTTACAGGCGTAATTGTACCCAGTTTGCTTGTCTGTGCAAAGAAAAGTTGTGCCAAATTGACCTTGGCCCAGCTTTTTGCCAAGGGTGTAGAAATCGGTGAGGGGTTGGGTCCGATAAGGGAGAACCCATGAGGGTTTTGCCGATGGGGGTGGAATTGCAGAGCTTGATTTACTCATTAATGGCGGTCTCCTTTGAGAAAATGGGCAAAACGGGAGGGACCCAATACCACAAGGAAGCAGATTCTTGGACCAAACCAGACCTCTCTCTCTCTCTCTCTCTTTCTCTTTCTCTTTCTCTTTCTATTTCCTTCTTCCCTCTTCCTAGTTGAAATTAAATATGGCTTAAAACAGACAGACTTTTGGCCTAAGATTCTGTGTATTCAAGTTCATCTTCTCTCTGTAAATACATTTTTTTCTCTTTTTTTTCCATGTGGGTATTGTATTTTGGTGCTGAAAAAAAGATAAAGTTGCAAAAGCTAAGTGCTTCCTATTGGTTACAAGAACAGTGCCTAGGTGGGTTCCATTGCCAAATTCCATCCATCTTTCCTTTGATCCATTCTCATAAGAACTTTTTTGTAAAAAAAAGGGAAAAAATGTTTCTCATAAGAATTTTTGAATTTAGACAAAGAATTTGTTGCCATTACAGTGAATAAACCAAGACTATAATTTTGATAAAGTCAGCATATAATTTAATAAAAAGGAATGGACACTGCTATGACTGGTCAAAACTCAAAGCAAGCAGGCTCCTTCCCCAGCACACAGTATGAAATATGAATATTTATAATTCAACTTGGATGGGATGGGATTTGATTGGATAATTTTTAACTGAAAAGGAATTTGTCACAGCTGGATATCCCTATCTTATTTCTTTTTAAATATAAATATTTGAAAAAGGATTTTTTTTTTTTATTTTAAGAAAAATATCTACTGATACTCTAAACACTTGAGTTCTATCTTTAAAATCACGAACTAATAGTATTAATTTAAATCTTAAACTTTAGTGAGCTTCAATTGACTTGAATTTCTTAGTATTGCGTGCTTAGAAAGGCATGGGATGCAGAGGAGCTAATATCACCCAACTCCCTTACCTAATACGGCATCCGAAGGGCTACTTTATTTGTTTGTCATGTCTTTGTTATGTGTTTACGGAATTATTATAAAGGGTTGAGCTAGTAATTAGGGGGCAATTTACACCCTTCTTCAATTTTATTTGGAAAATTTCATGTGAGACTTATAATTGTTTCAATTAAACTCCTAAATTTTTATAAGTGAATCAATTTAAACCCATTAGTAAGATTACCTTTGAAAATTATCGATGCATTAATTCTTACAATGTTGGATTAACAAAAAAGATGATTAGAATTGATGTATTGATGATATTAAAAGGAAATCTAACTGAAAGTCCAAATTGATAGTTATGAAAATTTAAGAGTTTAATTGATAAAATCATAAGTCTCATACCATGTTTATCCAAATAAAACTTAATGGAGGGTACAAATCGATACACTTACAAAAGTCTAGGGTTTAAATTAATACAATTATTAGTTTAGAGTTGTAATTGGTTACGGAACTACTTTCTTTTTTAAAAAGAAAGAAAGAAAGAAATCAACGTTCTTAAACATAATTTAGTCCTTGAATTTTTAGTATTTATTAATTTAAGTTCAGTTTGACAAGGATTTCATTTTTAGTTTTCTATTTTTGAAATCTATGTTTTTTTCTTCCCAATTTCTCTATTATGATTTTCACCAATTATAAAGAAACATTTTAATTACTAGTCAAAAACCAAAGATCTTAAATGAAATAGTTACTAAATAGAGCTTTTGTATCTTTAATTTAAAATTTAGGTTTAAATCTCATTTTGGTTCCTTAAGAATATTTTTTTCTAGTGTCTACATTTTCAAATAACTATTTTAGTCTTTAAACTTTTAATTTTTTTTTTAATCTCTGAACTCTCAAAATATCTAGTCATGAAACTATTCTAAAGTAATTTATTATTATTGTTATTATTATTTTGGAGAAAAAAGAAAAGTTGTCTAATTGATACTTTATGATTGATTAAATAAAATTTGGCAACAAATGACTTGTCTTGTTATTATCAATTTACCTAATCTAAATATTTTAACATTCAACTTTAAAAAAAAAAAAAAATTCTTAAATTAAAATCCATTGAGACAAAGTTGAGCAAGATTTACTAAAAGCTTAGGAAAATCTATATAGATTTGTTGTTTGCTTCTCCTTAAAGCTTAAAGCATTGTCTAAAGGAACACGGACTCAGAATTGTGACCAACAACGCTTTTAAACTTTGTATATAAAAGTTTAAATCTTTGTCTTATTTCTTTTTTAAAAATAAGGTTAAATTAATAACCTCTATTTTTCTAAAAGTTATAATATTATTCTTAATCTTTTATATACATTTCAAAACTAGTTATTGCGCAGAAATTTTTTAGATTTTTTTTTTATTCAAATCGAGATTTGAATTAGTGTGATAATAACATAGAACGAAAATTTGAATCTTCATACCATTCTAAGGTCAAACCACATTGTTTCAAGTCCGGTGTTCTTTCTACTCCAACAATAATTTTGAAAGGTTTATAAAAGATCAAAGATAATATTGTAATGCTTAAAAAATTAAGGGTATTTTCCAAATCTTGATGTTTTTTCTACTCCTACAATAACTTGCTTTTTCGATACAAGTGTCTCATTAAGGCCTTGACAAAGTAATAGAAAAAGATTGAAATGGCGGCTACAAAGGAAAAATATAAAACGAAAAAATAAGATAAAAGCTCCAAGAATTGTGTAGAGAATGAAGAAGAAGAAGAAATGATAGTTTGGAGAGCTTTGGTCGCCTTTTATAAACTTTTAGGGTTAGACTTTTTGCCAAAACCAGCTTAAAAATCATTTCTTAAAAATCATTTCTTATCAGTTCAACGGAGAATAGAGGAGATTTGATTTGATTGTATATTCTATAAATTATGTGATTTCTACATCCTTATCCTTATCTTTATCCTTATCTATTAGGTTCAGATGTAGTCACAATGTGTATCAGTGCAATATCTTTCTGCCGTCTACCTCTACTTCTAATTTTGACCTTAAATTTTATTGCTTTTGATCTTGCTTGATGTTGATTATAATCGATCCAAATTAAATCAACCATCATATAATTTGAAAGGCATATCTAGATTTTGTTTAAAACTAATAACAAAAAAAAAAAAAAAAGTGATAAAATAGATCTATAGAAAATTTTGAAACAGAACAGTTTTCAAGGACCACTCCAATTTTTGTAGAATATATTTCAAACGTTAGATTTTTTTTTTCTTGAAGTTATCTCAAATTTGTATGATAAAATTTAAAGACCTGTCTAAATAACATTGTTTTTTCTCTATACAATTTGAAAATTATTCTAACGATAATATGGATATAATTAAACAACTCTTACCATTGACCATAAAATAAAAATAATATTGATTAATCAATTTTTTTAATATAGTTTGATCCAAGAAAATAGCTATAAAAAGAAACATGAATGATGATGTGTAAGGTAGATGAATATTGCATAAAGAAAAGAATAGTGAATAAGTGGTGGGGGTGAGGGTGAGGGTGAGGTGAGTGATTCAAATGTCACACATCACCACATGATCCTAAGTTTATAATATAAACATATGAAAATGTTGAGATTGGTGGGACATATATATAGCCAAACCAATAGTCTATATATTATAATAAGATTCCACACTTCATAAAGACATTAATTAATTAAAAATCTACGCATTTTTAGACATCCCATATTGTATACAATTATTATTTATATCATATCATATATATATAGGATCAAGAATGCATGCATGTACCTTTATTTAACAACTTAACATTCATTTCTGCCCCACTCTCTCATGCATTTCTAGATCAAATCATATTGTTGGCTACCTTTTTTTTATTTTTTTTTATGGGATTTTCTTTTTAAACTCACCAACCAAATTAACCTTGTGAATGGCTTAAAATTTCAATTGCCTTCCTTGATGAATAGGACTCATATTTACATGTATAAAATTAAGGTCATCCTTCGCATATAACTCACTTGTATCGAAGAGTGTTCTAGAAATTATTGAGACAATAAATAAGGTATAATAGTAAATCAACAGAATAAGACACAGAAGTTTGGTAACCTAGTTCGGTGATATACCACCTACGTCTGGAGGGCAGTGTGTCCGGAAAAGATGATTTCACTAGTATGAAAAATTAATTGATTACAACGTTGTACTTATCTATAAACTTAATTACAGCTGATCACTTAGGCTCCCTCTAGATGTAAGACCTCTTCTCAAAATAACTTAAGCTTCCTCTAAGTTTGTGAATATTAGTGAATGATCACTTAGGCTCTCCTAAGTGTGAGACTCTCAAGGCGTACCTTAGGATCCCCTTAGTGTGAGGTTGCTTCTCAACAAAACTATTATCTTTCCAACCTAGCAAATGAAGTCTACTTCAAATGACGAACTTTAAGCTCCCCTTAAGTTTGAGAACTTCTTCTCTCAGGATCCTCATAAGGATGAGAATCTCTTTTGAAGCAACAGGACCTTATGCTCTTCCTAAGGATAATATGATCTATAACGACCCGACTTTCTAGAAGTCATTACTTCATGCATGCATACATTTCAAAACGACACCTTTCGTATATTTGACTAAAATAAAAGAAATTTATAAAATAAATAACTTCACTAAATTTAAATAATTAAAATTATTAGATCGGGGTACCCGTAAAAAAATTATAAAACTAGAACTGTGAGCTTTGCATAAAACCTCTAAGAATGCAAAACCAAAATTTCTAATTTAAACATTTAGATTGGGATTTAAAAACATGAAAACATAAAAACATGAGCGGAAGCATTGACGGGTCCTAATGACACGGTCACGGATTCTTCCTTGTCATTCGCGAAAGTTGTAACGTAAGAAAGAGTGAGTATAAAAATACTCAGTAAATAAATACTCAGTAAGTAATCCCACTGTTGGGATTTCTAGACGTATAGGCCAACTGCCCCGTCACCATGCCTAGCGGCCTGAGGGCACGCCGTCAATACTGTGGTGTGAGCCTGATGACCCACACTAGTGAACATGGAGGTGAACGCGTCGGTCCATGCATGTCTAGTGGCCTGATGGCACACCGTCGAAATTGGAGGTGAACATGATGATTCACATAATATAACATGGGACAACGGGCGTTGGCATCAGGTTCACTTATACATACGCATACACAATTAGTAAATTCTCGACAATTCATAAAGTAGCCAGACAAGCATTAGCTAGACAAATCATGTAGTCTATAAATAAACATGCCAATAGCCAAATAATAATGTAAAGTTGTGATTTATATACCAATGGCCAAATAATACTGTGAAGCTGTGATTTATATGCCAACAGCCAAATAATAGAAGCTGTAATTTATATGCCTGTGATTTATATGCTGATTTATATGGCAATAGCCAAATAATACTGTGAAGCTGTGATTTATATGTCAATAGCCAAATAATACTGTGAAGCTGTGATTTATATGTCAATAGCCAAATAATACTGTGAAACTGATTTATATGCGAGCTATGATTTATATGCCAATAGCCAAATAATACTGTGAACCTGTGATTTATATGTCAATGGCCAATTAATAGTGTGAAGCTGTGATTTATATGTCAATGGCCAATTAATAGTGTGAAGTTGTGGCTAGCCTGAAGGCCAGGCCCGCAATAGAATTACTTATCAGAAATAGACAGTAAATATCTTCGCACAATCCAGTTAACCCACAGTGGCCACTAGTCTCCTTCGCAAACGAATGACTTTTCACCCCAAAATCAATTTTAAAATCCCAGATAAGAAAAAAGAAAATCTTACTCTAAATCGAACATGAACCCACCGCAGTCTCCCCAACATAAACGGACGCAGCGGCAACATTGAGCGGCAGCGCGGCGGCTCGAGCGGCGGCGCGACGTGAGGCTGCACTGCCGGAGGATGCACAGTGAAGACGTGGGGAAGGGGACGCGCGAGGAAGAAGACTATCTTCTTTTCCAATGAGACGCACGCAAACCTAGGTTAGATAAATATATATTAATTTAAATATATATATAATTATAAATATAATTATGAATATATATATTATAATAAAATATATAATTATAAATATATTTATAGTAATAAATAAATATATACTTATCTGAAATATACTTTATAATACTTCCAAATAACGATATTATTCCTTTTTCTTATTCCTTTTTCTTCTCCCAAAATTCATCATATTCTCCAATTAACATTCAATTCCAAATCAAATTTCCTAATTAACTCTTAAATCCAAAATGTCAAGCCAATTACAATTAACTTTAAATAATTAATGATCAAACAATTGAAGAAAAAATTGTGGGATGTTACAGATCTATTCAAGATCGGTTCAAAATCTCACGACACAAAATACAACCGTCTCAGCACTATCTTCGTTTCCTGCTCTACAAACTTTCGAATCACAAAGACTTTCGAATCACAAAGAACAAGCAGTTCAACCACGGTACAAAAATACAGTGTGTTTTTCTTAAATCACAAACATCAACACTATGAATATATCATCTTCCTCTCAAATACTTGCAGCAGACAAAGAAAAAACATCTCCAAAACAAAATCAGCACGACAGAAGAAAGAAAACTATCCAGAGATAATTAAGTCACAATATATTCTAAATAAGAGAAAAATAATCTCATAGGATAACATCCTTGGAAACATCCAACACATTTTTTGAGACAACCTCCAAATCAGAGCAACAACACTCCAATCATTCTTAACAAAATATAGTCCATCCATAACTCCACCAATGTATGATACTTAAAAAAAATTATGGAGAAATGATTTTCTAGAAATCGGTCAACCATACTACTTTTAATTAGTTTTGATATCATATGAAGTGGTTGAAGGTTAACTTTTCCTAATAATATAATTTTTATTGCAACATATAATGTTTTCAAATTTATAGTGAAAAGGCTTATAAATAATAAAAAGATTTTGTAAAAATCAGTAATAAAGTAGTAGTAGAGATTAAATTATTTATTGAAAATGAACAAATTACAAAATATAGAAATCAAAATAGTATTTTAAAATGAAAATAGATTGCGAGCAAAATAGAGTCCAAATTTTGTTAAGGGTTGTTTTCAAATATAGAAAAATAAGTCAAACTATTTACAAATATAAAAAAATTTTACAGTCTATTAGTGATAGACTGCAATAGAATTCTATCGCTCAAACAATAGAATTTATTTGCTCGAGTAATAGAAACCGATAAAATTCTATCGTGATCTATTAATAATAGACACTGAAATTTTTATATATTTGTAAATAGTTTAATATTTTTGTCCGTTTATAGTAATTTTCCTTTTGTTAATAGATAGGTTGAAGCGACATATACTCAGTTGCATTTAAATATGTTAAATAAAATATAGTTTAATGATACTTCACCTTTTAATTTGTTAAACCGTTTTATAAACTTCTTTTTTTTTTACAAAATAACCTAATTGAAAAGTTTTAATATATTACAAGTGAAATTACACACCTTTTTAAAGATTAAAGACCGAAAGAAGTTTAAAGCTTAATTCAATTAGATCATTGTACTAAAAAAATTAATTAATTAATTGGAAACTCTTGACACGTTTAGCCTTTTTTTTTTTGAAAAATGACACGTTTAACCTTTAATACTTTGTGTTAAAAGACAAAATATTTAATGTATTTTTTTTTTTTTTTCTGTTTTTCTGTTTTTGTGTTTGTCCTCACGTGCGACTTGAATGGTTTGCACATGCAGTATCTAAAAATATTAAATAAGATAGTTTAATCCGCAAAGTGTTAAGGGTTTGATTGAATTGACTAATAAAAAAATATTTGTCAAGAAAGTTATTTTTATTTAAATTCTTTTTACAAAAAATTGTTTACAAATTGTATCAAAAACTATTTTGAGAATGGCTAAACACTTCAATATTTTTCAAAATAATTTATTTTTAAAAAAAAAATTTAGAAATAGAAAAATATTACACAAAATAGCAAAATTTTTAGATAGTGGTGATAGATGTTGATAAAAGTCTATTAGGGTCTATCAGTGATAGAAATGATAGAAGTCTATCATTAATAAATGCTAATAGAAGTTTATAAATATTTATTATTGTTTTTTTTGCTATTTTCTGTAAATATTTTGACTTTTTTTATGTAAAAAATTTCTTATTTTTAAAATTAAACCAAACACACCCTATATCTTAAGCTCATTTCAATAATTAGAAAATATTAATTTATATCTCTAACTTTCAATTTAGCATTCTAAACTTTGGAGATTCTATCCAAACGAGTAGATCAATAGCCAATATTAGAAAAAATAGGTGCAAGAAGAAGACAAGATAAGCCCACACACAAACAAATTCAGGGTTTACCAACTTGGCCCAACTAGCCCTATTAGTTGAAGAAATGGGAAAGGACTTTCTACACAAATAATTTAAATAAAGTTTAGTTTGGATTGACTTTTTAAGTGTTTATAAATATTTTTTTTACACTTATAAACACTTATTTAAATACTTAGAAAGTCAATCAAAACGAGCCATAAACAGGCTCAATTACAAAATTGTCCAAAATTTTTTATTTTAACATTAATAGTAGGTAATCATTTTACACAACCCAATTTACTTTTTAAAATTCTCATTACCGTTTAGTTTTTTAAAAAAATTTATATATAATAATAATTATATCAATATCATGCATAGTTATGAATTTCTCAAAACGATCCTTTTTTTTTCCAAAACCTACACGAGTAAGAAATATTTCTAGAAATAAACCAAGGTATTTTTAAGATATAGAAATTTATCTTGAGAATATAGACCACAACAACGATAAAATTCAATCAGTGATAGACTTTTATCGGTAATAAAAACACATCACTAATAAACACATAAAAGTGTTAAAAATTTATCAGTAATAAATCTCAACTGTAATATAAATTTATTAATGGTTACTTCAAGGTTTTAAACTTTTAATCTTTTGAGTTACACTATCGTTGGGAGAGGCTTTTTTCTTGTAGTACGTACAATGATTTACCTACAATGTTTAGATTTTGTTTCTTTCCAAGAAGAATACAAATAACAAGGAAAAAAAAGAAAAGAATAATGTATAGAATAATATATAATAAATAATATCCCATAAATTAGTGAAACAAAATCTTTGAAGTTAGAAAAGCAAATCTAACATGGTTTTCAAATCCAAACCAAGTAATTTAGAATTTAATATTATATGTATGTTGTGTTGTGTGTCTTGTTATAACCATGGTCAGGAAATCAGATTTTTCAGAAATGAAAACAAAAAATCACACTCAGTTAAAAATTTTGAGACAATTGCAAATATAGCAATCAGATTTAAAATATTAGCATATATAGTAATATGTTTAAAAAATTGTAAATATAGTAAAGTTTATCAGTGATAGAAGTCTATCACGGATAGACTTTGCTATATTTGTAATTTTTTAAAATGTTGCTATACACTTGGTTATTATTCTTAAAATTGTTACTCATTACAATTACCCTAATTTTTTTTTAAAAAAAATAATATAAGGGTCCATCTTAGATTGCAACTATTTTTTTGTACATTTTTCATATCTCCAATTGTTCAACCACAATTGATAAACTTTTCTTTCATTTCTTCTTAAATACTTATTAATTTTTTGTTTCCCCACCCATCTTTTTGCAATGTAGAATGCACTCAAATATTTCTCTTTTTAAAAAGATTAAATTATAGAAAATAATTTTCAACTTTATATCCTTAAGTTTTTAAAAATACTCTTATTGTTAGGTTTAGATGGAAACCAATAGGTACTTTGTTTCCAAAATATCTCTGAACTTTCAAAAGTTTGAATAATACCCTTAAATATTAAAAAAATATTATTACCATTAGTTTATGTAATAAACCATTAGTTTTTTTAAACTTTCAAAAGTTGCATCTTAATGTAACTTTAAAAGAAGTTGAAAAATGTCTTTATCATGAGTATATAGACGAAAACCGTTTATTTACACCTCATCGCTTCCTTCTTTCATTTCCTATCTCTCCTCTATTTCAATTTATGGTTTAACAATTTATTATTTTTATTATTTTTTTCTCTCTTCCTCGATACTCTCTTGGCTCTTACTTCTAGTAAAGGACATTTCATTTTTTTTTTAATATAAAGATACTAATTCAACTTTTAAAATTTTAAAATTATTTTTAAACGAGGAACTAACCGTTAATGTCCATATACTAACAGTAACAATATTTTGAACTTTTGTTTTTAATGTTTAAGTATATTGCATAAAACCGAAAAGTTCAAATGTCGTAAATAGTGACGAGTTTCATCCAAAACTAACGACAATAATATTTTTGAACTTTTATTAAAAGTTTAAGAATATTAATAAAACTTTAAACGAATAGAATATATATATATATATATATATATATATATAAAAAAAAAAAAGTAGTGACAGAAGAGAAACCAAGTTTGATTCACGTTGTTGCATGCCATTCATTTAACCTTTGAAGTTTCACGTGCAATCTTTTTTCTTTTCCTTAAAATGGGGGATTTCCTAACCAAATCCTTTCTATCTCTCACTGTCATTATTAATTGTTTTTATGGGACAGTTTTTGTTCGTACAACAAAAACAGAAACAAAAACAAATGAAGAGAGAGACGTAATATATATATATATATATATAAAGAAGAGAGATTTTTGGTTGAAGAAACCAAATCATTGGCTATTTCCCTATAGATATATATAGAGAGAGCTAATTCCTTTTCCCCATCTATCTATATCTATCCATATCTATCTATTTATCATTCATTCATGGCATTGTTCACTATCTTTTATAATATATAGACTCTTTCTCTGTGGGTGTTGCGTGTAGCCTCTTCTTCAATCCTAACTACCAAATCCCACTTTCATTTCTCTTCCACTTCACTTCTTTTATCCCAACACTTTTCTTCTTTCTTTCATTCAAACGGGATGCATCAACATAGGTATAGTCTAACTGGAGTATTATTCTATTCTAATTTTATTCTAAATTTTCAATTTTTTTAAATAATATTATTTTAATAAATAATGACTTGTAGGAATAAAAGTATTTTAAAAAATAGGTGAGGCTTCATAAAATTAGCCCACATGGCACGTAAACCGTGGACTAAGTCCACTATTTTGCTCACATGTCTCGTTCAACTTTGTCACAACTGCACTGATTTTGCTCACATGTCACGATTTTGCCGACCCACTTGGACCCCTTTGACACTTGGGCTGGATAAATTGTGGACCCAGTCCATGCTTTTGAGGACAGGTAGAAATTGTGGATCCCATCTACGATTTTGTTACCCTACTTTTGTCAATATTTTCAATCCAATCCTATTTTTGTCATTATTTATTAAAATAATATTATGTCTACAAAAAGTTCCAAATTTTCAAACAACCCCACTAATATGATAATTTCTTTTAGTAAGAATACTACAGTCAAAATTAATTATTTTTATTTTATTTTCTTTAGTACAAATGGAGGTGGGGGAATTGAATCACAGATTTTTTTGGTCCTTAACACATATAAATGTCAGTTGAGCTAAGCTCTTGTTGGTGTTGTGTCCATATTATTTAAGAATATATGATGTGCAATAATATTTAAATGTTAATATATAGTGTTAATGATCACTCAAAAAAATCCAAAAATTTAAGGTGGTGGGGTAGAACAAATTTATTTATATCAATACTTTAATACACTCTATCTCATTTGTGGGTTTGAAAATTTCTAGAAGATCTAACGAGTAGTGGAAAAATTAAAATTAACTTGGGAGAAAACTACATTATTACAAGGGTTTTTAACCACACGGAACCTTTCTACTATGATACTATATCAATTGTAATAGAATAAGATATTTGTATTTCCAATGATTTAGGCACTCTTTGATAACCAATTGAGTTCTGAAAATTAATCATATAAACACTACTTACACTCTTACATTTCTATGTATCGCTATCTACCTAGTAATATTTTAAAAAACCAATTAAATTTTTAAAAACTAAAAAAAAAATATTTTTAGAATTTGAGTTGGAATATGTTAAAAAAAAACATAAAATCTATCATTGAGAAATTAGAAAAAAAAAAGCAGAAAATTCTGAAAATAAAAACTAAATATGAAATCGTTATCAAATAAATGACTCATTTGGATTGACTTTCTAAGAGTATGTTTGACCTAAGGAATTGGAAGTAAGAGTATTTAATTTCACTCATTGTTTGACTCAAAGAGTCGGTGGGTCCCACTACTAAAAAACATCAACTTTATATCTTATCAACTCTTTACACTATAGACTCCAAGAGTTTACAACTCTCTAGACTTCATAACTTCTTACTTCCAACTATTTCACTGCTCACTCCAAATACCCTCTAAGAATTTATAAACATTTTCTAGGTTGGAAATCTTCCTAAGGAGATAAATAGCATTCTTATATTAGAGAAATGCACAACAATATGTAAAAGGATAGAATGAGAATAAGAATAAAACAAAATGACACTAATGATTACACCTAATATTATATAGAGAGAAAGAGAGGTGTTTGAAGATTTAGGAGGTGGGTGTGGGTCCATATTTATATATATAGTTATAAAAAGAACCCTAAAATGAAAGGTTGATATTCCACATCCCATTTTGTTGTGTTGTTTTTCCCATTATATATATTTTCATCTTCTTCAAATAAATACATTAGAAACTAAAGCATTTGTGCCAAAAATGGGTTCCCCTTGTTCTGAAGAGTGGCTAGAGTTGAGTTTAGGATTATTCAAAGGCACAAAGAAGAAATTACAACAAAAAGAAGAAAAAGAAGAAGATGAAAGCAAAATGGTGATGATGAGCAGCCAAAAGAAAGTGATTTGTGCAACCACTTCTCTTGATCATGATCATCAATATCAACATTTGTTGGAAAAAGAGTATGATAATAATGGCGAGGATAGTAATTTGGAGTTGAAGCTTCAAATAGGGCCTTCAAATAAAACTTACAATATGGATGTAATGGATTTAATGTATCATCACCAAAAATGGTCATTATTCCATAGAGATTATTATAATTATTCTAATTCTTCAATCACCAACTTTGGCCTAATTTCTTCATCATCATCATCATCTCCCAACTCTGCTGGTTTGTGGTTCTCACTACTCTCTTCACCCAACAGGTCACCCTCATAAACTCTCTTCTCCTTTTTATTTTTTTCTTTTATGGATAAAATCAAACTTCTAATTTTAAAGTTAAGTTATTATAATTATTAATAATTTGCATTTAAAATGTAGGAAGGGAGGAGGAGCACTGCCTCAGATAGCCAAACCCTACATTAGAGTCAAGTAAGTGATAGCATTCAAAACACCATCAAATCATACAAAACCCTTTCAAATTAATTTCCAAGTTTATTAATGTATATAATAGTTTTTGTTTTTGTTTTACAAATTCTTCTCTTTAATTCTTAAATATATATTATAAAATGTTGATAAATAATGAATATATAACTGAATTAAAACTCAAAATTAATGATGGTATCGATGTAAATTTTAAACTTTTGTAATTAAATCAATTTAGACGACCATTTGTTTAATGATTTATTTTATAGCTTTTTTTTTTTGTGATTTTATTTAAAGTCAACTGAAAATCACTCAAAAGTCTTAACAAATAATCGAGTAATTTTTTTATTTTTATTTTTTGAACTGTGAAAAAGTTTGAAGATGTAAGTTTGAGGTGAGAAAAAGTGGAGTTGATTGATGCATTAGAATAATAATATTTTATTATTTTTGTGTATTTTGGTCTGAAATCAAATGATGAGAAATACAGTGAGAAAAGGAAAAGCTGAGTGTTTGAGTTATGGATTTTGGTGAAAAACTGTTTAGGGATGAGAAGATGACAGTGTTGATGGTGAAGAAGTACTTGCTCACAAAGTTGGGTCTCTCCAATCAACCTCAGGTAATTAATTAACAAAACAAAACAAAACTATCTCATCTCTTTCTATTAAATGGTGACAAATTTTCTTTATACTTCTTTTAAAATTATTTAAATTTTTTATATATATAATAAGAGTGAGATGTATAATGCTAAGTGCGTCTTGAAATGCCACTCAAATAATATTCTTCTTTTATATATATATATATATATATTTTGTTCTTATATATTTTTTATGAATTTTTTTTCATGACTAGCAATAAAGATCGAATAATATGTGGGTGCAACATAGGTTGTATTTATATCTATTTTCATGTGTATCATTTTCAATAAAAAAAAATTATTACGTGACAATTTATGATTGAACATCTAAATAAATTTCACCACTCAAATATACATCATATGAAAAATGTTTCATATTAAAAAATAATAATAATAATAATAATAAATAATCTACTTATGTTCCAAAGTACAATGCATGGGTTTAAAAGTGATTAATTAATTGTGTGTGTCTTAGTTTTTTGAAATATTTATTCTGTGTGTCTAATAATTACAAAGTCAGAAGGGGGTTTTGAAAAAGAAGTAAGAGATGAAGCATGCATGAGATGTCTTAGTCAAATGTCTTAGTGAGTGTTGGGATATGATGCATGCAAAATAATGCAAAATATTTGCAAATGAATTAATGAAGAGAAGTGAGAGAGAGAGAGAGAGGGGTTTAATGATAAATAATGATGAATTGAGGGGTCGTTTTATAATTATTTTCTTAAATATATTTTTGAAGTGTTTTGTTTGGGTTTTGTGTGGAGGTTGAATTATGGTGCATGGGAGAGAGGCTGTTGGAGACTCAATCATTAAAGCAAGTGAGAGATGGAATTTGGGTGCCTAAGTTGGTGGAATTTGTCAATTCAAATTCATCATTAAATCTAAATCTAAATCAAAATCAAAATCATCCTTCTTCTACTACTAATTATCTTATGTCTTTGCATTATGGAACAACATGCTTCTTCTAACTATATATGTATATTTAGATATAATGTCACTTTCTTTCTTTGTATTCCTTCCTCTATTTATCATATATAAGTTTGAAGTTGAAATTTATTTAAACTCAAAAAAAAAAATATATATATATATATATATATATATATATATAAAAGTAGAGTGGTAAGTTTCTATTGATTCATGTATGGATATTTCTTTTTTGTTATTTACTTATGTTTATGGATTTGACATCAAAATAAAGAGCGAATTAACATTTTATTGTACAAAAAGCAAGTCGAGAAAATAGTTTCACTCATGTTGAAAATAAATTAATAGCGAGACCCTAATTTATTTCAAGAGTGAAATGATTGTTTATTACTTTAACTACATCTTTATAATTTTTTTTTATTTTTTATTATGGCCCCTTTTAGAAAAATCTATAAATATTTAATTTTTATATATATTTTTTTCATCAATAGTTCTTTAAATTTTTGACTTCAAAATTTCTTATTGATATTTAAAATCTTCAGTAGTCGAGACTATAATAACTATTTACTATAATAATCAATTTAACGTCCTAAACGCTTGTTTTAAGATAAAAAATAAATTTTAAAAAGTTGTAAGAACTATGGAGGTACTAAATAGCAAGGATGAAAATATATGCGGATATGTCGATATATTCGTAAATCAAGAGTTCGATATCGATATGAAATATCCATGGATATTTCTAACATCTTTTATAAATGTTTGTAAAATATAAAATATGTATCTATTTAGTTAAGTATGAATATGACTACTAATAACAATATTCATAACTTAGTTTTTAAGTAAAAACAATTTAATTATTAATCTAAATAAATTTTATAAATTTCATGACTTACAGAGATATCTGTCGATATCGATATTTTATCGATATATCTGTAAAATTGAAATGTCGACATCGATATTTTAATCCTTGCTAAATAGATATATAACCGTCAAATTTTAGAAGTCAAAATTGTGATTGAACTAAAAATTAGGGGACTTTTTTAAAATAAAAAAAATAAAGGAAACTATTTACACAAAATAGTAAAATTTGTAGATAGTTGGATAAATGATGATAGAAGTCTATAGTGTCTATCGGTGATAGAAATGATAGAAGTCTATCACTGATAGATGTTGATAGAAGTTTATCAATGTCTATCAGTAATTTTTTTTACTATTTTCTGTAAATAATTTGACATTTTTTCTATTTGTGAAAATTTCTCTAAAAATTAAGTATCAATTAAATATAGTCTATAAAAAAAACTACTAATTAAAATGTCTTGCAAATTGCAAGTCCCAAGATTTGGGTTTGCTCTCTTTCAAGTTGGACAGGCAGAAAATTTTTGTGTGTACTGTCATAACTTACTTTCTTTGTCGTTTAGTTTTTCCTCCTGCAACTTTACTACCAAAAAGAAAATACCCTCAACAATCATTTTTTGGTAGGGCATATTTGAGAGTGATTTTAAAATTGTTAAAATCACTATTATCATTTTTAAAATCACTCAAAAACATACTTTAATCACTCAAAATCAATTTAATTTTTAATTTTATACTTTTAAATGCAATTTTCAATAATCAAAATTAGTTTTGAAGGATTAAAAATATATTCGCAGTGATTTTGAAAATGACAAAAGTGATTTTAGTCATTTTAGATTTAGAATCACTCCCAAACAGACCCTAGAGCTGCCTAAGGAACAAATTAGAAGAAATATAATTATGCAAATCAACTTTTCCTTTTCTTTATGAGTTATAAATAATCTCACGACCTGATAGATATGAGTATATCTCATCTACTTAAGATATATAAATTTTCAATCCATCAAGGTTCAAAATTTCTCCACCAAAATTAGTCTTTTTCTTTAAAAAAAATGATAAAAATAAAAAGCTAAATCAAAACATATATGATTCAACCCTAGCGACCACGTGTACAATCAACTCCGACAATCACTACAACAACCAATTTATAGTGTTTGGTAGTTTTTTTTATAGTAATTTGACATTATTAGAAATACTTTAAGTGTATAACATACTGAACATAAACTTGTGTATAAACACATTTGAGAAAAGGTATAACCCAACACATGTTTTTATTTTAAACAACTTTATTAAAAAAAGACTTTTCAAAAAAAAAATTCTTAGTCAATCTAATTTACCCTAAAATATAACTTGTTTTGTAGTCTTCATCAAAATTTAAAACAGAAAAACAATGTATATTTTAGTTTAAAAAGTCCATAAAATTGAACTAGAGTGTAATAAGATAATAAATCCTTTGACAAATCTTTTACGACTATTTATACATTTTAATTCAATTCATATAATACAATAATAACTTATTTTAGCATCGTAAATTCCTCTTTGAAAAACACTGACAAGTATTACTCCAATATATAGATTTTTGTGCAATATTATAGAATTAGAGAATTGATTACTTTTGTACATCTCTAAATATGAAACTTTTTTTCTTAATCGATTATATGAAAGTTTAGCTTAATATCACATATTTTGTGTATATTCAACAATATTTGTAAATTTTCAAAATGACCAAATAGAAGGAGAATAATGTAACTTAAAAGCCTACACATTTTAAAAAATAGATGGATTAAATCTTTTTATTTCTATTTACAACATAAGATATTTAAGGTACCAATACTTGTGTAATGCAAAAATAATAATAAAAATAAATAAAAATAAAAATTAAAGAAAATAAAAATTCGAAACAATCCTAAACTCATACTTAAGAATTCCATGTTAAACAAATCAACATCCCCAATATATAAACTCTTAACTCAAATTAAAACAATCTGCACTTCATATACAAATTTTCTAAATCCCAACTATAATAGTCTACAATTCAAACACAGACTATCTAAACCCAAACTAAAATAGTCTGAACCCCAAACAGCCTCTAAAAGTTTTCAAATCAGTCAAATGACTTCAAATCAACAATTTCAAAAAGATCATGTCCAGTCAACATGTAATAGGAGTTGCAAATGAACACAAAGAAGAATCAACATTAGAGATAATGAATCCCATGAGACGTAAAACATCCAAGCCAAGCGCCCCGTACTTGCTTCAAGCCATAAAGAGATTTAAGAAGTTTACAAACTAACAATACGCTTGCTTCAAGACGGTATTTAAGAAGCTTACAAACTAGATTGAGCAAGGATTGTTGAACAAATCCTTGAAGTTGCCGCATATAGACCTCTTCACCAATATTCCCGGAAGAAATGCATTCTTAATGTCAAGTTGTTGCAAATTCCTCCCAAATTGAGTAGTAAGAGATAGAATCATGAGTAGTACCCTAGGTTTCTTCACAACAGGACTGAAGATTTTCTCATAATCAATCCCCTCTTCATGATGATATCCTGAGCCGTATACCAAGCTACACTACCATCTGGAAAATGTACAAAATGTAATATCCCATTACATTTCTTACAATATGTGATATTTTCCAAATGTAATATACCATTACATTTCTAAAAACATGTAATCACTATCAGTACATTTCTTTCAATTGAAGCTAGAAAATGTAATATGAAATCAGTACATGAGGCAGAGGAAAATGGTTGGCAACACAATGTCCGATATTGAAAGTCCATGACTACAACTTGCTCGAGACGGGTAGGTATGTGGTGAGGCGACCCTGAGCAATAATTTTACCATTGCTTTTCTTCCTAAATTCAACATTAACTACTGCAATGGTCTTTCCCATTCGCAAAACCTTGCTGTCAATCTCAATGTCCTCCTAAAACAGCAGACAGAAAGTAGTATACAAACACTTGAGAATGGGTTCACTGGGAAGGATACAAGGAAATGACTGAAGCCATGTAAAAGCAATCAAAGAAACATAACACACTTTACCATCAATGGTGGATGTGCAAACTAAATCACTAAATTCTTTTTTGTACATAAAGAAGCTAGCTTTATTTAAAACAAATGAAAGTATTAAGGCCAAGACAAAAAAAATATATGGCCTACCAGCCAAAGTGAGCTTAGCTCAATGGAAATTGGCATGACTTCTTCTGTAGAGATTGAAGATTTAACTACCAACACAGGGAAAACAAATATATATATATATATATATATATATATATATATTTTGTTGAGGAATTATGCCAATTATTAACCAATGCTTAATTTACCAATTTCAATACAATGTCGATTTGGTTGAGGAATAATGCCTTAACAAATTAACCGATACTTAGGTTAGCAATGCTCATCTAAGTTCACCTGCACCTGCAGGTTAAATTCCTATAGTAATCATCTCTTTTCCTCTACAACTTCTCTAGAATCATCGCCTTTCGTGGATTAGCTATGTGTAATAGCTTAAGAATCCAAGAACACGATTCTTCAAAAATCTAGGGAATTCTTTACCTGTCATAATATAGTTATTCCTAGATCTAGGAACTGCAGACAACTCTCTGGCAATAGCAATAGAGCGTGAGTGTGCCCATGTTCTCTTTCATTCACTTGGAAGAATGATTAAATCCATTCAAGTCTAAAGGCTGGGACTTCTTAATCCAATAATACTATTAAAAATAATGTCCAAATACACAACTATTTTTCAGTTCATTAGCGATTAGTGTCTGGGAAATGGGAATCAAACTAATATCCAAGCGTAAAGTTAAGTCTTACATACCTTTCAGCTTCATGTAAATTCCTCAGACAGCCTAATCCAATCTTCAAACCCAAATAACTCAAAATTCTTCAATTATTAGCCCCAAGAATTGCTTTCTACGAGATAACAAATCATGAAAATCCACTTTAATTTTGTACACCCTTTCCATCGAGTGAGGGGAGAGGGGAATTTTACATAATTCACATCACTAAAGCAAAAAAATTGTGTTGTTCGTTACATCACCAGGTAGGAATCTGATCAATAGACAGCTTCCGTAATAAGGAGTTGAAATTTAGATTGACAAATAGGTGGAGCAGTAATAAGTATTTAAAGGGGGGAAAAAAACAAAATTAGAAACTCAGTAAAGTAACGAACATCAAAGAAACAGAAAAAGGGGAAAGTGGAACTGACGTCGAGATAAGCAGCATCGAAGAAGGAGAGATTGACTTCGAGGGAGACTCCGGTGGAGGTAGGGCCCAAAGTCTTTACCGCTGCATGACCTAAACAATCGACGAGTAAAGCCGAGGCTCCTTCGCGCATGGAATTATTCTCGTTCTTAATAATGAAACATGAAGCAGTAAACAGAGAAATCAATAGGCAAATCGAAATCTCATTAGCAAGTGGATGTAAGAGAAGAACGAACGGTGGATTGAGTGGAAATTGCGCGAAAAACAAGTAGAAGGAGAAGGAGAGAAAAAGCATACAAGCAAACGAGCAGGGACTTTGAGAGAGCAAAGGATGCGACCAGGTTGGATGAGATCAATGCGAAGAGCAGTCATAACAAAGAACTGGTAATATTTGAAAGGAAGGTCGTCCATGGCGGAAGCAACCTTCCGATCATCATCACTATGCTTCTCTACGCGTCCCTTTCTCTTCTCCATCTCTCAATGATCATTTTATTTCTCAAATCAAATATTTATTTCTTCTTCTTCTTTGTTTTTTTCTAAATTATGAAGAAAAAAAAATACATTTAAACTCTCTGATTTTTTTAAAAATTACTCTCATTTGACATTTTACCCAAAAAAAAAACATGATTTCAAATTACTACTTGTTTTGGAAATAAATTATTTGAAATTCTTTAAATTAAATTTTCTTGTTCATGATGACAGTATGTCGTTTTGTTTTTTTGCTCTAATACTGTTGAAGAAATTATTTTAATATCAGAAAAGCATATTAAGGTAAAACTAGTAACTAACTTTTATTAAATTTAAGGAAAATTTGTACGGATAGAAAAAATGTCAAACTATTTATAAAAAAAAAGCAAAAAATACTGATAAAGATTGTTAAACTTCTACAGCGTTTATCATTACTATCTAAAAATTTTGTTATTTTGTGTAAACATTTTTCTTTATTTTTTTATTTTTAAAAATTTCCCTAAATTCAATCGATTAAGATCAGAAAAAAAAAATTCTTAAAAAACACAATTTTAGACCTAACTAAATTCAAATTCTTTAATCATCCAAAACGAAAGAAATGATTTCAAATAACTTATGACTTGAAATCTTCCCAAATGGGTTACAAACCAGAGTAAAAATTATAATATTACGCTTGATAAATAATTAGAAATCAGGTAATATTAAAATTTGAATGATAATATTTTTTTAAGAAAATGCCATGGGTAAAAGTATATGTTTTTCTTATAATATGATTCCACAAGATCTAGTTTCGTTCAAATAACGAATTCTAGTCAATTAAAAGGATCTTCTAATTATTTTCGTAAAGCACCCGCCCTGGCCTTATAAAAATACCCTAAACTTTTGAAATAAATTATTTCAAATTATTCTACCCTTGAAAGCAACAAACATCTATCTACACCAAAGCAAACATAGCTGAATGAAAAACAGACTATATACAATTGGTATATTTATTTGGTTAGATTAAAGTTTTAATTTAAAAAATAATAATAATTAATTGAAGTTGCTTCTTACGATATCAATTGTAAAATGAAAGATTGAACCTTTCTTGTCAAAACTTTTTTAAAAAATTATAATAAGTTTCTATATATCAACTTTTTTATGTCTAATAAATCAATGAATATTCAAATTTGTCTTTAATGGGTATAGAACATAAACGACTCTTTTTTTAAATTAACAAATTTTGGTAAGCAAAATTTATATTTATAAATTAAATTTAACTACAAAATTACAAAATCCTATCCATATGAGGTAGTGATAAATGCTTCAAAAGTGCAATAGCTGGCCAATAATATATATCAACCACTAATTCAGAAAGCAATTTATTATTTATAAGGAACATACAAATAAACACAGTTACTATTTTTGTCACTAGTTTTTGAAAAAAGAAGTTAAAAGTTATTCTACAAATTAATTATAGAATTAAAAATCCATTTTTATGTACACCTACGTTACCTAAAATATTTCAACTCAATTATTCATCAAGAAAGTTGTCCCCTACGGTTCGGATTGATCTTTAAATGGAAAAACGCTATCATTATATACCACAGTAGGCAGAGTCATCACGTGTTCAGAAGCTCAACCAAAACCCCAAAGGTTCAACTGTTTTTGGTTATCCTTCCTATACCACTGTGTTTGAGAATAGCATAAAGAAAGTTGGGAGAGGAAAATAGATTGCAACTCTCCTCAGTAGACACTGTTCTTAGTTGCAAAGTACTAATATCATCCCTGTAAACCACTTTCTTACCTTCACCATGGCCTCGACTTCGACTCGACCCTCAACTCGACTGAGCTTCTGCATCTTTAGAACTGTGAGGGGAATACTTATCCATCAGTCGAGTTAGTTCTCCATTGAACTCCTCCTCCAGCTTAACTTCTTCCTCCCAATGTCTCTGTTTCATCGCTACCATCTTTTCGTCATGAACTTTTATCAGCTCCTCCCTTTCAGCTTCAAATTCTGCCATCTCCTTCTCTTGGAACTTTATGAACTTTGCAAGCTCCTCCACCCTTAAGCAAAAAATGAAACAGTTTTAAGAAAAGCTACAAGAAATTTGTAACACAGTTTTTATCATAGTCATAGCATAGTTTTCCCGATATGCCTAGACACAGATTTAGGCAAACAACTATCTCAATTACCTGCTTCTATATTCATCTGTATTTGAACGGCCTCCATTCGTTTGTTTCATCTTCTCACGTTCCTCCTGTTGCAACCTTTCAAAATTCTCTTCCTTTTCGTCCCTCGTTTCATGCAGTAGTTTGATTTGTTCTTTGAAAAATTGTTCTTGCATTTGCATCTTCATCATGTAAAAACATAGAAGGTTACTGAGAGCATTCAAAAGAAAATGATTTCGGAGTGCCATCATTAAAGCTAAACGCCATTTTTATTAATTACTGTGTAATATAAACCATGTTGAACATTTAGACCTCTGGCTAAACTCTATTTTAATCTATGACCCCCAGTTGAAAAGGCATACATACCTCTTCTTTATTCTCTTCGTGTTGCAATAGGGTTCTCTGTCTAACTATTCTATTTTCTTCCTTGGTCTTCCGAAGCTTTTCACACACTTTACCAAGAGATTCTTCATAAGCCTTAGCCTTATTCCTTTCTTTTACGACCCTGTTCTTCAACCAGCTAAGCTGTTGGTTGTCCGCACTCATTTGCCTTATCTGATCTACGACCATCTCTTGATATGATTTCATCTCAAATTTCATCTTAGATTTGCCTATTTAATACTTTTAAAGATCAAAAAGAGAACAAAACCTCACATCGTATTCATCATAATAGCACATTCCATCAGAAGGAAAATACTCAAGGACCTAAAATTTCCTATATAGACACCAACAGAGATGAGAGAGTGATGAAACCTTGCATGTGCTGGTTAAAAAAGTCGAGGTCTTCTTTTAGAGCCATAAAACCATAGAGTTGGCGCTTCCCACCTGGATAAAACAAATTTCTCCCCGCACGATTCCAAGCATCTCTATCAGTTCTTTGCTCAATGAAATGCTTGTGCAGGCGCTCAGCATCTAAATAACCCTTTGCTGAGGGCTCAAAAATTAAAACACTCATCCCACGATGCCCCTGAGGGCCATATGAGTGTCGTGCCTTCACAGGAAGATATAGACTGAAATATTCAACAAGTTCCTGATTTCCCATGCCAATCCACTGCAATCATCCCAACAGGAAGTGGAAAACACACACCATACAACTTAGTCAGATATCAAATATGCAAATAAGAAAACTTTTGCATTACAAAAATAAAAGCACAATTCACTAGTCTGCCCTCCCTTCAAGCAGCTGATTTGAAAACATACCTTATCATTTTCATCCTTCTCAAGCTTTGTATTCATAATAACAACCATAGGAGGCCACACAATCTCATGATCTTTATCCTCATCCTTCAGACCTTTCCATTTGCCAAATAGTTCACCAGAAGGAATGACAGATGCTCCCTTACGCCGCAACTCCTCATCCAACAGTTCTGCCAGCTCTCTGTGCAGCTTCACCCTTTTAGATCCTTTCGTTCTGGCATGTGCCATCAAGGGTTGCAGGCCACGGTACCAGTCAATGGCACCAGGACCTCCTTGGCATGCTGGACAATGCCACTGCCTTGCAGGTTCGCTAATCTCGTCAACCGTCAAACTATCCAAAATCTCAAAAAATTTCTTAAACCATCTACTTTTCTTTCGAGTTTCATAACTCTTTTGACTTGCATCAGAATCGAAGTCATCACTTAAGACATCTTCATCACTATCCTCTAGATCTTCAGAATCATCGTCATTATCATCAACATTGTCATCTCCTTCATTCTCGTCACTCGGATATGAGTTTGGGTTATATTCATCTTTATGTTGGCCATCTTCCAATACCCTACTTTGACTGGAACCTGCCCTAGATTGCCAATTCCAACCATGCTCCAAAGGAGGGCGAATTACTGCTGGTGTACCTATATAATTAGCATCCGAAGTCCTGGATTGTGGCCACGCATTCCCTCGTCCAGTCATTCTCCTTGCATCAGGGTATTGAGGTTGCCAATTCTTACCGGGTGCCTTTCCTCGTCCACCACCATTACGTGAACCTGCCGTTTGAGCTATCTCTGTTGATTTAGGACTAAAATTCTGGGCACCCCATTGTTTAGTTGAATTGGTCCCAGCTTTGTTCCTGGATTTTTTGGCATAAACTTCCCAATCACCATCTGCCTGGCCAGATTCCAGGCTAACATCCGCTACACCCTGACTCAAATGGTCTAGCGTAGTGGTAGAAGTTCCAGAAACATTGCTCTCCTTAGGTGACTTCCCACGCCCTCTGTTTGAACTCATTTTTATGTAACCTGTTCATTATATATATTTATATATAAAACTCAATCATATAATATAAGAATTTATAAAAGTAGCGATAGCAAAATACACATCGGAAACTACACGATCCTTGACTGGTATCAAATCAGGCAGGAAAAAGAACAATAAATATCCCGAACTCCGAACTCATTCTGGTGTTACAAAACGCTAGAGGTACAAGGGTTTTAGAGTTGACGAAATCGAATAATAAATGTCAGAGCAAAATGCATTTTGGATTTCCAGGTTAATGTCGAACAACAGGAAGAGGTAGTCCATAATCAGAGCCTTAACGCGATGGTATAAAAATGAAACCCTACAAACAAAACAAACAAGTAAAATGATCCAAGAATCGAAAGCCATGCAGCTCGTAGAACGGGAGAAGATTCTCAGAACAACACAAAAAGCACATACAGTGTTCCCCAACATAAGAGATTTTGCTCTCTTTCGCCTCAGGTTCTTAAACACCCAAACAAAGAAATGAGCGTCATTCGGGAGAAAATTTTGATCAAAACAAACTAGGCTCTATAGAAAGACATATAAATGATGAAATGCCCTAGAAACCACAGACACCTTCATGGTAAGAAAACAAAGAAACGAAAATCATAGGAGAAAAAAGGCCCAGCCATTGCAGGAGAGAGAGAAAAAAGAGAGTACAATATTATCTTGAAGAATGTCGCCGGAAACGGAATCCAGTGCCGGAAAAGTGGAGTTGAAGAAGAAAGATGAGCGTCGATGGCGAGTGCGACTGCAGAAATGGAGCAAAGAAAAGCGAAGCGAGTGAGTGACAGTGATCGCGAGAGTGAACCGAGCGAAATGAGGACAAGAGAACACCTTTAAACTCGTCTCATTCGTACGGCTCCGGACTCCAAATAATTATCAAATACAATTTAATCTTAATCCTTCATGCTTAATTCCCGCAACCTTGATAGATAGGCGGTTTTGAAAATTGTCGAAATACGTTTTTCTTCCAGAAGTGTTTTTTTTAACTTTTTTTTTTTTTATATACATTTTTCATCTAAAAGTTCAAATATTATATCCACGAAAATTATAATGGATGAGAATTTGAATATGCTTTATGATAAATATGTTAAAAATTTTAAATTTGTATTTTAAATTATTTTATATTTTATATTTGCCTTCAATAATCAATTGATAAAGAGGAAAAAGCAATTAGTGACGTGCTCTTTTATCAATTAAAAACAAACTATAAGAAAAACAATTAAAAACAAATCATAATGAATATATTGATTAGTTTAGATGGTTCGACTTAGAATATGAGAAAAAATCATAAGGATATATTGATTGTTTTTATAATGATAAATATTTTTCTGTTTATTACTATAACATGATCAAAAAAAATTATAAGGAAATGTAATCAATCCCACCAAAAGTTATAACTTATAAGCAAGAGCATGAAAATTATTAAATAAGAAAAACAAATCTACTTTACTAAAAACATTTGAAGTTTTGTTGAAAATTGGTATAATATTGACATTTAGTTGTAGGAGATAATAAGAGTAACAAAATTGTTGAGATTCCAAAACTTAGATATTTTATTATTGGTTATCATTAAAAATAAATTATAACTCTTACCCTCCGTTTGGATCCAAGAAAGTTAAAAAAATGGTTTTAAATCCGATGATTTGAAATCCGAGAAATAATTTTAAATTAATTACTTTGTTTGGAATGATAAAATTTTTAAACGAGTGTATTTAAAATTTTGTGTTTAAATGGTAACTGAAAAGTAAAAAAAAAAAATTAAAAATTTACTAATATAGACTTTTAAATATGATGTATTAATTGAAAATTAAAATATGACTAGGTCAATTAAGTAATTTACTTTTAAATCTTAAGAAATTCTGCAAATTCCACTATTTTGGTAAGGAAAGTTTTTTTTAAAATAAAAATAGGATTTGAAATTATTTTTGGATTTTAAAATTATTCTCTTTGATAGCGTAACAAACAACGAAATTCATTTGAATTGAAGACTTAACTCCACATTATTATTCAATAATATAACTAATTAGATAGTGATCCAACTATTATTGCTTTAAAATTACCTTTTAAAAATGTTAAATAAATAAATTTAAGAAAAATTTAAATTTCAATATTAATTATAATTAAATGTAGTTATCATAAATTTTATAATTATTTTAGAAATTAATTAAGAAAACTTTGAATTTCATATTCTTCATTTTTTCATTCTCTTACCTCTAATTATAATTAATAATAGAATTTAAGTAGTTAAATAAATTTTGAAAAATAAGAGTGTAATTATAAGTCAACATTCAACATTTTATTAATAAATAAACTCAAATAAACTTTATTTTTAAAAAAGAATGAGTGAAAGGGAAGAAAACTTCTCAGTTCGATGATGTACCTTACATCTAAGATCACATGACACTTTTATGTCTAAGTTCTTAATCCCATATTCTTTGTAAAATTTGTTTTTATCTTAACCTTTCCAATATTAAGAGTCAACTAACATATTAAATGGTCGGTTTAACTTGACAATATATCATTTTACTCAACAAAGAAAATAGAAATGATAAGTGAAGTGATGTGATAACATTAACTAAAACCATATTATCTTAGGGTATCCACATGACCAGATCACTTAGAAAATTAGACCATAACTAGAGAAGAATGAACAAACTTCAGTAATGCAAAAGTACGTCATGAGATACAAGTATCGATTACAAGAGTATACAGTAAGAAACATAAAAATAATAAATAATGAAATAACAAGTGCTGGAAAAATAGTAACATAAACTCTTTGAATCAAAACCTAACTTTAGAAAGGCTCGCTAGAATGGATTCAACCTCTTTTAAGGGTGAATCATCACTCTACACACACTCTCATAGTAGGGAGAACTTGTAAACTATGGTTCTCCAAAGAAACTCTTGCTCTTGAAGAATTTCTAGATGTAACTTGTCATGAGATCTCTTATTAGAAGTGGAGATTGTTGAATAATGAGATTTTTAATCCTTTATATAGGCTAAGGTATGTGAGGAATGACCGAAATACATGCCTTATATGTCCCCTAGGTAGTTTTCAGAGTTGAAAAACGATTATGGACCAAAAAAACCAACAAATTTGAACGACTAAGCACGATTGAACTAAAATCAGGGTTTTAATGCAAAAACAATAAAAACATTGTAAAAACTCATGAAATTGCTTTTAAAAAAATTAAACTAACTTCAAGCAGTTCAAAGACGAGTGTTTGCTCATTTTAGCCATTTTAAGATCAAAATATCATATGAAATTCATCTATTACTAGAAAAGTAGCAAAATTTATAACGAAATTTATAGCGAAATCATGCACTTTGTGACGTTTATCACATTTGCATTTAAACACCTTTTTTAAAAAAAAAAAAATAAAATGGTTCAAAATAGAGTGTTTGGTTACATTATCTCGAAGTGCTTCTATTATTGTCAAATTAATATATAAGACGACTATTATATACTATGAATTAATAATTTCAAATTTGTATTTAAGAACACTTTCATTGGCCAATTTTGTTTGTTTTTGTTGCTACTTTTTTTTAGTGTATGATTGGCTAAGTTGGTTGTTAGAGTTAGTCGTTGAAGATGATCGATAGAGTTGGTGGTCGGAGTTGGTCGTTGAGGCAAGTACGGAATATATTGTTATCGATATAAATATCAGTAAGTCAGATTTACAGATATATCGATGGATATTTCAGGAAAAATCACGGATATCACAAACATTTATAAAAATATTGTGAACTTGTTAGTGAAAATTCATAACAAACTAATTTAAATAATAACTTATGACTTTAAGTATATAAATCAATAATTAGAGGCCAAGTATGGTTGGTAATGAAATAATAGATAATAATGAAGACCAAAAAATGATTATGAACAAAATATTTCATTAATAAAGTATAGGTCATACAAAATGAAGGTCAAATACAAGATTCAATAATAAAAAGATGATTTAGGAGGTACTGGCCCAACATTAGCATAATTGATTTGATAATGACAATATTGCTCCCATGTCATTATATGTTCAAAATTTCTAACATAATAGAAAGTATGTCATCCATGAGTTTCGACACTAACCTCGATGCTACCAATAGGAGGATACCTTGGATTAAACTATGTTCCACACAAATGAGAATGCTTTGAAGAAAGTAGATAATATAGAGGCTTAGAGTCAAAGTCTTAATCACGTTCACGAGGAAGTTGCGGTCCTTGTGTATAGATTACTATGTTAAAATCCATTACTATAACCACAAGAGCTATAATCACTTAAATGATTATAGTTACTATGGGAAGAGCAATAATTACTATTGGTATAGACATATTGACCATGTCCATGTTAACTATCCAAACTTATCCCCTCCATACTTGAAACAAGTGAGTTAGCATCAATAGGAGCATTCTCACGTGTGGATTTTCTATGAATGAAAGACTTCCCTATTGCTCCAATTCATGGTCTACTAGCTCTATGGTCATGGTTGGAGTCTTTGTGTGGCATGTGTGAATAAATATTCTCTAGTGAATTGACCAATTCCTTGTCCACTAGCTTTATGGTCGTGGTCGAAGTCTTTTTTTTTTTTGTGGTTTTTCCAAATTCATTTTTTGGATTGAAAATTGAGAAAAATTGAAAATTGAAAAAGGTAACACATTGAAAAAGCTTGATATTGGAAAAAGAAAAAAAAATCGATATATGTAGATAGTTAGACGACATTAGGCAAAATATCCACAAAATCTCCGCGATATATCTACAAAATATCTATGATTCTATTGAGCATATTGGCCCAAAAAGATATATCATAGAAATATATACTGAAATTTTGATAAAAAAAAAGATATTAACCCCAGTATCTCTACTGGATATGTGATTTTATGGATATCTCAACGATATATAGTCAATATATCGTGAATTTTTCATTATTGGTTGGAGGCGATCATCTAAATTGACCGCCAGAAGTGGTAGTCGCGCAACTGACATTGGTTATTGCTGAAGTTGGGCGACAGAGTTAATCGAGTCATGAGAGCATGTCATTAAAGTTGGTTGTCGATGGTGACTGACAGGTGAAGTCATTGTAAACATTAGAAAGAGGGAGAAAAAGAGATGAAGATAGAGTTATTCATAAATGTTAGAAATTTTATTCAACTTAGATTACATTTACTCTAATGAAAAAATAATAAATCAATAGTAATACGAATAGTAGCTCGATTTAATAAATCATCGAGAGAGTTGGACTCGCAGTAAAGAGCCCACACCTCAAAATCTGTGAACGACCGTGGTGGACCCCGACGGCGACGGGTGAAGGGGTTGCTGGTGAATTGGGTGACTGCTGGTGGCAAGTTTTTGCTTCAATCAGCTCAACTATCCATTTTGCACATTCCTTTGCCTTAGATCTCTCTCAATTTCCCCTCTTCTTCCCAGAATTTGAAGCGGCGGCGGCTTTGTCATGGAGAAGATGAATCAGGCGTTTGAGAAAATGAAAATGTTAGTAGGAGTTGAGGTGGACGAAGAACGTCAAGCTTCTACTGCTACCATTGATGACGGCGACTCTTCCTGGTTTATGGACGATTTCAATCGCAATTGCACGCTGTCCACAAAACAGGTTTCCCCCCTGCTTTTTAGGTTCGAATTTTGATTCTCTCATTGCTGAAATTAGTGCAGGAACATAACATTTTGATCTTTTTATTTGTCCTTATTTTTATTATAAGTATACCCGATATTGCAACTTCGAAATATATTTTGCATTACTGACTTTGATTTCTGAAAGATGGTCTAACTCCACGAAGTGGGACTGTTACTGGGTTTCTCTCACCATTTTGTTCGAATCAACTAAATGCCACGAAGAAGCAAAGCTTTGTATATGTTAAACTAAAACTGAATAGTCATCGCGGAATTAAATTTAAAATGTGCAGATAACAACTTTGTATTACCACTGGGAGTGTTTGGAAAATGTTAAAAGGAATTGAACCCAATGGAACAAGCAATGTCGTCCACCAGAGGTCTTGGATAGGGAGGTTTTCTCTCTTCCTTTCTCTTCAACAACAGTTGTCCCGTCAGCTTGACCTAAACGAAATCCTGTTCTCCATCTTTTCATTGTATAAGAGCTCCTATCCTCCGTCTTGATCCCCATCCATTCGTAAAGGAAAGGGAGACTCTTTGTTTATAGATTAATAGAACATTCCATTGAAGTCTTGGGCTCAAAAGATTAAAGAAAACCTTAAACAACAAAGGGAGGCCTTTTCATAGTTTTCCTTTTCCTGAATTGTGGCTGGTTTATCACGGTGTATATGTTAGTCCTTTTAATAATAAATGATATTTTGGCCAGTTGGAAGAATTTTTTATGATCACCATTGGTTAGGACGTAGGAGTTTGGGTTTCCTCTTATTTTGCAGTTTTTCATTCTTTCAATGCAGATTGGTTCCCTATAAAAGACGTGGACAATTTTACATTATTGTATACAATATCAAGTCTCAGAGATGATGCATAACTTTCTATAATCAGAAAGAAAAAGATGGAAAAATGTTATTCATTTACTTAATACTTATAAGTTTGTGGCCATACACCTTTAAAAGCCTATGTGATGGTTGAATTAGAGTGCAACGAGAAAAGTGATTGATACTGTGGGAAAACTCAATCTGCAACCTAACAGATTCTAAAATATCTCCAACAAAAGAAAATCCACAGAACTAGAGGGAAGGGCAGCCAACTTTGAAACATCTTTGGAGGCTCTTTCATTTTGTGTTTGCCTTTGTTTTTAGAATGACCTTCAAGTACTTTCATTTTTTCTTAATGAAGGCAATTTTAAAGCCAAAAAAGAAACAACTATTACTATAATTTATTATTGTTTAAATGAAAAAGCATACTTTCTTAGAGAAAATGATGAAAGTATTCATTATCCTGAGAGAATCTGTTTTGTTTATTATTTATTTTTATTAAAATTTTCTTTTATTTTGCTCTAACTTTTTTTTCTGTAAGTTAGAGCAAGCCTAATAAACCCGTCCTTTTGTTTTCCATTAAGAAATGCATTATTTTTCACTATTATTTTCTGTATCCACGTGATTGAACATGTATATAGTGTATGTATCTATTACCGAAGAATGTAGAAGATCCAACACTCTTTTAAGCATCTAACAAGCGTTGTGCCTACTGTGTGTTAACATAGTCAGGTTACTGAAACCTCTATTGAAGTATTCATCCGCAAAATGTTTGAAGGATCCATCTAGTAAAACACACCTGAACTTTTCTTTGTGGATCTAAGAAAACTGGACTATCCTACACAATTGTCTGTTGGAAAATTCCACATTTGATCGGAAGACCTTATTTTGTATTAGTTGTTTGTGTGGGGGAGCCTCTATCCACAGCCTTGGGCCCTCAGGCTGTCTTTTGATCCTTTTTAATGAATATATGCTCTTTTAAAAAAAAAACAAATCTGAAGCTACAATTCTTTACTGTGATCGTGCTGAAGATTAGTTGGGAAATGGTTGGTTAGTTACATTCCCCCATGGCTGGATGAAGGGAAAGAACTTTGGACTGATTGATCCACAATTTGACTCTCAGCATATGTGAATTTATGCCCTTTCCGATTATCTTTCTGTATCTAATGTTGTGTTTTTAATGTTGTTCACCTATTAGAATTGTTTCCTACTAATCCATCCCTCTCCCTCTCTCAATTTAACAGCGATTTTATGGTTTTGCCATATGCTTTGTTGCTGGTGTAACGTGTACATTGATGGTAAGTATCCTTGAAACTAATATTGATCTCACTTTTCTGTTGACCAAGTCTTTCCAAATTCAAACTATTGATTTACACATACTATACCTCACAAGTGCAATGTTGACTTCGTAATATAAGGTGATCTTTTCATTTGTAATGCATCTCTAAGTGTAAGTCCGAGATGGTATCATCTACCTTTTTAATTTGTTGGTATCTGCTAATTTGTTTTATCATTTCAATAGAAACAAATTGAGGTTGTCTTTGTGTAGCTAAGTTTCATGTAGCACAGAATCACAAATAGAGGTTGTGTATTTATTGGACAACTCACTGATCCATGTCTCCCTACCATCATAAAGGTTTTGAAGATTGGTTATTGTTGGATATGAAAAAGTGTGAGCCGAAGAGAGTTACTAAAGGTTCCTCAATTGGCTTAATTCGAAAGGAAGAAATATTAAAAAGGATTTTTGACAGAGAACTTCATATAGTGGTTTAGAAAAACATTTATGGGTTTCATCCACCCTTGGAGAACCTTCAAATTCATGGCTGCTTCTTTCATACATAACATCCAAGCTACAGCAATCACTTTTTTTTAGCACAAGATTTTTGCTTTTCTTTAGACCTATTGCTGAAAGGAAATTTCAGAACAACTTATTGAACTATGATGAGGTTACTCCAATTTAATCTGAACTTCATGCGAACGACATTCCAAAATCTTTTTGAACCTGCTTCCTGTGTTTTAATGGGGAAGAAACCATTGATCACTGATTCACTTGCTGCTTCATTGCCCTTTTGTTCTCAAGGGTTGGTCTTTTATTTTGGTCTCTCCATTTGCCTCCCCTAAAAGGTTGATGATTGGCTGCTTGAGGTCTTGTTAGGGACTCACTTTTCTGTTAGGAATCCCTTCACCTGCACATAGAAATCCCAACAAGGTACACAATTCAGAAATACAGAGCAAGAACCTCTGTATGTTATATATGTATATTCATGGAAAATATCATGATTACAAGTAAGAAATGTAGAACAAGACCGCAAGAAGATAAAGATAACAACCAGCACATTCGAGAGGGCTGGAAATCCTCTCCCCCAAGCCTTAGCTTGCTCACAATTCTCATACCTCTCTCTTGCCCTAGAACCCCTTCATAAACCTCTCGAACCCGTGGTCCCCTCTTCTTTCTAAGAGACTCCACTCCCCAGTAATGACTTGTTCCCCTGAATTTTCCTTATTGTCCCTTCTTTTATAAGTGTGTATAATTGTAGGCATCACAGGTTCTATAGGGCTGTGCCGTTAAAGCTATTTTATGGTAGACATGGAAGGAGCAAAATCTTAGAATCTTTGAAGATGGGAGAAGTTTGAATGGTTCTTTTGTCCATCGTATATAGCACTTGGCTTCTTTGGTGGAGTTCAAGTCACAAAGATTTTTGGTGTACTTATAGCCTTTGCCTTGATTATTATAATTTGGAAGACTTTTTTGTGTTGGCTCTTTCTGCTTTAGGGAGGGGTTCTCTCTACCCCTCGCTCTTTAATTTGTCATCCTTTTGTCAATATGGATATACATATTCTGTTTCATGTTAAAAAAATATTGTTTGAAGAACTGCAGTGGATGAAGATATGTTATGTTCTTATACTGTTAGACAAGATTTTTCTCCGAGTGACCTTTTACTGTTAGACAAAATCTGGGATTGTTTAGCAATCTAACTGCAGATTTATCATGTCATCTGCATGTATACTTTTCTGCATAGAAGGTTTTCAAACTCCGTCCACACAAATATAAATTGCCTTGTATTGATATGCTCGTACAATACAACTCAATCCTTTTTACCTTTTAACATTTGATGTATCTTTGATTATATCAATGAAAAGTTTGTTTCTAGTTAAAAAAAAAATGATCACACAAATGTAGAAGCTAGAAATTCTATTCCTCGTCTAGTTTTCAGGTCAAGGAAAAGTTTCTTTAAGTTGATATATTTAGTACTTGCTTCTTTGAGTTCTAAAGTTTGATATATTCAACACTTTCTCTGGACAGAATTGATTATCTTCTTGTAAGCACTGATTTGCATCTTGTTTATTTGCATGCAACAGTCGATGCTTGTTTTCTTCAATCCAATCAAATTTGGAATAGCTTTCACATTGGGCAACATGCTATCACTTGGAAGGTTTGTGTTTATATGTTGTTCTACGTTCTGATTAATACTTATTAAGTGGCTTTTTTTTTAAGCTTTACTTGGCTTATTGCAGGTATCCTATCTTCCGTTTTAGTGACTAGTCTTTGCTCTTGATCGAAAGTTGTCTCTAATCTTAGAAAATATTGTTCAATATTGCAGTTAGCTAAAATATGCATTAAATCCTATTCATTTGGTTGATATGCTTAGTTGGTCGGTTAGTTTTCACAGCCCATGTTGTTTGGTAATTGGTTGGGTGGGTGGTAAGTGGTAATACGTTTTGGCTGCTGGTTCATGTAATTGGTGAGTATGGTACCCCAGGAACGTTCATGGAACTTTTATGCTCGAACTTTGAAAATCTAGGAGAGGTGAACCAAATTCGGTGGGAGCAATAAGTATAGGAATTAAGGATGAATTGAATGCTGGGAATCACAATTTGAACTAGCTTGGATAAAAGTTGACCAAATCCATACAACAGATATTTTTGTAGGATATCCGTTCATAGGAGATTGGAAAACTCTTTGCCTTGCTATTGACAAAACTTTCTTTTGGGCTATTGGGTGTGAAAAGAATGGGTAGATTAGATTTTCTGTTGGATTTCTGCATATTCTGATATTAGATGTGTATTATTTGTATATTTATAATTTATTTATATAAGATTCTTTCCTCGTTGGTAGATGGTCTTTCTTCTATATAAGAAACCTTGTAATTGCTCACAAATATAGAGAAGAAATATAATAACATTTCCATCCCAAATTTGAGCTGGTATCAGAGTAGGTTGTCTCTAAAACCCTATAAAAGAAGAAAAGAAAAACCCTAGCTGTCGCTGCTAGAATCGTCAGAACCCTAGCCGCCGACTCTAGGTGGCACAATTTACTTCCGGGCAAAATAGTGTGGTCACAAGTGATTCAAGTTCCTTCGTGGGTCAGAGACTGTTGAAGCTTCGTGGGTGCTCCTGTCCAACAAGTTCTCTCTTCTCCAACGAGGTTGTTGGTTGTTTCCGGCAAAGTCTAAGCGCCTCCAACACTGTTGTTTGTTGTCACTGGTCATCTCTGTTCGTGGGTGGCTGGAAACACAGTAGGCGCTTGTGTTTTTTGAAGAGTGAAGGGTTGAAAATCGAGAAACATCCAAACTAGAAGACAAATTGCCAGTTCAGTTTAGTCTGATATTCGGTTTAGTTTTGCTCATTTTAGGTCAAACTACTATTCGGTTGGTTTAGGTTTTTTTTGTTTTATTTGGTCCAGTTCGTAATCTGGTCTGATTTTTAAGATTTGGATCAAATAAATCGGTTTAGTTTGGTTCACTATTTGCTTGGTTCAGGATTGGTTTTTCAGCATTTGGTTCAATTTTCTTTCCTGTGACCTTCTTTCAATGAGAAAGCTTTGTCGAGATTCAAATTGTCATATCACCTTCTTTGAATTGCATTAGGTTTTTCAGCATCACAACTTGGGAAAGAAAACTGGGAGCACTAGGATGCTTGATGGTTTCTACTACTTTAATTCAGATTTTCTAGTAATGAAATAACTGAGGGTCTTAGTAGTATCATTTTTCTTTCTGTTCATAAACAAATCATGCTTTGGTATCGTAGGTTAGGACATCCCAATTTTCTCATAAACATTGTTTCCAAATTTGTTCAAAAATGTCTTTTCATTGTGGTAAATTTGGTTATATAAACACTTCAATCTGTCTTCAATTTTTATTAGTGGCCGTCCTTGTGGAAGAATCTTGGCTTCTCATGGGTTAAGAAGGGGATGCACTTTCTTCATTCTTTTTCTTAATTGTAAGTGAGATTTTTATTGCCTTAATTGAAAAAGTTCATCTTAAAGGGGCTTATGATGGTTTTAAGATTTCTCTTCTTCAATTTCCCGATGATACCTTACATTTTTTGTAAAGATAATGATGATATGTTCACTAATCCAAGCAGTGGAACTTTTTGAATGGTGCTCAGGTTTGAAAATCAATTGGGAGAAGTCGGCTTTGAGTGGTTTAAATATGGATGCTTCTAAGATCAGAATCAATATTTGCTTCACGCCTTAATTGTATGGTAGAAGCTTTGTCAATTCTTTACTTGGGTCTTCCTCTTGTAGGACATCCCAATTCAGAAACTTTCTGGTAGCCGGTGTTAGAAAAAATTCAGAAAAAACTTGATAGATGGAAGCGGTTTTCTTGTCGACGTCTCTAGTAAACTAAAGACATTGTTTAATAGCTATTTTGTTATCTCATGGTGGTTGTCTTACTCTATGCTCCTAAGTGTTATCAATCAAGCATCCCTTTGTACTATTTGTCTTTATTTTTGATGCCTTCTTCAACTAGCATTCAACTCAAGTGGGTGTTGGGTACTTTTTTGGGAAGGAAATGTAGGTAGCAATATTCAACCACTTGGTGAGATGGAGCTTAGTTTCAAAGTCGAAGTTGGACGGAGGAGTTGGTCTTGGTGATTTAAAATCCAGAAGTATGGCTTTGTTAGCTAAATGGGGTTAGCGTTTTGTGAAAGAACCACATGCTTTTTGGAGGAAAGTCATTATCAGCATTCATGGTTATTTGGTTTTTGGTTGGAATTCTGCTTCAAGAACTAATTTGAGCCTTCGAAGCCCTTGGATGAATATCTCAAAGCTTTGGAAGCAATTTGATGCCTTTGCTCATTTCAAATTGGCAATGGCAGCAAAATTTTGTTTTGGGATGATATATGGTTGGGAACTTCTTCTTTGAAATCTTCTTTCCCTCGGCTGGTTGCTGTTTGCTCATCTCCTAATGGGTCTGTTTCAGATCATTGGGATGCTCTAATTGGTGCTTGGCGTATTCCTTTTCGTCAACTCTTAAAGGACGAAGAAATACTCGATTTTCAATATTTTCTTTCCTCAGTTTCAGCCGTTTTTATTGGAAAAAAGGATGATTCTAGACTTTGGTCTTTTGAACCTTCAAGTATTTTATTGGTTAAATCTCTAACCAAGCATTTGGTATCTTCTGCCAATGGATAAAGAGGAGTACTCAACACTTTGGATGTCCAAAAGTCCAAAACGGATCAATATTTTGATGTGGAATAGGATTATGTTGAATAGGAACCTTAATACTTCAGAGGTGTTGCAAAATAAGAATCCCAAGAAGTGCTTAATGCCATCAGTTTGCTATAGCTCTTTTGGGAGGGGCTTCTCTCTACCCCTTGTCCTTAAGTTGTCCTCCTTTTGATGATTTTAATACAAACCTTCTTGTTTCTTAAAAAAGAAAAGATAAAGAAAGAAAAAGAAAGATGTGAGAACACAATTCATAGGGTCTGAAATGTGGTGTGGCGAAAAAGGAGAGGAAAAAAATGGTGACCTTGCAAATGACTTTGAAGATAAAAGTTTTGTGAGAACGAGGAAGGAGAGTCAAAGGAGATGATGAAATTAGCTGGGGTCTTTTAGACTGCTAGTGAAGAGGAAGATACTGACATTATGGCCTTCGAAGCGTCAACGGTGTGAGAGTAGGGTATACAATGATAAAAAGAAGATACTACTGTTTAGATTAACGTTATTTTTGGCAGGCTGTAAATTAAAGCGAACCCTCCGTGGTTTTTTTTCCCCCTTTTTTTGGGGGGGTGGGGGGACCGCTCTTTCATCCAGAAAAGTGAAAGAATATACAAGAACTTAAAGAAAAAAAAGGCCCTGAGAGAAGGAGTTTGACCTTAACTACACATAATGACTCCAATCCAAAAGAACACGAACGTCCTCATAATTACAAAAAGGCCTAGTGGCCGATGCTCATAAGGAGACTTTAAACCTAGCCACGTCCCAAACTTTCTCACCCTATCTCTCTACCTCTCTAAAAATTCTATAATTCCTCTTAATCTAAATCTCCCACAAAATTGCAAGTAAGCTAGCCTGGCAAAAAACTTTGCCTTTCTCCAAGAGAGAACTCTAAAGCGAACCCTCATGTTGGATCTAGGTTTAAGTAGGTTTAGCTATAGCCAACTCTTCTTTACTCGTATATGTTCAAGATTGCAAGCTAGCTCAAAAAAGTGGGCCAAAGTTTGTCGGGCAGGCCATTGGAATTCTACATGTGGGTCATCCAACTCAACCCATTTTTTTGTCCAAACTCGTTCAACAATGACATTTCCTTGAAGGTAAGGTAGTGTCTTCATAGGGGTGGTTCAATAAGGAGCACAACGACGGCAGAATTAAAAAAAAAAAAAAATCTAATGGCAAAGGAGCAAAAGGTATATGGGACCTGTTCAAGATGGGTTGTGAAATTTTTCACAATAGGATATTCTCATTAATTGAATTTTGGGTTTAAATGAAAGATTTAATCTAACAGACTCATAACAAATTTAATAACAGAATGCTAGAACAAAACTTACAACTTGTAACAGATACGCTTATGGCCTCTTTAGAATGACTTTTTGAGTGTTTATAAACACTTTTTTTTTTGCATTTATAAACATTTAGTTAAACACTTGGAAAGTCAATACAAACACACCATTAATATCCTCCTGCAAACAAATGACCAGCTAGGACATGTATGAAATATATCGAAAGTAAGAGGTTTAGTGAACATATCGGTAAGCTGCTGAGAAGTATGAACATATTGAAGCACATCTTTATGAACAACTTTCTCCCAAAAAAAAAAAAAATGAAAATCCACCTCAATGTGCTTCCATTGGGATTACACTTAACTTCGTACACCCATTTACACCCAATTGCTGTCTTTCCACTTGGCAAGGGGGTTAGAACCCAAGTTTCTTGTTTACCAAAGCATTGTATTCCTCTCTCATTGCATCCTGTCAAACTCCAACCTTGGATACTTTGATTTTCTGATTTTTTTTGGCTAGGTTTGATTTATTTATTTTTTGGCTAAGTTTCTTGTTTACCAAAGCATTGTATTCCTCTCTCATTGCATCCTGTCAAACTCCAACCTTGGATACTTTTGATTTTCTGACTTTCTGATTTTTTTTCTTGGCTAAGTTTGATTGTTTTTTTTATTGTTTTTGTGGCAGCACAGCATTTCTCGTAGGCCCCAAAAGGCAAGTGACAATGATGCTTGATCCTGTTCGGATTTATGCGACAGCCATATACCTTGCTAGCATGATATTCGCTCTTTTCTGTGCTCTCTATGTAAGTTGACCTGTCGTTCCCTTGAAATCTTATAGTAATAACACATGACCCATGTATAGGGAATCCTTGTTCCGTTGAGGCGAGTCATTGTTAATATCTCATCCTCCTTTCATATCATTACAATGCAGGTCCACAACAAGCTGTTGACACTTCTTGCGCTCATTTTAGAATTTGGTGCCCTAATTTGGTTAGTCTAAGTAATTTCTTTTCTTATCTTACTATTTTATCTCACTCATTTTAATATCTATCAATTTCTCTTAAAAATCTGGAGCAGATGTCGTGCATGCGGTGCATGTTTATTTAAATTTATTCAACTGAAACTGATTGTCAGATTATTTTTTACTCCTTATTTACTGGGTTTTTTCTGTTTAATGAGAATGCACATTCCTTTGAAGGAAATATTTAAACACATGAACTAAAATGAAGCCTTCACTACTAGTGCATGTTGTGGAAACATCAGTTAAATTTGGTTCTGCCACTGTCAAGCTTTCCTCTGTAGGAATCACTTCTAACTCACCATAAGAACCTCTTCACTGGGGGTTTAATGCTAAGTTCGGGTTATTTAAAAAAAAAAATAGCAAATATGTGAGGTATTTTGAAACTTTTTGCAAAAATAGAATTGTTTTGTTGTCTTGTTGAGTTGCATCCCTAGTAAAGACGCATTTTTTTTTTTTTACAAGAGAGCTTGCCAATACCTCTTCTTCCCCATGGTGATCTTCTCCTTCGCTGCCCTTTTTTATGTTTTTTTTTTCTAATCTCCTCCTTCAGACTCTCATATTATCATTATTTTTTTTATCTCCTTCTGCCTCTTCTTTCTTTTTTGTTGCTTTATTTGTTTATTTATGATTATGTCTAATCTCCTTCTTCTTCTTCTATTTTTTTTTTTTTTTGGTTACATACATACAATCTCAAGTTGTTAGCTAAATCATTAAGTTAGAGAGCAACAAATGGGGAAAAAATAGAAAAGAACAAAAATCAAAACACCAAGAAGGCAAATAAAGAAATTAGCAAAAAGATCAGAACGCAATTCTTACGACCTTACTTGAACATGATCTGTTGTAGAGGTTAATTCTAAAGCTCAGAACGCAATCCTTGGAAAATAGAATAAGAAAGGAAAAAAAACAAAGGGTTGCGTCTTTACAAAAGACTTAGACTCAATTTCTTTAATGTTGCATTTTTGCAAGATACACAACTCAATAAGAACAAATATATATATATATATATATATATATATATATATTTTTTTTTTTGCTAATAGTTTTTAAATATCCCACACATTTGCTAATTGTTTTTTTAACAACTCCAACCTTCACTGGGTTTGGGTTCTTGTTCTTGTTGATTGATTATTTATATCAAATGAAATGTCTTGAGCTAATTTCTTGTGATCAAGTCCACTCTGTTGGTTCAAAGAAACAATAGAATGTGGTGGCTTGCGATTGCAATAGCTACGAATTTTCAGTTGATATTGTTGTCAAGAATCAAAACTAAAATGCTGTTGCTACAAGCCTACAATACAAGATCTGTTCTGTATGTTCACGGAGCTCTCCCACTTTCAAACATGAAAGATAGAAGAGCCGATTTACATCAGAGAAAAAAAGGATAGATAGGAGAATATGGTATAAGAATGGTGCTTTACTGATTCACGTTTTCCTATTTTTTCATTGGTAGGTATAGCTTGAGCTACATACCGTTTGCGAGGTCGATGGTTTCAAAGGTTATGGTAGGTTGTTTGGATACTGAGTTTTAGGGGAATACTCTGAATCAGCATACCAATCATCCTCGGTTCTTGTGGCACGACGTTGGCTCTCGACGTTGCTACATAGATGACAAGGTGGCATTATCGAACTATGTTGTATTATGTGTGTTTTTAGGCCTTGTTTATGTCTACTTAGGCATCTCTTACTCTCTCGCTCAGACTAATATCTTCTTAATGTGAGTGGGAGTCCAATGTGTGCTTTAAAGTTTAAACAATATTCTAAGGATAGTATTCTCACTTGTGTCATTCTTGAAGGGGTTGAATTCGGCTGCCTAACATGTGGAATGAGTTCATAAAATAACACTTAACATTTGTGGAATAATCTCTCTTGAAGTATTGAAACTTTTGACAAAAGTTTTGAGTTTCTTTGTTTGTACAAAAAAAAAATTCACTCCATTAGTCTATGTTTAGCCTTTTTGTTTGAATGCACAAATAGAATTAAATTTTTGTTGACATGTCGACATCTTTACGTTACCATGAGTTCGACATCGAATGAGGGTGAATCTAACATTTCTTTTTATCATGAAAAAATCTATGAAATATAAAAATAGATAGAAAAATTTTACTAGTCTATCACTCCAGCGATAGAATTTTCTATCGTGGTCTATCGTTGATAGACAGTGAAATTTTTCAATATTTGTAAATAGTTTAATATTTTTTCTTTTTATAATAATTTTTCTAATTTAAATAATTTCTTTAAATATTTTGTTTTTATAATTTTTTTTAGAAATATTCATTGATATTGACATTTTATTGATATTTTTATTAACATTTTTCGTAAAATTGAGACTTCAATATTTTCGTTGACATCAACATTTTAAACCTGAATTGTGAGGGTTCAATTTTCAAAATCTATGGCCTAACATGCTCTCATTTCTCATCTTTTTGGCACTTCTTTGATGCCCTCTTAATTTCCTTCTCTCGTTCGGCCATCTTTAAAACCTCCTAATATATTTCTCCTTTTTTTCCCTGTCCTTGAATATCATAACTTTAAATAAACAAGAGACCTCTCTAATTTCTAAGCATGCCCAAATATAAATATAAGAAATTTTTCTCATATTGGTGCTCTCATTTTTCTCTCATTTGTCAAATTCTTACACCAATTTTCTTAGTAACCAAACATAACTAAAAGTCTAAAAACTTCAAAATAGTGTATAAAACTAAGCCAACAAAGGAATATCATCTTTGATCATGGAGAACTTTCTAAATTAACCACAACAAATAGACTAATTTGAAATGTGTAAATGATCAACAAAAGTTTCATCGGTACAAATATGGTAATACACATATTTTTTTTCTTTTCTCTTTACTTGCCCTCGAAATCATGACTCAACTTTTCGATCTGTCTTTCTTTTTGTGCATTATATTCAAATGTATATGTTAATACACATATAAATTTTAATGTTTAACATTGTTAAAACATTTAAGTTCTAATGTTCTTTATTTTCTCTTTACTTGTTGTCTTCAAAATGTATTCTCCTTCTTGCTATTGTAGGCTATATACCTTGACTGAAAAGAGGAGTTTTAGAGATTGGAAAATAGGAAAAGGGGAGTAAATGGTATTGAAAAGGAGAGGGAACCAAATAGAGAGAAAATAGGGAAGCATTAAACTATAGATTGAAATAGATGAGAGAGGCAAAATAGAAGAAGGAGGTGATTGGGGTGCAGATAAGCGGTTTTCATCCATCTACGTGATTATGTTTTTTAAAATTTCTTTTTTAATGTTGATCGGGATATTAATGCGACTTTTCAAAATATAATGATAAAAATTGGGAAAATTAACCATAGTAAAAATATCAAACTATTTACAAATATAGAAAATTTCACTGTCTATCAGTAATAGACCGCGATAGAATTCTATCGCTCTCTATCGCCCAAGCAAATTAATTCTATCGCTTGAGCGATAGAAAGCGATAGAATTCTATCGCGGTCTACCACTGATAGACTGTAAATTTTTTCTATATTTGTAAATAGTTTGACTCATTTTTCTATATTTGAAAATAGCCCTAATCTTAAAGCCATTTACCTTTTTTTTTTTTTAAAAAAAAAACTTAAAGCCATTTATATTGTGATAGATGATGATTTGATTTTTTGTCTTTAACGATTCAAATCTATAGGCCCATTTGATAATTAATTGGTTTTTTATTTTTGAAAATTAATCCCATTTTCTCTCCATACAATAGTTTTCATCTTTGAGTTGAATTCTTAGTTAATTTTTAAAAACAAAATGTTTATAGCAAAATTTAGACAAAGAAAATACATACATAATTTTTTTTGTAGCAACAACGGTTAATTTGTAATTTATGAAAGAATGTAACTCAACCTACAAAATAGAAAAGATCTACACATTAGTGTGGTGTTTGCCATACGATGCTTAAGTTAGCAGGGAAAACTCTATATTAAGTATAGAAGAAGTTCAGTATGTGAGTGGACTTACTTCTCTAGGGTTTTGGAGTTACATTAGGCTTATCCATTGACTTATTGAGTTGGGGCGTGCTCGATTTGGCATTTTGCTAGGGTTGGCCTTGGTTAAGGCCGAGGCCGACCACCATGTTTTAACCATATATTAGGCCTAAAGATGATCCATTGGGCTAATGCATGCCCTGTTACGTGTTTTGTGAGGTTAGCATGCTAGTTTGGGCCAGGTTTAAGCCAACACCCTTTCTCTAGACCTACTGTGGTCACCACTTTTGCTCGAATTATGCTATGACTTTGTTTATATGTTGTTTGCTAAATGTTGATTATGCCTTTTGGTCCCAAATAACTTATAACAAAGAAAAAAAATTAAAACAATTTTTTTAAAGTTTTTTAAAAATTGGCTTAATTTTTTAAAATTTTGGTAGAAAATAGATAACAAAACAATAATTTTTAAGGTGTAATGAGTATGTATATGCTTTTATCTTAAAAACTAAAAGTTAAACCATACTCCCGTAATTAGGCCAACCGATCCAACGAAGTCCTTGAGTCCCTGTCACACAAAACATAAACAATATCAAGAGCAAAAAGACCAAGCCAAAGCCAAACCCCTTTACCTTCTTAAATCGCCAAAAAAGATGTATCGACGTCTCTAGCTTCCCACCACACACAGGGCATCTCAGATCAATGTCTAAATCCCTTCCCCTGGTAGGAAGAATGTCCAACAACACCCACCAGCAGCAAATCTTATCTTCACTGGTAAAGTACTTTTCTAGAGACAATTCCATAATACCAAAATCGCCTTCGTAGAGGATGACGAACCCTCCCCAAGCAAGGTTGATTTATTCCCAATTTATACACACTTTTAATTGAGAAAACACCCTTTTTATCTAAAGACCAGTAAATCTCATAATCTTTTTGGAGCCCATCTACCTGAATAGATAAGATCAATTTTGCCTCCTCCTCTAGGAAACATGCACTAATTTTATCAACGTCCCACTCTTCACTACTTGTCAATAGAGATGCAACCATCTCCCCCTCAAACTCTCTCCTACTCGACTCACCAGTCCGTTCCCAACCCTTAATACCTTAAACGAAAGACTTTCATGGCCTCGACACAAGCGTCAACTCTGATTGGGCAACATAGGTTGGTTAAACACTTTTAAATTCCTAAGAGTGTGTTTGGCCCAAGGAGTTGGGAAGTAAGAATATTGAACTCCACTTTTGGTTTGACCCACGGAGTTGGTGGGTCCTACTACTAAAAACATCACCTTTATATTTTATCAAAATCTTACATTGTGGGCTCCGGTAGTTTACAACTCTCTAGATTTTATAACTCCTCACTTCTCACTCCAAACACCCCTTAAAGCCTAACCCTTAGGTTAAGGCTATAATTTATAGTTTTTAATTTTTATCGATTCAGAAGAGAGGAAAATTACCTTTTTCCTTTAAAGAGAAAAAAAAAAAAGAAAAGAAAAAGAAATTATAGTTAATAGTATGAGGGACCCACCAGTGAGTCACATAGGCACTCACTCGGTAATTGGAAGGCATCGACGTCCCACATCTTCAGCCGTAGAGGCTGTGAGTCTCGCCGTTTTTCTTTCAACTGTTGATCATCCTTTCTCCTTTCTCTCTCTCTTCATTCCCTGTTTTTTCCCACTGAAACTGAATTCTTCTCTCTCAACTCTCAACCATTTTTCTGCATACAAAGCCCACACTATCACACCTTCCATGATGCATAACTTAATGGCCACACTCGTTACCCAACCCAAATCTTCATTAGGGATTTAATTTTCCCTCTTCGTCCCACTCGGAGTTTCTGCATCAATTGGAGTCCCAGGTGAACGTCTTTTCTTTCCCTAATCTATTTCTGCTTGTTCTTTGCCTGCACTCTGCTTGCGATGATGGAATTTGTTCTGGGTTTTGAAAAGCTTTGATCTTTATTCTTTCGAGCAGGTTTATTTGGACCACTGGGTTGAATTTTAGAAACTTTGTTGTTGATTTGCTGCTGCTGCTTGTTGGGTTAAATCGGCTGACCTGCATTACTCACTGACTCTTCGATATGAGTGGTGCCCCGAAGAGGCCTCATGATGATGGGGGTCACTCTTCATCTTCCAAATATTCCCACGATGATTCGAGTCCTTATCGCAAGATTTCTTCCTCACTTCCAATGCAGTATCGTCCCTCCTTTGAGATGGGTCAGGACACCCCAATGTCGAAGATACCCCGCACTGAATCCCGTGATGGAGATAGAAGATCCCCCCTGAACTCCATTTTTCGAATGCCCTCGTCCTCTAATGATCCTCATGTAGATCATTCTGGTGCTTCGGAAAGCAGGCCGGAGCTGCGGGACTCCAAGGATGGTGGGGACAACAGGTTTGAGAATCGAGATTCAAGAGTGGAGGCTCGTGAGCTGTTTGGTGATGAAAGGAGGGATTCTCAAGCTGTGAAGTTGGAGAAGGAAATGAGATACGAAGGTAGATTGGATGATATTAAGGAAATGAAATATGATAGAGATAGTTATAGCGATTACAAGGGTGAATTGAAGTCAGAAAAAGAGATGTATGGATCAGCAGCCAGTCACTTGAACTGGAAGGAATCTAAAGATTACCATAGAGGGAAGAGATATCCTGAAACTTCAGTTGGAAGCTTGGAACCCTGGCATGTTTCACGCACCAGTTCACAGAGTGCAACTGAGGCTGTAAAAGATGCCCTAACTACTGAAGAGAAAGATTATGTTGAAACAAGGGAGGCTGTTGGAGAGAACAAAATAGATTCAAAAGGTGAGGATAAATTTAAAGAGAAGGACAGGAAAAGGAAAGATACAAAGCAGCGGGATTGGGGAGATAAAGATAAGGAAAGAAATGATCATAGGAGCAGTACTCAAGCAACAAACACTAATGTTGAGCCCAAAGACTTGTCAAAGGAAGAGAGAGATGCGGAAAGGTGGGAGAGGGACCGGAAAGATACCTCAAAAGACAAGGAAAGACCTCGTGAAAGGGACAAAGACCATGCTGCGAAGAGAGAATCATGGAATGGGATGGATAAGGAGACTGCACACCTTGAAAAGGAGTCAGGTGAAGTGTCTGCGAGAATGTTAGAGCAGGACAATCCGATTTCAGATCAGAAAAAGCAAAAGGATTTTGATAGCTGGAAAAATGCTGATAGAGAGGGTAGAGACAGGAAGAAAGAGAGGGATGCAGACATTGAGGGAGATCGGCCAGAAAAGCGTAGTAGATGTCATGAAAAAGAGTCAGATGAGGGATGTGCAGATGTTGAAGGGACTTTAGACAGGGAGAGAGAAGTTTATAATTATGGTGTTCAGCATCGAAGAAGGATGCAACGTTCAAGGGGAAGCCCTCAAGTAGCAAATAGAGAACCTCGCTTCAGGTCTCGTGCTCAAGATAACGAAGGGTACACCATATGATTTTCTGTACAGTTTTAATATTCCCTTGCTACCTAAATTATTATTTTCCCTAGCATTCATTATTGGTGGCACATCAAGTACCTCGTGTTTTCTGCGCATTGCTTTTTCAGAGAGTGAGTTGCATGATTTGATTTAATCCGTTCATTTCACTGAGTATGTATTGCTGGGCCATTCAGTTGCATTTCCTGATTTATGTTCACTTTATGGACTTGGACTAGTATCTCTTTGTGAGTATTTCAATGAACTATGCATGAGGAGGGATAGTCATTTCAGCTGAACTCACATTTTCTATGCCTATATGATGGAAAGTTTGAATTGCAACAAAAAGATGACGAGTTTAATTGCTTGCTGATATGTGATTTGGTTAGATAAAAATGTTCATACATCTCATACTTGGTTTGTTTAATAACAAATTGAGGGGAAAATATTCCTATCACAAAAGAAAAAAAAAAAAGAAAGGAAAATCTGGGTCTCAAAAGGTTCTAGGTAGGGAAACCATTGTCTTCTCTTCTCTTTGGCATCATTTCTGATGTGTTGAACCGAATGTTGGTGAAAGGGGACGAGTTTAAACTTTTGGGACTTAAGTTTACCCTACCCATTTTCGTTTTGAAGATGATGCCATTATTATTATTATTCTTTTAGCTATAGGCCATGTGAATTTTTTTTAAAAAAGAAACAAAGATATTATATAAAAGATGAGCAAAAGAACAGCCTATGGGTCGAGGGGTTGGGGTAGAGGAAACCTCCTCCCAAAAACTACTTGACTAGCACTTCCAGTTTGATAAGCATGAGAATGCTGTAGTTACAAAAGAATTTAGAACATGAAGAGGCCCACCTAGAAGCCATAATTTGTGCAAAATTACAAATAGAGTCCAAATGAAGAGACTTATCTTGAAAGAATTTATTATTTTGTTGGAGCCATAAGTGCCTCAAAAGAGTTCTAGTAGTGCGAATTCCCAAAATCTAGCCTCTGCAAAGATTGGAATAAGATTATCCATATGCTCATATATGTTTAAGGTCCCCATGGGAATAAGTCGTCCATTGCTGTCATCTAACTTCAATATTATAATTTTTTTTTTGGATATCCGTGAGTGTCCGAACCAACTTACGCGCACCTCGGCTAATCTTATGGGACAACCCGCTTGATCCTATAACATTTGGGTATCAAAGAAACTCATAGTAAATTAATTCATAGGTGGGTGGTCACCGTGGGTTGAATCCATGACCTCTTAGCCATTTATTGAGAATATTATAATTATTTTTTAAAATAAGAAATCGTGCTTTCATTGAGAAATATGAAAAATGTACAAGGGCATCGTAACAATTCTACCCAAAGTACCTGGAGAGACAACATGAAACAGCACGTAGATTAGAAAAGAGTCTATTAGTTGGAGACTGAGGGCTATTAGTTGGAGATAGAGGGCACACTAACAAGTCTACCAGCCTTAGGGTCCGAGTCCTTTCAGGTTTGAGAAATGTGGTTAGATCATCCCTCTTTTGAGGCCAATATTTCTTCGTGGTGGAATATTGAGGTCTCAGGAATTTGGGAAGGTTTTTGCTTCATGGGTAAATTGAGACAGCTAAAAGGAACCTAAAATCTTGGAATAAAGAGGACTTTGGAGACACTAAGGTTAAGAAACAAGCGGTCTTAAACAAGATTAACGAGATTGACTTAAAGGAGTTGGAGAGCCCTTTGGAGGTTGGTGCGAAAGAGGAGAAAGACTTGCTCAAGGGGGAGTTTGCTGAGTTAATTAGTAAAGAAAAGAATCTATCAGTTGGAGACAAAAGGCTAAGGTGAAGGGGCAAAGGAAGGGGATTAAAATACTGCTTCTTTCCATAGGGTGGCTAGTGGCAGAAGGAATAAGAATAGCATTGGTCCCTTACTTCGGAATAATGGGGAGCTTAGTCGAAATGAAAAACAGGTGGAGGAGGAGGTTCTGCCCTTTTTTCTAATCTCTATGACCCTGTGGTACACCCCAAACCCTTCGTTGAGGGGATATGGAGCCCCATCTCTAAGAGGGAAGGGAGGGAGCTGGTGGCTCCTTTTCCGCTTGAGGAAATTAAAGGAGTTGCTTTTGGGAGTGATAGGATTAAGTCTCCAGGTCCAGACGGCTTCTTTGTGACTTCTTTCCAAGACAATTGGGCTCTTGTGAAGAATGCGTTGGAAGGAGTGTTTAAAGAGTTCTTTGAGAGGGGTGTTTTTAACAAGTCTATCTCTGAGACGTTCTTTGAGAAATAAGTCATCTCTGAGACGTTCGTTTGCCTTATTCCAAAGGAGGAGAATGCCAATAGGATCAAGGAGTTCAGACTCATTAATCTCATTACTAGCATCTACAAGATCTCGGCTAACGTTTTGGCTAACTGTCTTAGGAGAGTGCTTCCTTTGACGATTTTTGAGTCCCAAAGTGCGTTTATAGCAGGGAGACAAATTCTTGATCAAGCTCTTGTAGCCAACGAGGCCATTGAGGGTTATAGAGCCTCCAAGAAGGAAGTAGTGATCTTTAATTTTGACTTTGAAAAGGCTTAAGATCAGCACTGGACTGAACCATTCTTTGAAGTTCTAGATGTTCAGGTGGCCTCTCCCTTTCTATAAAATTCTCCCCAGTTAAAGTTTACTTGTTCAATTTCAAATGTATATGGCCCAAATGACTATAGATGAAGGAAGTCTTTATGGAATGAGCTTCGTGCGGTGTTTGCTTATTGTGATGGTCCTTGGTGCTTAGGTGCTGTTTTCTTGTCCAGTGTTTTCTTATTGTCATGGTCCTTGTTATTCAGTATATCTTCTTCCCCTAATGGTTCAGTATCCAATTTTTGGGAGTCCATCTGTTTGTCTCAGTATACTGTCTTTCATAGACTTTTAGAAGATGAAGATTGTTCTGAGAAATGTTATCTAATACACAGTTTGATTGTTCTGAGAAAGTGATTTTGGAGGCTTCTGGTGCTTTTTCTGTCTAATCCCCTTCTAATTGGTTGGCGGTTTCATTCCTTCTTGTATGTTTTTATTGTCTATCATAGTAAATGAATAAGTACATACTTGCATATTTCATGATAAAGCAATTTTATCAGAATTGTGGTTAGAAAGAAATTAAAGAATATTCCACGATAAATCTCTTCTTGGGATTAATCGCTTTGAATTAGCTCGCATGTGAAGACTTCATCTTGGCGGTCACTAACGAAGCCTTTTTGCAGGGTTCTTATTGCAAGATACTTATTTGAATTGGAATGCTTTCATACATCCTTCTTAGTTTTATTTTGATCAATTATTATTGTTTTGCCATTACAATGGTCCATATTTTTGATATTTTGATGACTTATTTGTTTTTGTTTCTTTTACTTTTATTTTGTCTTTCTCCCATGTGGAGTTTGTATCTTGGGAGAATTAATCTCTTTTCACTAATTCAATAAAAATTTTTGTTTCTGGTCTAGAAAAAGTACATGTGTGGGTATGTACATACTGATACAGGCATACAGCATAAATAAATAAATAAATAAATAAAATGTTAATTTGGTTTTTAGAATCTATGTTCTCCATGGTACTGCTATACTGCTCAGAAAAATGCTTTCTGACTTTTTTGCTATCCATAACTTTATTCAATATATAATTATTTTATAATTGAAGAATGATCGAGTCACGTAATGATCCTCCTCCTGTATCTTGCAGATTACAAGGTATGCTGTCTTATAATTCTGTTCTCCTTGGTGTAACATTCTTCTCAACTGTGACTGCTGCGATCATGCTACCTTTTGCTGAGATAGCTTGCGAGATATATTATTCTAGTTTGCACTCTCTCCATAGGCTTTGCAAACTACTTGTTTGTCATTCTTTATCATCACTTTGACACAGAAGTATCTTGTTAACTTGGACTTATTGCTCTTGCATTTTCAGTTTAGGGCAGTTCTTAACAGCTCTTTAGAGATCAATAAGACACGGAAGAAAAGTTTGAGAATAAGGGTTTTTTTAAATAATTAGAAATATATTTCTTTGTTGTCTGATATTTGTAGAAGCGAGAGAATTTAGAGTTAATGCTGAAGGGAGTGTGGTTAACAGAAATGTTCATTAAATAGCTCTGTATTAAGCTATAATAACTACAGCCTCCAGGTTTCATTTTAAGATAGATTTTACAAAGTCAACTAATCACTCTCATTGGCCTGGATTTTATTTATTTATTTACTTATTTATTGCTCTGGTCTATTCCTTCATGTTTTTTAATAAGTTGCTTTTTTCTTTAAAAAAATATTATTTCATGCTTCATAATATTGTTTTTGTAAATACAATTATGCTCCCTTCTAGCCTACAATTATTTTAAAAATATTATTTCTTGCTTTATAATATTGTTTTTTAATCAAATTAATGTATTAGTTCTTCGTTAAGTTTTTAAGTTTGGCATTTCTTATGATTTGTGGTATCTTTAATTCTCTTTACCTTTTTCTTCTAAATTTTCAAAAAGAACAAAAAGTTAATACAGTTATTTCAAGCTCAGTAGGAATATATCTTTCTTATTTCTGCCTTTCTTTCCCATTTTATGAATGTTTCTTTTTGTTGCTTTAATTAACAGTTTCTTCTTAAAAAAAATTTATTTTCCATTTTTATCTTTTATTTTTTCCCTTATTATTTAAATTTTTTTACTGCACCTGCTTCAACTTTAAAGAACAATTGACACCTCAGTGCATATACACGTTATAAACAAAACAGATTCATGGCTTTGTTTCCAAAGAGAAACAGATTCATGGCGTTAATTATCTTTTAAGGGGAAAAAAAGCTTCATGAAACCCATCTTGTCTCGATAATGCTATCTGTATGTATTGCTGATACTTGATATTGAGAAGTATAACTTTGAGATAAGCATGTCTATCTACTAAATTTTATTGTCTGCATAAAATGCAAATTTTTTTTTCAGGGAAACCTGAAGTCTCATCTGTGGTTTATAAAGTTGGTGAGTGCATGCAAGAACTAATAAAGTTGTGGAAGGAACATGAATCGTCACAGGTAGATAAAAATGGTGAAAGTTCACAGAATATCCCCACTCTAGAAATTCGAATACCAGCTGAACACGTTATTGCTACAAATAGGCAGGTAAAATGCATATTTCATCATCATTTTTTCATTAAAGCAGTTAAAAACATTACTACCTACATGTTTTAAACTATCTATGGTGACAAAAGCGAAGGAGACAACAAAAGAAGAGCCTTTTTCTCTGTCTCGGTTTTTTTTTTTTTTTTTTTGGGGGGGGGGGGGGGGGGGGGGGAATAAAAAGCTGACTTTCAAGCAAACCAACAAAGAAGAGTAGCACATTGGTTGATTGGTGTTAGTTTTATCGGCAAGGAAAACTGACCATTTGGTTTTGGTTAGTTGGAAACCAGCCATCTGTAAAGATTTGTATAAATTGACTGATCATTTATTGTTTGGTTAGTCATTTTTAGCCAGACTCAAGATTGAGAGTGAGTGAGGTAAAGAGAGGCTGATGGATGCTGGAGGTAGACAAATGTACAGTGTGCTAACTACTGCATTGTTGAAAGAACTAAGATTGGGGAGTTCTTTCTCCATCTGCCTTTTCATGAGAAGGACCATTTCTTGTGGCTTGCTAGGATGTGCGCTATCATGTAGAATCTTTGGGGTGAAAAGAATAATAGTGTTTAGAGGGTTGAAAAAGGATCTAGTGATGTTTGGTCCTTCATTTGGTTTCATGTTTCTCCTTGGTCTTGTAAACCTCATCTTCTTGCATTCTCTTTTTGTTTTTCTATCTATGAGAAGTCTTTGCTTATCCATCTTTAATGAAAAAATCTTGTTTCTTGTTAAAAAACAATGTCAAAGATGTAAAGGCCCTTTCTAAAATGGTTTGGCCTAAATTTAAGGCATAATTTAAGTTCCACGGGTGCATGGAACTTAAATTTAAGGCATAATCTTACAGAGTTGGAGATTTTGAAATGGGCTTCTCTTTCCTCATATTTGACTTCCATTAGATTGCGAAACTCTCCTGATACTTGGTTGTGGCCTCTCGACCCCTCATCAAAATTCACTGTCAAATCTCTTATGGCTGATTTAGTGGGTACAGTGGATTGTGTTTTATCTGATCTTTATTATGTGATTTGGAAAGAAAGATACCCAAAAAAGATAAAACTTTTTCTATGGGAGCTTAGTTGGGGTGCCATAAATACCGCTGATCGTTTGCAGCGCCGCTTCCCTCATTGGTCTCTGTCTCCATCTTGGTGTCTGATGTGTTGTAATCATGCTGAAACACCGACTCACCTGTTTTTACAATGTTCCTTTGCTAGCAGTTTCTGGAACATTGTTTTGCCTGCTTTTGATTGGTCTTACACGCGACCCAATAATATATCAGACGCATTGTCATCTCTATTGTGGGTCATCCATTTGGTGGTACCAAGAAAACAATTTGGTAGGCTCTTATTCGCGCTTTCCTCTGGAGCCTTTGGGGTGAACGGAATAGGCGGCTCTTTCATGATTCTCTCTCCTCTTTCAATCGCTTTATGGAACTTGTTTTATCTATTGCTTTTTCTTGGTATAAAACAAAGCATCCCTTCACTCATTATAGTTTATCCTTTTTAATCAGTAACTGGCTATCCCTCCTGTAACTTGCTTTCTCTGGGGAATATATAAACCCCTTATTACTATTAATAAATGTTTCTTTTACCAAAAAAAAAAAATGGTTTGGCCTAGTGGTAAATAAAAAGGTTTAAGTTGGATAAAGGACTAAGAGGTAATGGGTTCAATCGATGGTGGTCGCCTATCTAAGATTTTTAATATCCTACAAGTTTCCTTGACACCCAAGTGTTGTAGGATCGGGTGGATTGTCCCTAAAAAGATGTCAAAGATGTAAAGACAGATGCAACCCATGGCAAGAAATCAGCAAAACCAGAGACTTCTTTGAGAAAAACAAAAGATTTAAGCTTGGGAATGGGAGAGAAATAATATTTTTGGGAGGATTGGTGGGCCAATTCCAGCCCCCTGAGCACCATTTTCCCCTCCCTCCATACAGTAGCAAACTCCAGATTTTCTGTCTGTAAGGACTGCTGGTCTGAATCTAACAAGGCCTGGAATTTACATTTTAGAAAGGGTCTTTCAGACAGAGAATTGAATGAATGATTAACTTTCACTATTTGGTCTGTATTATTTATCATCACCAGTTGTGTTTGTCTCTTTTATTTGTCTTCTAATTGAAAGTTTGTATTTTGGAGCATTAGTCTCTTTTCATTATATCAATGAAATTTTTTGTTTCCTTTAAAAAAAAAACCATTCCACAGAATCTATTGCTTGAAATTTAGACTCCTCTGAAGCCTTTTTGGCCAAATCAGCCACTTAGGCCCTCCATTCAGGGTCATCTTTTCTGGCCACTTATCTAGCTAAACTGATTTAGCAAGGTAACGGCCCCAAGAAATTATAATTTTTTGTGGTCCACGACCCATGCCAACCTTAATAACCATGGACAGAGTGCAAAGGAGAAATCCTAACTTGATTTCATCCTCGAATATTTTTTTCAAGTGTAGGAGTGCAGAATCTAATGGTTGTCTGCCCGTTCGCTTATAAAAGCTTGAATTTATTGTCAATTGTTATGATATTGTGTGGTCTTCCAAAGAATATAGAAGATCGCCTTATTGAATTACTCTACGGCTGGTGGTTAAAAGGAAGATTCAAAGTGATTTGGTCTAATGCAGTCACTCTTTGGTATATTTGGAAAGAACAAAATTCTAGACCTTTCTCAAATAAGCATAACTCTTTTTATTTCTTTTATCAATTTTTGAGACCGCTTACTGTATACAGCATCAAAATGGAATGGAGTGCCCTTACAATTCCTTTCTAACTCACCTCTTTTCTTGATCAACTTAGATAGGAGGCCTTTTGTTTAATTCCTCCTTTTAGCCTCAGGGATTTCTCATCCTTTTTGTTAAAAATATATTTCTTTCATCATTTTTCTTCGTCTTCGTCTTCGTCTTGGTTTTTTTATTTTATTTTTTTATTTTATTTTTACCTTTTAAAAAAAAGTAGCAGGAGAAAAAACATCCTTTTTCTTTTTTCTTATAGTTATTTATCTAAACCTGAAACTCAAATTTTGTTTCTTCTTCGCTGGTGTTTTTGAGATGGTGCAAAATGTGACTCCGCATTGTAACACTAGGTGTATTTTCTGTTGTTTCTTCTTCGCTAGTGTTTTAAATACCAATTGGAGGCCACTTCTATTTCCATAAAGTAAAGAGAAAAAAGTAAAACTGTTAAGGTCTTTAAGTAATGTGTGCAGGTCAGGGGTGGACAGCTGTGGGGAACAGATGTGTACACATATGATTCAGATCTTGTTGCTGGTATGTAATGTTCGACTGTATTCTAGTTCATTGAACTGATGGATCTATGAGAAATAAAGCAGGTTGTTGTTCTATTTTGTTTTCTAGTTCTCATGCATACAGGCTACTGTCGGCTAACAGCTTCTCCACCTCCACCTGCAATCCAGGAGTTGCGTGCAACCATCAGAGTATTACCCCCACAAGATTGTAAGCCTGTTTAACTTTGTCTTGTTCAGTAGTGGCCAAGTTTGTTTTTGTTTGTTTTTTGAAAGGAAACAAACTTTTCATTGATGAAATGAAAAGAGGCTAATGCTCAAAATACAATGACACAAATAAATAATAATACAAACTTAACTTAGCAAAACATAAGACCTATTCAGGAAAAATAAATGCGTTCTAATTTAAACATAAGTCGTGAATAGAAAAGCTTGCAAATAACTTGGACATTGAACACCATGAGGAAGCTTTAATTCGAGCTAATTCAAAACACTCGGACCACTAAGAAGGTTTATCTTGAAAGACCCGTTGGTTACATTCAAACTAAATTTCAGCAAGAATAGTTTTCACCATATTAACCCATAAAAGATAAGAATTGGGCTTCGAAGGAGGGCCAACCAATTAGCCTTAAAGCAAATCCATCAAAAAACCATTGAATATATATATATATATATATATATATATATTTTTTTTTTTTTTGAAAAGGAAATGAGATCTTTCATTGATATAATGAATATAGTCTGTTGCTCAAAATACAAGATATAAAAGCTGAAAATAAAATTTCAAATAAAAGATACAAACTAAGTTAAACAGAGAAAATGAAAGCATTCCAATTAAAACTAATGTCTTGAATAAAATAATCTGAAAAGCTTTGGATCGGGAACACCATGAGGAGGCGAGATGACAGACGGGATCCAGATGAACAAACTAAGAGAATGATTTATCATGAGAAACCTGCTGATTACGTTCAAACCAAATCTCAGACAAAAGAGCTTTAATTGTGTTGGACCATCAGATCTGAGAGCTGGTGGCCAAAGGAGGGCAACCAAAATCTGAAGTATGTTATCTTGAAAAGAATTAGCAAAACTTAGAGAAAAGGATGATTGAGCGAAACAACACTCAGAGAAAAGGAGAAAAAGTGTTGAAGGTCTTCACCCTAATCCAAACATAGGGGGCACATAGAGGGAGAAAGACTTTGTTGTTGAAGCTTGTGTCGAAGAGTGGCAGAACAATTAAGTGATCCAAAAAGCATACGCCAAACAAGAATATTAACTCTCTTTGGACTTTTGGATTTCCAAAGGGCCTGATAAATGTCCTTGTCTAAAGGAGAGGCAACAATTAGGTGCTTGTATAAGGAAATAACCGAGAAGCTTCCAGAAGAATTCAACACCCAACGTCTTGCATTTTGAGAAGAAGAAATCTGCTTGATATCTAAACACATGGACACATAAAAACTCAAACCCCAAATCAGCAGCAATGTTGGAGAGTGTTGACGTTGGTCAGAATAGCAACATTGGTCTGTGGCGGTGATAGAGTAGTGGCAAAGGGAGGGAGATCGAAATGGATCATGAGGGAGGAGAGTAGAATCGGGGAGAGGGGAGAACAAAATTGGGGGTAGGGGGAAGAGTAGAATGGGGTGGCTATGAAGGGAGAATGACATAATAAGGTTAGGATCTCTTGTTTTAATTGGGTTGTTGGCCCTTTTAATGTTGGTTTTATAATGGGTTGTAGTACTTTTGTCTTTATTTGGTTTTAGAGGGCAATAATTATTGGGTTTCATGCACCATTAAAATTTTAAGGGCAAATTGGAAAAACCACCCCTAAAGTATGGTGGTAGTACAACTATACCCTCAAACTTTCAGTTGTAAAAATTGAGCCCTCAAACTTACACAGGGTTAAAATTAGACCCTCAAACTTACATAATTGTAGAAATTGTAACAATGGTATAAGTTTGAGGGTTCAATTTCTACAATTTTAATGTTTCTCTTTGGGCTTTGGTCCTTGATGAGGTTTCATGTTTCTCTTTGGACTTCGGTCTTAAAGACTTTTTGTAATTACTCTTTATGTAACATTTTATTTAGTTGGAATCTTTTCTTTAGTGAGATTTTTGTGGGCTTAGTTTTTTTTGTATGCCCTTGTATTCTTTCATTTTTCTCAATGAAAGCAGTTGTTTCTAAAAAAATGTTGTCGAAGAACATTAGTTTTTCTCTCATTTTTTCCATTTAAATGCATGGTTGTTTTTTTTTTTTTTTTTCTCTCTCCAAATCCATTTTTAATGTATTTATCTTTATTAGTTGATATTACTTCTAATTTGTGTTAGGTTACATTTCTACTCTTCGAAATAACGTTCGATCTCGTGCTTGGGGAGCTGCTATTGGTTGTAGCTATTGTGTTGAGAGATGCTGCATTGTGAAGGTAATGAAGCTTTTAAATTTTAGTTGATAGGTTCTAAAACTTGAATTTTTGGATTTAATGTAATAGATAAAAATAGTAGATCTGTGTGTGTGTGGGGGGGGGGGGGGGGGGGGGGGGGGGGGTGCGGGGTGCGTGTGTGTCGCTTTTACAAAATCATTATCAGAGACTTGGTCGAATTACAATTGAATACTGTTTCTTGAGTTTGGAGTGTGTTTTGTTGGATTCTCTTGCTTTAGGGAAACGCCCCCTTTCTCAATTTTCATGTTTTTTTCTCTTCTTTTGATAAGATAATTTTCATGTGTTCAAACTATCTTTCTTTAGAGAAAAAAGTGAATGTATTTTTATAGCTGTAGAAATAAATTTATTCCAAGAAAATAATTTTATCGAGTAAATTTAAAATTTTAATCTTGATATGAGTGGATTTCACTGGGTTGTCTTTGCTTATTAGCAGCTTTTGGCTCCTTCTGTTGATGGTACCACCGATATTTTTGACTTAATAGCAATTTGATCTTATTCATTAGTTTAGTTGTTAAATAAAAATTAGAACAGAACGAGATGTTTATTTTAGAGGTTGTAGTGTGAAAATATTATAGTTCAACCACACTTATTCCAGGCCACCCTTCTCTGTGTCTTCGTTTTTTCTTCCCCTATTCTGGGCCACTTTAGTCTCTGGGATCTATATAGATATTAATTATTTTTATTTAATTTTAGAGGCAATTGCAACATATTGATCCTTGTGTTATGAAGGCTTCTTTCAACTTTGTTTTTCTTTGTTTTTCCCTCTTCAGAAAGGAGGTGGGGCCATTGACCTGGAGCCATGTCTTACACATACATCTGCAGTTGAGCCCACCCTTGCCCCTGTGGCTGTTGAGCGGACCATGACTACAAGGGCTGCAGCCTCTGTAATAATTTGACATAATATTTAACCCCTTTCCTTTTTCTTGTTAACTTTTGAGGTTCTAGAAGTTCATCATTTATCTTATGATATACAATAATAAAAGTATTTTCCTGATCATACAGTAACATTGCTTCATTTTCTATATTTTGGAAATGAATAAAAGTTTGGCTGTTGACATTTGATTGATTAAATGGCTCTTAAAAAAATATGAAGTAATGTACCGCTTGATTTTATTATAGAAACAGAAAAAAAAAAAAGGCTGCAAGTAAATGGTGAAAAAGAATTTTGGCTGGCCTGCTCTTCATCTGTTTTATAAATTGTAGTTCTATTTTTACAATACCCTGCTTACTGTCTATTTCATAGCATGTACGCACTATTCTCTTAACCCATTTAAAAGTTTCAAAATTGCATATATTATTATGCACTTCAATTAAATGATATATCTACAGTCGCTATGATTTTTCACTTTCATTGTATTCTGTTTTCATTTTAATAAAATAATAGTGAATCAGTAATTTACAGTGGCATGCTATATTTTTCAGAATGCATTGCGTCAACAGAGGTTTGTAAGAGAAGTTACAATTCAGTACAACCTTTGCAATGAACCATGGTATACTTCAATCTTCTCTTTTAATACTGCGTCTGCAGGTTTCTACCAGAAAGTTAACTTACATATGCATTAGTCTTTTTCATTATTTCGATGAAAATTCTGTTTCCGTTTATTTATTTATTTTTTTGAATTATCATGTTTTGTTTTGTTTTTCTGTTTACCTTGGCTTTTATGCATGTCTCATTGCATTAAGGTATGTATATCTATTTTTTCTATTGTTATCAGTAGATCTAACACAATAAATTATATTTGAGTTTGTTGGAATGCATATACATCCTATAGCGCTGATATATATGATATTTCCTCTCCCAGACAGTTTGATCAATGAATTCTCCGAACTCCTAAACTGTGTTCAATTATCATTAATGTTCTTAAAAGACTTTTCTGGCTTTTGCCTTACCTCAAGGCTAGGCTCCAACTTAGGAACTCGATGATTCATATTCATGCTCTTTCACTACGTTATTTGATGATTTGGAATTACATCTATCACTATGGGTATATTAGTGGTCGAACGGGCGAGGTCAAGTAGTAAACACTTGGATGTTTTCTAGATGGTGTAGGATTCAACAAATGTTACAAGAGATTAGGGAGTAGCATATAACTATGAGATAGTTAGGATACCCATGTTTATCCAAAAGCAGGAAAGTACGATACATGAGGCCTTGCTTTTAAGAATTATTTTGGCTGTTACTGGCATTGTCATGACGTACTTCACAATGTTTCTTGTACAATACATAACATGCCATAATTGAATCTTGCATGGTGTGATATCCTATGTTTCTCGAACATTACATAACATGACGATATTTGAATTTTGAATTGTGTGGTATCTTAAATTTCTTGTACACTACATAACGTAGATACAATTCACTTTGTTGTGTTAATGAAATCACAGATGCATATTGCCCCGGGATTTGTCCTATATAGTTGTACAATGTTTGTATTAAATGTTCCATTTACAACAATCTCCAGGATTAAATACAGCATAAGTATTGTTGCGGACAAAGGTCTAAAGAAGCCCCTCTACACATCTGCGCGGTTGAAGAAGGGAGAAGTTTTGTATCTAGAAACACATTCGTGCAGGTATTTTAAGTCCCGCCCGTGATGTTTTCCTTACCTCATTAACAAACTTTAATTTCACATGTCACTATTAGCTATTCAGTCATAATTCGATATGCGTTGTTATTCAGTCTTTAGAATTAATAATTAGTGAAATACTTCCTTCGTGAGAAAATAAATGACCTAAAAAGAATTATAACTCTATGAAGTTTGAATTGCCATTAAACTTACACGTTAGAAGGATACCATGCTACATGCATGATGTGGCAGTAAGTCGCCATCGACATATTGGTAATTCTAAATTCTAATATTTTGAAAAATGTTAAATTGATTTGACTGAATTGCCACATCCGTGAAATCATATGCAATTAATAATTTGTCTAAAAAACTACTGTGTGAAGGTATGAACTCTGCTTTTCCGGGGAGAAGATGGTGAAAACCATTGCATCATCTCAAGGGCATGAAGCTGAAGCCGAGAAATCTCAGAATCACTTTGTTCACTGCCCAAATGGTGAAAGAATTGATAACGATAATACTTTGATTGATGTGTTTCGGTGGTCTCGCTGTAAGAAGCCACTGCCTCAGAAGGTTATGCGTTCTATTGGGATTCCACTGCCTTCTGAACACGTAGAGGTACTCTCTCCAGCTTTCTTTCAATCTTTGATAGTTAAATAATGTGCTTTTTTTTATCAGAACGCTCTTTCATTTCCAATGATTTTTTTACTTCAAAGATTGCTGTGCAGTGAGCTTTCTGGTGCCTATGTGAATACACTTTTTTGCATAAAGTTGCCATGAGTTCACTTTCATGTTTCCAGTTAGCGGCATATCATATCTCATTAAATCCTAGGAGATAATCTGGGGTTGCTATGACCCAGATCATTAACTGTTGTCCAATGCCATGTTGTATAGGCGCTTCAAGAGATGGAAGTAGACTTTTCTTTCAGTGATGATTTCATTTATCATATTACGATCATTACTGGTTACATATTTAGATCATTTCATAGAAGAGATAAGATAAATTGGACAACATGGCTTTGCAAATCTCCATCTTTGTTGTAATTGCTGTTGGACTTGTAGACAAGTTTATACAGTCTCGGTTTCTCATTTAGTAGCTGATAAACGTATGATAAGATTGAATTACCAACTATAACTCAGCAGTTAAGGCATCTACTCCTTCCTTTACGGTGGGAGCTTCAAAATCTCTGCTCGTATATTTGCTGTAAGCCATCCGATTGACTTACTAGGCATTTGTCTCTTTCTAGGTACTCGAGGATAATCTGGACTGGGAAGATGTACAGTGGTCACAGACTGGTGTTTGGATAGCTGGGAAAGAATATCTACTTGCTCGGGTGCATTTCCTATCCATGAATTAGTTCCGTTTTTATGTTCATCTTGTAACTTTTAGTTGTATGAGAATATGTATTTCATAATCATATTTCAGAGTAGGAAGAGATGCTATTACAATAGAGTGCAAATTTTTATTAGTTGATATTATATTGGATGGGGAAAACTTGGTTCTTTGATCCTGCATCTCATCATCCTATATTCTCGAAATCATACTTATAAAATAAAATTGTGTTTAGTTTAATATAGTTTGATACATCTTTGATGAAGGAAAATATCTGTTTGCCATTCTTGAATGTCCTTTATTTTCAGTAGTTCTAGCAAATGTCATCCCATGCGACAAATGATATCAGTATATCAATACTCTTCATCAATATTAGAAAAATCATTTAGATGGCTCGTGAGTCTGTTTTGTTATGATTTAAAGCTACAAAGAGACTTAATCAAGGAAAAACTCAAACTTGACTTCGTGTACCTCAAAGTTAGATTAGTGTTGTAATATGAACTTTTAATTTTTGAAAGTGTTTGTTATTATAACTTCTCAAATAAGCTCACTCTTATTGTTTCAAAATTGTCTCTGATGCAATCTCTTATGCATTCAGTTTAGTATGCCTGGAACCACCAATAAGAAACAAGGGACTCCATAACGAATAATCAAAAGCACGTGGTAAAAGGAATTGAATTACAGTCACTCTCTCTCAATTTACTAAAGGAGATGTTCAAGTCTAATGAATATGAACCTATATTTTGAATAAACAATACATTATAAAAGATTTTTGCTCTTGTTATTGTTTGGTCATTTTGCGAAAGGGCAGCATTGACAAATTTTTGTTGTTTTTAAAGGGGTATCATTGGCCATTTCTTAAAATCTCCCTTGTTTTAATTTTTATGTGTATTGAAAAGAGATGGTTGTAAACCTAAAATCGAATAGACTTAAAACTATAATCTCAAAGTGAACTCATGTCATACGTAAGAAAAAACATCCCAAAAGTTATTTCTAAAGGCACTATTTGGTCATTTTTCTAAGGGGTAGCATTAATCATTTTTTATCGATTTTAAAGAAGTACCATTGACCCATTATTTAAAGCTACTTCTTTATTTTAGTTTTCGTGTATATTACTCAAAGATTATTGTAGAGATAAAACTCCAAAGATTTTAACCCATAATTCTTAAAGAAAATACATATAGCGCCCAAAAAGAAACAAAAAAAACTTCATAACGATTTAAAAGCATGTGGTTAAAAAATTGAGTTATGATCATCAATTGTAAATTTGGGATGTTCAAAATTGCTAAAAGTGAACCCATGTTTTTAAGTAAAAAACTACAATTCAAATTCAAAAGTTTCTCCTCTAGACACTGTTTGGTCATTTTTAAAAAAGATAGCATGGGCTGTTCTTCCTTGATTTTATAAGGGTGTTTTTAAAAATATTTAAAGAGCTCCCTTCTTATTTTAAATTTACAACCTAATCAACTGATTCATCAATAGGCTCCCTTAATCTAACTAAATGATTAAATCCAAATTGTTGCTGTGAAAACAAGTGAGTCTTAAGTATCATATACAATGAGAACGTGAAATTAAGAATTTCTCTTTGTAAATCTATTATTGGAAAGATTAATATTTCAGAAGATATTTCAGAAGATGACCATATGTAACTTAGTCTAAGTACTGAGTAAGTTAAGAACTCCTGCTTGTGAGGGTTGGTTCTTTGATTTGCATGGATAAGTATATAACCCTAATAGTCGATTTAATAATCTTATTATTTTGAGTACTTAACCAAATAAGGAGATGGAAGAACGTAATTTCACAAGATGAAATTCACTATTCTTATATAGGAAAAACAATGAGTAGTTCTGAACAATGTTTGAGGTGATTGAGTTATATCCCAAGACCAGGATTTCGAGACTTGAACAATGGAGTCTTACCCTCTCCCTGGCCCAAGAAGAACTTGGTTTATGATTAGAACATAAACATATTATTCAGTGATATTTAATGTGTAAGAGATAATTACATAAGTAAAACAGACAATTGACCCAAATGTAATTCTAAACCGCTCATAAAAAGTCGACTTGCTTGTAATTAGAGTCAATGAATCTCGAAATGCAATTGAATCCATATTTGTTGCACCATTCTGTCACATCTACGATCAATCTTGTCACTCAGCCACTTATCCACGTTAGCCATTATTCCTTTTGGAGCAAAGATATGCTGCTTGCTAAATAAAAAAAATTATTATATGACAAAATGCTGAAAATATTTATAAATATAGCAAAATTTTAGTCTATCTACGAGAGACCGCTATCACAATCTATCACAGATAGATATTGAACTTTTGCTATATTTATAAATATTTTGATTCATTTTTCTATATTTGGAAACAGTTCTGTAATATATATATATATACACAGATGCCTGACGTTGAAGGCAATCTTCTTTCGGCTTGGCAGTGTAACAACAATATAATCACACACTCAACCACAGACTACGTTTAGAAAAATTTAATGAAAACATGCTCCACTAACTACTTTTAGAAAGTCGCATTCCTTGTTTAATAAGAATAGCTCAAGTTGTTCTCATGAGATCACAAACTTATAAATAATTGTCAACTAAATCACCGATTGACCTAAAAGCTTAAGTTGATAGGTGCTTTTAGGTCAATCGGTGATTTAACATGGTATCAAAGCGGGTGGTCCAGGATGTCCTGTGTTCAAGCCCTTGCGTTGTCGTTTCCTCCCCAATTAATATCTATTTCCACTTGCTTGGCTCTTCTTCATATTTCAAGCCCGCAAGTGAGGGAGTGTTAAGATATGATATTAAATTTGTCCTTCACCTATCCGCTTAAGCTTTTAGGTCAATCGGTGATTTAACACATAATTCTTTAAAATAATTTTTGAAAACTGTTTGTCTGAACAAGCTAGCAAACCATCCATTTTGTTTTCAGTTGTCAATTTCTAAATAATCAAAGCTTCTTTACCGTGTAAGAAACAACTTTTAGAGCTTAAAGAAATTAAAATGAACGGTCGTTCCTCAAGAACTTCCATCTGTTCTACCAATTGTCAAAACAGCTACAGAGAACTCCCAACCAAGGAGAAACCAGAAGTGGAAATCTAAAGATAAAAAACATGCGAGGGAAATGAAAGAATTCCATAGTTAATTTACGAAATGAAGCAAATTTAACTTGAATAAGGGTTTAAGAGTACCTGATTCCTTTATTCTTTGCTGGCGTATGAAGCGCATACGAAAAGTAGCGAAACAGCTCGAACTTAAGTTCCATCAAATCTTTGCAAAACCAACCTATAATTCATGTCATTTTTGCGTGAATGATCCCCAGGATACACTAAGCTCCTGAGTACTGGCTAAGGGGCTGACTTTTTAGAACAAAACTAAAGTTTTTTCTTCTTCTTTAATAACTAGATAGAGTGAGTTTAGAATAACTTCTAAGAGGAACTAGCTTTCATTACTCTTAGAAGAAGCCGAAAGTGCTTCAAACACTTTAAAGTATATCTGAAGTGTTTTTAGAATGTTCAAAACCATTTTTTTTACTATACATTTTGAGAGTAGTGTTTTTAAATGAAGCACATTTATAAATACTACTCTCGATAATCAATTTTACAAAAAGCATCATAGTGAGTTTAATATGAATTTTGAAATAACAAAAAAATAGAAATGTTTTTAACTCATTAAATACACTTTTTAGAATTTTCATGACGTTTGGTTACTTGGCCATTAATGAGTTTAAAAATCATAACGAAAATTTAAGTCACTTTAATTGTTCTAACTACTAAATAATTACTTCTTCCAATCTTCCAAAAATGTTTAGAAAAAGTATTTCCCTTGAAATGACAACTTTCACAATTTGGTAATCGCACCAAACAGCTCTTTAGAGCTACTAAAATTGTTCTTCCCTCCAAAATACATATATTTATAAATAACAGATCTGTGACGATAGCTTTACTTTTTACAAGCAATTCAATCCACAAGTAAACAAAAACAGAAAGGTGTCTACCAATTTTGTAGATCATAACTCTCAAAACGCCCTTAATTTGGCATTTTTCTTCTGTTAGCGCACACTCAAGAAGGGAAATCAAAGGCAAATAGTAAAAATCAATATCAAATTGGGGACAGCGGAGGGACATGAAAAGTAAAGAAAGAAATCAACACGTACAAAACCAACAAAGAAACCTAGAATTGGAGTGAAACCCAGGAAGGAAGAACAGAGTGGGGGATCATTGCACGCAAAAATGACAAGAATGAGAAGCTGGGAATTGACAATTGACACTTCAGATACTGGAAAACAATAAACGTAGAAGAAATTAGGTAACGAAATCGAAACAATATCTCGACTGCACCGAATGAAAGTATAGAGGCGACAAGAAAAGGAAGCATACCTGAAGCTTGAATCGGATCGGAAAGAACAGAGAAGATGGGAAGGGAAATGGGGGAATTGATTTCTAATAGGGTTTGTGTTGTTGTGTATACTGATTTGGAAGGTGGGAATTCTTATATTTGGTGGAATTTCTCACCATTTCTTTCTGAATTGGGAATTGGGAATTTAGAATTTTGGTATAATAAGGTTATAAATGGAAAATTGGTAGGGATAGCCCAAAATCTATCTTAGATTTTGAAAAGTAAGTTATTTTTGTTTATTTTTTAAAATTAAGTCTATTTACTCTATTTTTTTTTACCATAATTTGTATTAATTTTAAGTAAAAGAGTTGAATTTTTAGTAAAATTTTTAAAAAAAAAAAAACAAATAAGTTTTTAAAATATACTTTTTTTAGTTTTAAAAAATTGATTTGGTTTTTGAAAACATGGGTAAAAAGTAGATATCAAAGAAGATATTTAGAAGTGGGAGAAGTGTTTATAGACTTAATTTTCAAAAACTAAAAACCAAAAACCAAATAATTACCAAACGGAGCCTAAGTGATAAAATTATGCAGTATTTTCGACAATTTTTTTTAAAAATGGAATTAAAACAATAAGTGATAAAGAAAAATGTAAATAACTACCATGGGTAGCATTTGTAGAGTTTATAATTAAGGATGTAGCAATATTTAAAAAGAATTGCAAATATAATAAATTTTCTTAATATCGTGATTTATTCTAGCGTAATACCTTTACTACAAATAAAAAAAAATCATTGCATGTATTTTTTTTGGGAAATTGTCCGAAATAATTTCAAAATGTTTTCCCTTTCACAACTAGCACACTTTTTAAAAAATTATTCAAATAGTTTTTTTGGTGCTTCTTGACTGAGATTGAGCTCCGAGATTTAAATAAAAAATTAATGTTTGCATCTAATATCCAAACTATCGATTCTTTTGGCCTTTCTTAGTGGAATCTCTACTAGGATGGATGATGTGAATCAAAAGTCGTTGTGGGTTTTTAATCGATTAAATACAATTTATACTATCGATCTGGACAAACTACTATTACTAATGGGTAGTATTAGCAGCAAGATCGAATCGATCTGTAGGAAAATGCGAATATTAGATTCACAAAACTCATTCTTTAATTAAAGTGGTAAATATGGGTTTGTGTATGAAATGAGAAAAGAAGACAAACGAACAAAGAAAAGCGATTGTTCCTTTGAAAATGTAAATTGACAAGGTGCATTTAGTTGCCGGAAGTGGAATCCCCCAAATTCTATACATGGTCCTGGGATATAACTCAATCACCTTAAACATGTGGCCTACTTAACCGGTAATGCCCACATTAAGCAACTTTAGATATTAATTAAGACTTGCATCCTAATTAAACTATATGCCGATTAACCAAGAATGAAACACATCCTATGATTGATCTAAGTGTAAGCATTAAGGTCTATGACTTAGTCATGACGATTAGCTAACGAAAATGTCGATTATCTACTCAATTACTCCTTATCTCCAAGTCACTTAAGACAACTACATGATATCTCTGGTAATACTGTGAAAGACCATATACCCAAGAGATGACTCTAGCTACTTTATACACACAACAATTACAGATTATGTGTTAAGATTTTAGCGGTTAAATACACAAACTATTAGTTTGTCCCTCCTAATCATTCAAATATGCTAAAGAATAAAAGCAAGAGATATAAATGTTCAAGAGACATAGACATAAAGACATTGAAGAAGCGATCCTCTCATATATAACATATTGGGTTCATCCAAATCCTTTAACTAAATGAAACTAACCAAGACTACATACCTTTGAAGAAGTAATCAAGGCTCGTAAACATCGAGCTATTTTACAATATCAAAAGATTTAACCTAAAACTAAAAAAAGAGAAGAGAAGATAAAGAAAAACTAGAAAAATGGCACATAGCTTGGAATGGGACTCTCCCTCCAATTCTGCTAAATCCTAAAATGGATACAACTTATAGTGGTTGGGCTTGTGCTGCAGCGATGGGTGCAACAACCCGACACTAGGGAGTTGGTACCCTCAACACTATGGTCCTTTGTCACGTGCAGGCGATAGCGTCGCGACGTTGCCCCCTTCATGGGTAGCTTGTGCATTTTGTCTTCTTTTGTTGCTATTTGCTTCGTTTTGATCCGTTTTTCTTCTAGAACGTCCCAACGACCTATTTTGCTTGATTACCTATCTAGAAACACAATTAAACTTTAAATTCCTAAGAACTAACTCGATTTAGGAAATTAAAGCTAGCTCTTTTAGGAAGCTATCAATGAACACAAAGATTCTATATAGTTTTTCCAAATCTTACTTAATCTTTCTCAAATTTTAAAAATCACATTGCAATCACATATGCAAAATCTATTTAGATAATTGCTAAATTTATTTAGAAATTCAAATAATTCTTATATCCAAAGTCAATGATTTATTCACCACCCAAAAAAATATCAAAAGAAAAAAAAATGATAAACATAAAATGATAACAACCGCACTACAATAATTATCACATATAGTACTCAAGTTTGAAAAGAAACAAAGTAGTGAAAACAAGTTGTTTGTAATAATAAAAAAAGATATTTCAAGATATAATTAACCATAAAAGTTATTTATTATTATTAGCAAATTAGTTTGGAAACTCGTGAATCTATTATATTATTATAACGCATTTTAGAAGTTTCGTAATTTACGGTTTTTTTTTTTTTACTTAAAGACGCATACCACAATTTTCGATTAGCAAATTAGCTTGGAAACTCGTGATCCAGTATTATAACGCATTTCAGAAGTTTTGTAACCTACAATTTTTTTTTACTTAAAAGACACATACGACAATTTTTAAAAAGTTAAGAGTCCAAAGAAAATTTATAAGAGAATTTATATAACATCTTATTAAATGAGGTCACTCTTTGCTTATTTATTACGCTTTCTACTAAAGTCAGATATCTCAAACTTATATCTTTATATACTTATGAGACTCATTTCCATTTGAGCGTTAGAATATTCGAGAACCACTTCATAAACATTAGTATTTTATAATTTTTTAGCAAACGTCTCATAAGTGTCACACCATCTAGAATTGTCTTGGTCAAATCAAAATTTTCCTATCATTTAATAACATTGTGATATTGACACTCAAACCTTTTTTTTTTTTTTTTCATTTCATATTTAACTTTGAAATTTGTATTGAATGATTTCAAATATGTTGGTTGTCTTTTCAAATTCAATTAAAATACTATAATAACCTGAATTATTTAATACTATATCAAAATATAAGATTGTGTGGTTGAAATTAGTAAAGGTAACACTATCTTGGGCTTTATAATCTCAATAGGGGTGGCAAAGGATGCCTTTTTATTTGCTGACATCAGCTTCATTAATAACCACCACAACTGGACCAATATTTTTTAAAGGAAACAACCTTAAAGGACCGATAGTAAAATAATAAAAAAATTAAATTCAATTTTCAAAAGTTTTAATCAAAACCTAAACTTCAAAATAAATAAATAAAAATATATTACTTTTATAAAATTGTTTAAAAAAAAATATGTATGAACTTTTAAAAGTTTTATTAATAATCTTAAATTTTAAAAGGAATTGAGTAATATTTTTACCATTGATGTATGGACAAAAACTATTAATATTTTCTTTTAAAATATATTTAAACTTTCAAAAGTTACATGAGTACTAATGTAAAAAATTTTAAAATGTTTTTAATTATCTTTAGTATGGGGATGGAAACTATCTTTGCACTCCCAACACTTCCCTCTTTCCGTTTCTCTCCCTCCTCTATTTGGAGATGATATTCTTTTATCAGCTCTTTTTGTAGTTGACAATATTGTTTTGCTGAATTTTGAAGGGAGATTTGACTTTGGGACTTCGTAAAATAATATGAGATTTTATATTTTAACTTAAAGTTTTGGATCATTGTTTGATTGTTGAGAAAATTGGTGTAAAAATTAGACAAATGGAGGAAAAATAATGTGAGTATCAATATGAAGATAAAATAATGAGGGTACCTATATAAGTTAAACTAGTTATTTCTCAACTTTGGATAACTTCAAAGAAAAACATTGACTAATTAATTTGATTTTAAATTTTTTAATATTTATGTCTGGACATGATAAGAAATTATAAAACTCATCTTGTTTGTTTAAAACTTTGATATTTAATAAGTAGATAGGAAAAAACGACAAGAAATGAAAAAAATTTTAGAAACTGAGGAATGAATGATATGAGGCTAAAAGAGTATTGAAGAAGCGGAGAGAGTAGAAATGGAAGATGGAGGTAATGAAAGAGTGTAGATAATAAAAAAAACATTCGTCCATATACCAAGGATAAGACATTTTTAACTCTTTTATTTATTTATTTATTAAGTTGAAGAGTATTAATACAACCGTTCAGAGGTATTTTTGTGATAGATACTAAAGATTTCTATTTATCATACCAACAATAAGAGTAATTTCGATATTAATGAAATTTTTTAAGTTCAAAAGTATTTTTTGAAACAAATTACTAACGGTTTTCTTTAAAAAAAAAACTATAGGTAAGGGTTTTTTGAATTTTTTTTATAAAAATTTTAAAGTTATTATTGAAACGCTATTAAAAGTTTAAGGATATTTTTTAAATAAAGAACAAAGTTCAAGGGTGTTTCTATAATTAACCTAAAAATAATATTTCAACGACTCTGCCAATTTCTATTGTTGATTCTTTTGATGGAAGATATATACCGTAATAAATTATTTAAGTTTAACATTCAAATTAAATATGATTAAAAAAATAAAATTAAATAATATTTCGCCACACCTACCTAAGATTTAATTATATCTAGAGTTTTTTTGACATAAAAATATTGTAGGGTCAAATAAATTGTCTAAAAATTAGCCAAAAATACATGCAAATTAGTTAGAACACCTATCGATATTTAAAATATATATATATATATATATATATAGAAGCTTTACAAAAAAACCAGAAAAGCATGGCAGAAATTAAAGATAAGATTCTCCCATAAAGATGTAAATCTAGGCTCTGTATCAACATTGTCAACGGATTCAATGCCCACATATATATACTTTTTTTTAATTTCATTATTTATTTTAGTTTAGGTAGCAACTCGGTTGCGTTGGAAGTTAATTAGGTAATTTAAGTAAAGTAATTATATTATATTAATCGGAGTGGCATTTGCTTATTCTCATTTTTTCTGTATTTGCCACTGGCATCAGATTCAGATGCTGCCTTTAATTTGTTGTGATTATATTATATTGTATTTAGATATATATATTATAAACACAAAGTGCATTCATACCCATAATTATTCCTGAGCTTACTTTCTTAATTAATTAATTAATTAATTAATTAATTAATTACTCCCGACCCTCGATATATTTTGAAATGATAATTTGGTGCATGCTTTTATCCATTGAATTAGATTTAGATTAGCAATTAATCACTCACTACTCAAACATTCCTGAACATGAAAATTTTATATAATGGATTATCATATATTATATCTCTAATAAACCATATTATAGTTAATAGGCAAATGACAAAAAGCAGAGTGAAAAGTTGAGAAATGAAAAAGGTGAGACAAATGTGGAGGTATATATAAATTAAAATATTAAGAAGTGGTTGAAGTGTAATATCTAAAGAGATGAGGGGTGGAGGAGGAAGTTTCAGTTTCTAAATATTCTGTTTGTGGTGCACAAAATTGGAGTAAAACAGGAGCCTCCTCCCCTTTTCCATTGAGGTTTTTGGTAATAGGGTTATGGGGATGACGGCCAATGGAGAGCTCTAGATTGAGATTCAATGGTGGCTTTTCTTCTACCTCCGTCGTCAAACAACTGTTGCTACTGTTACTGTTTGAATCTTCCCTTCGTCCGTCCATGTCGCCGGTGCTACTGTTATTGACTAGTGGACGATGCGTTTGAGGGTCGATTCCCCGGTTGTAGAGTTTGCGTTTAATGTGTGTGTTCCAGTAGTTCTTTATCTCGTTATCCGTCCTCCCAGGTAACCGTGCCGCAATTAAAGACCACCTATCAGTCATATTATAAAATCTCATCAAATTAGATAGTACGGCTCATTATTTCATAGTTTCAGATACGTATTTGGTAACAGATTTAGAAACTAGATTGTAAAAAAAAAAAAAAAACAAAACAACAAAAACAAAAACAAATTTAAAAACTAGATTGTAATTTAAATAATTCCTCAAAATGTATTTGATAATATATTCCCAAAAAACTAGATATAACTACCTATTTAATATTAAGTTGAATATCAACTGATATTAATTAATTTATGAACATTTAAGTTAAAATTTATTGTATAATTATAATTTTGTTTCAATACATTGCATAATACGTCTTTTAATTTAAAAGAAAAATAATTTGAGTCTACAACATGAATACACTATATTTATTAGCTAATGTTATTTGCTATTTTAATATAATTTAACATTTTAAAATCTCAAATTCAAAACTTGTATACACTAAAAACATAAAAAAAATGTTATTAATCTGAAAAGAATTCTAAAAAACACGACAATAACCCCGAAACCTAAGTTGTATTCGTATTTATATTATTTGTACAGTTTACGATGTTGAGCCTAGAGTTTAGATGAGTGTGGTATATAAATTTTCTAACCCTACTCATACTCTAGCTCCACCATCTGAAAATTTCTCTCCAATAAAACCGTTCTCCCCTTCTACCCATGAACGTAGTTAATACACTAATAGTAAACCACGTAAATCTCTGTCTCGATTCTCTATTTTTTTTTTTAATGTTTTCTATTCAAATCTTCAATTATCAATTTCTTAACAAATAAAATCCAGATTATCTATCAAACACAAATCTCTTACTAAAACGCGTTGAAAGTGCAACTAAAGTAAAAAAAAAAAAAAAAATATTTATTATAGAAGGTAGAGTTAGAAAGAAGAGATTGATAATTACTTGTTACCAAGTAGACTATGGAGATTAATGATGATTTCATCTTCCTCAGTAGTGAAATTCCCTCTCTTGAGGTCTGGACGAAGGTAATTGATCCATCGTAACCGACAACTCTTGCCACATCGAAGCAACCCTATATAAATATTAGATTATATAATTAGTAAATATTACTAGAATAGAGAAAAAAGTTAGAAGTTTGAATCTCTTTAGTCCTACCGGCGGCTTTAGGGAGAGATCTCCAACAACCATCGCCATGGATTTGGATGTAATTAATAAGACGTTGGTCTTCTTCTTTGGTCCATGCACCCTTGTTGGTGTGTTGTTTCTCACAACAAGGAGATCTTCCCATAGAATTAAACACAGACAGTGATAATAATTTGAAGGAAAGGAAAAATTATTGAAGATGAGAGAGTTGGTGAGAAGAGAGAGAGAGATAGAGAAATATATGGAGATGGGAGAAGCTAATAGCTAAGGGAGTTGGTGGAGAGAGAGAGAGAGAGAATTTAAAATTAAATTAAAGAGTAAAATTATTTAATGTGATAAATTAATTAATATATATATATATATATATGGAGGTGAGGTGGTAAAGGAAAACAAGCAATTGACTCGGGACTTCTTTCTTTAAAACGTTGTTATTCTCGGGCAGCATCTTAGACAATAGAGAACGTTTGACCGGGTTGGTGGAGATGGAATTGAGTGGTTCTAAATTCTTATTTCATTTTTTTTCATTTTTGTCCCCTCCCTCCCTTTACTACTTTTCTTTTTTTGCTCTTTGGGGCTTGTAAATTAGTAGAATAAAGGGATTTTTATTTAAATAAGCGGAGTCAAAGGACTGAAAAAAAATTTAAAGAAGAGAAGGGTGGAATGAAATGATATGGTACATATTTTAAAATTGGAAGGACACAAATAAATAAATAAAACAACTACAAGGAGAAGAAGAAGAAGAAGAATTGGGTGGCCCCACCAAGGGTTTGGCCTTTGATTCCATTCCAACCATAATATATTTTTTCTCCAAAAAAAAAAAAAGAAAAAAAGAAAAAAAGAAAAGAAAAGAAAAGAGAAATTGTTTCTCTACCATATGTTTTTATTTATTTGTTTTGTTTTTATTTAAGGAGGAAAAATAAGGAAGAAAAAGGAGGAAGTATGTTGTTGGTTAGTTGAGGTGTGGCTTCTAGAAGGCAAAAGCAAGGCCAAGGTTTAGAGTTAGAGTTTGGTCCACAAAGTGCCATCAATTTAAGGAGAGGATAAATCCAAAAGGAATTTAACCAACTCCCACCTTCCACATTCAATTTCTTTTTTTCTATTTTTTACTATCCACTTTCTACTTTATTCACAACACACTCTTCTTGGAGATAAACTTTACTAAAATACTTTTAAAATATTTCCCTTTTGGTTATAGTATTTTTCGAAATGGTTTAATTTTTTTTTTTTTGTTATAGAGAAATTATTATAAACAGAAAAAAAATATCAAACTATTTACAAATATAGAAAAATTTTACTGTCTATCAGCAAAGACCGCGATAGAATTCTATCGCTTGAACGTTGTCTATCTCTGATAGACAGTAAATTTTTTCTATAATTTTTTCTTCAACACTGAAATCTTCTGAGAACGTTTATGGCATAGATTTTGACCCTCAAACTTACTTTGCCTATATAAAGAGATGGAAACCTCGTGATGCAACAATTTATCTCCTTAGAAGAAATCCCACAAGTTACATCTAAGTTTTGCTCAATTCTCTATCTCTTTAAGTACCATTGATCCTCTAATGAATAATTTATTTATGGTCCAGCCATAAACCAAGTCTCTTTCAGGCCAATGAGAGGGTGGATACCCTTGTTCAAGTTCCAAAGTCAACACTTAACGAAACTACTCATCTACTTTCCCTATACGGGAAGAAGTGAATTTCATCTTACGAAATTACATTCCCAGCTTTCTATTTGGACAAGTCCCCAAAATGGTAGACATATTGAGTTGACGACTCGGGTCACTCTCATCCATGCAAATTAAAGGACAAGCCCTTACAGGCAGGAGTTCATGACTCGCTCAAGATTAAGATCGAGTTACATATGATCATCTTGTGAAATATTAATCTCTTCAATTAACGAATTTACAAAGAGAAATTAATTATTTCATGGTCCAGTCTTATACAAACTCTTCGTATAGGATACCCTCACTCACATGTCTCTACGTGAACGATTTGGATGAAACCGTTTGTAACAGTTACAAAGTGGGTCGTATCCATAGTGTCACCAGGATAAGACACTTAACCTTATCTATATACTATAGACTCTTTAGATAACATGATTCACTTCTATGTCAACCACCGTTCAATATTATATATAATAACCTTAAATTTTTACTGTAATAGATAATTTAATATTACATATTTAGTAATTAAATTAAATAATTATTAAATAACCAATTAACTACGAAGATTTATGGCACAAATTCCAACATTATATATCTTATATAAAGTATATCTGATATATCTACTAATACGTTAAAATTGAAATAATAAATAAAATGGAAATCAAATTTATAATTTTATTTGTATTTACAAATCTAGAAAATCTTTGCTAGATTAAAAAAAATTGCTACCGTTCCAATTATCCTTGGTACAAATAGTGGTTGGGATGATATAATATTGTTCTTGAAAAAATTATTTATTTAACTAAATGAATGATATAATATATCTTCAAATATTTTTGAGAAATTTCTTCTTCAAAAAAAATATTTTTGAGAAATGATCAAATAACATTGATCAATTTAGTTAGCAATTGAATATTAAAGAGAACGTGCCTTCTTTGGCGCTTTTTTTTTTTTTTTTTCCTCTAACGGTCAAAGTATATTGAGATCAAAACAATATTATCCATTATATTGTTAAGCTACACGTGGAGCTAGAAGCTAGGCCGGTCAACAAATTCCAATAATTATATATATTGAAAAAATTGTTTATAGTTTTTTAGATGCATTATTTTAGAAAAATACCGTTTTAATAGAAGTAGTTGAACACATATTACATCAATTTTATTTCTATTTTAATTTTTATATTAAAAATATATATTACATTTCTTATGTTAACAATCAAGCCATACCAAATAAAGATTACACATATTGACTTGTAAGTTTTAAATAGTTTGATAGTTGAACAATTAAATTTGTAATTTTAGAAGTTTAAAGATTAAATCGACGCAAACTTCAAAATTAATAAACTAACTTCAAAATCTTAAATCTTATTCATTCATTTCTCACGAGGAAAATGCATGGTATTCCAATTTACCTAATATTCAAGCATGCATGACTATATATATATTAGGAAAATTATTTACACACAATAGTAAATTTTTTAGATAATTGTGATAGACGCTGATAGAAGTCTATAAGAGTCTATCAGTGATAAAAATGATAGAAGTCTATCACTCCTCTTTATTTTATTTTACCTCTTACATCGTAAAGTTTTAATTTTATCTGTTTTTTTTTCTTCGGTTAAAAAAATAGGGTTAAAGAAAGAGAAAGAAAAATACTTGAAAATTGTTGTTAATTTCAAAGTCAATGATGGAGGGACATATATTAACTATGGACTGTAAATTTGACTAAACATATATCCTAATCAACCATAGCCAACATACGCAGTTCACAAGGAAATACAGGACTAAGGACATAGACATAGGACGTCATGTGAGCTTAGACATAAGCCACATTGTAGGACTAAAGTTCTCTATATGATAATTATCTAGGTTATAATTACGAATAGACATATAGGTCTAGTCACGTACTTAGGCTTATAAGAGTGTTTAAAATCAAGATTGAATAGACGTTTAACTTGGTTCGTAACATAAAATTGTGGTGTGGTTGTAATGTGGTTGCAATGTCTTAATCTCATGCGTTCTATCATTATTTACAATTCTATTGCATCTTGACACTCTCCCACAACGTTGATGATGCTTGCTCTCAAGTCTAGAGCATCAATCAATGCTTTTTTAACATATTTTTAAACCCATTTTTCTCTTTCTTCATGCCTTAGGCTTTTACCATCCCAAGGCTCTTTTCTCCAATTATTTTGTCAAAATCTTCAATTTTGGTCCAAACACTTGGTTCCTATAAAACAACACTAAATAGTCATCAAAATTAGGCTTAATCCTAAGTTCTTGAATAGCGCTTTTTGAGTGATGAATTTTATCCAAAATTTTGTTTGGTTCTCCATTAATTAGGAGTAGGAATAGTGTTATGTAAATAACCCAACATTTTGTTTGGAGGAATAGTGTTATGTAAATAACCCAACATTTTGTTTGGTTCTCTAGATAAAATAAAGAAAAAGTAGTTGTGATACTTAATTAAATTAATGATCCAACATCTTTCAGATGATACTTAAACTCAAGTCATCATATTAAAGCCAACAAAAGTATAGATCAATTGGCATTCGAGTGTACTTGTAACCACGAGGTCTATGGTTTAAAATCCCCTATCCCAATTGTCATAAAAAAACTTATTATATTATATTAAAACTTGATAGCGTACCCTTAATGGAGTAAGAATCGCGCAATAAGTCTAAAGTATTTTTTATGCTCAATCAATTTTTTTTTGTCAAAAATATAAAAAAATTGAAAAAAAATTAATCTTTCACCCCACCATACTTAGAATTTTATACTTAGAACTATGTTGCAAAAGAGATCGTACCCTTTGTTTAATAGTTGAGGTGCGCGTAAGCTGACCCTAACACTCATGGATATAAAAAAAATTACATTATTTGGATATAACTTATGTGTCTAACTTCGCATACTTTTCAACAAGGTGATGATATAGAAGGAGAGTAATGGATCGGGTTAGTATGTGTTTGGTTTTGAAAAAATATTGTTACCAACTTTCAAGACTTTAGACACAGATTCTTCCTATGACATGGACACAAATCTTGTTAAAAGTAGTTAAGAATATTCAAATTCATTTATAATATTCTAACTCTTTTTTTTAATTGAAATGTCTAACTTCCAATTTTAGTGTCAATTTGGAATACTTTCCTAGTTTGAATATTTTTTTTAAATAAATTAAGGTGGTGTAAAATTACTAAGTTCTTAAATCATATATATAAAAGAAGGTTATCTACTATGTAACTTGTTACATATATTGTCACAACAACCTCAAGGACAATAAATACATCACAGCTAAAAATAGCACAAGACATAACACAAGGTTTGGTAACTTAATTCGGTACAATACCACCTATGTCTGAGAGGGTAATGGACTCAAGAAAGATATTTTCACTAATATAAAAAAAAAAAAAAAAAAGCAATTACAACACGTTGTACTTATCTATAAATAAATGAGGAATCAACGATGGAGAAAAATTAGGAAGATACAAATTTTTGTTATAATCCCGAATCACAAAAATGATGGTTTCACATTACAATTACACTATATGTGTAAATGTATATTGTTATAATCAGGAGTCACGAAAAATGTTGGTTAAAACCTCATAATTTTAGATTACGATTATGTTATATGTGTAAATGCAGATTAGTTAAATCTCGTAACTTCATACTACTATTATACTATTTGGATAAATGTATATGAGTTAATTACCACAACCCACTAAAGGCAAACATACAAAAAAAAAAAAAAAAATACTTAACAATAATATAATTAATATAATATTAACTAAACGATAAGAAAACATACACGCATAACTTGCAAAAATCGAAAATATGAAAAAGAAAATGAAATTAATATGATAACAAGATGTATAAAATAATAAAAAAATATTTAGATACAATGAATCTGCTAATAAAACAAAATTAGTTAAGATAAAATCAATAATTAATAATTATACTGTATGTATAAATGTTATTAACACAATCTTCAACCATCGCACTGTATGTACTACACACCTGATTGAGGTGAAATTAGGAATTAGAAAAAGTCAAATCACGTGCTCCATAACAGATTTACTAAAATTCTTATCATTTAGATTTTACCATTTTTTCAATTGAAACCTAAAATCCTCCTATATACTACCATTCCTTTATTAAAAAAATGAAAAAAAATGAGACTGTGTAACCTGGTGTGCCGCTTGGGGGTTTAAAACACATTAAAATAATAATAATAATAATAATAAGATTATTTTCTTTTAAATATTGTTGAACGAAATTTTTTTTGCCCATCACAATCGTCATGTCATTTCTTAAATTAATGATGAAATTATAAAGGATCAAATTTAGAACTAATTAAAGGCTAACTAACATATATCCCAGAGTGAAATTGAAGACATAAGTTGGCATATCCTAATGATGCCATACGTTTTCGTCGTGATCGTTGGATCAAATAAAATAATTTGATTCAATTTGGTATTAATATATTTGAAAGCTCAATTGGGCCAAAAAATTGACTTAATTTGGTAATGTCAACCAACCCCAAAATCCAATTAGTTGGGCTTGAGGGTTAGGTCCATAAACCAACCAAACCTAAGCTTGCAACAACCCATATAGGAACCTGAGATTAAAAATTTTAGACTTATGAAAAGCTAAAGAGGATTCTCTCAACTATTAGAAAAATATCTATGCTTTAAAGACTGAACCACACACTGCTTCCTAAGCGTAGTACACGTTTAACATAGAGAATCGAAGGATCAAATATCAGTGATCAAACCATATTCGCATAAATCTACATAAACTCAAGTCCTACTTCACGAAATACGTTTCTCTAAAAACCTCGTGCGAGCAAATGTCAAATCTTTTATAAAAGTTTCAAAATAATACAAATTAACTTCTTTCATAAAATAACATGTAAAATTAATATAAACTAAATTCATAACAATCAAATGTTGAATTATTAAAGACAGAAATGTTATCTAAATTCACGTTATATTAAATTAATATATATTATAAATGTAATATATAAATGTAGATATCTATAACCTATATAGGTTACAAAATATCATAAAACTCTCATTGAATTTAATGTTATAACATACCCACATTGAATTCAATCTTGTAACATACACCATCCAATGTCTTATAAATAGTGGTATATGGTGTCTTTGTAATACACACCACAATTGAATCTAATTGTTCTCTCTACTCTCTAATTCTCTCTACTTTACTTCTTTTGTTCTTCATTTGTTCATTGCATTATTTTTATTTTATAACACGTTATCAGCACGACTCTACCACTTTCATTTATAAAAGTTTTACCATGACAAGTCTTACCAAATTAGAGTTCTTAGTTCTTGATGTCAATGGTAACAATTATTTATCATGGGTACTTGATGCTGAAATTCATTTGGATGCCATGAATCTTGGAGAAACAATTAAAGAAGGAAATACGATTAGGAAAAGGCGAAAGCCATGATTTTCTCTTCGACATCATCTTCATGAGGGGCTAAAGATTGAATATCTTACAGTAAAAGATCCCTATGTTCTATGGCAAAGTTTAAAAAAAAGGTATGATCATCAAAAAACAATAATTCTTCCTAAAGCTCGTTATGATTGGATGCACCTAAGGTTGCAAGATTTTAAATCAGTAAGTGATTATAATTCCGCACTATTTAAAATTAGTTCAAAATTGTTATTATGCGGAGAAAAAATTATTGATGACGATATGTTAGAGAAGACATTTTCTACATTTCATGTCTCGAATATGCTCATACAGCAGCAATATCGAGAAAGAGGTTTTAAAAAGTATTATGAACTTATATCATGTCTTTTTGTGGCTGAACAAAATAATGAGCTATTAATGAAAAACCATGAGTCTCGACCAACTGGAGCAACACCATTCCCTGAAGTGAATGCTATAATTTCAAATAATCATGGTCAAGGTCGAGGTCGTGGTCGAGGTCGTGACCGCGGTAGAGGAAGAAATAACTATTCTTTTCGTGGCAATAATTATTCAGATTTCAAGAAAATCACAAATATTGATGATCAAAGAAGAAAAACTCCACAAAATAAGAGCTTTAAAAGTGTTGAAAATCAATGCTTCCGATGTGGTATGAAGGGGCATTGGTCTCGTACCTGTCGTACGTCCAAACACTTAGTTGATCTCTATCAAGCCTCATTAAAGGAGAAAGGAAAAAATGTGGAAGCAAATTTTGCATATCAAGATGATGTATTTGACCCTTCCAATATGACGCATTTGGATGTTGCTGATTTTTTTGAGTCCCCTGAAGAGAAAATTGATGCTATTGAAGGAGTAGCAAATACTTTCTTTGATTATGATAATGTCCAAAAGTAGTTTTGTTTTATTTTTCTCTTTCTTTTACATTGCAAGCTAATTTTTAAATATTTATATTAGTTTTGTCTTTAATTTTGAGAATTATTGTAATCGTTTTTTTTTTTTATAATGAAGAATCATGGATATTTCTCATATTTTGGCTGACTCAAAGATAAATAATGAAAACTTATGCTTGGCAGATAGTGTAACTACGCATACAATACTTAAAAATAGAAAATATTTTTCTAAATTGACAATTCTTGAAGCAAATGTCAATACAATATCAGGTTCTGCAAACTTGATTGAAGGTTTTGGAAAAACAAACCTTATTTTACCTAGAGGAACAAAATTCACAATTAATAATGCTTTGTTCTCTAGTAAATCGAAAAGAAATCTATTGAGTTTCAAAGATATACGTCAAAATGGTTATCATGTTGAAACTAACAATAAAAATAATATAGAATATCTCTATATTACATCTATTGTTTCACATGGAAAACGTATATTGGAAACACTGCCTGCTTTTTCTTCTGGATTATATTATATACATATACAAGTAATTGAAACATATGCAACAATGAACCTGAAGTTCATGAATCCAGATATATTCATCGTTTGGCATGATCGATTAGGTCATCCTGGATCAATAATGATGAGAAGAATTATTGATAATTCTCATGGACATCCATTAAAGAACCAGAAGATTCTTTAATCTAATGAATTATCATGTGCTGCTTGCTCTCAAAGAAAATTAATAATTAGGTCATCACCAACTAAAGTGGGAATTGAGTCACCTACATTTTTAGAACGAATTCATGGTGACATATGTGGACCTATTAATCCACCAAGTGGACCATTTAGATATTTCATAGTTTTAATTGACGCATCCAGTAGATGGTAACATGTGTGTTTATTATCAAGTCGAAACCTTGCATTTGCAAGATTACTTGCTCAAATAATCAAATTAAGGGCACAGTTCCCTGATTATACGATGAAAAGCATTCGACTTGATAATGCTGGTGAGTTTACATCCCAAGCATTTAATAATTATTGTATGTCAATTGGTATAAGTATTGAAAATCTTGTAGCTCATGTTCATACACAAAATGGATTAGCAGAATCATTCATCAACGTTACAATTATTGCTAGACCATTACTTATGAGAGCAAAACTTCCAATATCTGTATGGGGTCATGCTATTTTGCATGCAGCATCACTTATACGTATAAGACCGACATCTTATCATAAGTACCCCCCATGCAATTAGCTTATAGTCAAGAGCCAAATATTTCCCATTTGCGAATTTTTGGTTGTGCAATATATGTTCAAATTTCCCCACCACAACGTACTAAAATGGGACCTCAAAGGAGATTAGGAATATATGTCGGATTTGATTCCCCATTAATTATTAGATGTCTTAAACCACTAACGGGTGATGTATTTACTGCACGATTTGTTGATTGTCATTTTAATGAGACAACTTTTCCAACATTCGGAGAAGGGAATTAAGAAGTTGGAAAATGAAATTGTCTGGAACGCATCGTTATTGTCTCATTTAGACCCTCGTACAGATCAATGCGAACTGGAAGTTCGAAAAATAAGTCATTTACAAAACATAGCAAACAAAATGTCAGATGCTTTTACAGATGTTAAGAAAGTGACCAAGTCATATATTCCAGCTGCAAATGCTCCATCTAGAATTGGAATTCTAACTCAGCAAGTTGTTACAACTAATGAGTCAACGGTACGCCAGAAGCGTGGTAGACCAATAGGTTCAAAAGATAAAAAATTTCAAAAAAGAAAAGTAATCAATAGTCAAAATGACTCAATTGAAAATGAGAAGATTCAAAAAGAATCTCCAGACATGACTATTGATAAAAATGTCGAAGAGACTCAAGTATATGAAGATAACAGTGAGATCTTGATAAATTATGTAATGACAGGAAAAAGATGGATAGAACTGATGATGTAGTCATAGACAACATTTCGCTTATACTGTTGCTCATGATATATACATGAAAATGAGGATTCTGAACCTAGATCTGTTGAAGAATGTCGCCATAGAAAGGATTGGCTTAAGTGGAAAGAAGTCATCCAAGCAGAATTAAACTCACTTTCAAAACGTGAAGTTCTTGGACCTGTAGTCTATACACCTGAAGGTGTAAACCACCTAGTCACATGGGATTTGTGGACGTATTTATGAAAAATGATGTCACGAGATACAAAGCACAATGATTGGTTGCACGAGATACAAAGCACGATTGGTTGCACAAGGATTTTCTCAAAGACCAGGCATTGATTATGAGGAAACATATTCACCTGTGGTGGACGCTATTACATTAAGATATTTAATTAGCATGACTGTATATGAAAAGCTTAACATGCATCTTATGGATGTAGCCACAACATATCTGTATGGATCTCTGGAAAATGAAATCTATATGAAAATCCATGAAGGATTTAAGATACCTGAATCATATAATTCAAAATCTAGAGAATTATATTCAATCAAATTACAGAGGTCATTATATGGATTAAAACAATCAGAACGAATGTGGTACAATCGTCTAAGTGAATATTTATTGAAAGAAGGTTATCAAAATAATCCAATTTGTCCATATGTGTTTATTAAGAAATCACAATCAGGATTTGCTACTATAGCTGTATATGCTGATGATTTAAATATAATTGGAACTCATAAAGAACTTTCAAAGGCAATAAACTATCTCAAAAAAGAATTTGAGATGAAAGATCTTGGCAAAACAAAATTTTGCCTTGGCTTGCAAATTGAACATTTAGCTGATGGAATTTTTTTCATCAAACGACATATACAGAAAAGATTTTAAAAAGGTTTTACATGGACAAAGCACACCCATTGAACATTCCAATGGTAGTTCGATCACTAGACGTGAAAAAGGATATCTTTCGACCTTGAGAAGATAATGAAGAATTACTTGGTCCTGAAGTACCATATCTTAGTGCAATAGGTGCACTAATGTATCTTGCTAACAACACAAGACCAGATATAACATTCTCAGTGATTTTATTAGCAAGATACAGTTCTTTTCCAACAAAAAGACATTGGAACGGAGTTAAGCATGTACTCCGTTATCTTCGAGGAACGGTTGATATGGGTTTATTATTCAACAAATCAAATTTTGATTTAATTGGTTATGCAGATGCTGGATATTTTCTGATCCACACAAAGCTAGATCTCAAACAGGTTATCTGTTTACATGTGGAGGAACTGCTAATATCTGGCGGTCTGTAAAGCAGACCATTACAACCACTTCCTCAAATCATGCAGAAATTCTTACAATTCATGAAGCTAGTAGAGAATGTGTATGGTTGAGGTCAATGACTCATCACATTCGAGGAACGTGTGGCTTGTCTTCTGGAAAATTTTTACCAACAATATTATATGACACATACAGCATGTATAACCCAAATCAAATGAGGTATATAAAAGGAGATAAAACAAACATATCTCACCAAAACACTTCTACACGCATGACCTCGAAGAAAATGGCGACATCAGTGTTCAACAAATTTCTTCAAATGACAAATTGGCAGACTTATTTACAAAGGCATTACCCACACCGACATTCAAAAAGTTGGTGCACAACATTGGAATGCGACGACTCAGAGAACTCAAGTGATATATTCATGAGGGGAGTAGAATTACTGCACTCCTTTTCCCTTGGTTGTGCTTTTCCCCATAGGGTTTTTGTAGCAAGGTTTTTAATGAGGCAGTCATGAAAGTATATAAAATAATGTACTCTTTTTCCTTCACTAGGATCTTTTTTTCATTGAGTTTTTTCCTAGTAAGGTTTTAATGAGGCATTTATTTTATATAATATGGATATCTAAGGGGGAGTATTATAAATGTAATATATAAATGTAGATATCCATAACCTATATAGGTTACAAAATATCATAAAGCTCCCATTAAATTTCATGTTGTAACATACCCCCATTGAATTCAATCTTATAACATACACCATCCCATATCCTATAAATAGTGGTATATGGTGCCTTTGTAATACACACCACAATTGAATCTAATTGTTCTCTCTACTCTCTAATTCTCTCTACTTTACTTCTTGTGTTCTTCCTTTGTTCATTGCATTGTTCTTATTTTATAACAATATATAAATTATTTAATGATAAAAGAGTATTATTGAAATAAGACATCATTTCAAGGCATTTCTATGTAGAAATCTTGCCAAACGAACATGACTATAAAAAAATTCTGGAATTATTGGAATAAGACATCATTTCAAGGCATTTCTATGTAAAAATCTTGCCAAACGAACACGACTATATAAAGATTTTGGGATTATTGGAATAAGACATCATTTTAAGGCATTCCCATGTAGAAATCTTGCCAAACAAACACACAATTTAGAGATTCTGGGATATCCTCACAATTTTTCTAAAAAAAATACGGTTATCTACAAATGTGTCATTGTATATCTCTATTATATCTAGGCATTTATACTTCCAGACATCCAAAGATTTTGTTGTCAATTTGAGCATAAATCTATTAATAAGACTGTATATCTCTATTAAATCTAGGCATTTATACTTCCAGACATCTAAAGATTTTGTTGTCAATTTGAGCATAAATCTATTAATAAGACATCAATTACCAACCTAAAAGTTTATGGTTCGATCTTTCACATCAAATTGTTGAACTAAAGAAAGAGTATTTATTTTACACAAACTTGTTGCTATTATCCCTATCATGTAAACAAAGTATATATTATCCCTATCATGTAAACAAAGTATAGAGAAACCAAATTAATAAATAAAAAACACATGAAAAAGTTGCAATAGAAGTAGAATCATGAAACTAAAATGAACAAAAACTAAAATGAACATAGCTCAGCTGTCATACAATATGTGTTAGCGACTAAGAGATCTATATTCCGAAACCTATATATAACTAGTTGGACGATGTGGATTAACAAAAACTTGCATTTATGTCCTCTAATAAAACTATATGAGTTTGGAATGTTTCTCTTTTTTTAAATCCCATGATTTTTTCAATTGAAAAGAAAAAAATGTGAAAAGAAAATTTAAAATAAGAAGTAATTTATTGATGAAATGGGAAGAAGTAAAGGTGATGATAGTAGGAGGGGAGAGAGTGGTTTTTTTTATAGCAGTACAAAAAGCAAAAAAAAAAAAAAGCAGGGAAAATGAAAAAGTAGTAGCTAGGTAAATAAAATTAAATTAACAAAGGCGAGTGCAGAAGCAGCGGCGGCGGAAACCGACACAGTCGCCACCGGAGAAGCCCGTGGGCAGACGACGGCGCAGTTGTGGTCGCGCATGCAGGGACCATGGAAGTGGTGGCTCTGAGACTTGCATATTCGACCCTCAGCACCACGCCCCATCATCTCTTCTGCAATATTAATCCCAAATATTATTAAATATTTAATTATAAACAAAACAAAAATAAATAAAGAAATAAAGAAAATAATTACCCGAAGCAGAGAAGATGAGGAGGAGCAATAGCAGCGAAGGGAGGAAGGATTTGTTCATCATCGTTGATCTAATATTAATTCTAACTTTCTCTAGTTTCTAAGCTGTGTGTTGTGAGCAAAATGGGAGGAGGATACCACTTGTTTATATAGCAACTCCAGGCTCCCACTCCCAACCAACCTCTATCTTTGTACATTTCACTCAATTATATCTAATCAATGTTGGATAGGCAACAAACTCTTCTTGTTTGTTTTTAATTTTTTTAATTTTTTTATTTCAATTGAATGTATTAGATGCACCTAAGTATTGTGTGCATTTGCGCGTAATGAAAAATTGGTGTAATCGAAATGAGATTTCATTGATGGATAAATCGTAATAGACCTGAGTCGCAAACATAATTGAATTGATTTTGATTGCGTTTACCTAGTATTATGAATTTGTCGCATTTTAGTGTTACCATTATCGTTGTCGTTACTGCTTGACCCTAACAGTAATAGTAAAGATATAGGTAACAATAAATGTGACAGATTCATAATTTTTCATAATGTTATACTAGCAACGTTTGTAACGATAACAGTAATGGTAACAGTAAAGATAGTGAGTCCCACGTAATTTTTAACCACAATCAGATTAAGCACTCTTTATTCTTCAATTAAATGACAGGATTTGATTATAAATTTCAAGATAGGCCTCATAACTCATTACAATTATGAAACACACATAAATAACAACAACTAAGTAATTAACTATTATAACTCAAATTAAAATAGCATTCATTCGAATCAAAATAGCATTCATTCAAATCATGGACTATTATTAATCTAAAGATAATAATAATTACTAGCTTACCATCTGGGAGTAAAATTTCAGTGCATGCAGTAATAATGGCAAGTGCAGAAGCTACCGACAATATCTTTTCTCTCTCTCTCTTGTATTATCCGTTTCACGTGAGTAATGGAAAAACAGTGTGCTGAGATGGAACCACACAACCTTTTTAATTTTGTTTATTTTTTTTTTTTTTTATTTTTTTCATTTTAAATTAGATTCCCAACCAAGTCATCCAGGCCCTTTTCCATTCCCATACCAAAATTCAAATACCAATTTTGATTTTCAAATTTACTATTCTCCCCATTAGAGGAAAAAAAACAAAGGGAAATGATTTTGCCCGGTTCTTTTCTCATATTATTTTATAATATTATTGAACCAAATAATTATAAAAAATACTCATAAACTATGCACTTTGTGTTAAAAACATCTCTGAATGTTTTAAAATTTCAAAAATATCTTTATATTTTTTTTAAAGAGTTCAAAAATACCTCTACTGTTAATTTTGGATGGAAACCGTTAAAGTTTTGTTTAAAAAATAATCCTGAACTTTTCAAAAGTTTCAAAACTACCCTTAACTAAAAAAAAAGTTCAAAAATACATTCACGGTAAGTATATGAATACAAATCGTTAATACCTCGTTGCAAAAATAACTTTAAAATTAAAAAAAAAATTAGCATTACTCGTAACTACAGTGATCAATTTGTTTGAAGTTTTCTTAATTTCGAAAATAATGACTTTTAAAACAAATTATATAGATATCTTCATTTTTTCATATGAATACTCTTATTCTGTCTTAATTTTCCAATTCTTAACTTATACCAACTTTCTCTCCATCCAAAATTTTAAGTTAAAATATAACATCCCATAAAATCTCACCAAATTTTAAAATCAAAATCTCCACTTAAACATACCAAAACTTCAAACAAATTGATCACCATATTAATGTTATGAGCAATTTTAAACATTTTTTTAAATTTTAAAGTTATTTTTGCAACGAGGTATTAACCGTTCATGTTCATAAACTTACGGTGAAGATATTTTTAAATTTTTTTTTTTAATTTTAAAGTTATTTTACACCTTTTTTTTTTAAATTTTTGAAAAGTTTAGAGGTATTTTTGAAATAAAATTTTAACGGTATCCATCCAAAATTAACGGTAAGAGTATTTTTTTAATTTTTTTTTAAAAGTTTAAGGGTATTTTTGAAACTTTAGAAAATTTAAAAGTATTTTTGACACAAAGAAATTGATGACAGAGGTCTACGATTTTGCTATCCTACTTTTGTCAATATTTTCAACGCAGCCCTATTTTTATTATTGTTTATTAAAATAATATTATTTATAGAAAAAGTGGTAGTTTTTAAAAGGGAAGAAATGGAGTTTATTTAGGTAATATTAATATATATGAATTAAAAAGATGTGGTAAGTTACGTTTGGTGTATGCAGTTAAAGCGTGTGGGTCAGAAACAGAAACGTACATAAAGGTCAGAAATGACAAAGCACTGTCATAAAAACTATTATTCAACTCTATTTTAATGCATTGCAGTTCCCGGTCCCAATCCCATCCCACTCCCCTTTTCTTTTTGTCCTTTTCCCTTTCTTTTTTTTTCACATTTTTTATTACATTTTGAAAAACAAATTATTTATATCCTTTAAACTTTTTCATATATATATATATATATTAATTAATATCTCAAATTAATAAAGATGATTTTTAAATATAGAAAAATGAGACAAACTATATATTTGCGATAAAATTCTATCGCGGTCTACTACTGGTAGATAGTGAAATTTTTCTATATCTGTAAATAGTTTGATATTTTTTTTTTGTTTATATGAGTTTCCTAATTAATAATTCTATTTTGTCTATATTTTTAAAATTTTTTAAATAAATCAATGTAGATATTTTATAAATTAAAAATTTTTATTTATTAGTTTGAGATTTTAAGTACATCTTTAAGATTTAGTTCTGCTTTCTAAATGTTCAAATTATTTATCTTATCAAATAATGGTGTTTTGGCATGAAAAAAAAAAAGAGTCAAGTTTCCATAACAATTGTGACAGTTTGAGATGAGATTTAAAAAGTAGTCGAAAGATAATAAATGTGCCAATGATAATTGTGACTGAATTTGGAACTAATCGATAAAGGTTGCATAAATCATATAATTTACAGATTCTACAATCAAATTTAATTTATTCTCTATGATTCTCGTCCACGAGAAAGGGGCAGCTCTACATCAAGAGGAAACCCTAGCCTTTGAGGCTTATAAAAGACGAAGAATTAAGGCATGCTCTCTCATGTTAAGTTTTGGCAAAATATTAGAAGTGCAGTTGTCCCACATGGGAAAGGTACAAGAAAGTATTAACTCTAGTTAAATTCCTTTTATTTATACTCTAGTTTGAGTGTGGAAAAGAGTGTGAGTAGTCAAAAGTTTCGAGTGGGTGTTCTCATAATTGGGATCAAGAGAGGGTCCATTTTTTCTCTAGTTTATTGGAGTTTTTTCTTGTTAATTCTTGTATTTTCAGTGTTATTGTTTTCTTTTAATTTCTATGTTATTTTTTTATTTATTTTTACGATAGTAGTGGGAGGTTTTTCCCAAACATCTCATCCTTCATCTCTTCCAAATTTCCAAACCATCTTTAGTTTTTTTTTTTTTTTTTTTTTTTTTGGCACTTTTTACTCTTTTTGTTATACTTTGTAGTTAGCTGCCTCTCCTGTTTGTCATAGGATTTTAGACTCTTCTCTCTTTCGATACCCTATTCGAAAGAAAAAAAGTTGGAAGTGTTGTTTCCCCTTGAAAAAGGTTAAACAAGCTATAAGCAAAAAGCTTCCCCTAAGTTTGTTAATTGCTTTTCTTTAGGTTCTACGTACATTTCCTTTAGTTGAACTATTTCAATATATTTTCATTTGTTTTTACAAAGAAGTTATTGCTAAGAAGTCAACTTGTTACGGTTGAATGAGAGAGTTTGACCAATCACAAATCGTCACGTCATTTTTAAAATTAATGACGAAGTTATAAAAATGATGAAATTACAAATTATCGAATTTGTGATTATTTAAAAGTTTACATATGTCCCAAATTGAAATTGAAGACAAAAACTTGTGAATCTTGATAATGCCACGTGTTTTCGCCATGGCCATTGAATTGAATCAAGTGGTTTGGTTCAGTTGGGTCATAATATTTGAACTCAGGTACAATTGACAGTCCAAAAATAGGTATTTTAGCCTAAAATCTAACTAATTGAGCTCAATGGTCATCCAAACCTACGCCCACATTGCCTCATGGAAAGCTATATAGTATAAGAGCTCTCATTCATTTTAGGGCGGTTGATAAATTTAAGATGTTAGCTTTAGTTAGGGCTTCAATCAAACCAAATATTTTGATGATAACAAACTAAAGTTGTTGTACTGATAAATTTTAGTGTCTCAAAGTATTTATCTTGTAGAGCTCGGAATGACGATTTCAATGCATCTTAAGTCGTTCGAATCGAAGTTCACATGAAAAAAATGAGTAAGAGAAGATTGGAAGTAAAATTCGATGTGATTGATGATGTGGCAAGCATGGACCAACCCAAAGGTGACACGTGACGTATTGTCGAAAGGGAGATGAAAAGAAAAAAGAGAAAGGTGGGATCACATACAATCCAATAAGATTGCAACATGTAGCATCCCAAATTTTTTTAATTTTTTTTTTTTTAAAGAAAGAAGAAAATAGTGATACCCTTCACAAAATCCCATTCTCAATTCTTTTTTCTTCCTAAATTGAATCTCCTTCATTTTCTCTCTTCATTCAATCTCAATCATCTATTCTTTTTACCCTAGATCTAAGAGTTGTTTTTAAATCACTCAAATTTTAAAATCAATCCATCTTCATCCTTCTAGCCACCTTCTTGAAATATGAAAGAAAAATTTTCAGCAACCATTCCTCCATTGTTCATCCTCCAAATAGTTCAAATTTTCATCTTTCTCTCATTCTCTTCAATTTTTACAAAGTGTAATTTGTGAGAGAAAATTGTTGGAGTATTGTTAGAATTTAACGTGTGAATTTTACCTATTTAGAGGTAATTTTTTTAGCTTAGTTTTTATTGAATTTTGTATTAAGGTGTGGGTATACACATTGGATCGTGAGAAAAAGAAATTGCTTAGATCCTGAACCAGTTAAAAGAATTCGAATTTCTCTTTAGCACTTGTAAAAAATAAAAAAAAAAAAAAAAAAAGTTGTATAGGTTTTGTTCTCACCCGCAAGAGACCATTTCTCATAAAATACCCAAGAAGGAGTCTTGGAGGGTGGAGTAGGCAAATTGTTGAACCACTATAAATTTAAGTGTCTTCTTTTCCTTCAACTCCTTTGATTTCTGCACTTAGTTTCTTGACTGACTTATAGATTGCATATTGATTTGTTGCTTTGCATAATTGTGATATTAGCTATTAACTTGAATTGGTTGCTTGGTGTTATTTTCTTAAATTGAAGTTCAAGTTTAGTTGTCACATTTGGATTAATTAGAGTTTCATAAAGTTAAAATTGGTACACAAACCTATTCACCTCCCTTCCCCTCTAGTGTTGTCATTAGATCCTACATAAGACTTCAAAGAGAACTTAGAGAGAATTCTCCTGTTACCAAAAGACTCCATAAACTCTTTGAAGAATAAAGTTTCTTGAAGATATAAAAAATATTCTTCCAAGATTTTAACTTCAAGAACATTCACACGATACACTCTCCAAGTGAAGTGAACGCATTCAAGAGATTAACAAGCTAAGGGTTGATCCAACATACAAGATCAACAAGCCCAAAGATTGATTCAGCGTACAAAATCAACAAGCCAAAGACCAATCCAACATACAAGATCAACAAGCTAAAAGGTTGATCCAACATACAAGATCAACAAGTCAAAGGTTGATCCAAGGTATAAGATCAACAAGTCAAGCTTCAACGTATACGATCAACAAACCAAGTTTGCTCGAGAATAACTGCTTCAACCCTCAAGTCAAGTATACGTTAGAGAAAGAGAATTAGAGGATAAATATTACATATTGTATCACACCCACATACAAATCAATAAGATAGAAAGAGAAATCTCACTTGTGTCTCTATAGCTTTGCTCAACATTTTATGTCGTTTGCTTTCATTGAGTGTATTTCTTATTATTAATCTAACTTGATCACTTAGATCAGCATTTCATGTTGAATCCACTATTGAAAGAGTTGGGTAATAAATAATTTTCTTATAAAAGCAATATAGATTCAGTACAAAGACATAAGATTTTGTTTTTGACTCTAGACATAGGAAAGAACCTTATGCTTATGCTTATTTATTAATCTTAAATTAGCTATAGATATATGCACTTAATTGTTCAGCCTCTTCATCAAAAATAACTTAGAAATAATTGAATATCTATTAAATTTAGTTCATGTTGTTGAATATTAAAAATGGTAGGTTGCAAGTATAACTTAGTGGCATACTACTTAATCCATTTATATATTGAAAAGAGTAAGATGCAAACCCATATGAATTGTGTGCCAAATTGTGTTCAAACTTAGTTGAACAATAATTTACAAATGCAATTGTGGCACAACTTTCCTTGAGGCAAAATAATAATAATAATAATAATAATAATAATAATAATAATAATAATGACACCTCGTATTGAACAAAATACACATATAGTGTAGGTGATTACTGAGGATGTCATATGTAAATTTATAATATACATAGAATTTTGGGTGGGACACATGTGAGTACCGACCGAGATGTTTGTGTTTTGTGAAGAGGATTCGGATTCCACAGTCATACATTAGCTTTGGCACCGAATATCGAGATCATGAAGTTCATCTAACCACGCGCAACTTTAAAATAAAAATAAAAAAATAAAAAAATTGGATTCAAATTATAAATGGAAGTACTATATAGAGAAATTATAATAAATTAAATCACAAAATCGTCAAATTATTTCTGAAAAAGATATCAAACTATTTATAAATATAAAAAAAATTTACTGTCTATCAGCGATAGACTGCAATAGACCATGGTAAAAGTCTATCGCGGTCTATCACCTAGTGATAGAAGTCTATCGCTAATAGACAGTAAAATTTTTCTTTATTTATAAATATTTTGACACATTTTCTATATTTAAAAATAGTCATATTTTTGTCTTTTTATAAATCCCATCTATATTATTGTTTAAAAATATTTAATTTTTTTTTTACCTTTTAAAATAAATTTATCTTTTAATATTATAATTGCTGTGAGTTTAAACAAAATCTCACATCAATTAAAGACATGAGATAATAGAGATCCATGAAATATAAGTGGAAGAACAATTATCTCCATCAACCTAAGACATCATATGAATTGAAATCAAAAGTAAAACCATGAAGATTTATACTAAAAATGTTCACATCTAACATGAATCTTAAAGGAGTAATTATTTTTAATAGCAAAACTACTGGAAATATTTCCAAAATATAGCAAAATGTTACTGTCTATCGTGATAGATAGTGATAGACACTAATAGATGTCTATCAGTGATAGACACTAGTAAATGATAGTAGTCTATCAGTATCTATCACTGATAGACAATGACATTTTGCTATATTTGTAAATATGTTAGTTTATTTTGCTATATTTGAAAACAATGTATACTCTACAAAATTACATGGGTCAAAAAAAAAAAAAAAAAATTTGTCCCCTACTTTTACAAAAACATACTAAAATTGTGGGACAATTCTAAACAATGTATTAGACTTTTAAGAAAAATAGTGAACTTTGGTAGGGGCTAGAAGATTATCAAGGTATAAAGAAGATCCATTAAGAAAAAAAGAAAAAAAAAAAAGGTGAAGTGTTGTAGTTCCTTTATCTTTAATTTTGCAATTATGGCATTTTATTTAAAGAGGGATGAATGGGGGACAATAAAGATGGAAAAGCATCAAAATTTAGACTCCCATTGCCATAATAATCTAAAGTTGCAACTTTGATAATTGAGTGTCTAATTTAATAAAGTACTCTCCAAAATCAAAATGCTAACAAAAGAGTTTCACAACCATTCTATTTACTCGTCGGCAAGGTCTATGATTTCAATTAGAATATGTGACTTATGTTAAATAATTAATTTATTTTTAAATTCTATGAAATTATACGAAATTTTAAAGAAAATTTTTCCAAATAGAAAAGATGTCAAACTATTTACATAAAATAGCAAAATAAACACTGATAGACATTGATAGACTTCTATCAGCATCCATTAGGGATATACTTCTCTCATTTCTATTACTGATAGACCCTGATAGACTTCTATCTGCGTCTATCACAACTATCTAAAAATTTTGCTATTTTGTGTAAATAGTTTCCTTTATTTTTCTATTTTTAAAAATTTTCTCAAATTTTAAATCATTCTCTTCCTTGTAGTAACAAATCATGAAATTCCAAACATAGCATAAAAGATTTGGTTAAAAATATATTTAATGTTCTTTTTCTTTTTTATTAATGTTTTGGAGTTTAGCAAATTTAAGATTGAGAAACCAAATTTTGTGCCAAATTGAGCATATAAGTTCAACCATAATTGGTTGGTTAATCTTGAGTCAAATGATGGTAATTTAACGATAATTGACATATTTGTTTATTGTGGTAGGATAAAAGGTTTAAATCATCATACCAAAAACTCGGATACATTTTTAAAAATTAATAATCTATCGAAGAATTTTTAAAAATAAAAAAATTAAGGAAATTATTTATAGTTGTGATAGACGCCGATAGAAGTCTATCAAACCCTAAACCCTAAACTCTAGACCCACGAATTATTTAGATTTCTTTCACCAATCAATTGTCAAGATTATTATTTATTTACTTTTGGTTTTGACGGTTACTACGTATAAACATTCATCCTAAAATTTTGTCACATCAACTTTTCAAATAATAGATTTATTTTCCTTTCTCTTGTCGGAAAAAGAAAATTCTTATAAATTTAAATACAAGACTCTTTTCTCCCTCCCAACATGTTCAAATTCACTATAATTATGTTAAAAATTATATTTTTGCATCTTTTAACCAAACACATATTAATTAATCTTTTATTAGAATGCCTAAAATTTGTTAGTTGCTAACATGCACGGTTAATGAACTGTGTTGATCTTGTTTTCTCACTTTATTTATTTGTTGATATGTCGATTTCAGAACAGGATTAATATAAAACAAAAAAAGAAACAACTTTTTTTAAGTCAAATCGACTTTTAATTTTTACTATTAAGATTAATATAAAACAAAAAAAGGAACAACTTTTTGGAAATTTTTAAAAATATAAAAATAAGAGAAAATATTTATTCAAAATAGCAAAATTTTTAGATAGTTGTGATATCAGCGTCTATTAGTGACTAATAGATGTCGATAGATAACCTAATAGATGTCGATAGAAATCTATCGATATCTATTAATTTATTTATTTATTATTTTTTTTTTTTTGCTATTTTTTTTAAATCGATAAAAAGTTTCCTTTTTGAAGTCCGACTTTTAATTTTTATTACTAAGATTAATATACAACAAAAAAGGAACAACTCTTTTTTTAAGGGACAATTTTTTTTTTTTTAATGTCAAATCCACTTTTAACTTTTATTACTTTCATTTTTAGAGTTATTTTTAAATATAAAAAGATGAGTCAAACTATTTATAAATATCGAAAAATTATTTTTAAATATAAAAAGATGAGTCAAATTATTTATAAATATCAAAAAATTTTAATGGCTATTAGATGTAGACCGCGATAAACTTATATCCCTTGAACGTAGACAAAGATAGAAGTCTATTTTAGTCTATCATTGATAGATAATAAAAATTTTCTATATTTGTAAATAGTTTGATATTTTTCTATTTATAATTATTTTTTTTTATAAATATTTGCAAACAATTATATTTCATATATATTTTGGACAATTAAATGGTAGGGGTGGAATATAATTGATGTTAGATATTAGGAATAGAAGGCAGGAGATGAAAAGAAAAAGATGCATTTATTGGGAATGGAAATAGAAATAAGGAAATTTTATTTAGTAGAAGAAAAGGATACATATATTATATATATATATTAAGTTAATTAATTAACAGCTCCTTGTGCAAAAGCAGCGGTGACGGAATCCAACACAGTGGCCGCCGGTGAAGCCTTCGTTGCGGCAAGCCTCCGCGCAGTTGTGGTCAATGATGCATGCCCCATGGAACCTGTGACTTTGTGACTCGCAAATTCTGCCTTCGCATTCCCTAATTCCCTCTTCTTCATATGCGTTATAATTTACCATAATCAATAATAAAAAAATAAAAATAAAAAATAAAAAATAAAAATCAAATTCAATATTATTATTCATTAATGAAAATGAATTTCAATTTACATAAAAAGAGGATGAAGAGAGTATTACGCATGCCCAGGACAACAAGGAGGAGCATCAACAGCAAACCATACGATTTTCCCCACCACCTTTTCATTTTGTATAATATAATTAATGTGATTTATTATTTTAATTCGAATAAAATATGTCTCTACTGTTTCTTTGTTGTTATATTTATATATATAATTGGAAGTGTGTGGAGGAATGCATGGTGTACCACTTTGCAGCCTCTTCAGGGTGTTGCTGACAACTCCCTCCCTTTGCCTTTGCTCTTTCCATTCATTCGTTAAACTCATCTTCAATTCTACTTTTTCTTACTCTTTAATTATTACCACTTTTTTTTTTCCTTCTTTTTCTATTTGAATTGCTTAAATAATTACATATTTTTGCTAATACTAGTGTGGAGTGATTTTAGATTGAATGGTCTAATCAATATAAAAATATAAACACCTTAGGACCAAAATGGGCCAAGAGAGAAGGCAAAAGGTCTTGGCTCAAGCCAATGTGCTTGACCTAGGGTCAAGACTGTCCCAGCAAAAAACTATACCTTAAGATCAAAATGGACATAGAGGAAGATGCTCAACTATAGTCGGAGGTTGAACCTAACAAAATGAGTAATGGGTGTGTCTCTCGCATGCCACAACCAATAAGATAAAAAGTTATTCTGATTTAGTTCAAAACTCTATTTGGGATAACCTAAAGTGGCAAAAGAGATATTTTTGTAAACAACTTTTTCCAATGCCTACATTTTGGCGTTAAACTTTTGATTTAGCATTCAATAAGTCTCTTTATACTATATTAAAAGAGGCAGTAAAGAGAGAATTTCTCTATTCTTTTCGCCTTTAAATCTTGTGAGAATTCCTATTTTGCCCTCACAATCCTTCATAATATTTTTAATTTTAGTTATTATGTAAAGTGATGAGATATCATTTATCCGAGAGATGTATACACTTAAGTGGTAAAATGGAAGACATATTTGTATTTCTAAAAATTCAACTGATTTATTAAAATTAAATTAAACTTTTTATATAACGCAACTCAAAATCTTAAATTTTGTTTCTAATATTTTCATGATATTTTAAAAAAAAATTTAAAGAATTAATACACACTTGGGGACCTTTTAGACATGTAACTCAAGTAGTTCTTATCCTGGGGGCGCCCACTGTCGTGGGCATGCTTGTCCAGGGCGTATTTACCTATGGCCGCATGCCCAAACCATCCTCAACCATGTCATATGTATGTCTTACTATTAATTTATCAAGTTGTTTTGTTGTATGTTGTATTTTTATTTTCTTGCGACGAAGTAGCACTTTCAGCGTGCAAGCCTGCTAGTTTAGTTTTTGCTTAGAATGTACTATAGGGGGAACACACCTGTCATCCCCCGACCAAGTATTGTTGTACTCTTTGCAATCAAAGCTTTTCCTTGCAATTGTCAGTCTTCAATGCTTTCTTTAAAGATGTTTTCAATGTTATTTCTCTCTCCCGTTTTATAAAACCCTTTTCTCTTGAAACGGGCGGGGAGGCTAGACCTTATAGCGAGATTGTCTGCGATTTCCGGAATTGTACGGCTGACTTGCTCGCCGGGTTAGAGCAAGTGCCGCACAATCGCTCGTCTCGTATTCGAAAAGTTGCGATTGTGACAAGTGGTATCAGAGCTTTGTTAGCTCCTCGGCTGGAAAATACCGCAATCATGTCGGCAGCGAAACAACTGAGTAAGTCGCAGTCTGAACGACTTACTGAGATAGAAGAACAGTGGCTGTATTTGAGAGAAGTGCCCGATGAGGTGAGATTCATTCAAGCCCGACTAGATGGGTTGGATGAAAAGGTGACGGAAATTGATGCACTGAATACTCGCATCGATGGGCTGCCGATAAACGACCTGACGCAGAGGGTCGATTCTCTAGAACACAAAGCTACTCGTCCCAGCAGTTTTGAACGTGGGGATAGCTCCACTAGCTCTGTCGCACACATGGAAGAACGTGTCGAAGAGCTAGATAGTTCTCAAAAGATCATGTTGAAGCTATTCAACGACCTAACTGATGATTTTAGGGTAACGATTGAAGCTATCAAAACTGAGATGGCTGAAATGAAGGCTCAGGTTAATTTGACGATGCGTACCGTAGGGAACCAACTCCCTAATCAGACATGTGTCCAACCTAACAAGTTCAAGATCCCGGAACCCAAGGCTTTTAGTGGGAACCGCGATGCCAAGGAACTTGAAAACTTCATCTTTGACATGGAATAATATTTTAAGGCAAGTGGGACCGTCTCAGAGGAGACTAAGGTTACTCTGGCCTCTATGCACCTTTCAGACGATGCAAAATTATGGTGGAGATCCAAGGTTAATGATATTCATGATGGTCGATGCACCATCGACACTTGGGGAGATTTCAAGAAAGAATTGAGGGCTCAATTCTTCCCTGAGAATGTGGAGTTCATTGCGAGAAGGAAGTTAAGAGAACTCAGACACACAGGAACCATTCGAGACTATGTGAAACAATTTTCAGCTGTTATGTTGGACATTAGAGACATGTCCGAGAAGGACAAAGTATTTTGCTTTGTCGAAGGGCTAAAATCATGGGCTAGAACTAAACTATATGAACAGAAGGTCCAAGACCTCGCTTCTGCCTTGTCTGCTGTCGAAAGACTGCTAGACTACAACAGCGAACAGACCCCCCCAAAGAAAATCTGCCTCCTCACCGAACTCGGGGAGTAAGGCCCCCAAGCCAAACCCTCCAAAGAGCTTCAGCTTTGACAAGAAGCCTCAAACCACAAGCGCAGGTCCTGCCCGAGGTCCTTACCAGTCAAACCCAAACCAGTCAAGACCTATCTCTTGCTTTCTGTGTAAGGGTCCTCATCGAGTAGTCGAATGCCCACATTGAGGGGCCTTGACAGCGTTACAAGCCTCAGTACAATACGGTAATGAATCAGAGGCAGAAATTGAGATGGAGAAAGAGGAAGATGGGGAAACTCCCCGAATGGGGGCACTAAAATTCTTGTCAGCTATCCAGAAGAAAACATCCAGTCAAAAGGATGCCATGGAAAGGGGACTTATGTTTGTCGATGCAGTCATCAACTCCAGACCAGCTAAAGGCACCATGGTAGACTCAGGTGCGACCCACAACTTCATCTCTGAACAAGAAGCACGTCGTCTGGAGTTGAGAGTGGAAAAAGACACAGGCAAGATGAAAGCAGTCAACTCAGAAGCTTTACCAATCGTCGGGGTAGCCAAAAGAGTACCTCTAAAGTTGGCTGAATGGTCTGGGAACGTCGATTTTGTTATTGTACGCATGGATGACTTCGATGTCGTACTCGGAATGGAGTTCCTCTTGGAACATAAGGTCATTCCGATGCCTTTGGCCAAGTGCCTGATTGTTACGAGCAGCACTCCCACCGTAGTCCCGGCTAACATAAAACAACCTAGTGAGGTGAGGATGATATCTGCCCTACAACTGAAGAAAGGTCTCAGCCGAGAAGAGCCCACCTTCATGGCTATCCCGGTCATGAAGGAGCCCATAGAAAAGAAGGTCGTTCCGCTGGAAATCCAAGAAGTTTTGAGTGATTATACTGATGTAATGCCGCAAAATCTCCCAAAAGCTATACCCCCTCGACGAGGGATTGACCACGAAATTGAGCTTATCCCCGGAGCCAAACCTCCTGCGAAGAACGCATATCGAATGGCTCCACCTGAGTTGGCTGAACTCAGGAAACAATTAGATGAACTGTTGAATGCTGGGTTTATCCGCCCCGCGAAGGCGCCCTATGGAGCCCTTGTCTTATTTCAGAAGAAGAAGATCACGACTGTGCATTGATTATAGGGCTCTAAACAAAGACAGTTCGCAATAAGTATCCCCTGCCGATCATATCTGAGTTGAATGGAGCTCGATACTTCACAAAGCTCGACCTCCGATCAGATACTATCAAGTGCGTATAGCCCAAGGGGATGAGCCAAAGACTACTTGCGTGACTAGATACGGGGCCTTTGAATTCCTCGTAATGCCGTTCGGCCTTACTAACGCCCCTGCTACATTCTGTACTCTGATGAACCAAGTATTTCATGAATACCTAGATCAGTTCGTGGTGGTGTACATCGATGACGTCGTTTATAGCCCCACCTTGGAGGAACCAGGTTCATCTTCGATTAGTCTTTGAAAAATTACGGCAAAATCAGTTATATGTGAAGAAGGAGAAGTGTGACTTTGCTCAGGAACGAATCAACTTCCTTGGACACGTAATCGAATACGGAAAGATAGGGATGGATGATGAGAAACTACGAGTGATCCAGGAGTGGAAAGCCCCCACTTCTGTGATAAAATTGCGATCCTTCTTAGGATTGGCAAATTATTATCGCCGTTTTGTCGAAGGATTCTCAAGGAGGGCTGCTCCATTGACCGAGTTATTGAAGAAGGGAACGATTTGGCAATGGTCAGAAGAATGCCAGTCTGCCTTCGACGAGTTAAAGGCAACCATGACGAGGGGTCCTATCCTCGGATTAATTGATGTGACAAAGCCGTTTGAAGTCGAGACAGATGCTTCAGACTATGCTCTCGGGGGCGTCCTCCTTCAAGAAGGTCACCCCGTGGCCTATGAGAGTCGAAAGTTCAATGATGCAGAAAGGAGATATACCGTCTCCGAGAAAGAGATGCTTGCCATAGTCCATTGTTTGAGGACGTGGAGGCAATACCTTCTGGGATCATGCTTTGTCGTGAAGACCGACAATAGCGCAATATGCCATTTCTTCAGTCAGCCAAAGTTAACTTCCAAGCAGGCACGGTGGCAAGAATTCTTGGCAGAGTTTGACTTTAAATTCGAGCACAAGACAGGGAAGAGCAATCAGGCTACCGACGCCCTAAGTCGGAAAGGCGAACATGCGGCCCTGTGCATGTTAGCCCATCTTCACTCGAGCAAGATTGATGGTTCTATGCGGGACATCATCGGAGAATACCTTTAGAAAGACCCTTCTGCCCAAACCGTCATGGCCTTAGCTAAAGCCGGTAAGACCCGACAGTTCTGGATTGAAGGGGACTTATTGTTGACGAAAGGGAATCGATTATACGTTCCTAGAGCAGGAGACCTAAGGAAGAAGCTGCTACATGAATGCCATGACACCTTATGGGCAGGCCACCCGGGGTGGCAAAGAACGTATGCGTTGTTGAAAAAGGGCTACTTCTGGCCGAAGATGCGAGACGATGTCATGTAGTACACCAAGACTTGCCTCATCTGCCAGCAAGACAAGGTCGAGAGAGCGAAAATCTCTGGGCTCCTCGAACCACTACCAGTCCCTACCAGACCATGGGAAAGTGTATCCATGAATTTCATTACTCATCTCCCAAAGGTCGGCAATCATGAAGCCATTTTGGTCATCATCGATCGGTTCTCAAAATATGCCACCTTCATTCCAACTCCCAAACAATGTTCAGCTGAATTGACAGCCCACTTATTCTTCAAGAACCTGGTGAAATTGTGGGGCGTTCCGACAAGCATTGTTAGCGACAGGGACGGCAGGTTCATTGGTACATTCTGGACCGAATTGTTCTCCTTCCTGGGGACAAGCCTGAACATATCTTCGAGCTATCACCCCCAGACTGATGGCCAAACGGAAAGATTTAATTGTCTGCTCGAAGAATATCTATGCCACTTCGTTGACGCGCGACAGAAAAATTGGGTCCAATTGCTAGATGTGGCTCAGTTTTGTTTCAACTGCCAGACAAGTTCGTCAACAGGGAGGAGTCCCTTTGAAATAGTAAGTGGAAGGCAACCGGTGTTACCTCATATTCTCGATCATCCTTACGCAGGAAAAAACCCTCAAGCCCACAACTTCACGAAAGAGTGGAAGCAGACCACCGACATCGCACGTGCTTACTTGGAGAAAGCCTCCAAACATATGAAGAAGTGGGCAGACAAGAAGCGTCGACCACTCGAGTTTCGAGCCGGAGATCGAGTTCTTGTAAAGCTGAGACCAGAACAGATCAGATTTCGAAGCCGCAAAGATCAACGGCTTGTCAGGAAATATGAGGGGCCCGTGGAGATTCTGAAGAAGATCGGGAATGTTTCGTATAAGGTAGAGTTACCTACATGGATGAAAATTCACCCAGTAATTCATGTAAGTAACCTAAAACCTTATCATCCCGATCTGGATGATGACGACTGCCGCAACACCACAATCCGACCGAGGATAGACTGATGAAGCAGAAGGAAGACAAGAAGTTGAAGAGATCCTTGCTGAGAGGATCAGAAAAGTTGGAAGACCCACACGAGAGTTCTCGAGTTCCTTGTCAAATGGAAGAACCTCCCTGTGGAAAGAAAAAGTGTGAGAACGTGCCGACGACTTGGACTCCTGGAACAGAAGATCGAAGAGTTCAAACTCCGCCAGTCGACAAGGACGTCAACTGTTTAGGTGGGGGAGAATGTCGTGGGCATGCTTGTCCAGGGCGTATTTACCTATGGCCGCATGCCCAAACCATCCTCAACCATGTCATATGTATGTCTTACTATTAATTTATCAAGTTGTTTTGTTGTATGTTGTATTTTTATTTTCTTGCGACGAGGTAGCACTTTCAGCGTGCAAGCCTGCTAGTTTAGTTTTTGCTTAGAATGTACTATAGGGGGAACACACCTCAATGCTTTCTTTAAAGATGTTTTCAATGTTATTTCTCTCTCCCGTTTTATAAAACCCTTTTCTCTTGAAACGGGCGGGGAGGCTAGACCTTATAGCGAGATTGTCCGCGATTTTCGGAATTGTACGGCTGACTTGCTCGCCGGGTTAGAGCAAGTGCCGCACAATCGCTCGTCTCGTATTCAAAAAGTTGCGATTGTGACACCCACCAGCCCCGTGAGTAACTAAGCTGTAGATGGAGAGTAGACAGAATATGTTTGCATGTTATAGTAATTTGTTAGCTGTTTTATGCTACAAATAAAGAATGCCTAGAGCCATCTTTTACAACCAAAAAAAAAAAATGATATTAACCATATGGTTAAGCTTTTAAATGGAATGAGCTGAAGAAAAAAATTGCTCCATCCCTCTCTTCTCCCCAGTGAACCATGCTATACGACATCTCCACCAACCAATGCCAAGTTGAGGAAATAAAAAAATAAAAAAAAAAAAAAAAAAAAAAAAAGCAAACTTCTCCATTTTCCACCTATCAAATGCTCTCTGTACTTAGAAACTAGATGCGGCTTTATCACATTAGACGCAAACTAGCTTTGGATTAATCCTCCTTCCACCTGTTAACATATCTGAGATAGGCAGTAGCAGGATTTTCCCTGGGAGGAGCACGAACGCGAGTGGATCGTCGCAGCACGGCCTCCTCCACTGCAATTTGGTTAGTTAAATCCTTCGATCTCTTGTGGATTTCAAGGCTGCCAATACAAATTTGAATCATCATAATTATGTCAATACCTTGACCAAAAGATAAAGATATCAAACTCCATTAAATATAAGCAGCATATAACATGACTATAAGAAAAAATGAAACTTCAAATCAACAACAGCAAGCAACTTGATGCAGAGTATGTCCTAGATCAATAAAACAGATGAAGTGACAAACATAGTACAGTCTATGGATGGACACTGGATAGGACCATCATTTTTCATCAAATGCATCATAATGTTTTGTCCGACTGAAACACCTATGTCCTCCGTCCATATGGACACAAAAAAGTTACTACCACGCACATGCGTTGAGTTCACATACAGCATAAGACATCACAATAACAAAGTACATCTCGCCAGATTCCCCATACGTTTGGCTTGTGTGTTTTTAACATTTTTAAAACTCAAGAACACAGTTATACAACCTCTAAAACAGATCCTGTAGAAGTAAGATCGTTTTATGTTTTTACACATACAAGCTATCAAAAGACGAAGTTTCGAATTTACATGAAAATAAATGCTAGCTTTTGCAGAAGGTCCAATTGGAAAAACAATAAACCAATATTTTTTAAACAAGTAATGGTTCTCGACTGCAGGTTGCATCTATTCCAGTATATAGCACATTAGTAAAACGATGGAAATGAGTTCTTAAATGAACAACACACCATGATTATGTGAGGGGCAAATGTATTAGAAATCTCAGGCTAGTAATGGCCAGCTTACCAAATTCTACTATAAGATTTTTCAAGGTGCTTGCTGAGTGCTCTCTCTCTCTCTCCCTTGCAATTCAGTGAGCCCATAAATGTATCAAGCTGTACCAAAAGGTCAAGTAGTTAAGTGGAGAACAGAGCATCAAACGAAGAAGTCATAGGTCGGCCCCTAGTATTAAAGCAATTAGGTACAGTACAAACTGTGATACCTCTTCCATGCTACTGTAATATCCCCACTCCTTGGAGTCTGAGCTCTCTACAAAAATTCTTCCATCACGACGGAACCACCAATACCTGTTATGATTTCTGTCTTTACCCAAGGGATTGGTTTTTATTGATCGTTTCTCCAATTCCCGTTCATAATATTCCCTCTGTTTCACAATAATAACACATGTTTAGGGAAGAAGCTATAAAAAATTGTATTAACATGCACTTCCACATCATCAAAAGCAAATTTCTCATGAGGAAAGCAGGAACATGAACAAACCCTCTGTTCTTTGGTATTCTTATCATTAAATTCCATCCTATCATCCTTTGCTTCCTTTGGTGAATTTGCAGAAGTAGCTGTTACATCACCATTCCGCTTCTTGGCCATTTTCTTCAAATAAGCAATAGGATGATCATCCTCACTAAAAAAAGGGTAAAATAAAATAAGAAATTAAACGGTCAAGTACTAGAATATCACCACCAACAACTATAGAAAAATTACCATTTTAACTTCAAAAAGATGAAAATGATACCTTTTTACAGGGAAAAGACCATTTTGAGATGATATAACCACCCCATTCCTATTTTTGGACGAATCTTTACTCCTTCTACCATGATCAGCTTTGGCTATTTCGCTCTTTCCTCTGTCCGTAAGATGCCCATTTACATGTCCATTGGAAATAGACTCAGATTTTAAGCGTTCTTTCTCTTCTCTTTTCTTTCGGCCTTCTTCCAAAGCTTCCCCTCTCCTGGTAGCTCCGAGTGCCTGCCTCTGTTCAATAATCTCATCTAACTTTTCCCTGAATATATTTGATTCCAGCGAACGATTAACCAACTCGCATAAGATTCCCAGTTTGACATGTGTAGCCAAAAGGCCATAGTGACCTCGCTTAATATTTGCTGTGTTGGCACATAATTTAGGATTCCCGATCATTTCTAGGAAGTCACAGAGGTACTCTGTCCAATTAATTAATGTAATCTGGGTTTTTTTTAAAAGAAAAGTTGCAAATAAAAAAATACGTATATGTTAGTTTTCTTTTCTGGAGAAAAAAAAAAGTTGAAAAGGGGCAAAACAAAAAGTTCAAAAACAGAAATAAATAAATGAATAAATAGACTATGTAATGTACTAACCTTCATCTTCCGCTTTTTTCCTTGAACAAGTGAGGAATATTCTCCATTATCTTTTAAGAGCAAACGGAAAAATGCTGAATGTGCTTCCACAAGGAGAGGGGCATTACTTTCCTTGTGATAGATAGCACGCTCAAAATCGTCAAGAGAAAATGGCCACAAGTGCAAAAGCCTACTGAATGATGAGCAAACATCCCAAACCATCAAAAGATCTCCGACACAATTCACTGGAACTTTGAATTCCCTTGAAGGAGAAGGTCGTTCCGAGAAAACTGGATCATCTGGACCAGGCTGCACTAAAAGATCATCAATTGGATATTTGATGTCTTCATCAAGTAGATCATTTTCTGCTGATTCAAGAAAGCAAAAATGGTGAATACAAAATGTGTAACATAGAAGTGACAAACTCATTGAAAGAGTAAACGCCAAGAAGAGACCCATTAAGCAGAAAAAGTAAATGTGATTCTTGGAAGGAAAGATGATGATTAAGAATAAAAGACAAGGCTATACATCTCAAGTACTCTAGGTAGCGCTAGTTCATAACACACCTTTCTTTGCACCATTTTCAGCAATTGAGCCATTCACCCTCCCCCTCTCCATGCTTTTCCTTTTACATTTTTCGGGACTACTTGTTTCCTATAAATGAAAAATATGAGAAAAAGTAACAGGAGGATACCATAAACTTTAAAAACCTGAAATTCAAACTTAAAAAATTACCGCGTCATTCGTTTTTCTCTTTTTGTTGCAAACTAAAAGCCCATCACGGAAAAAGGCTTTGCTTCTTAGTTCTTGGGGAAGATCAGTTGAAATTCCATGATTTTGTGCCAGTTTGTCATGAAGCACCCAAGGAGCACTGCGATATGTAGATTCCCGAATGAATGACTTCAAAAACCTTCTGCTCAAAGGAGGCTTTTTCTGTACTAAATCCTCTGCATTCAGTAATGCAGTTTCTGTTTCTTTCTTATTTTTGTCAAGCCAGACTACCTCATATTGTACTTCGTCAGCATCATTCTCAAGCACTTTGACAATTTTGCATGGATAAATCTGATCATCTTTCCTTCCATACAATTCAGTACCAACAAACAGACACTCCTGTAATTTCACAGCAACTGTGTCTGCAAGATCTTTCAGCGACAACATGCCTGTAAATGAAATAAGAGAGTAGGACTCCATTATTCATGGCAAAAAAATCTTTATATTACAGCAAACCAAATAATGAATCAAAATGCCCAAACAATTTCAATCGTACTTGACAAAACTACTCCAACCAGAAGACAACATTCACACTATTATGCTAAGAAAAATAACCCTTGAGCATTCACATGAAGAGAGCCGATGAGAGGGTGCCAAACTGTGATCTACCAATTGAAGAAAGTGACAACAAGAACTATCTGAAATAGCATTCCTTGGACTATCTACACAAATTGAAACTAATCAGCATAGCATAGCCCAAATTTCCCAAGACTAAGTTCCAGGTTGTTATACAATAAAGAATGAACAATACACCATTCTTTCACATCATTCCATCATTCTGACTTGGGATCCAAATAATGTTTTAAAATGCTAGGGGTGGCCTTGAGGCTTTTCCTTTCGAAGAGAAGATGCCTCGAAGTAGTATGAAGTGCAAGCCTTAAATTTAATAAAAATCATTTTACAAGTCCTAAATTGGTATGACAAGTATTGCTAAAATAGACATATAAAAGTATAAAAAAGGAATCACCTCTCGTCAATTCCGACTTAAACAAAATAACATAACTTCTATAAGAATATCTTTAACTTTACTAATATCCTAATCATTTGTAGGGTTAACATATACTATAAATTTTATCTCCAATGCATATAAAGTTAGTAAACGTAGTAATAGTTCAAATTGTCACAACCCAACCTTTATATTTTTTGAGGATGAGGCAAATTAATATTATTTTTCTAGCTTTGTATTATATTTAGTTTAGATTTCTTTTTAAGTGAGCTTTTATATTGCCTTAACTTTCCAACGGGCATAAAACTTTTTAACCTAGAGAATGGTCTAATTTCTTAACTTCTTTTTAAATGTGCCCTAGATGTGTCCCTAACCATTTCATTAATTCAATGAAAAAGTCTTGTTTCTGTTTCAAAAAAAAAAAAAGATGTGTCCCTAACATAGCCTAAGCATGTCTTGAATGTGTTGCTAACATGTCGGGAAATTAAGAATATAATTATATAGTCAGACACTTCTTGCACACATTGGACACACATGTGCATGCTGGAGCATCTGTGTGTCCAACACACCCTCAACTGGCCTGTGGCTTTTCCTTGGGACATCTCTAGTTTTCTATGCCTCACTCTCAAGGGTCACCCATTCAAAGGAAGGAAGAGACTCATTTGGATGCACCTTGTCAGATCCTTTTTGTGGTCGATTTGGCTGGAATGAAATAGCCGGATTTTCAACGACAAATATCAACAAATAGACCCTTTCATAGAACATGTTATTTTTATTGCTATCACTTGGTGTAAATTGTCTACATACTTCAAGTCTTATAGTTTTGATTCTCTCTTGTCCAATTGGAGAGTTCTTTTGTAACTCCTTTGGCTCGGGGTTTTTCTCTCCTCCTTTCTTGTAATTTCATACATCGATGAAATTGTCTCAAAGAAAAAAAAAAAAAAAAAAAAAGAAGACCACTTCGACAGGAGCTCACTGCAAGACTATCTCCTCCCCCCATCTTGTCTCCCTTGTTTTGCACACCGTTCTTAATCCCCACATCTCCAAATTAGCAGATAATTCCCCTCATCTCTCTGATTTAGTGAATTTCAACCCACAATTTTTAACTGTTTTGACTTTAGTCTTTTCTATCACTATCTTATGGGACATGAAATATATACTAGAGAAAAGCAAACATATGGGAGATGAAATATCCTCATCACACCAAAGGGTTAAAAGAAAGGCTCCCAATTGGTGGAAATTTGAACTAGCTCGTATTTACAAAGGGTTTGGTGAGATTACACAACGTAGAATCAAAGAATCTAACATGATAGCCAATGGATTTATATCCTTTTTCCACTTCTTTTCTATTTTCTTTTCTATGAGAAATGTCTATTGTTTGAATTTAAAAATAAAGTGGAAAAAAAATACACTTCTACACGTTCAAAGTGTTACCACCTAAGAAGCACGGACACGGATATGAGACACCGATACGACACGACACGGACACGGCGACACACCATATTTTAAATATCTAGGACACGACACGGCAAGGACACGTTTATTAAATATACATTTTTAAAATATATATCATTTTCATACCAAAATATGATACATTTATATGCTTAAAAAGACTTACCTTGATGTATTTCACACTCAAAAGTTATTATTATTGTCATATATGTGTCTTTTTAGTCTACTCAACAAGTGTTCAATGCATGTCTAACAAATTTGTTGCACCAACAAGTGTCTAATGCGTGCCAACAAGTGTCGAAGTGTCGGAGTGCCCGAAACGTGTCGGACACGGACACACTAGTCAAACTAAAGTGTCTGTGCTTCTTAGGTTACAACGTCTTGTGGTGTCTAATACCAAAAATGGAGCTTCCAGCCTTCCACGCAACATAACTTGGAATCAAGAACTCAACCAATGGAACGATTCACCACTAAAAAGAGTAAACTTCTAATGACACTACCCATGTTTCATGTTTGAATTATATCCTATCAAAAAATGTTTGAATTATAAACTAAATAATATGCCCACAAATTTTTACTTCAAATGTTCCTTCAAGGTATTTCACAGTGCTCTGAATCTTTTTTCCCCACAAGAACTCCGAAAATTTCCCCTCTTTTAATCATGAAAAATAGGATGAGTTACTTGCAATCTAAGGACACCCTTTGTTCGCCATTTTTGCACCAATAGATAGAAAGTCAACGATCTGTTAGATGTTATAAATAATAAATCGATAAGTGGGTGATGGATGAATCTATATTTTATCACTAACAACCACGATATTACCCCAAAAGATAATAATAACAAATACAGGGAAAAAGGAAATTCAAACAAACTTTTCTACCATTAGATGTTAACACAGCAAAGGATCAAAGGAAGCTAGGGGGTGTACAAGGAACCAAGAAGCCTTGAATCGCCTAATTCTAACAGTCAATTTGCTCTACGCGACTACGCCTTTCCCTATAATAATAACTAATGATCTCTTTTTGGTATACTCGTTCCTCGAAGAATTCTATAATTATATTCTTTTGCCCTTTCTTATTAAACAGATTGATGAATTGGGAGGACAGTTTATCTTCCCTTCTTTAGAACTTCTCACTCTGCCATCAGAATTTTTTTCCGAATATTTAAAATATATATTAAAAAAAAAGTAAAAGAAGAGAAAGATGTAAATAAATTATTTTTTTGGTAAAAGAAAGATGTAAATAAATTATTAAGAAGAAAGATTAGAGCACATGATCTATATTTGATGGGGCATTGAGAGTTTTTGGGACCAGAATCCAGAGGTGAGCATGTAATTAAGATCACAATTCATGGAAAGGAGACACTACAGGAATTTGGTGTTAGCTAAAGATGGGATCAGAATAAACGGAAGTTCTATGGCCAAAGAAACTCTTTTCAATGAAATGACCCTAATAGGACAAAAATTGAAGAAGCTCAATTCTCTAACAAAAATGGTGTTAGAGAGAGAGAGAATGGAGGGAAAAGTGATAAGCCATCTATATTCTATCCAAAAAGATCAAGGTGATACAAAAAAATTTTTCCAATTGTCATTAGCCAAACATCAATCATAATCTCTTGGTGTAAATTGCCTTACAAGAATCTAAGGAGATTACTAATAGGATTTTTTTTTTATAATGTCCTTTATATTGCCTTTTCTTGGTGTCAATTGTATCTTTTTTCTCCTGTTATTCTATTTCCTCTTTCTTGTCCAATTAGAGACTGGGGGAACACCATTCAGTATTATACAGCCAATGATGTTCTTCCTTCTCAATGATGTGGCAATGAAAAATGAATGATACCGGCAGAAATTGTTAGGGTTTCTGGAGTTCTTTGCTATAAGTCTGCCCTTGGGGAGAAAAATAAAGTGAAAAAATAATGAAGGTGAATAAAGGAAAATAATAGACACTAGAGAAAAGGGAAAGATATGGAGAGACTTGTACCAGGTCAAACACTGAGATCAAATTGATAAGTTGGGTGGAGCAAGAATACGAGAATGATAAACAAGCAAAGAGGAAGAAAAACAAGAGCACATTGATTCCAATAACAACTCATGCGTATTTAATTCAGGTTTAAAACAGATACCCGTATCTGTGTTACAAATCATGCATTAGATATAGATCAGGATATGGATAATACAAGTGATACTGTTACCCTACTAATTTTCTTTCAGTTCAGCTTATAAACTTCTTAATAGAGATTGAGATTGAAAAAAAATAAAGTAGAAGTGAAAAAATAAAGACTTGCATATTATTGCCTACTCTTGAGTATTGAAACACAAAGGCTAATTTCAGGGATCAGGCAATATGTCTATGTTCCTAATTTGAAACATCCTATAATCGAGTCAACAGAAATAAGCACATGCATGCACACAATTGTTTAGTCTAGCAAGTTAGTTCTCACTGTATTGGATAATCTGTAGAGCAGGGACGATAAGATCTTTTGGAAACTGTTGAACCTTCTCTGCAGCACATTTTTCAGACACCAGAGCCTCCTCATATGTCAAATTACTTTTTCCAGTGAATTTACACATCCAAACCCTTCGACGGTATAGATTTATCCTACTTAGATACTCACTGGTGCATGTTAAGGAATAAAAAGAATTGAAATTTTGTTACTCCCAAAAGTCAAAACAAGACAGATTTTTAGAAAATTAAGATTCCTAAATTTTCCACATTTATAACCAACAACTAAAAATATTGAGTAGAATAGATGATAGGATACTAGTAATCGCGGAAAATCTCCTTAGTGAACCGAACTTGATATACAAGTTCATGATTCTCCAAATCTTTGGGCGAGTCAGCCAAAGGAAAAGGCTTTCTTTTCAACAGGGGCATAACTCTTACTTGGCCACTAAAATACGTATCACAAGTTCTCTACCTGTAACACATCAAGTTTAATAAGTGATTAAATATTAGTTATTGATGTAAAATCTTCTCCAAATCTTAAAAATGCAAAAAAGAAGAGAGAAAATCAAGAACCTAATTGAAGCTTAGCCTATCTAGTAGAAACGTAAGAACAAAATAAAAACCCAGTTAACAATAAAAATTGAACTTCCTTCTATCTTCCTCTTGTCTAACCAATCAAAAATAAGAAAGATGACAAAAATAAAACAACCAAGATCAACCCAAACGTTAACCGATGGTACCTACTTACGACAGATAATGCACACAAAAATTCAGAGACCCAATGAGTATAGAAAACAAATTCGCTAAAGCAGGGACATTAATGAATAAGGGAGCAGGCAAGTGTTGGAACTTGTGAGTGTGGGCATTGGGGAAGGAGGTGGGCAGCAGGTAAGTAAATGTAGTGTGGAAGCTAGAAAAGAAAACCCGGCAGGTAATAGTTGTGATTGTGAAGAAGGAGATGTAAAATTGAGTAATCCAACATTGGAAATAGAAAAAATAATGTTCATAGCTTTGACCCAGTTCATCTAAAAGTAAAAAGAAGCAGACGATGAAGCAAAACAGATAAAAGCAAAATAGAAACCCTAGAAGCACCTGAGTTGGAGCCATGAAAGGGGGAAAACCCCAGAAGGAAACAAAGGAATAGAATGAGAATGATAAAATATGGAGGTTGAAAGGAGTTAAAGCTGCAATAGAAAGGGCATTGAGCGTAAAGGGGGGAATCCGGAGAAGAGAGAAGGCGAAGGGAATTGGGAGAAGTGCATGGAAAAAAGAAAACGTAAGAGAGAAGTGAAAATTGGTGAGTTGGTTGGGGGGAGAAGGAGCATTGGGAAAGGGAGCGTAGAATGGTGAAGTGAAATGCGAGAAAGAGAAGGGAAAGGAAGAGAATCTTACAGTGCTGAATAGAGAAGGAATGGCGGAGGAATGCAGAGACCGCTGGAGCCCTGGAAGAAGAGCGACAGACGGAGTATAGAATTAGAAGAGAGAGCTTGGAGAAAACGAGAGGAGAGGGCGGTTCTCTTCTATATTGTATTTTTTTTCTTTTTTCTTTTTTCCTTTTTTATTTTTTATATATATTAATTGTTTAACCGAAAAAAACTTCTCGCGTTTACTTTGCAGTTTGCATGGCTTGGCTCCGCTCGGCTTGGTCCGGCTCCGCCTATGCCTGCTATTATCGTCTCAGACTCTCAACGCGACTCTCTCTCATTATTATGATACGTTACGTTACTGTACGGATTTTCATCCTCTTTTTTCTTTTTTCTTTTTTTTAATATTAAATATAAAAATATTTGTAAGTATAGCAAATATTATAAAAATATTGCAGACATGCAAGCTAGTTTCATTTGAATTTAATTTTTTCTTAATTACAATTTTACTCTTGTCATAGTTCATTAGTGATTGACGGATATTCACATGTAATATTAGTCTATCAATGGTAGATCATAGGCAGATATTAAATAGACTGATATTTTCTTTTTATTTTATACAAAAATATTCAAATCAAACATTAATAGACTTCTATCTTATTACTAGTTGACTTGCCATGTAAATGTATTAGTAATAGTTGGGAAGCAAATTTAGAACATATGTGAGGTTGAAATATATCAATGATAGAATCTATAAGTAATTAAATTCATTATTGATATAAACACTTCAAGCACAAGTATGTATCATAGATAGACTACATGTTTTGTTGTGATTGAAGTCTATTAATGATAGACTTCGATTATAACACAAGTATGACAAGTCTATCACATCTAAACTTCAACAAAAATGTAGTTTATCCATGATAGACTGTTAGTTTTGTGATTGGAGTCTATAAGTGATAGGTGTCTATCAACCATACAAGTATTAGAAATCTATCAGTGATAGTAGATTACGTATTTTGTGATTGAGTTTATCACTCTTATAAATGATAGACTTCTATCACAATACAAGTATTAGAAGTCAATCATGTATAGCAGTAGATTACATATTTTGTGATTGAGATTTATCAACAATAGACTCTTAGCAATGGTAGCCTTCTATCACAACACAAGCATTCAAAGTTTATCAATGATAGCTTTGCAATAAAAAACTATCAGCGATAGCCTTCCATCACAACACAAGTATTAGAAGTATATCACAAACAGTAGTAGACTACATTTGTGATTGAGGTCTATTAGTGATAGAATCCTATCAATTGTAATAATCTATCATAACACAAGCTTTAGAAGTTTATCAGTGATAATAGTTTATCATTGATTTACCTACAAGCTTTTGTGATGAAAGTCTATCAGTGATCGACTAAACAACAATTATCATGTATAAAAAAAAATTGTACACGAGTAATCATTTGTTTAGTTTAATAACATAAATATAGATTGAAGTTTATTAATAACATAAGTATCATGTATAGATTGAAGTCCATCAGTAACATAAGTATCATTTATAAATAATATTATTTGTTTTTAGAAAAAAAAAAAAATTCAACTCTAGCGTGGCTTAAGCTTTTGCTTCACTTTGTACCATTTTTAACTATATATATGTATATTTTGCTTGTTTGTACTATGTGCATTACATGTGTTGGGTAGAGTTTAAGAAGGTAATTTCGTTACAAAATTTAATAATATAACTTTAATTCACTCTAAGTTATCATTGATTTACTATTTTTAATCTTTTCTAATCTATTGATTTGACAAATCTATAATAGACTTCACAACATGTGAGCATGCAAATAATCATAAATAGAAAACAACTTAAAATATTACTCGTAGATAATTTTTAATTTCTTGATATGATATACCAGGGATAGATTTAATAACAAATAAGCATGCAAATAATCAAATATATAAAAAAACAAAAGTTAAATATTTTCGATATATTATTCCTATTTTGTTGATAATGTATATCCATTATAAACCTAAAAGGAAATGAAAAAGTAAGAAAGCACTTAATAATAAATAAAGGAAAATGATGTAGTTCTTAAATATTATATTTATGTTCCATTTATATGACGTACAAGTAAACAATATAATAGCGAAGGAGTATGTTGCAAATAATTGATGATAGATATCTATCATTGGTTGACCTTTGTTGACGCTCAGACTTCGTCTATGTTGGGTGTGGCTGCAGGCCTGATCTTGTTGGCTTTGACCTCTAGCCTGCTTCTCGCTAGTATGGTCTCAAGTTGTTCTAAGCTAACCTACATAAGAGATCCTTGCATCAGTGTGGTGTCAAGTCTACCACACTCGGATGCCTAACTTAGTACAAGAAGTGCATAGTTTAGCAAGAAGTATAGGGCTCTCCTTCGGAGATTACTTACTCTGTTCCTTTGGAGTCATCGAATGGGGCTATTTATAGACTCTTCCTTTGACATGAGTTTCTAGCTCTCAAGGTTGCTGGGTGTTAGTTTAGGTGCAACTCATTTATTTTTCTATTGGTATATATTCACTGACCTAGCTAGTCAACTTGAACCCTAAGGTTTTAACATTTTTCTTCTGGAACATGTGTTCTCCTATGCCTTATCCCGATACCCTATGGGCTTGGCCCCGCCCGTGGGCTTTGGTCCTTACCTTGGGCAACCTTTCAACAACCTTAATCAGTGATAGACTCACTAATAAAACTTCGGCTAGGTCTATTAATGATAGACCTCAGGGATAAGTCTATTAATTACTATATGATATTGATTGTCAATGATATCGATTGTTATCTGATTATTGTCTAATTATTATCTTATACTAATTGTCAATGATACCGACGGTTGTCTGATTGTTGTTTGATTAATATCTAAAATGAGTTGTCAATGATAATGATTTTTATGTGATTACTATCTAATTATGATTGTCAATGATATGTGATTGCTCTGATTTCATTTGATATTGATTGTTATATGATTGTTGTCTGATTATTGATATACTAATTGTCAATGATTACCTGATTGTTGTCAACAATAAACGGCTAAAATAAGGCACTATATATTGTACTTACATAAAAATAAATGATTAACAAATATATCTTTGATGTCCACAATATGATTATTTAAATAGATACAAATTATTTATATGTTCTTCTATTATGACGAACATGCTTACAACGGCTACAATTTGCGTGCTTTGACAATTCACCACTTGAAGGAATCCTTTGCTTTTTAGGTCTTCTTGCTTGACAAGCGTTGTTCACCTTTAAAATACAAGTAGTAAAAAATCAAACATCAATCACATGACAATTAAATATAAATAACAAAGTATTTCATATTTAATAAAAATCATATGGAAATCAGATAGCAGTGAGATATCAATCACGTGACAATCAAATAGAAATCACAAAGTACTTGATATCTATGAAAATCATATGGTAATCAATTACAACCAGATGTCAATCAGATGACAATGACATGTTAATCAAATAGAAATCACAAAATACTTAATATCTAATGAAGATCACATGACAATCAGATATCAATGATATAACAATCATATGACAATCAAATAGATATCAGACAGAAATCAGATATAAATTATATAGCCATATTTGATTCTCTATGCTTAAACAATTCACCCACACTTCTAATTTTCAATTTAATTTCCACATCTTGTATAATATATCTAACTAGCATTTTGTAAGCTACAAAAATTTTGTGGTTATCCTTAATGATCAATGGTCTTAAGCTTGATACCATAGCTTGGTGAATGAAATTAATTACTAATCATCCTCTCTAAAGAATGTTCAAGTAATTTGTGTTCTTTGGTTATTATGTTTATTGTAGTTTGATTTTACGGACTTTTTATTTGAGGCTATGTATATTGAGGAGTTGAAATGAAGAAGATTTTGAAACCGTGTGTTCAACTAATGAAATCAAAACAAAATTTCGAAAAAAAAATATGCACAATCGTGTGCATCAAAAGAAATTCTATATTTCAAATCTGGGAGAAATCGTGAATATTGGAGAAGATCGAAGAATCTTAGGTTGTTACAGAAACGTGGAGAATATTGAGGAAGAAAACGTGCATAAAGGAAGAAGAATATCAAATTTACTACTTTTCTATTTTTTAAGAGATGATGGTAGTTTTGAAATATTATTTTCACATAAAAAATCAAATAATGTGATTTTTTAACCATCTATATTATTTTTAATATATTTTGTCATATTTGTAATATTTTAAAAGTTGATGACATTGATGCTAATATATAATTAAAATTTGATACCCAATGCAATTCCCCTTAAACTTTGATAAAACCTATGAAACAAATTATATATAATGACATGTTTGGATTGACTAAGAAAAAAATACTTTTCAAAAGGTCATTTTTAATTAAACACTTGTTATAAAATTGTTTAAAATAAAACACTCATGTTTTTTGTTACATATTTTCAAAAGTGTTTTTATACACAAGTTTGTTTGGTTTGCTATCCATTCAAGTATCAATTAAAAGGTCAAATTACTATAAAGTAATATTATTAAATACTATGAACTAGTCGTTGAAGTGATTGTTAGAGTTTGTTGTCATAGTTAGTCTCATAGGTGGTCGTTAGAAGTAATCGTCAAAGTTAGTTGTTGGAAGTAGTCATCGAAGCTAGTCGTTGGCGGTGGTCTTCACTAAAATCAAGCATCAGAGGTTGTCTTCATTAGAGTTGGTTGCTAGAGTTCGTCGCCATAGTTGGTCATTGACATGTAGGTGAAGCCATTGAAATATTGGAGGGAGGAAAAGTTGGTTATTTTAACCACTGAGTTATAAATAGTGTTAATGTAGCAAAACTAAAGGTTCAAATAACTCTTACCTCATTATCTTAACATATGCGAAAACGTTGAGTGGCCTATTATAGCCCACCCAACTTATATTCCAAAGTGGTGCCCCAAATACCCACAAAATGTGTAATTTTCGGGGTATAACTTTTTTTTTTTTGATATCCATGAGTGTCCAGGCCAATTTTCAGGGTAAAGCTAGTAAGCATTTATTTAAAAATGAATGATAAAATAGAGGCATAAAGATTCTTTGAATGATAAAATAGAGGTATAAAGATTCTTTGAATGATAAAATAGAGGTATAAACATTCTTTTCTCATAGTTTATTTTATATAGATTATAGATTATAGATATAATATGATTATTGAACTCCATTCTTCAATTTCCTCTTACTCCCCTTCTTAGTTTACCCCATCTTTTGATCCTCTTCTTGTTACTAATTTTTGTTGCTTTAGGTTAACTGTTAATCTTTGTTGATTCTCCAATAATGGAATTTACAAACTATCTAATCAAGAAAATGTTGAAACTCGAGCCAGAAAACTACATTCCTAAAGCCCAATTAAGCATGAGAAAAGGGAAGTTTAGGCCAAGGCCCAAACTGACTTATTCGGCCAAGGATGAGATCGAGGCTAACCCTCCCCGTTTAATGAATGGATCATACTACAACCTATTTGGGGCTTGACAAGAGGATAGGTTGGGTCAAAAGCCCAGCCCAACCTCCTCGGCCTCGACCAAGGATGAGGCCTAGGCCAAATCTCCAAATTTGATGAATGAGACATGCATTTGGCTAAAAAATTAACCTAAGATTACTTGTAAACCCTAATATGGACACCCTAGGTCAGAATTTCACTGTAAATACATTATTGCGACTTCAGAAGAAGTAAGTCTATTCTAATACTCAAACTCTCTACTTGCTATACAGTTACATTTTTTTACCTAAGCATCGGAGCCTGTGTGGTAAGCACCACACTGATATGCATATTATTCTATCTTGCAGGTCACGTTGTTTCTCAAATTACAAATTTACTATTGTTGTCATGTGAATGTTATATACATTTTTCTTTGTCTAAATTTTGACATCAACAATATATATTATTGAAACTTTTAAAAATTCAAAGTTATTTTAAAACGAAGTACTAACCATTTCTATTCAAAAGTAAGGAAAAACGTATTTAACAACTTCTTTGAAAAGGTAATATTGAAATTTTGAAACCTAGAAGTGGTTGTTGATTTGGTAGTTGGAATTTGGAACAGTGCATGGGAGGACACACAATACACATGCACACCCAACTCCCCTCTCTCTGTTTATGCTTTTTATCCATTCCCATTTCCATCCTCTCAATATGACATCATCCCACTTTCCCCTAATCTTTTTTTTTTTTTTTTTTTTTTTTTTTTTTTTTTTTTTTTTTTATAATCCATCCTACATTATTATTACGTTACAAAAGTGCTTTTATATGGATAACCCTACCCTTTTTGGAACTATATTATATGGTTGGTGATTTTTTTTTTTTTTTTATCTTTACATTTGTCACTTGGGGGGTTTATGCCGTGTAGTTTTTGCCCAAAATAATTGTTTCAAAAACTATCACAATTCCTTTTTGTTTATAAACTTTTACTATAGAAATCATGAGTTAATTTTACTATAAACTTTCAATGTTACAGAAAAATTTCATTTCGATTTGAAAAATATTATGAGTTTTGTTTATCTTAGTCTTCTATGAAAAATTTGTTAAAAAACACTTGTATTTACATCACTAAATGTACAAAAAAAAATTAATAGAACAAAAACAACATTACGTCAAGATTTTAATAGAATTTGAAGAGTTTTTAGAAGTTTATACAATGCTCGACCTTGTGTATCGATTTGCTAGAGAAACATTCTAGGTTTAAATGTTAGAACAACTAAAATCAAAATTAGTCGAGGTCTCAATCAAAATAGAAACTAAAAATACTATGCAAACGAGGGTTAAATCGGTTAATGGTAAAATAAGTCGTACTTTCCTTTTATATTATACTTACCTCAATTTTTTTAGAAAAAATATGGTCTTGGTTCCTAAGGTCTCAAGAGTAGATTGACTTTGACATCTAGGTTTTAAAATGAGTCATTTTAGTGTTGTTTGCACCCTCAACTTAAGTTGGTAGATATGATAGTGATGTTCTAACTATTTATAACTTACAATTATCTATAGTAATACTATTTCAAATCTCTCTTTGCTACATTGTTATTTCCTACCAATCTTCTCTCTTCCTCTTTATTATAGTGTTTACTACTTTCTACCAAACTAAAATAGTCTACACCTCAAACATAGAGTATTATAACACATTGATTATAATAACTAACTCAATATTCTAAACACTCTCTAAATTTTGAAAAATAGATTTAAAAGGTTACTAGTGTGCTGATGAGATAACTTTATTATTTTTAATGTAAGACGTGAGAGTTATTTATACTTTCTTGATAAATTCTAAAACGTAACTTTTGTCCATGTTTTCCATTGATACAATTCTTTGATAACGTTTTTTTTTTAAAAAAATTGATAAGAATGGATAAGAATTTTTAAAAATAAATTATTCATTTCTTTTGCTTAGTTTTATTTTAAAAATAGTAAAATATTGTTATAAAAAAGCAGAATAAAAAAAGCTAAAAGAATAAGTTCGCCGAAAATCATGAATTTTAGCCAACTTCTTGAAATAAGTAGATTGAAAAAATTTGTGAAAAATTGAATAGTTTAAAGGTTGGACTTCAATAGAGGGCATTTATGATTTTTCACGTATAAAATCCTAAAAACAATTTCTAAAAATGTAAAAAGATTGAAAATTTAATATGGATGGAATTTGGGTCACCGATTTATGTTTTGGCTCTAATTATAATAGTTAATATTTACAACTATTATAACTTATGGCTAGCTACCGGATTAATATTTCAAATTCCTATTTATTATAGTGTTTATTATTTGTTATTTACTATTTTCTACCAATTCTCTCTATTTTACTATATTTACTATTTTCTATCAACACTAAAATAGTATGCAATCTAAAGACTATTAGTACCCGTATATTATATATAATAATCAACACCTCAAACACTTGTCTAGTTTTGTTTATATATAATATTCAAATTAAATAATTTTAAGGAGAATTTTTATAAATAGAAAAATAAGGAAACTATTTACGTAAAATAGCAAAATTTTTAGATAGTTATGATAGACGCTAATAGAAGTCTATCAGTGATAGAAATTACAGAAGTCTATCAGGTCTATTAGTGATAGAAATTATAGAAGTCTATCGATGATAGTATCTATCGGTGTTTTCTTTTTTTTACTATTTTCTCTAAAAAGTTTCATTTTTTTATTTGTGAAAATTTCTCTAATATTAACTCAATTATAATAAAGCTGGATACCTTCTGCCCACAGGCCAATTTTTCAATTGTTTCCGTTATTCTAACTGAACTAAATTTTGCCATATGTATATGAAAAAGAAAAAAAAAAAAAAAAAAGTCCTCGTGAAGATCTGTGTTCAATCAGGAGGGTGTATGAAATGGAACAAAACCCACTATTCCATTTGGTGGTTATCGATTTTCTGCATTGTGTTCCCATTAATTTTCAATGATTGCAAATACCCATTATTTTGAATGGATTAAAGCATCCATTAGCTCCATGAGATGAATTGATTTTGAAGAAGGGAATGAGAAGGGTAAAACAAGCAGTGGTTATCGACTCGTTATGATCGAGGCATCCTTTTTCCCAATAATGGGACTTTTTCATTTGCCCTTTTTTTCAGAAAAATCTAAGATTTGTTGTCATCCAAACAGGGAATATGGATAGTGCATTGATGTCCAGTGGAGGAGTGGAAGCTTCTTTGACTCTTTTAAAGTGCATTTTAGCCTTTTCTTTTTCATATATAAAGAAAAGGGGATTTGGGAAAGTAAAGCAAAGCAAAGCAAAGGTGGAGGTGGTGCTAATTGTATTCATTTCTGAATGATACAGATCAATGATGTTAAAAGCAGAGGCTCAAAGGTGCGATGGGAACACAGATTCTAATGCTCATTCTCATTCGGATTCCACCATCAACTGGCAGCAGAAGGAAGCAGTAGTTCATGCTCAGACACCACCTTATTCTCTCTCTCTTATTGCTTTTTCTTAGGATTTTTCACAATCCCACCTTGCATTTTCATTCTCAATGCTTTGTGGGGCCCTTGCACTTGCACTTGCACTACAGATTTTTCCTCTTATCATTCAGTTCCCCATGATTGGATTAGTTTATTTAAACATTGTCTCCTGCTTCTGTTTCTCTAGCATGATCCATTCTTCTTTGTTTGTAGCATTTGCAGCCTCAGAAGCCATGCCTCTTTCTAGTTAGTAAATTAAACTTCTCCAATCTCTCCATTTTTCTTTTCTTTATGTTATTCCCTTCACAACACCTCTCTTTTTGCATCCCTCAATATCTTCTTTTTGTTCCTACTTCCTGGAATAAAGGAAAGGAAACAGAAAAAACCAACAAAAAACTTTGGGGACTGTTCAATCATAACTTTACTTGATAATGTTTTGCTTATATGTTTTTTTTTTTTTCTTTACATATATATGTATATGTATGTATGTGCAAGTACATCCATATGAATTTTTTTTTTTTGGAGAAACAAGTATCTGACAGCTTGAAATTTGAGATGTTTCACTTATGTATATGATATTTTGAATTGTGATACCTCCTTTTTATTCGGAAGGTGGCCTCTTCTTTCCTCTTCATTTACTTCAAATATATTAGTTTTTATCTCTGTGTACTTCCTAATCTTTTTTTCCTCAGATTTATGAACCGAATACTCATTTGTCCTTTACTCTTTCTGTTCTGTTAATTTTAGTGCCCTTTACACTGTTGACATTTTTTTTTTCAATTTTTGTATGAAGAAGGAGATACTCCCATGTTTTCAATTTTCTATAGATGGAACTCCTTAAGCCTGATCATTCAGGGGCTGCTACTGTTCTCATTGTTGAGGTCGAATTATGCATCGACGGATCCTGATGTGGAAGGTATACTCAAATTCAAGTTAGCAGGAAAATTCTTCATATATTTTAAGATGTTCACTTTATTCTTCTTATCTGTTTCTAATATTCCAAAGCATATTGATATTGAATAGTAGCACTGTTCACCCTAAGATGGATCTTGCTCTTCATTTGGAAAATATCAGCAATATTAATATTACAAAATTATGTTCAGTGGAAAATAACTGATCTTGCTTATGTTTTTGGTCTTTATGTCACTTGCTCTGATATTACTTTGTAAATATGTAGGAGAAGCTTTGGTTGATTTGTTAGGGGCACTGAATGATTCCAATCATCAGATAACTGATTGGAATTATCATCTTGTAAGCCCTTGCTTTAGTTGGTCGCATATTACCTGCCGAAATGGAAATGTCATATCCTTGTAAGTCTTTTTTGCCTTGAGATAAATTTGAATCAATTATACTGTTTTTTTTTTTCCTTTCATTTTTCTGTTGACTTTGCCTTTGATGTTTTCCCTCATCAGAATTTGACTTTCTTTTTGCAGTAATGGACTTAGTTTTTGAATTTGTACTAACTGCAGGAGCTTGGGTTCAGTAGGATTTTCAGGATCGCTTTCTCCCTCAATTACCAAACTGAAGTATTTGGCTAGCCTGTAAGCTGCCTTCTGCCTATTACTGTACTCTATTGTTACTGTTATTATTATTAGGCAGTTCTGTAGAAAATGTTATGTAATAGAATCTAGAGTAAAATTTCTTATTAAAGAGATCAGAGAATCTAGGGTAGATTTTGTTTAGCTTAATTAAAACTTCAGTCGAGAAGCGTTTTCTAGCATAGAATTTAATTCTTCATTTGTTCTCTCTTTTGCTTATTCCATCTTATTTTGGTTTTATCTTGAATCTATTCTTCCACTTTAATAATCTAATATGAAAATCCTGTTAGTAAACCTTTTACCAAAACAAATTCTGTAAAAAAAAAAGATATGGAAACTTGGTGACACAAGTCATTCAAAAAAAAAAAAAAAAAAAAACATTTGGTAGAGAATCTTAGTTCCCAGTACTCCCTAAACTATTTCTACTTCTTGGAATGATACTATTTCGGAAAATTTTCACAAATAGAAAAAATGTCAAACTATTTACAAAAAATAGCAAAAAAAACACTGATAGACATTGATAGACTTCTATCAGCATCTATCAGCGATAGACCTCTATCATTTCTATCACTGATATACCCTGATAGACTTCTATCAGCGTCTATCACAACTATCTAAATATTTTGCTATTTTATTTAAATAGTTTCCCTTATTTTTCTATTTTTAAAAATCCCCCTACTATTTCACTGAACTTCATTTTTGGTAATTATGGTTGGAGACATTGATAATCAAACTACTAGTCTGATTCTGTTACTGCTCACAATCTTCCAGGCGCTATCTTAAATTATAAATTTGTAATTTGTAATTAAGTTGCTAGTTAATTTCAATTTTCATTTCAAAACAACAGAAAGATGAATTTACTGTTTTGATGAATTTGTGAACTGTAGTGATTCTTGTGAAGTATAAAAAGTTATCAAGTTAAACATTCCGTTGCATCCACAAGTAAATTTTCATTGGATGGAGCATCGTCATTACCCTTTTCCCTCCTCGTATTGTTGTTAGCATACAAACCTGGCTTGTTAATGTGATGTTTGCACTACCTTCATGCAGGGATTTGCAGAACAATAACATAGCTGGTGTTATACCAGATTATCTAGCTAACATGACCCACCTACAGAATTTGAATCTTGCTAATAATAACTTCAATGGCCCTATACCTGCGGCTTGGGGTCGACTTGTCGGTCTAAAGCATTTGTAAGGCTATTTTTCCCCCTTGTCTTTTAGAGCTTAAAAAATGTTGACATATTTTGCGTATTGTCCATGTTTTTTCGGTTTAGTACATTGAGGGGGGATTATTATCAAAGATTTGGGAGTCTTCTCAAAGTATGATGATCAGAAAAGTTTTATGTGAGGTTGAGTTATAAAGTTGCTTGGATTGGTTTCGTTCATACAACTGAATTCGTGACTTTGGTTAGTGGTTCATGGTTCTTAAATTAGCTTATCGTTACATCATGCATCTTTTAGATTCTTTTTTAATCTCTTACAATTTCTATAAAGTTATTGGTTCTAAATTTTAGACCTGAAAATGGTGAGTAATTTTTTAATGTACTATATTTCCCTAGTTCTTTTTACAAACTTTCAAAAAAGAAAATTGGGTTGGATTTGATCCATTACTAGATCCAAGTCATTTGGGTGAAAGTTTTTGACCCCAAATAGTTAAATCAATCCATGAATATCCCTCAATGGACTTAACCTCTGTGGGTCATTGCAATTAACTTCAACCTTTTTCCATTATTCTTATAATTTATTAGTCACTAGCCTTACTTTTGACTTTCTTACGCTCTTCCCCCAAATGCTGGTGGCAGGGATCTCTCAGATAACAACTTGACAGGAGAAATTCCAGCACAGTTCTTTTCAATTCCAATGTTCAAGTAAATATACTCATTCAAAATCTCTTTTATCACATGTCCAAGAATTAAGGAAAATGTATTATTTTTTCTGTTTGAATTATTGGAAGCAGACTATAATTGTCAGTGTCCATTAATCTATCTATTTGTTAACGAAAATGTGAAGCATCATTGTCCATTAATAATTACTTTTGATTTTTGTTGGAATGTCAGTGAATTGCAAACTTTCACCTTTTAAAGTATTGGCTTTTATATAAGCCTTTTTAAGTATAAGGATTTAATATCATGAATAAATTGAAATCAGATGCTCTACAGTAGTACATGCATAACTTTTCCACATTACTCGAGTACAAATCCTGTTGAAGAACTCACAAGCACTCACTCCAATGTGTTCGAGTTGATCATTTGCTTCACTGGATACATTTTTTTTCAGCTTTTCAGGAACTGGTTTAAATTGTGGGTTTAGGTTGGATAAACCTTGTGTTTCGACATCTCCCCATCGAGGTTGGTTTTCTATATATCGTGTTATTGCACCCATATGAATTATTCAGTGACAGCCTCAGCTTTGTAATTTGACAGCTTCTGCAAAGAATTCAAAGTTTGGGGTAGTGGCAAGTACTGCAAGTTGTGGGGGTTTCATACTTCTGTCAATTGGTGCCTTCTTTGCTTATAGATGCTTCTACGTGCGCAAGCTTAAGGATCCTATGTTTGTTGATGTTGCCGGTAAAGTTTTGCTTAACTTTCCAATTCTTTTAAGTGTGTTTCCCATTTTATCGACAATAATGTCGAAGAAGTTTGGTCAATGAAACCATACTTTCAATAATTTAAGTTATAATTCTTTGATAGAAAATGTCAACTTGAGCGTAGCTCAATTAATTAAGGCATTGTACTTTCAACTTGAAGATTAGAGGTTTGAATCCCCACCCACACGATTGAGCTCAAAAATTAAAATCTCTGGTGGAAAAGGAAAACTCTTTTCATCTGATTCAAATTCTGCCATCATTTATTTATCCTTCTCATTCAAGAATAAAACAATGTGATCTCCAATGAAAGCACTAGAAATTCTACATCGAGAATGATAGGAAAGATGGATGTTTACAGGATTCATCCTTTACAAGAGTTCAACATCCTAGGGAAAGTATCTTGGCATGCATTCTTGTGCAGCTAACATCATCTATATTATATTAGGTGAAGATGAATGTAAATTTTGCTTTGGACAAATCAGAAGATTTTCATTGCGGGAAATCCAACTTGCTACTGATAACTTTAACGAAGCGAACATCATTGGCCAAGGAGGCTTTGGAAAAGTATATAAAGGCATCCTCTCAGATGCCTCCAAGGTGGCTGTGAAACGGTTGACAGACTACAATAGTCCTGGTGGGGAGGCTGCATTCCTAAGAGAAGTTCAACTAATAAGCGTTGCAGTGCATAGAAATCTCCTCCGGTTGATTGGGTTCTGCACAACCACATCTGAGAGAATCCTTGTTTATCCATTCATGCAGAATCTTAGCGTGGCACATCGCTTGAGAGGTAATAACTTTCATTTTTCATGCAATCTTGATACTCTATTCCATCATCAAGGATAGAAATATAACCCTCTATTTATAGAAGATACAAGCCCACTACCACAAACTAAAACAAATTCAAACTAAGAATTATAAAATTCCTGAATATACTACAGAATACATTACATCAATCATTCTCTTGTTCTAGATGGGTTGTTTGCTAATTTCATCAGTTGGCCTTAATTGCAAGAAGCTTTTGTTGTGAATCTGACTGTTTTGTTTGTTTTGGAATCAGATGAATCAAGGGTCATAAAACAAAGAAAATTCATCTCAGCAGACCTCAACCTGACATAAACTAGTTGAAATGTTTAGATCCTTAGTCTTTGAGTCCAAAAAACTGGTTCTCAAGGGTATACTTTTTTCCTTTCGAATCAAGTTCATTTCAATTTCCTCAATCAAAATAATTTAACTAAAGAGACTAGACAATATCATTCTATTGTGAAGATATGTGGAGGCCGTCGTCCCTAATAGAGACAAAATAGCTACGAGACTTAGAAGTTCCAACAACAAAAAAGAAGTCATATAGTTTCTGTTCTGTAAAAAGGAGAACAATGAATGATGACTTAAAATTAATTCATATTCGATCTCTTTTTCCTCAATTGATTTGTTTCATAAGTTGACCAAGCTTTGCAGATTAACATGACCATTTAAAAATGCTGTAGATTTAAAACCTGGAGAAAGAAGCTTGGATTGGGCCACGAGGAAACGAATTGCTTTCGGTGCAGCTCATGGTTTGGAGTATTTGCATGAGCACTGTAATCCTAAGATCATTCATCGCGATCTGAAGGCTGCAAATATCTTGTTAGACGATGACTTTGAAGCTGTTCTTGGAGATTTCGGGCTGGCTAAGCTAGTTGATACTAAAGTAACTCATATTACCACTCAAGTGCGTGGTACGATGGGTCACATTGCCCCAGAATACCTATCCACTGGAAAGTCGTCCGAAAAGACAGATGTTTTTGGATATGGTATCACCCTTCTTGAACTTGTCACTGGCCAACGAGCAATAGATTTCTCCCGCCTCGAAGAGGAGGAAGATGTTCTTCTACTTGATCATGTAAGATTCTTGTTTATAAATTTCCACATTTCTATGACCTTCCTTGGTTTAACAGATAAATGTTTACTTGAGAAGTCCTTTAGTGATATGCTGAAATATAACGTGAAGTGTGTGTTTATGAACTGAACAGATAAAGAAGTTGCAGAGGGAGAATAGGCTTGAAGATGTGGTGGACAAAAACTTAAAGAGCTACAATGAGAAAGAAGTCGAAAACATAGTTCAAGTGGCACTGCTTTGTACTCAAAGTTCACCAGAGGACCGGCCGACAATGGCCGAAGTTGTGAATCTACTACATGGAGAAGGGCTGGCAGATAGGTGGGCAGAGTGGATGCAACTTGAAGAGGTAAGAGATCAGGAAGTATCCCTCTTGTGTCACCAATTTGTTTGGGGTGAAGAGTCAAGTCATGATCAAGAAGCCATACAGTTGTCTAAAGCCAGATAGAAAGAGAAAGAAACCATTGACATTCTCCAATTTTGAAGCTAAGCTCTTAGGAAAAGTCATAATTTACTCTGAATCTCTGTATATAAGGTTGCTGGTAGCATGGAGATGGAAACCTAGGACTAAGTAGCTTTGTCTTGTCTGTCTCTCAAAAAATAGAGCAGATGGACATTTGGTTGTGGGTTGTGATGGCAAGAGCTTTAGGATACAATATATAGATATTGTGAACTTTTGAGGCTGCTAAAAGTAGCAGTTGCTGTTTTTATATATACTTGTTTTGTTTGTATTTTCTTGCAAGACTTGTTTCAGTTATATATGGAGGAAAAGATATATACTTAATTGCATTCTGAACTGTATGAATGGGGAGTCTTTGAGTTATATTTTGTTAAGTGTCGATCAAAATTTATTTTTTGAGGTCGTAGGGTTGAATGTTTACATTTGAATTTGTAATATGATATTATATTTTAAAAATACAATAATTTTTTTTCTTTAGTTCAACAATGGTAAGAGCGAAAGTTCGACTAAACACAAAAAATAACACTCATCTTCTTCAAAAGTGGTAATCCTAAAACGAATTACACAAACCCTTAAATATGTACGACAAAAGGGAAGAATCAATCCATTATCATAACAAGCTGAGATACAGAGAAGGAAAAGATCCTCAAGGATAAACATAGATTTTTTCAGATAAGGAAAGAATTTTCAGATAGAAACTACATTGTGCGAGACATTCTATAAAACATCACATCGAACATGATGAAGAACAACGTTACCAATATCCACTAATCACAATATATATATATATATATATATATATATATATATATATATATATATATATATATATATATATAGCTAACAACAAAATACTAACAAAATTTATATTTGTTCTCCCTCAATTTCTCTTTTACTGATTTTAAAGAAACACTAGAATTCCTAATCAAATGCTAAAACCAAAAACAAGTTTACGAAAATTATATATTCTTTTTCTTTCAAAAGTTAGTTTACTTTTTTCAAACACGAGTCGAAATTATATAAAAGAACATACAAATTTATGGGTAGAAGTAGTGTTTATTTATAAGTTTAATTTTAAAAATAAAAAACACAAAACGAAAGAGTTATAAAATATGATAATGACACATAAGTACCAAAACTTTCTACTTATTATTATTATTATTATTATTATTATTATTATTATTATTATTATTATTATTATTATTATTATTATTATATATATATATATATATATATATATATATATATATATATATTTTGTTAAGAAGATCATCAAAACTTTGTACTCAAAGTATATTATTTTATGAATGGCTCAAAATTAATTAAATTGATGTCAGATCACCAAAATTCTAAAAATAATGAAAACTAACATTTTACGATACCATTCGACTCTAAATTTTTTTTAGAGCCCATTCAATAATAGTGATTTTTATAAAAGTACAAATTCTCGCCACAGTTAAAATTATGTAAAATTGTATCAAAGTCTCATCAATTCGCTCGGTGAGATATATCGATGGATTATAATTTGTGACTAAGCAAAATGTTAATTTTCATTGATTTGATAGGGCTAGTCAATTTGGATCATCAGTCCTCTCCCCTCCCTTCCTCTTGAAGTGATGAAGCAGGGGAGTCTTTTGAATTTTGATTGGAGCCAGGGTGCATAGGATTCATTCTTCTCCTCCATTGATTCTGTGGCTACTGCAGATTGCAGAATTCAATTTGATGTTATGGGGAGAAGTGTTTCAAGGTCTCCGTCGTACACTCACCGTCCCAGTTCCCATCGCCATAGTCGGAGAAGCAGAAGGGATCGAACTCCTTCTCCCTATTACTCCAATTCCCATTCCAGGTTTTCATCATCACTCACAATTCTCCTTTTCTTCTTTTCCTCTACGATTTTCCACCATCTTTTTCTCCATCTTCTTTCAGGAGAAGGAGTCGTTCAACTTCCCTCCGCCGCCGCAGAAGTCCTTCCCCCTCCTACCGTCGTCGTAGAAGTCGCTCTCCCACCCCACGGAGACGCCGCCGACGCAGAAGTAGGTCTTTCTCCTCATCCCCTTCCCCCAAATCGCCTAGTTCCAGTCCTAGCCCTGCATCCATTGATCGCAAAAATTCCATAGACAAGCTTAAGAAAGAGGAAGAAGAGAAGAAAAGGTACTCCCCACATTTCTTTTTCTTAAATTCACATCCCACTTACGCCGTCGTAATTCTAAATTCGTATTGCTCCTTAGATTCACACCGTAGGCGGTTACATATTGAAACCTGAAAACCGTCTTGAATGTGACTGAACGCGGTTTATATAAGCGGTTGAAACAAACAAAATATGAGTAAACTTATGGTAGTTAGCTCTCTAACGGCTAAGAACTGAAAATAAACAGGAGGCTGGTGCAATTAGAGATTAATTTTGACGCTTTCTTTCTTTTACTTCTTGGTTCTGATTTGGTTGATCATCTTGTAATCCTCCTTCATTAATAAAACTTCCAAGCTGCTGGGTCTAAGAGGGTGTAAGCATACTTCCGAACCACCATAATTCATTGTGCATTTGATTTTTCTTGGCTGTGTCTTCGAGTGTTTTTCTTGGCCTAGCTACTGGTGAAATGTTAAACATACCAACTTCTTGAGCTATAAGCCTATAACAGTTTAGTACAAGTTTTGAACAAGTGCAAATCACTTACGTACGGTGTGATATGGCTGAAGATAGGTAGAAGTGACAAACTTTGAATTTTAGACTTCTGATTTTGTTGTTTCTGACCTCCTGAATGAGATATTGGCTCTATGATTGACATTTAATGCTCCTTCTTTTAGGCGTGAAGCAGAGTCGAAGAAGTTAGAAGAAGATGCAGCTAGGAGGTTGGAAGAATTAATTCAGAAGAATGTTCAAGAAATACTAAACTCTGAAGAGACTAGATTAGAAATACAGAGGCGTATAGAGGAAGGTCGCAAGAAATTGTTTGATGCTGTTGATCTGCAACTTGAGAAAGAGAAAGAAGCCGCTCTTACTGCTGCAAGACAGAAAGAAGTAATAATTTTCTTTCATAGTCTTTTTGCTACATTTTGTGGTTATTTCAACTTCAAAGACACATTGATAGTCATCACATGCATTAGTAGAGCGATTACTTTGCATCAAAAAGTTTGAGGATGTTGTTGTTTGCAGCTGTTAGTTATTTACAATATGTCAATTTAAGCACTTGGTATTTTCTTCTAACTTCTACTTACAATATTATGTCTCAATGTACTTGTGTAGCTTATGGGAGCCAATTTAATAAATTTTTCTCCTCACATTTTTGTTCAAGAAATATAATTTGGCTAATGGGATTTGATATCGGGTGAAATATTGTTACGAGCGGCTGTTGTTCACCGGAGAAAGTAAATGCGAGGAATTTGTTTTGTGATCACACAAAATCCAAATTGAAAGTCTATAGGAATATTGGCTTCATTAAAGATTTTAAAATACAAGTTCTTTTAAAAATTCTAACCTACCATTTATGACCGAATCTCTGACTTCTTCCTTCAGTACTCTATGCTTATACTTCTTTAAGTAATTAAGACCCCTTAAAATTATTTGACATGAAAGGGTACCTTATTGTTTTATTTGGGATAGCGATGTTTCCTGCTAGGCCCTTCGTGACTATTACTGGCCATTGTTAGTGGAATTAGGCCTGTTGTGACAGGAATAATCATAGGTATGCTGGCACATGTATACTTATTCAGTCCTAGTGTGGTGGAGTGGAATGGGAATCACTAACTCTTAGAAAGTGATTATGGTCTATGGACACTACTTTATTGGAAAGAAAAGGCATGTTGAATAGTTTTAGGCAGGTTTGGTTAAATCTTCAGTAGTCAATTATATTATATCACTTTGAAACATGATGTATTATTTTGCAAGCAGCATTACTTTTGAAGGAAAAGTCCAGTTCTTGGGCAATCCGTGTTACTCCCTAGTGGATGAACTTGTGGTTTATGTCTGGATTGGAATCTGAATACTAATGTTTTTGTGAAACTTTTCTCTGTCATTTTTCTGTCAAATTTACCCATGATCTTGAATGCAACATTTTCAGGAACAAGCCCGAAAAGAGAGAGAAGAGCTAGATAGAATGCTAGAAGAGAATAGGAGAAGGGTAGAAGAAGCTCAGCGAAGAGAAGCTCTGGAGCTGCAGCGGAAGGAAGAAGAACGATATCGTGAGCTGGAGCTGATTCAGAGACAAAAAGAGGAGGCCGCTCGGAGGAAAAAGCTGGAGCAGGGAGAAGAGAGAACGTAGAACGTAGATTGTACTGCGGCTGAGAATGTATGGTTTATTGTAGATGAAATATGGTACATCCATAGTTTCCTGATCCATGGAATGGTGAACCTCAAGCCCATGATTTTTGTTCAAAGTTGCTAATGCCGTTTGAGGCATTTACATACTGTGCATTTTGTGGGTCAATGATATTGTTTTCTTTGGCGCCTTTTTAGTTTTGTCTGTTTTGTGGTTGTTCTATGACTTGGACGACACATGAATTTTGGGTAGTTGATTTGTTATTGAAGCGATCTCATCTCAACTCGTTCTATAATTGAAGTGCTCATAGAGCTTATTTTCAATTCTTTAAAAATTGTAGGCCGTTTTAACAATTATTCTGTGAACTAAAGACATTAATGTTGACCAAAATGGTACGATCTTCACTTCTATATATGGTTGAACTCATAAGAAAAGAATGAAAAATAGCATTGCTAAGCTGAGGTTATTTTAGATGATAAAAAAAGTGTATGGTAACCGGTAAGGGGGAAAAAACATATTTTGAAATGAGTAGAATTACTTTACCATGTGTACATGTGTCTTTTCTTATTAATTTATTTATTTTTAGAATTTTGAAATAACTCAACTCAAACGATTTAGGAATAATGTTATTAATTATCCTTACATTAAAATTAATTTTAATATGATATTATCATTTTAATTTTGTGTGGAATGTTTTTTTTTTTTATTAATTCAGTAAAAAATATTATTTTTTTAAAGTTTAAGATTAGTTTGGGTTTGATTTTGAAAACTAAACTAAAATTTTTATATATGTAAAAACAAATTTTGGTTAGGATTCAAAAATATCTTGAAATCTAAGTTTAAGAAAATATGTCAAAAATATGTGCATATATAGCAAATAATTAAAACTTACTGCGAACATGGCAATCTTATTTAAAATTTAATTTAATTTCAAGTTTGTCGTAACGAGAGAAATTGTAATGATCGAACTTTCTAAGATCTCCAAATGGAGTCATTACCACATGAATACGATTGCAAATTCAAAATTAACTGACCATTTAACTTAATAAAAATTTCTAAATAAGTAAATTTATGAGTAAAATAAATAAACCATCATTAAAAGAATTTTTTCTTGAAATTGTTATCCAAATCTCAATGTGCCCTTAATTCTCAAAGGAGGATGGTAAGAAAGTTTTGAAAAGAGGAAAAAATAGAAAAAAAATAGAGAAGTGGTAAGTCATAAATTGAACCAAGAGAAAATTGAAGAGGGAGGTAATATAGTGTAGATAAATAGTAAGGACACTTTTTAACTTATTTTTTTAAAGGTTAAGGATACTAATGCAACTTTTAAAAGATAAAAAAATACTAGTGATTTTTGTTTAACATTTTTTAACTTACTTTTCAGGACATTTTTAAAACATCTAAAAATTTAGGAGTAATTTTGAAACATAAAAGATTAGAGGTACTAACCGTTCTGGTTAATATACTACCAATAAAAGTATTTAAAACCTTTTTTAAGAATCCTTTTTAAACTTTTAAAAGTTATTAAGTATATTTGAAACAAAGTTCTAATGAATTTCATCCAAAACTTTTTTTTTTCTTTTTTAAAAAGTTTAAGAGTATTTTTGACACAAAATGATATTTTTTATAATTTAGAAAAAAAAAACCAACAAAATAAACACACACACATATAATATAAGAGAAATTACTGTAAACAGAAAAAAATATCAAACTATTTATAGATGTAAAAAAATTTCACTATCCATCAGCAATAGACTGCGATAGACAGTAAATTTTTTCTATATTTGTAAATAGTTTAACTCATTTTTCTATATTTGAAAACAATCCTAGAAGATAACCAAAACAGTTTTATCAGCTTTTACGTATTAGAAAAATGAAAATGAAATGTCAGCCCTGAACTTCGATTAGATAGAGCCCTCAACTGATGTGTTTCCCCCAATAGCAAGAAACTCAAATGGGGCAAAGTAAGGCAAGGACAATAGGACATGCACTTCTAAACCCAATTCAATATATTACAAAATGCTACCTAGTGTTCTCCAAACTAAAGCTGTGCTGGGTTACTCTTTCCCTAAAACTGATTCAAGAAGAGCAGCCTCCTCCTCCTGCAGGCATTATAAAAGAAGCCATTACATTAGAAACATTTGAATACTTACTAAACCACACATTTCATTTCACATACCACCAGTGCATTAAATTCAGTCTCTTCGTCAATGGCACTGATAATTGCTGGGTCCTCCAACAGCTCCTGTTTCCACAATATTCAGTAAACAGTTAATTGAATTGTCAACTGGTCATTTACTCTTCCCCCCTCCAACTGGTACCTCAACTCCTTGAGCATTAATTCACCAAATATGATTTCCAAACTTATAGCTATTCAATTATTATAAATCTATTCATTTCTTAAACTAGAAATCATTGTTCTTCGATAAGAATCAGCCAACCTCAAAGCTACTCTTTACCAGTCAGAATAACAGAAATCATTGTTGTTCTTCGATAAAGATGTTTAAACCACACCGACCATATGCAGTAGATTCTAATTTGATTTTTAAAGAACTTCCAAACGACAGAATACGACCAGACATGGAAGTGTTCATAAAACGTAAGAAATGGCTTACATCATCAGCAATTGTTAGTTGGCCAAGCTTGTCCTGCATAAGCAAATGGGTAAATACACTTGATTAATCATTGATCAATAGAAGCACCAGCCACCATGCATTTAGCATCATAGTGTTTAAAGGGAGATCCTAATCAAAACAGCAGTGCTTCAATTGGAGTATAACATGGCAAAGTTATAGCTAATTTATAGGTACCTTGATAGCAACAAAAAGAAGTGGATCGGATGGCGTATAAATCATGTAATGTGCTCCATTCTGCACCTCACAAAAAGTGTAGCAATCACGAGGCATCAAAATCACATATTACAACAATCTGAAACAGAGAAGACCTGCTGAGGATCTTCAGCTATCAAGAGAAATAATGTTCACACATCATAAGATAAACGTATGTCATTGTCCATAGAATGATTTAGTCATGATTTTTTATATATCAGAAGGTCTGAAAAAAAAAAAAAGATTTGCAAGATGTATTTTGTAGAATAAACTATCAACTAACAAGTAATATGAAGTTATTGCAACCACATATGGATGCTCTGTTCTTTGAATATATTTGTTTACCCGTACTTGAAAAAGAATTAAGGATTAGAACATTGTTATTGCAAAGGTTACAAAATGCTTCCCATCCCAAGTATTACCTTCGGTTCTTGTTTCTATATCTTTGGGGGGTTGGGAGGAGGTGCTGCTCTTAAGAAAATTATAGCATGATATCTACCACATCAAATGAAGAAGACCATTGGAAGCCCAGGTTAAAATACAAAAACAAGATGAAACTTTGAATGCCATGAATGAAATTAAGAACCCACTATTAGAAAGAAAGAAGTTATTGTACACTACACTCTGTTTTCTGCAATGACATCATTTTGATGTTTCAGTGACAATTTAAACAGATTCTAAAATCAATAAGGAACAAAAAAAAACATATACTACAAAAAAGAGAGGCTTAAAGCTTCCAAGTATAAGAAAGGCATCCAAGACAAGTTCAAACCCATTATTATAATTAAATCCTTAAATTTGACATTACCATATGAAAGCAAGTGATCTCTACACCCTCATTAGGCAAGCCATCCACATCTTGTCCATCATCTGCAAAAGAACGAACATACCGTGTAAAATGTAGTCCGGCGTCTATTGATTTTGCATACAAAACAGTCAGAAGCAAGGAAATCTATTACCTAATTATCAATATATTATATCTGTGTCAATGAGCAGATAATTCCAATATTGTACATTGGGGTGTGTAAATAAAGACTTCAAAGGGAAGCTCAATATTGTGAAATGTTCTTTAGTTACTTTCAAGATGAACTTTCCAAAAAAATGCTTCGTAGCATGATCCTGCCCTATACTTTGTTGGAAAGGCTAAAGAGGGTTCAAGCGATTTAGGCTTCATAGTACTGATAAGGAGGCACCTCAAGCGACAACAATTTTTTCTTCCTTGCTTTTCCTTCTTCTTTTTTTTTTTTTTTTTTTTTTTTTTCTTTTTTCCCTTTTGGAAAAATATACAGTAGTAAAAAAAAAAAAGACATACACCACCTACAAGAATGGGACGGGCTCCAATCTAACAACATCAAACGAAGATCATAATTACAAAGGCCTAGTGACCGACGCCCACCGGAAGGCATTAATTTCACAAACTCCCAAACCTTGTCGCATGACCTCCCCACCTCTCTAAAGAATCTATTGTTTCTTGAGCCAAACGCCTCACCAAATAGCCAAAAGAAAAGGGAAAAAAAGAAAAAGCATGCCACAAAGCTTTGCTCTTCTCCCAAAAAGGGCGAACTTAAGAGAGCACCTCCTCAATCATAGCACAACAGTCCCAATTCTATGTAGAGAACATAAACCAAACGAGTTTAGCCACTGAAACCAAAGAGTTTGAACAAATTGAGAGCCCCACAATAAGTGATGCAAATCCTTCGACTGACGCCTACAAAGGATGCATCTTTGTGGGAACAACATGAAGGAAGAGTGGTAGATTTCTGTCTTCATTTGACCAAATAGTTGAGAGAAGGGTGGTTTTGAAGCAATTTAAATATTTAAGGGTAAAAATGAAAATTTTGAAAGATCAAGAGTAAGTGAAACCAACCCTAAAGTTGAGGGCATTTTGTATAGTTTAACCAAAAAATGGTCGCTTTCAAAATTTTAGGAAGCTAATATCACTACCTGTGCGGAAATCAAAGATGTCATCTTCTGAATAGCAAAATCCTCCCCTCGCCGTATAGCAAAATCTAACAAGATATCAAGAAATCATATGATGTATCAAGGTAGTAAACCAATTGTTTTCATAAAGTTTAAATGAAGGTATAAAATATATCATACCCGCTGTGTACCAAATGCATGTGTATTTTGGCAAGAGCATAAGCAGCAGCAGGGAGAATAGCTTCAACTTCATCATCGCTCACCTGAGACATGGAACATGAAGACCATCTTTTTCTTCTTATAAAGGAAATAGAACTTTTACTGAATTTATGAAAAGTTACAAAAGGTTTACAACTCACATTCAGAATATAAACATAAAAAAAATCTGGATTACGGAATAATGAAAGAACACCCTAAACTACCCATCAAAACAATGAACTCCCACAAGAACGAATAGAGCCATCAAGAAGCTCCCAAACGATGGATGAAAAGAAATCTGACACCCCACAGAGTATCCATCAAAAAGTCGCACGTTCTGTTGAAAATTCTTAAAAAAATCTAACAAATTGACCCATAGATTACAGGCTCTCTTCAAAAAAACCACAGCAATGTTGATCCTCCCTTTAAGAAACAGAAAGTCCACAAACAATTACTCTAAAGTCAGCCAAGCATAAGGAAAGGAAGATCCCACTTCAATCTTTAAAAATAAATAAATAAATAAAAAGAGAGTCAGAAGGATAGAAAAGAAGAAAAAAAATTAAGAAACAGAAACAGAGTAGAGTACATTTGGAGGAGAAAGCCTTCTCTAAAATAATCTTACCCAACCAATATAAAAAATGGAAAAAGTTGTCCTTTGAATGAGCCAAAAGAAATATATACCAGCCAGGGCTGGCTTCTACCCTCAAAGCCAAGAATGAACCGAACTCACCCAGGCTTCTTCAAATAGTCTCCAAAGCATGAAGACTATTAAGGATATTGATTCTAATGCTAGGCAAGCATTGAAGATTTTTTAAGAACACGTTTTTTCCCCATAATGTAATTGTTTGTGATACTTATAAACAATGAGAGATTGGCCAGGCTGCCCCATGATTTGGGTTGCAAGGTGAGCGAGGGGCAATGATTTTCAAGTTAATAATTTGTCTAAAGCCTACGGATAAACTTGATTACAAGGCTTATTGTCCATCCAACAATCATCCCACAACATAATGGGGACTCCGTTGCCAATCTGAACTAGTAACCTCAGTAAGCAACTGTCAGCATTTAGTGATACGAAGTTAGAAAGTTAGGCAACTTTAAATCACATTTCTAAACCATTATTTCTAAGCGTCAGTTTGTACCATAGTGCTTTATACACGAAGGGAAATTACAAAAGCAATTTGGAGGAGGTTAGAAATGTGATTTAAGCTGTAATCTTCATGATTCCTTGCTAAACAATGAGGGCTTGCACAAACAATCTTCTTAGGAAATACAAAGGAAAGAAAAACATAACAGAATTATTAAGAAAAAAGACGATAAAAGGAACAAACAAATGAACAATACATACATGAAATTGTCCTTACGCAGCATACAGAAATGTGAAATATCAAATATACCGGCTTCATGATGTGAATTAATATTGTAAAACCATTTGCACTAAAGTTCATGAACAAACTAAAATTAGTGAGGAATAACAATATGAAAAGAAAGCATACAGCTGACCATCCATCAATATTCTTGCTCTTTAATATTTGAACAGGCCTGCAGCAATTTTGAGGTACAGAAAAAAGTCAAACTTTCCATGTGACGAGGCTTTAGCATCATGACATAGTAGTAACAACACTCACGTGTCCACAGGGCAAAGCAGCATGCACTCATCCCCTTTTGAACTTCTAAAAATTCTTCTTATAACGCATTCCAGAGGCAAGTTATTTAAAGGATCAACCTGTCAAATTAAAAGTTTTAAAGATGCAAAACCCTAAAGGAAAGAAAAAAGTAAGAATTTTATTACATAAAAAATACAATATATATATACAACAAAATGTCGAGGATTTATTTACTCATGATGTAATTTTCTTTCTTTGATAGGAACAAGCTTTTGTTAAATTAATGATTAGTTCTTCTGGGAGGGGGTTCCCTCATCCGCTGCCATTTAGGTTGTTTTTGTTTCTATTCTCTTAATAACCTACAGGTTTCTTCTTCAAGAGTACTCCAACTGGAGACTATGCTGTATGAAATCACTGGAGAGAAAAACTTATAACTTTTTTCATTTTTGCAGACTCTTAGGTTTCTTTCTTTATTATTATTATTATTATTATTTTACCAGATATTTCATTAAGTGGGTGATGGGTGAAATGAGGCTACTGCTCAATGAAAGAAAAAAACTTATTACTTTCCTTTCCATTTGCTTTGGAGTCTCATTTTCCTCGCATGGGGACATTTTTAGAACTTTTTTGCCTCTTGCTGTCCAATTCTGTCAGTTTTTTGGTTTGCTGTTTCACTTTGTTGGTCTGTTTGTTTTGTTTCGGCTCGTCTCTTAGCTTATTCTAGGAACTTTCTATCTTAGTTGGTTTGTACTCTTCATCAATAGTGATCATCTCTTTTATTTTCCTTTTTTCCTCGTCCTTGAAATTTTGTATTTCTTTTGTATTTTGGAGAATCGGGCTCTTTTCATTATATCAACGAGAAGTTTTGTTTCCTTGAAAGCCAGAGCAATACACTGAATATATGAATAAACCAGTCATACACCTATAATAATACAATTGGTCAAAGAGTAACAAACCCAAATAATGAAACAACCCATAAATAATGCGAAAACCGGCTGTAAAGAGGAAAACGGAATGGACATAAATAAGAAATTTTAATTCAATTTATCAACTGCATACTTTTAGTTAGATTAGTTTAGATTCAGTAACAGAGTGCCTAAAAATAACAGATGTATTCATTATCAACGTAAACTGAACTTCTCATTCATACATGAAAATAAAAAGGCACTGGCGATCAGGTGAACAGGGAGCATTGAAATGACACCAATTTTAAAGAAATCCTCCAAGAGGGAACTGAGAAAGAAATCTTACCATGGTAGCAATTCGCTTATTTGAAGCCATGAGGACCTTTCCATGGTCGTCTAGCACAAACCCAGCTGGCGGTTTGGGCAAGGTCGAAGGGTGGTACGACAAATAACTGGAAGTGGAAGTGGAGCTCGAGGGTCCAGCCTCATCGACGCTAAAATCCTCCACAACTTCGATGTCTGTAGGATTAAAAACCTTGGTATCTCCCTTAACCTTTTTCTTCCTTTTCTTAGAAGAATTGGAGGCAGAGTGTTTGGGCAACGGTCCAGGCTGAGAATTGGAAGCTCGGCAAAGACATGGTGGGCGGGTGGGAAAGCTCAAATTAAGAAAATGGATGGAATTGGAAGGCCGGCGACTGAGACTAAAATACATTTGAGATAGCGAAGGAGCTGTAATAGAATCAGAGAAGGAAGGAATAGAGATACAGAACGCCATGCTTGCTCTTCTCGGAAGTTAGGCGGCAGGCTCGATTACCCGTTCGTCGCTGCTCCTCTCCTATTTTTAGTCCATCATTGTAGTTCTAGCTTAAAAGAACCTGTCTGATTTTTTTGGTTGGGCTATTTTCTAAATTAGCCCCGAAATCTATAATTTCTAAATGTAGGCCCCAAATTCATATTTTCTAAATTTAGCCCCTAAATCCATATGTTTTTAAATGTAGCCCCCCAAATCCCTATCGATTCGTTTACGAGATTTTTCACTGCACTCTTCACCATTTCCATTTTCATTTCACCTTCCTCTGCACAATCTACTATGATCACTGCCTGATCAAAGCTAACATGAGAGTTCCGTACCTTCTCCTTCTACTCCTCTTGGCTCTGCACCTGACCTTCGTCCTCTCATGGAAGAAGGACGAGTTCAGGAACTGTAACCAGACTCCCTTCTGCAAGCGAGCCCGCGCCTTTAAGTCCGGATCCTGTTCCCTTGTTGCTCATGACGTTTCTATTAACGATGGGGACCTCACTGCCAAGCTCCTCCCTAGGAATCAGGACCCAGATCATCCATCCAAGCCCTTGTTACTCGCTCTTTCTGTCTACCAAGACGGCATTGTGCGTCTCAGGATCGACGAGGATCCTTCTCTAGGTCCACCCAAAAAGCGATTCCAGGTGCCCGATGTGATTCTCGACGAGTTTTTGAGCAAAAAGCTTTGGTTGCAGCGAATTTCAACCGAGACAATTGGCTCCGATTTGAGCCCCTCTTCGATCGTGTACTTATCCGATGGTTACGAGGCAGTTCTTCGGCAAGATCCGTTCGAGGTCTTCGTGCGGGAGAAGTCGGGTAAGCGCGTCTTATCTTTAAACTCTCATGGTTTATTCGATTTCGAGCAGTTGAGGGTGAAGGAAGAAGGCGAGGACTGGGAGGAGAAGTTCAGAGGGCATACTGATACCAGGCCGTACGGTCCCCAATCCATTAGTTTCGACGTTTCGTTTTATGATGCTGATTTTGTTTATGGGATACCGGAGCGTGCAACTAGTCTCGCTCTGAAGCCCACCAGAGGACCCGATGTCGAGGAGTCGGAACCGTACAGGCTGTTCAATTTGGATGTGTTCGAGTATGTTCATGAGTCTCCGTTTGGGATTTATGGCTCAATCCCCTTCATGATTTCGCACGGGAAATTGAGGGGAACTTCCGGGTTTTTTTGGTTGAATGCTGCTGAAATGCAAATTGATGTTCTTGGTTCTGGTTGGGATGCTGAATCTGGGATTTCTCTTCCTTCATCTCAAAGTAGGATCGATACGTTTTGGATGAGTGAGGCGGGCATCGTAGATACGTTCTTTTTTGTCGGTCCAGGGCCTAAGGATGTTGTTCGCCAATACACCAGTGTGACGGGGACTTCAGCAATGCCCCAGCTCTTTGCAACAGCATATCATCAATGTAGGTGGAATTATAGGGATGAAGAGGATGTTGCACAAGTCGATTCTAAATTTGATGAACATGATATTCCCTACGATGTCATGTGGCTTGATATCGAGCACACTGATGGAAAAAGATATTTTACATGGGACAGGGCGCTTTTTCCCAATCCGGAAGAGATGCAGAGGAAGTTGGCTGCCAAAGGTAGGCACATGGTTACCATAGTGGATCCACATATTAAGCGGGATGATTCTTTTCCATTGCATAAGGAAGCAACCAAGAAGGGGTATTATGTCAAGGATGCTGCCGGAAATGATTATGATGGGTGGTGCTGGCCAGGTTCATCATCTTACCTGGACATGTTAATTCCAGAGATTAGGTCATGGTGGGGAGAGAAGTTTTCTTTAGAAAACTATGTTGGTTCTACTCCTTCCTTATATATATGGAATGATATGAATGAGCCTTCTGTTTTCAATGGTCCAGAGGTATTTTACTGAATTGCTACATTTGTTCCTTGGTCTAACGTGTTATTGGGCGCAATTCTAGTGTCTTGCATGTACGATTCCTTAAATGTACACAGGGTATCTATCACTGGCATGCCTTTATGCACTCACATCACATGCTCAGCTATAAAGGGCTTGGCTTAAGGATTTAGTGCCTCTTATTTAATATTATTATTTTTTTCTGATAATAATCTATTCAAAACCAAAAGTAAAAAGAAGAAAATGCAGAGAAAGTGAGAAATTTTAGACGCATTAGTATTTGATGTAGTTTAGTTTTAGTGTTTTATTCTTTTTATTGTGGGTAAACCTTGTTACCGAAGGTTTAGTGTTTGGGGATTTTTCTCTGTTTTAGTGTATACTGTGTTATTTTAGAGAGGTCAATTGAATAATAAAACATTTTCAGTAATTCGGTTGCATCATATTGGAATTAGAGCAGTGGAAGAAACTTGGCAGAGAGATTGAAATGGGGATATTAACTTCTACAATATCAAGTCTAAATGCTTTTATTAAAGGGGGACCAATTATGGATCCTATTCTAGTTGCAAACTAAGCAGTGGAAGAATGTAGGAAGGGGAAACATTGAGGATAGGTGCTGAAAATTGATCTCTAAAGGGATGGGTCAACTGCATAAAGGGATGCATATGTGGATCAAAAGATTTAGTTTTGAGATGAGGAGTAGCCTAGGGGGTAGCCAATAGTCATTTAGATTAATTGGTAGGTAGTAAGTATGGTAGTTGTTTAGCTTTGATGATGGGGAAGTAACCTTGCCATGCAGATGGTGCTTAAAGGGCTGATTAGTTTTTCTTTTGCCAGCAGTTTATACAATTGCTTTTGCATTTGAAGTATGAAAGTTTGCTGCCTTTTTCTCTAGGGATATTGCTTCCTATGTGAGTTGGGATGTCCGTTGGTGGGCTTCTAAATAGAAAGCTGTTTTTTATAAGTAGGTGGTCATTTTTTAACCCTTAAGCCTGGGTTTTCCTTTAGGTGGCTTCGCTGGAAAAAAGTATTGAGGATTATTTGAAAACTTGAGACATTTTTTAGATTACTTTCTGGCTTAGCAATCTCAAGTCATCAGGCATTTCTTTCTTCAAGTTCATATTCGATAAGGTCTACTTCCTTGTAATTTGTTACTTATCTTAGCTATTTATGGTTCATTTATCATATTAAATAATATATTGTTTTGTATTAAAAAAAGTAGTTTGGAACAAGTTGGGGTCTCCTGCTATAATATTATCAAATTTGTTGACTGATGTCTCTATGTAGGTTACAATGCCTCGAAATGCTCTACATCAAGGAGGTGTAGAACATCGGGAAGTACACAATGCCTATGGATACTACTTTCATATGGCCACTGCAGAGGGGCTAGTTAAGCGGGGTGACGGAAAGGATAGACCTTTTGTGCTCACACGAGCACTTTTTGCTGGAACCCAAAGATATGGAGCAGTATGGACAGGAGACAACTCAGCTGATTGGGATCATCTCAGGGTTTCTGTTCCAATGGTTTTGACTCTTGGACTTACTGGATTGTCATTCTCCGGTAAGCATTCCCTCTGTTGGATGTTGAAAACTATCAGTCATATTGCTTTGATAGTTATGGCTTAAGTTGTTTGAACAGGTGCTGATGTTGGTGGGTTTTTTGGAAATCCTGAGACTGAGCTGTTAGTGCGTTGGTTTCAGCTAGGTGCCTTTTATCCCTTCTTTAGAGGCCATGCTCATCATGACACCAAAAGGAGAGAACCTTGGTTATTCGGGTAGGATATCATGTACATCTTATCTTTCAAATTCTGTTTCTTATTAGTAAAATAAAAAATAAAAAGACACTTAATTTAGGGACCTATTGACAATATTCTTAACTGATCTCCATCTCGTCAACCATCACAAAGCATGTCTTCTTAAATGTTTTTAAGTGCATGTACTAGTTCAACTGTTTGCTCATTTCAAGTTTGGAGTTATCTACTCGATTTTGCTACTTTTGTTTTTATGAATAATTGAACTTCCATTGTAAAAAAAACAGAAAAATACAAGGGAATATTGGAAAAGAGCCCACAGAAGGTGGTGAACTACAGGAAGGGTCTCCAATCCATTAATATTAGACTTAACTATAACTAGTAATTACATAAAAGTTCTGTCTCCTAAGTCCACAGATAGATACATTGTTCAGAATTCTACGTTGGAAAAATTAAGGGACCTTATATCTTAACTTAGATAGGCTACTCCCATCATAGCCAATTGGTTTTAGGTGAAATCTTGTGTTATCTAATATAGTATTAGAGCCCATGAAGCCCGAATGAGCATTTGATCCAACAACAAAAATTGGGATCTAATCAAAAAATGGTGAATCCAAAGAGACACCATCTTGATAGGACATGTTTAGGATCCCACATTGGAAAAATCAAGGACCTCACAATCTTAAAGATAGATGGACTACTCTCGTGGTCAATTGATTTTGAGATAGAACCCCATGTTATCTAATAGACATAAAATATCGCTCAGAGATCTATCAATCACTCTTTAAATTCTATTGTTCCTCTCTCCCTAAAGCCCCTACAAGATAGTGCACCTCCTGCATGCAAGAAAAATTTTCATTCTCGCAAAAGGGAGGATGGTGAAGGAACTCTTCGACCATCTTTCTGTAGCCCCTATGCCTTGCCAAGTCAAGACCGAATTCTCCAAGGAACTGGTTCCAAATTCCATAAGCTAAATTGTAACTCCAGAGCATATGATCAAAGTCCTTAGTTGCCCCTGCAAAGAATGCAGCACCACGACTTTATCAAATTGAACACCCTCATCAACACCCTGTCAACGGCCCCATCGATTTTGCTACTTTTGGTGGAGCACTTTTTGTCTCATGGACATGGTTATGATTTAACTAGTACGGTTGGCACCTAAGTTTTTATTTGAACATATCAAGCTATGGTGTTGCGACATCAATACTAAACGTAGTGTTGGACTTATGTGCAGAGTAGAAAGTAAGTTTATGTTGTAAAATTGACTGCTGGATTTCAATTCATTGAACTTATGAGATATCAAATTGAAATCAACTATATCTTCTCCATTATCAAGTTTGTAATTCAATAATCGCCCTTTCTAACTTTTACAGAGATGTATAAAAAACAGAGAAAATTAAGTAGTGATAGGAATAATGGTTTTGTGATTGACAGCTTGTGTTATTTGTCTTGCATTATTGCAGGGAACGAAATACAGAATTGATGAGAGATGCTATACGTGTTCGGTACATGTTGCTTCCGTATTTCTATACCCTATTTCGAGAAGCAAATACAAGTGGTATTCCTGTTGTACGTCCATTGTGGATGGAATTTCCATCTGATGAAGTTACGTTTAAAAATGATGAAGCTTTTATGGTAGGGAGCGCTCTTTTGGTGCAAGGAATATATACCAAGGTAATTCTTTTTTTTAAAAAAAAGAAGAAGAAGAAAAAAAAAGCAATACCAAGGTAATTCTTTTAACAACAAAATAGTGAGAATAAATACACGTTTGGTTTCTTAAAGCTTGAGATGATGGCTATTGGAACATCTGACTTGAACCTTGTTTTACTTTAGTCCCTTAATTTTATGGCAATGCTTTGAGTCAACGTCTCATCTTAGAAGCATGTGGGTCTATATACAAGCAGATGTTTGTGCGAGAGAGAGATGCTGGAGCTGTGCAATTACAGGAAGGAGAGAGAGGGAGGGAGATAGGGGGGTTGGGGTGGTGGATAGAGAGATGTTGGTCGTGTGGAACTTAGATGTTGAAGCCTAGAAATTGCAGGAAGGAGAGAGAGATGTTCAACACTCAAACCAGGAAATATTGGACTCTGAAATCATTTGGGTGATAAGGATTTGAGAGAAGACCTTTTTCTTTGAACGAAATGGGCTGTGGGTATGGGGAGATGGAGCAGTCTGAAGGGGTGATGAACCGTCAATGGAAGTTACTATAAATTATCAGTGTTCTTTTCTATCTTGGATGTCAGATGACCATCTAAAGAGGATAATCAAATTTTTGGGTGGTTAAAATTTCCGGACTCTTTTCTACCAAGTCTGCCTCTCAGATTCTCTGGGGAAATAATAATCTTTTGCACGCACCCCGGTATTACCCAAATTGTTCTGGGAAAACAGCGCCAAGAAAGTCAAACTTTTCTTATGATCCCTTGCTCACGGTAGTCTCAACACCATGGATAGAATCCAAAGAAGATTTCAAAATCTTGCCCTCTCCCCCAACATGTGTCTGCTTTGTAACATAAATTCTGAAAGTAGTAACCATCTCTTCCTTCATGGTCTCTTGGCTTATAAGAGTCGAGAGATGGGCCTCCATTTTGAATCTTTTTGACTTGGTTTGGTGCCCTCCAAAGGATGTTGTTGTTGGTCTTTTTGAGCTGCTGTCTGGTTGGTGGTTTAAAGCAAAAGCTAGGATTTTGTGTTGCAATGCAAGCATAGCCCTCTTGCGGTCTATCTGGAGCAAAAGAAATAGGCGAGGTCTCTAATAAGTCCTTTCCAACAATGTTTTCCACGAAAATATACTATTTACAGCCTCTACAACATGGAGTACTTTACATAATTCTTTTTGTAATACACAACTTTACCTAGTTCGCTTAGATTGGAGTGCTTTCTTTTCCATTCCCTCGACTTAGGCTTAAGGACCATCTTAAGGCCTTTAGGCTGTGTTATCCTCTTTTGATCAATATATTTGCCTTGTTTCTAAATTTAGAAAAAAGAAAGAAAAAAACAAACAAACAAACAAACCTTGAGAAAAAAATGAAAGAATATAAGGGCAGACAACAAAAATCAAGTTCACAAAAGGGAGTGTTGCTAAAGAAAGGGGCTCCACCTGTGCTAAATAGTACCCTATAGAATAGTTACAAATAAGTTTTTGAATTCGAAGCTCAAAGAGGAATTGAAAGAGATACACAAAGAGAAACATATAATCTAACAAATGACTGCATATCTCACTAGAATCCCACTTCAAATCTCAAAACACTATTATTCTTCTCTTCAAAGATCCCACAAAATAGCATGCCTCCAACAAGTCATAAGAATTGGCCCTTCTCACAAAAAGATAGATGGAGGGGAACTCTGATCATATCACTAGTGTTCATATGACAAGCTAGCAAGAAGCCAAACATCTAAAAGGAATAATTCCAAACAAATCTCCCGAACCCACATCTCCAAAAATGTGATCCATGTCTTCCTCTGCCTTCTGACAGAGAATACAACAAAACAGGCCAATTAACAAGGACAACTTCCTCGAAAGCCAATTGAAAGTGTTAACTCGTCTGTGATGGGGCGTTGATTTTAGGAACCAATCCAAATTCTTCCTTTAACTTCATAAGCTAAGATGTCACATCGTCAAATTTAGGAGTTATAGTGAAGTTTTTTTTTAGATTTTTTTTTTTCTTTAACATTTTATAACCTATAATATCCCCTTATCCTTAGCTTTATATAGTTTTTACTTTATTGAAGTTTTATTTTCATTGATTGTTGATTTCTTATTCAATGTTATGGTGTTGGTTACGATTGTAGGAAGCTAAAAAAGTGTCGGTGTATTTGCCTGGGAAACAGTCTTGGTATGATTTTAGAACTGGAACTACATATAGGGGTGGTATCACCCACCAGCTAGAAGTTTCTGAAGAAAGCATCCCTGCATTCCAAAAAGCTGGAACAATCATGCCTAGAAAGGACCGGTTTCGGCGGAGCTCTACACAGATGGTGAATGACCCCTACACTCTGGTATGTATTTGATACCTTATCTAGAGGCACTCTTCAACGAATAGGAAATGCCTAAATTTCAGATTTCCGTCATGTTGTACGTAAATATGTAACCAGCTAGTGGTTTAGGTGGGAGTAGTATATTGCGTATGTACACAAGTTTTTCTTTTTCACTCTTTGGACGTGGGCTAGATATCAAGTTCGGTGGTTTAACATTTTTTTTTATCTTTTATAGGTGGTAGCTCTTAATAGTTCACAAGCAGCCGAAGGCGAGCTTTATATTGATGACGGTAAAAGCTTCGAATTTAAGCAAGGGGCATTCATTCATCGCCGATTTGTGTTCTCAGGGGGCAAACTTACATCATTGAACGTGGGACCTCTAGCTTCTAGTAGCACCAAGTTTTCTTCCAACTGTGTTATTGAGAGGATTATACTGCTAGGACACTCTGGATCAAAATCTGCTCTAGTTGAGCCAGAAAATAGAAAGTTAGATATCGAGTTTGGTCCACTTCACTTCCAAACAGGGCAACACGTATCAGTACTTACAATTCGGAAGCCCAACTTATTGATTACAAATGATTGGACAGTAAAAATTTTGTAAGAATTCGTAACTTTCATTATATGGTAGAAAGGAAAAAGATATGGTAAGAAAAGAATGATGCAGGCTTTATGTCTGCATCCTGGGATTGAAATTGTTGTTCTCAAGACGTGAACTAATGACATTTGAGAAAGCAGACATTAGAAGTTCTTGCTAAAATGCGTTGTTTCTTACCATTCTATGAACTAACCACGTTTGAGAAAGCAGACATTAAAATCTCCTGCTGATATGCGATGTTTCTTACCATTCTATGATTGATTGTTTAGACGTTAGAGTTGTCTTTGAGCTTCTCCCTTATGGTCTCAGGCCATAGGAGTATTAACTATTTGAAAAAGTACACTAACGAAACACGTGGCGCCATGGTAGAGAATTGGTTCTATAGGGAAAAGAAAAAAAAAGGAAGGTAAAGAAACAGCAGGCACCCAACCTGACTGAATTTCTGTTTTCTTACGAATCTTTGAATGGCATATTAGGTGATATAGGAGTTGGCATCTTCCTGTGGTAGCTGATAGAAAACAGGGGCAAACCAGAGGAACACAAAGGTTTCCCGAAAAGGAGGCTCTAGCGTATTTGGAATTCAGGTATTCACTTTCATCTATCTATAAGTGCCAGTCTCAGGAATCTAGTCATTAATGATGTGATGTGGACTCTGGAAAAAGGATATATGAGTTATAAGTTTCTAACTTCTAACTAGGAAATGATTACTTCTTTTTTTTTAACCCCCAAAAGAGGAAATGATTCCTTCTCAAGTTTGGAAAGTGGGATATGAGATTTTGAATACTAAAGTTGGGAAATAGGATATTTGAAATTAGAAGAATGTAATGGAGGTGAAGGGTTTATTGGGCTTGGGGCTGATGAGTGTGATTGTTGAGTTGGGCTTCACTTTATGGTCCAAATAGTTGAGGTGAGGTGAGGTCCCATTGGTTTGAAACTTGAAAGTTGAAATCCAGACAACAATTATTACATTAAGATCTAATGAGTCAAGAGTCAAGATTGAGGGCTGTAAGAAGGTTCCCGGAAAGCAGCAAAACATGTTCATTTTACCTGGATCTGTCTTTTTTTCCAACTTTGATAGCGACCCTTTTAGGTAATGTGCATGAACCTCAGTTGCCACAACCCTTCATGAAACGGCGGCGGATTGAAGGTGAGGCACAAATAAAGGAATATTTGCATGGCGTCACCTTCAACTCAACGCCCCCAAGAAAAGAAAAACTATACTAAACAAAACAACCATCTTTTTCCACTTCAGATGTTTTCTTTTCTTTCTTTTTGGGCGCTGTATTTATTTATTTATTTATTTCTCAGTAGATGTAATCTTCCTTTTCTAAATTAAAATTAAATTATGTTTAAGAAGATGATTGTGTCTTTGATTAGAGAGTGTGAAAATTTGGATGTGATTCATTTTCCCTCATCCTGAATAGAACAACACACATAGATGGAAACCCCTCTTCAACTTTTACATCCTAATCACCAAATCTCCTAAACCAAGTCTCTCCCACGTGTTCAACACTCCTTTCCCTTCCACTTTTTTCTCAAATTTATTTCTTTCTACTTTTCATTAGAATGGTCGGCAAAATAGTTCCTTGAATAAGATATTTCAATTATTTTTCTATGATGGAATATTTTATGATTTGGATTTTTTTTTTTTTTTTATGAGATTGAACCTCTAATTTTAAATTAGATAGTGCAAAAGAGACTTAACAATTAGTCTTACACTATAATTGAATGAAATAGTATTATTAAAATAAAATAATTTGAAGAGAAATCACTATAAATAGAAAAATATCAAACTATTTACAAATATAGAAAAATTTCACTATCTATCCATGATAGACCGTGATAGAATTCTATCGCTTGAGCGATAGACTTCTGTCGTTGTCTATTACTCAAGCAATAGAATTCTATCGTGGTCTATTACTCATAGACAATAAAAAATTTCTATATTTGTAAATAGTTTGACTCATTTTTCTATATCTGAAAAAAGCCCAAATTTAAATTTAAAATTTTAGCCAAAAATACATAGGTGTATCGTTGGTTCATTTTTCAATTTTATTTTCCATCTTTTAAAATTTTCAATCTTATTTCTTATGTTCTTTACTGTGGTTAAATGTGAAAAGTTCAATGAAACATGAATTAAAAAGAGCTCAACATGAGTATAGTTCAACTAACATATATAGAATGTGTACTCTCGATCAAGTGGCTTCTAGTTGGTCCTGTACATGTGATACGCTATTAGGAAAAGAATAGCGACAGCTAAAGAATAGTGTGTATATTGATTAATCATAAGTCCTACTTACTGTATCTAATCTTCTACCAAAAGTAAATAAAATAAAATAAAATAAAATATCCGCATATTTTGATTATTTTAAAATGAAAAATGGTTGCGTTGGGCTAAAAGATCTCAATTGAGTTGAATCTCAACCTAAGAAAAACTAAAATAAATAAATAAATAAAAAGAGAAAAAGGTATAGACCATAGCACAATTTCTACATTTGGGGGATTCAAGTAAGCTGTTAAAAGAATAGTTAAAAGAGAAAAAAAAGAGGATCAAATCTAATGAAAAAAGTAGTCTTATGTTTGTGTCATTTTCAGTGGCATTGAAGGTAGGCTGAGAAAAGTTGAAAGGTATGGGCCCCACAACACATAATAACAAAAGAAATAATAATAATAATAATAAAAGAAAAAGAAAAGGAAAAAGGAAAAAGAAAAAGAAAGGTAAAATGAAAATGTGTGGGAAGCATCCTCTTAATCCTATTGTATCGTTGTGGGTATGGTAAGTAATTAATTATGGAATCCTTTACTTGGGATGCAAGCACTTTCACTTTCTTCATTTTATATATTTTATGGCTTCAAACTGTACTGTGAGTTGTGACAATTCTCCAAGTCATCAGTGACATAATAATGTCAATGTGAGAGTTGGTAGCTGAGCTGTGGATACTCATATACTATAATATTTAATTAAATTATAATGCCAATGGTGACTCCCTATATTTCACAATTAATATAATTCCACTACTGTTTTTGTTTCAAACAAAACCAATGAGTGGGTCACATATGTTTGTTTATCTATTACTTTAAAAAAAAAAAAATTAAAAAGTCAATTTATTTCTCTACAAGTGTATCAATTAAAATATTAAATTCAAGATTATATGAATTAAACACTTAAACTATTTAAATTTGTTTGACTCACCAATTTGAATTAAGTGAATTAAAATAATCAACTCATTGTTTCATCCACTAATTTTTATAATTCGGGGTTTTAAATAACTTAATTTTACCAACTTCATTAGTATTCACTATTGAAATTTAAAACATTTATTGTTCATTGTTTCATCCTCTAACAATAGTGTTCACTATTGAAGTTTGTATATTTACCAAGGGACTTCATCTTCCTCCTTTTCTCTCTCGTCCTCCCTCCAATGTTTTCCATGACTCCACTCATCGGTTGCTATTGATAACCAACTTTGGCAACAACAACCATTGGTGAGTACCGCCACCTTACCTGGCAACAGTCATTGTCAATGACATGCTCTGACAACCACCTCTAGCGGAAACTATCTCCGGCGAAAACCATATCGAAATCAATTATGGTGACCACCTCCAACGCCAAACTCTCTGCAACTTTGACAATCACTGACAACAGCTACCATCGACGACTTAACTCCAACAACAATCATCGTTGATGTTGTGTTCTGATGACAACTACCTAAGACCACATTCATCGATTAATTTCGGTGATCACCTCTAGCAAAAAACTTCAATGATCACCACCGAAGACCAACTCCAACCACTAATTCTGACGGCTAAACTCTAACGACCAACAAATTCAGCCTATCATATACTCAAAAGAAAAAAAAAACTCAACTAGTGAAGTATTTTTAAATAAAAAATTGAAGTTAATAATTAATAGTAGTCATCTATTATTAGTAAAAAGTGTTTAAATGAAATGGCTTTTTGAAAAACATTTTTTCCTAAACAAATCAAATAGGTCATAGTTCAAGTTTCTTTTCTGTAAAAAGAGATCAAATGACATGTTAAAAAATAACATTAATATTTCTTTTTTTAATCCTCACAATACATGTGTAGTTACAAAACGAAAAAGAAAAGAAGAGTGTGACATTCCATATTTCATAAGATTACACAACTTTGTACCACAAACATAGACTTTGTATCTCCACAAACCTATTAACTCTTGACTTCATAACTCAACTCAGTACCCCAAACCATTCTTAAAGTGATTTATAACTATTTTCACTCGATTTCTTTTTTTTTTTATTTATTTAAAATACTAGATTTCAATTAAAATAGGCTATAAAAAAGCAGTTGAATAATATTATTCTTCTACCAACATTCTACCCAAGATTTAAAATGTTGATATCAGTAAAATTATCAAGGTTTCAATTTTATGAAACTGTCTATGAAAATATCAATAAAAATGTCAATGTTGATGGATATTTCAAGAAAAAAAATATAAAAATATAAAAATTCAAAAAAATATTTAAATTAGTAAACAAATATTCTATGCTTAACAAGTTAAAATATTTATTTTTTATATTATATTCACCTAATGACATTTTGTTGCTTCTTTCTTTCACGTTTCGTGATTTTCGTAACAATATAATGAAAATGTCAATTCACCCCTTATGTCGATGTCGAATATATTAAAATATTGAAATATCAATGAAAACATTGCAATTATTATCATGATTCTATCAAAGTAAAAAAAGGGGGGGGGGGGGGGGGCAAATATCAATTTTTATCCTCAAATTTTTGGGGTTGTATCAACTTAAACTTGAACTTTGGAGGTTGTATCAATTTAAACCTCAAACTAATGATTGTATCAATTAAAACCTTAAACTTTCATAATTGTATTAATTTACACCTTAAACTTTTATAAATATATCAATTTAAACCTTGAACTTTCATAAGTATATCAAATTAAAACATAATAGAAGGTTTAAATTGATATGCTTATGAAAGTTCAAGGTTTAAATTGATACACTTATGAAAGTTTAGAGTTTAAATTGATACAATTATTAGTTTGAAGTTTAAATTGACACACTTATGAAAGTCAAGTGTGTAAATTGATACAATTATGAATTTAGAGTTTAAATTGATACAACCCTCAAAATTTAGGAATATAAATTGATATTTGCCCAAAACCAATATTATGTGGATTTTCTTAAATAAATAGAAAACAAAAACAATCATCATGGATAGGCCTAGCGGTAAAAAAAAAAGGAGACCGTCAAAATTATTTTCCTACAAATTTCTTTGACATTCAAATGTTGTAAGGTCATAAGGGTGCGTGTAAACTAAGGCGGACACTTACGAAAATAAAAAATAAAAAATAAAAAATAAAAAGAGGAGAGAGAAAAAAAAGCCGTTAATATTAGAAAGAAATGATAGTATAGTTTTGATTGCATGATTTTAGGCCGTGTATTTAAGTTTTAACTCATAAAAGTATATATATTACAATATTTTAAAAGGAAATTTAAATAGAGTCACATGGGAGGTGTGTATCATGTATTAGGGATGGCACGTGCAGAAATTAGAGGGTCAGGGTCAGGGTCAGCCGGTCAGGGTCAGAGTCAGAGACCAAAATGCAAGTTATTCAAAGCTAAGGCGGAAACTTAAGAGAAGAGATGAGAACGGTGGATTTATGAATACTGGAATGGATAGGATCGGAGGGGAGGTTGGTGGGGTCCACCTGCTGACCATTTTGTCGACAGTCAACCTCCCTTTATCACCACCCAGCCCAGGCTCCACCCTTTTCCTTAGCCGACATTCAAGCTCCCCCACCCCCTCTGCTGCTGACGTAAGCAGTGACAAATATCACTTCATATCCCTATATTACGAACAATTAGTGTCTAAATTAATTAATTTATGGAATTAGAGGTTTAATTTATTAATTATAAAATTCACTCACCAGTTTGAAATTTAAATTAATGTAATTATTATGGTTTAAGTTAATATAATCTCTAAAGTTAAGGGTATAAATTCACATTTACCTTTATTATCACTATTAATTTTTCTTTCTAGTATGGGGTCCCATCCCATGGCGTTCCATTAATAATTAATAAATATATAATATAAGATGAAGTTCTAGAAGATGGGGAAGCGTGGATACAACCTTCCCCCCATAACCCCCCACGTGTTTCCTTCTTCTATATATATATCTCTCGCACAATTCTCCGGCTCACAAAATTCCCAATTCCCAGCCGTCGCTCATCGGAGATCAGATCTCAGATTCACCGCCACCGCCACCGCAAATCAACTAACAGAGAGAGGCTTTAGGCCAAGTGTGAAAGCACCAGCAGCCAAATCGCTAGCAAATGACCGTAGCTGGGCTCGAGTTACCTCCAGGCTTCAGATTTCACCCCACTGATGAAGAGCTAGTCCTTCATTACCTCTGCAGAAAGTGTTCCTCTCAGCCCATCGCCGTCCCCATTATCAAGGAGATTGACCTTTACAAATACGACCCCTGGCACCTCCCTGGTATTCTATTTTATTTTCCGATTCTCTTCTCTCCCCCTTCCATTTTCATTCATTCATTTTCATTCATTAATTTCCCTTCTTTTTCCTTTTCCAGAATTGGCCGTCTGTGGTGAAAAGGAGTGGTATTTCTTCTCTCCCAGGGACCGTAAGTACCCCAACGGTTCCCGCCCCAACCGGGCCGCCGGTACCGGCTACTGGAAGGCTACCGGCGCCGACAAGCCCATCGGCCGCCCCAAAACTCTTGGTATCAAGAAGGCACTCGTCTTCTACGCCGGAAAGGCCCCAAGGGGTGTTAAGACCAATTGGATTATGCACGAGTATCGACTCGCCAACGTCGACAGATCCGCTGCCAACAAAACCAACAACTTGAGAGTAAGTAACAACCAACAACAACAATCTATCTTCAATCAATTTCAATTGAATTATTATGCTGATGGGTTACGTTGCTTAATCAATTTGCAGTTGGACGACTGGGTGCTATGTCGTATCTACAACAAGAAGGGATGCATAGAAAAGCATTACCAATCCACCGACGACAAGGCAGCCGAATTCCCTGATTTCGAGGATGAGAAACCCGATATTACCAACAACAACAACAACAATAACAACAACATGGTACAACTCCCAATCCACAACCACTTGCAAATGGACACTTCCGACTCCATCCCCAGAATGCACACCGACTCCTCCAGTGGCTCCGATCCAGTGACGTCGCCGGAGCTCACCTGGGATAAGGAGGTCCAAAGTCAACCCAAATGGGGTGGAGGAGGAGGAACAGCTGATTTAGACTTCTTTGAGTTCAATTACATGGATTCTTTCTCCATGCCAGAGGACGATCCATTTGGAAGCCAGGTTCAGTTCCAGATGGACCATCTGTCGCCATTGCAGGACATGTTTTCATATCTACAGAGGTAGATTTAACTTAGGGGATGCATTCAACCCCGTTCCCAGGCTTCCGCTCTCTACTATATATAAACGTAATATTCATATTTTTACACAACGGTTAGCCAAGATTCTTTGATAAACCGAAACCAATATGCCCAGAAAGTATTGTGAGGGTCTCTCCTCTTCTTCTTTTGTTGTAATGAACAATTTAGTTGATTAGAAGAGAATTGAGCTCTGCTTCCAAAGTTGATGATCTTCAATTCATCCTCCTCAAACCCAAAACCAAGAGGAGCGATGGTAGTGTAGTTAGCAACACAACATTACAATTGCCAACCCATGTCTACACCACGACCACCCACTGTCATTTAAGCATTGTATATTTTCCAAGGCAGCCTGCAATCAACCAAACCAAATAATGCTGCACCAGTCATGGATGTGAAATCTAACTCATCTCATCTTTGTAATTCCAAAAGCAGAGTTAATAAAAAAATGTCAGTTCTTATTCTATTCATTCATTTGATACATCAAACTGTATTTCATCATGTTACAATACAGCAACTTGTTGGGTTGCTTGCTTTATGCATACATTAGTTATATGTTCAATGGCGTTGTTACAAGTTTCTTCTACCCTATTGCCATATGCAAGGACTTTCCCTCAAACTAAACCTACTTTCTGATTACATATATGCCATTTACATGCTACCAACTCGAGACTTGGGAACCCGATCACAGTTAGCAGTAGCCCATCCAATTGCTTGCTTCTCGTTGTTGTATACTACCATTTTATCTTGCATTGATATATCTGTCAACAAAAGCATACAGAAAATGGGGCTCTTTTTTTCTCTCTAATAAAAGAATAATTTTGCATGGTTTCGAAGGCATTTGTATTTGCAATTCCGAGAAAATAATAACATGCAATGCATGCAATAACGTACCACCAATGATATTCGAGTTTTCAAGCCCAACGTCGGTGCCGTTCAGAATTCCTAAGCAAACATTTCCCATGGACTGCCATTCCAAAATTAACTTATAAGTGTAATTATTCAACTTGAAAATCCAAAGAGACAATGTGTAGTGAATAGCAGTTGGAGCTTTTACCGATATTATCAGATAACCTTCCATTGGTATTTCAAACACTGCTTTGGTTCTTCCACCACTGGAAAAGCTCAAGGCCAATGGCTTGAAATATTTTCTCACATCACGTAAGCTTTTGAATGGCTTCCGCCCTCTCCAACAGAGCGGAAGCGTATCGTCGTCCATGGCTTCTCTTAGCGGTTTTCCAGTTAGTTCTCTATTTAACTACAAGAACAGTGCCAACATGAATTGAAGAATCATTGTGTATTAACCATCAGTTTTCAAGAGCCAGAAAGATCTATTTTTCCCAGACACAGTCAATAGTTATTTTTAAAGATGATTTACCAAAGATGTTAAAACTTGATAAGCCTGAGCATTGAAGTATGTGTAAGAGCTCCCACTGTCAAAAACTACAAACAGGTTTCTGAGTCCAGTACTTCTTCCATTGAAGATTAGTTCTCCAAACCCAGGGGAGTAGTGCTTCCTGATACAGTCACATGAGGAAGGTTTTATAAAAACAGAAGCTAACATGAATTATAACATGGTATATATATATATATATATGATCAAGGCAGGTCGTTTACGGGTAGTCCCGTGACATGGGCGTCCAAACTAAGCGATAAGGATCATAAATGCCATCCCCAAAGAAAAGATATCCTCCTCCTTTGCTGCTGAAACAGTGACCAACGACATTACGGACAATGCCTTGATTATGCAGTTGTGAGACCATGCTTACTGCTCCCCGTCCAAGGCCAAGTATTCCATCCATGGGGTGATAAGATGATGATCCAGGATCTTGATCATAACCACATCTGAGTAATCAAACGGAACCAACCAAACTCAGTACTATAGATTCAAATAGCTAACTTACATACCGACTTTACATGCATGCTATTCAACCACATGAGCTGACAACTAAGGTTCGTAAGGACTAGATACGCATGAAATTCTTGTACAAATATTTATTGATAACTATGAAAAATACAAACCCAAATCATTATGTCCGTCACAAAATCTAGTGCCTGGTGCTATCTTAATTGTCTTCTTGAAGTAACCCATCAGCATGAATGCACACGTTTGTTATTCAACATAAACTCTACCTTTACATTCATGCTATTCATTATCTTGCAATGTCAGGAAAGTGCAAAACATAAGATACGACAGCATGATATGATGTTTCTTTCTCAAAACCTTCATGTGCGGTTGTAATTGGAAGTAGCAAGGTTGATTTAGAGAGCTAGGAACTCAGCAGTACACTGAATTAAGATGAATTACTGAAGGCAGTTGAGCAGTTTACCCGAGGGCCAAACGCGGTCTAATTGGATCTCCATTGGTTAAGTTGAGAGGAAATACATCCCTGACAAGGACTCCAAGAGAAGAACCGCCATCTGCATACTCAACCTCGTAGTCACATTGACCTGGGTTCTCACATTTGTGGTCCATAGATGAGTGCAAGGACATACACAAAGGGTCCTTACATGGCACAAGATCGTTGCTTGGTTGATAGAGCGGATGAAGTGTCTGGAAAGAAACAAGGCCATCAATTTGAAGCAATCAACCTTAACTCTCAACTCCAAAAGAAATGCAATAATTTTTTAAGGTAGTGAGAGACCGAGCGAAAGAAGAAGCACTAAGCATATCAAGAAGAAATATAAGGGAACATAGAACAACATAGAATATTCAAAAATGAAAATTTGAATTACTTATGATCAAAATTAACTTATGAAGCCAAAGCTGTACTTTGGTAAACTATCTTCAATCATTTGGGTCATCAAATTTACAAGAATCTCCAAATTACCATCAAATAAAAATTTACCTCGGTGCACTGCTGACATGGAGCGTCACATTGAAGCCAAGTGAGATCACTACCGGTGTCTGGATCTAGAAAATAAGGCTTTGGAGGCTGCCCTACATAAAGAGTAACGTTATAGAACCTGAAAAAAGACACGGATTAAATGACTCAAAACATATTGATGAAAATCATTATTTAGGATCTGATAGTAAAGAAGTTAGCCTCAAACAAGAACAAAAAAATATATATTTTATTTTCAAACTGTTTGTAACTAATTAAAAATATTCAGGAAAATGGGTTTGAAGATTTTAGAAGTACTTAATTTGGGGATGTGTTCTTTTGCTACAAAGTTACAAACCCTATTCTGAAAAGCACTCAAAAATACACTCCACCAAAGCTATTGCACAGGAATAGCATAATACGCGAGAGAAGCAAACATAAGAGTACAGAGTCTCGTAATCATCGTAATCATTTTTTCTCCAATTTAACACGTGAGAGAAGATGCAATAAGATTAAGAATGGGAAAGGCCTACTGATATTATTACAATACTATCAATGTGAAAAGTATATTTGGAGTCAACACATTCACATTGAACTTCCTCTTCAGCCACTTCGTACTCTGTAACAGTGGAGTAAAATCGAAATGGGAAAAAACAAAAGCTGAACCTTCGTCGTTATCTTTGAGCAGAGTTATGGCTTACCCATTTGGAAAGACGTTCCCTTGAAGAGGCAACACAATGGAGGATGAAGCAAACGAAGAAGATGCAGTCGGAACCGACAGAATTGGCCTTCTTCTCTCCCATGGCTTATCCTTAAAGAACGAAGAAGCTGAACACAGAGCCAAACAGCTCATTGAGGCCACCATCAGAACCAATATCATCAATACCCCTTTCCCCATGATTTGACAACTGAGGCTTATAAAATCAGTTTCTTTGTCTTTCACCCTTGCTCTGTCGTCTGGGTATTTTGGGAATGGAACCAATTTTTTTTAATGAAAAAAAAAATCTAAGTGTACGGGCAAAATGGCTGTGATTGATTTATTGTTGTAGGTAGAGATTTGGAGTTTAGGAGGCCATAGTTTTGTTTGGGGACCAGGGATTCACATCACCCAATCACCTTTCTTTTCCAAGGGTTTACTACAGAACCTTTTACCACAATTATGGTTTTCTTATAAGTTATTCCCGCCCAGAATCACTCTCTTTTCCAACATTCTGGTGCATTTGTTATTCTTTTCCTCCACTGAGGTAGAGACTTCGGAAGAGGTATTCTTATTCCTTTCCTCACGCCTTGGATGAAAGATGGCAATTTGCTGAAGTGATCTTTTAGATTCCTTTGCACCATACTAATCATTCATTACAAGTAAAGGTAATCGAAAGGACCAACAGCCAAAAAAGTTAAAAAGGAATGGGCTGTCTCTTGAGCTTTTCAAACATGCATATTTTGTATAGCTTTAATATCAACTGCCTTCTAGAATATAAAAACAAATAATGATAATAGTCCCTACAATAAAAGATGAGTAAAAGGGAGCGGAGAATGCATTACTGTGTAAAGGGCAATTCCAACTAGTAACCAAGCCATACCAAAGTCAATAATACACATTGAGAGATATTTAACTACCGAATTGATTGATGTCAGGACCACAAATAGCAAAAAAGATTAAAATGTTATGCAATTAAAGAAAACTTGAGGCTGCTATAAACTTTGAAGCCTATTATCACAAAGCACATTTGGTCTGCGATGAAGGTGATCACTAGAGATACTTCCTTGCGAGTGCACGAACTTTTGTGTCGAAATGTGAAGATGTGATGCGGGATCCAGGCAAGTAGAGGGGATTGAGTATAGTCTGCAAATTCACAAAGCCAATTTCAGTCATGTACATCATCAAGCTGACAATTGTCACCTAATGAAAACCCATGGCAACAATAGAGAAAAAATATCTGGAAGACAACAAGGTCGATGCCACAGCCATTCATTGAAAACATGGGGAACACAGAAAAGACCAAAACCCACCAACTAACAAATGGTTACCCAGCGTTTAGCTGTCTTGAATTAATTAACTTAGAATTCTTCCAATAGATGAGAATCAAGAAAGCTGAAAAATCACATCCAACGAAATACTTCGCTATGAAGAATTATATACAGCGGAAATTGGCAGGAATCAAGAGCTTAGGACCCTTGTCGTTGCCTAAAATGGAATGGACAATATCATGAAATTATATTATAAGTAACTCCTGTCAAAATCTTTGCAAAAACAATGTTGCATCTTCCATGAAGTTTCAAAAATTAGAGAGTAGACTGAAAATGATCAAACCAAAGTACCAAACCTTCTATTTATCTACTGTTATGGTAAACATGAAAATTGAAATTTAAGGTCTTGAAATCCTAGCTTGATGAAACTTACAAAATTTGATAGGAATACTAACTAAGATGATGCACTAAAAGCCAAAAGAGTATAATAATCAACTAAGGAGAGTAGTCAACAGAAGTTTTCATATGGGGAAAATTGAACTAGAAATAGAATCATCAAGGAAAGTTTAAATTATAGTTGCATAATAGCTGACTAAAGGCATAGCCTACATTGACTGGGAAATTTTGCCAATAGAACGTAAGTAGTGCTGGGGATGGGAGGCACTCAGGAGCCTACTATTATGATAGCAGTTACACATAAGCAGATCAACAATTACACTCCCCTCTTGACACCACTTTTCTTCTATTCAAACAGAAACTCTTGTTGATTTCTTAGGGAGGGGAAAAAGTCTTATTGGCTAATGAAAGAAAAAAATCTACAATAGAAAAAAAAATATATCAACAAAATCGCTAATCAGGAGAAGATGACAGACAAGTTCACATGAAATATTTATCACTTATTCTAGGCCATTTTGTCTGTGGTGCAATCATGTCAAAGCATAACGCTAAAGGACACTTCAGAGGGAATTAAATCTTGGTATGTCCCAAATATAGTTTTTCTACAAATAGTTCATTCAGCAACTAAATTATTATGATTAAATCTTATTAAAAACCCACTAGATAATCATTAACAATATTTTGTAACTCTACCACATGATTTCAAGTTATTCTATCAATTTATTTCCAAAAACCTATTAATCTTCCTAGAAGATATAGGTCACAATCCAGTGCTACAGAAACAATAATAACACGTAGGAGGGATCTATTGGAGCCTTAAATCTGAGCATCCTGACATGACTAAACAACAAGGGATCTCAAAAGGATAAACCACCCTCACAACCCCCATCTCATGCTTCATGCCAGCTCATGATGACAACCTGATCTCATAACAAATCAACCAGTTACACCTTTTTTATGAATATATACAATCAAGACTCAAGGGATACGATTTTTTTTTTCTTTTAGTTCAGCAATTGTGGAGTGAGAAATCAAACCATCGACTTTTGAGATGGTAACTAGTGCCTTTTATCTATATGCTCATATTGGTTTGATACAATTTATTTATTTAACAACTGAACCGTTTCAAAGGTCAAAGTGTTATTGAGTAAAAAAAATATAACTCCATTGAGTAAGAACCTTTTTTAAAAAAAGATAATGCAAGCACTTTCATTGAGAAAAAATATTAAAAGATACAAGGGCATATGACCTTTCTCACAAAAAGGACGATGGAGGAGGAACTTTCCGATCATAACACTAATGTCCCTTTGACGGGCAACCACAAAACCAAATTTCTGGAAGAACAAATTCCAGACAAAGTGTGCAAACTCACATCTCCAAAGGATGTGATCCAGGTCTTCTTCCAGCTTTCGACATAATACAAAAAAGGGCCCCAAGGACAACATCCTCTTCCACCTCGAGAGCCAATACAAGGTGTTCACATGTCCATGTAGAACTTGCCAAGTAAAGAATCTCTCCTTCTTAGGAATCTTAATCCTCTAAAGGGCTGAAAAAAACATACGAAAGGAGAAGGGTCCAACAGCCAACAAAAAAAGGAATTAGGAGAATCCCTCCAGAGGGTCGAGATTCCAGACAGGCAGATCCTTTCTCCCACACCTAAAGTTAAACTCTCCCAACGACAACAAAGAGATGACATTTGTCGCTTTCCTATCAGTGAAAGAGCGATTAAACCTGAAGGAAAAGGAAACCAAGCTTCCCAACCAAATAAAAATGTCAAACACAAAATGATTTTTAAAGAAGCATAAATGATAAATATGGGGAAATGGAAGCAAAGAGGTTATCCCCAACCAATGATCATCCCACAAATACGTTTCCTACCCCTCCCCTACCACACGGCAGACAAAATGGGAAAGAGGGGAGCTCGTTAGAAATATCCTTCCACAAGTTCTAGTTGGTGCCTCTAACCCCACCCGACAACCACTCAGAGGGATGAGGCCCATACTTGCTAGCAATATCCTTGTGCCAAAGGGTATTAGAATCTAGAGCAAAATGGCAAAGCCATTTAGCTAATAGGGTTTTGTTATGAGTCCTTAAGTCACCACTTTTTAATTGCCCGGTTCACCGATCTCCCATCTAACCCAGTGCAATCCATTTCCTTCTTCCACCTCTTCCCAAAGGAATTTAAACATAAGTTTTTCAATGTCCTTGCAAACCTTACTAGGGATCCAAACAAAGAAAAGAAGTAAATGGGAATGCCACTCAAAACTGACCGAATCAAAGTATATCTCCCAGCTTTGGAAAAGTAACTTAATCAACTAAGGAATACTTCGATCAACCTAAATAATATAATATAGTAAATCAAGCACCATACTCCCCAACCCGACATGTTCTTGAACTAAAAAAAAATCAAGCACCACACCTTCAACAGTTGCCAATAGCAGTAATAATACATAAGAAGCATGTCCAACTTACCTTTATGTAAAGCTCATGAACCTCTTGAAAAAAGCTCTTGATTCCATCATCATTGCGAGAGTCGTGAAGTAACATCAATCGCGTATGTAGTGAATAGTCAAAGAAAATCAGAATATTGGTATAAAAGGAAACAATAGGAACTATGAACCGAAATTAATCTCTCAAACGTATATAGAATGCCAGAATCATAGTAAAACATGCGTCCCGTACAATGACAAAATTTGATTGCAGATTCCATCAATCAATATACTTTAGTAATGCAAAGATTCAAAGATAAAACTTTTATTAATTTAGAGTTGAGATTTACGAGTGAGTGAATTAATGAAATTTGACTCAATTTCCAGCACAGTGTGCTTGACAAATCCCCTCGACATTAAAGGATATGACCGGCGGTTACATAGACAGACACCACCAAATCATTGAACCTATCGACTGCTTTCAAGAACCTGCATAAAACCCAACAAGAAAAGGGATCTAAGGCGAAATTCAAAGGAAAAAACAAAAAAAAAAAAAGAAAAAGAAGAGAAAGGAGTTGTATCGATGATCTAATAAAAAATTAAAAGGAATACGAACTCACATGGCACTAGTAGTCCATGCCAAGTCTTGAACAATGTCAAGGGACGCATGCAATATAAACTGATGCAGCTGAGCGGAATCCTCTCTCTTTCATGTCAAGCCAAAAAGATGAGCGACTAATGACAGTCAAAACTAAAGTAATTAAAGAATCAAAACGAGATCACCTTTTATTGGAGATCTTGTGAATGAAATATTTAGCCTAAACATGAGAAGAAAATGGAAAATGAAGAAGAAGAAAATACTTTAACAGCAGATCCGACTTCAGCTTCATAAATAGGGATATTGTTCCTACTGACGATGATGAAACAAGCTGTGGTCGCCATTCTGAGAAGCAATTCGGGAGGTTTCCGGTGGAGTGAGACGACAGAGAGTTAAGCGGAGGGGTCTGGCTGGGCTGGGCTGGGATGCGAGAGAGACGCGAGATGGGCTGGGTTTGGGTATCCGTCAACTTTCGGTGGTGCTTTGTGTTTGGCAATGAGTTTGAAATTTTGGGCTGAAATAATAAATTTTAACTTTCTATTTCAAAAATAGCACAAATATCTTTTTTTTAAAAAAATAACAAATGAATTAATAAATATTAATGGCAGACTATGAACCTTGTGAAAGTTTCTTAAATACGCCTTAATTTACACCTAACATAAAATAATCAACTTATCTTTTATTGGTCGGGAGTTTGGGCCATATGGCCAGTTGAATTCAAATTTGAATAATCTATGGTAGTGAATTTAACTTCTCCAAAATAAAACCTTCTATTATTTTCAATCACTTCTATTCTTGACAGAATAATCCTTCCATTCTCTAGCAACTCCATGAAAAATCTCAAAACTGAAAGGTTTTCTTAATTCAATCTCTACCCACACAAACCATTGAGAAATCGATCAATTTTTAGAACCTTTAAGAGAACAAATAAGAATCTGGAAGTGAAATCATCTATTAACCACGCTTCAATCGTTCTTTTCTATAGGAGCTTCATCACCCTCAATAAACAAGTTTCAAACTCTCAATACGCATGCATTAGGGATTTAAGTATACTCAAAGTTCCTAAAATCTACCACATAAACGAAAATCCTTACAACAAAAAAAAGGTACGCCATACATTTATATCAAATTTTCATTTGTTTTCCTAATGTAATGGAAAGAAAAATGAAGGGAATGATTATAAAGAAATTGGAGACGAGGTGGAAGATTTGTCTTACGGATTTTAAAGAATCCTAAATCTTTGTTTTTTTTTTTCAATAACAAAAGATAATACTCAATATTTTAGAGATTCAAAATTGATTAAAGTCACATATATCACATTAAAAACCATTTAACCCTCATTAGAACTCTATGTTGGATAAATTTGTTAGTAACGAGGTATGTTAAAAGAAAAGGCAAATAAGAAGACAAGAAGAAGTGAGACGTGTGCTGTAGGGATAAGTGGTACAAGGGTGCAAAAAAGTGAAACACCATTCACTTTGAACGATGACGAATAGGTACATTTAAACTTTTGGATAACAATGTTGTTTAGTTGCACATCATGTGCGATTAAGTAGAGTATATACAACTAAATATGACTATTAAAGTATAAGTTGTATAAATCAATCTCTAAATGGTATATTTGACTTGATCAGGAAACAAGTAACACAATGATTAGTAGTTCAGGGCAAGCAAAGGATAACTAGAGCAAGTAAAATAAGAAAAGGGAAATGGGTGGAACAACCATTATTGTGAGGGAAGCACCGAAAAGAGTTAAAACAAAGAATAAGGTAACAAGAAATTCGCGTTTTTGTAGATAATAATTATTAATGAGACGCTTTCATGATAGTTCTATATTGTTTAACAGATTATAAAGGGGACATTAGGGGCTAATAAAAGAAAATAAGGGTAATTGATCATGAGAAGTATGAAGAGGAGATTGAGGAGAAAAATGTATGAACGAATAAAACTACAATGTAATTGATCGACCGTAAGTGTACGAGTGATAAAATATAGATAAATGTGGTCTAAGTGCAAACATACACTATCGGTGAAGTAATAAATCTTGGAGTATTCTAAGAATCAAATCCCATGAGACTAGTTCGATTTTACTTTTAGATTCTTAAGATAATGCAATCAAATAAACCGAGGTGACCAAAGATAAATAAACGATGTTTTGAGTTGAAAAAGATGTAAAAAAAGTAAACCATAATGAGTGAACAGGGATCCAACTATGCTCTAGCCATTTAGGCAACATGCCTTCAACAATGCATTCGCATCATACTAGGACAAGGATTATGAGTTTAAACAATTGAGGCTTTATCTATGCATAAATATATAATAAATATACAAATAAATTAAAATAATGAGGGAGCTCTTTAAAATTGTCAATGAACCGATAAAAAATGACCAATGCTAGCCTATTCAAATTTGACCAAACAAATGTGATAGTAAAAACTTTTTAAAATGTGTTTTTTCATAAAAATGTGAGTTCGTTTTCATCCATCGATGATCAAAACTCAATCTTTATAGTACGTACTTTCAATTAAATGTTGTGGAGTTTCTTATTTCTTTTTGGGTGCTACAATTTTTTATAAAGGAATTATGAGTTTAAATCTTTGGGGTCTTATCTCAAAATAAATCGGTAGTCAATATTCAAAGAAATTAAAAAGATGTGGCCCTTTAGAAATAGCCCATGATACTCCTATGCTACCCATTTCAAAAGTGATCAAACAGTGGTCAGGGCTAAAAAAAAACTTTTGAAATTAATGTTTTTTTTTTTAAAAATGAAAACATGGGTTGATTTTCATCAAATTTTAATATTCCCATAGTGGAATTGACAAATAATGACCTAAATTAAGTTTTTTACAACGTGCTTTTAATTTAATTATTAATATTTGCGAATTTCAAAAAGTCATTGCTAAATTTACAAATTTCATAATGTTTTTTTTATTTTGCTATTCTTGCAACTGCCTAGTTAGAAAAAAAAAAAAGAAGATATTTTAACAAAAATAAGGTGTCACATCGACTTTTTGTTAGTTGTGTTAACGAAAAAACTAATATAGAGATGAAGAATGTTACCAAATGCAAACATCATGGGATAAAATAGTCGTGTTTGTTCAAGTATATTAGTAGTATATCAACATTCATTTAAAATTCAATTTCAAGTGTAATATAGGTGTATCAATAGCTTATTAATAGTCATTTAGAATTTTTATCAAAAATACATTTTTTTTTTACAATATGTGGGATGGGAGTCAAACTTTTGACCTCGAGATTTGATAATACAAGTTTTATATCAATTAAACTATACTTGTGGACAACAAGATTAATTGAATCATGATAAGTTAACGATAAAGTAATAGAGAAAATAATACTCTGATTTAAGTCCACAAATAATAATGAATGCACGAGCACTTGTTGACATTGATATTTGGTATACGATTGGTAGATTTTGCATATCAATTATATAACTGATATGTTAGGAAAGACTTTGGGCCTTTGGCCCATAGCAAAAAAGAAAAATATATTTTTTTATGAGAAAAGAGGTAGAAGTTATCCCACATTGGAAGATTAAGGAGTGGCGAGTATTTATACTAGAGCTTGCAAGGGAGCTTCCAAAATGTAGTAGTGGTGGAAGTATAACCCTTTCACCATGCGCGCGTCGCTGCCTGTCTGGTCGCACAGGCGGGCGGTTCGGGTAACCGCGTTTGCGCGAAAAAGAAATTAATTTTTACTACCTATCCATTCTCATTTTTACTAAATATATTTTATCCATCGGTTTTAATTTTTTCCTATAATGTTTTCTCAATTAATTCGAGATCCAACAAAAAACGTTTTATTTTATTTTCTCTTAAAAGGTTTAGGGTGGAATTCTTTTTAAACATACGAAAAAACCCTAGCCGTCAAGCTCTCTCTTCCTAATTTGATTTTCGCATCTTCAGTTTCTGAGTTGTCGTTTTTCTTGCTTCCAAGGCAGTGGAATTATCCACGACACAACAACGTTCATCTGGATTACAAGTTGAAAGCAAGAAACAACCTACATTCCAGATGTCGATCAAGAACGGTAAGGTCCTTCCAGATCTGTCGAAATTGGAACCTCTGGACGGATCCAATTATCGCCGCTGGTCACAAAAGCTTCTCATCTTCTTCGAGCAATTGGAAGTTGATTACATCCTCACCACTGTCAGATCTGATAAAGGTAAAAACACTGTGGTGATTGATTCGGATAGCCCCAATATCACAGATCCGGACAGCTCCAAAGTCTCAGATCCGATAGAATCTAGTCAGTCCAGATCTGAACCTGCTGTAGATTCAGAAAAATATGAGAAAGATAACAAGACAGTCCGTGGCCATTTATTCAATCATATGACGGACTCCTTGTTTGATCTATTCATGATACAGAAGTCAGCAAAGGCGATATGGGACACTCTGGACTCTCGGGATGGAGGGGATGATGCAGGTCGTAAGAAGTATGTCGTTGGAAAATGGTTGCAATTCTAGATGACGGACGACAAACCAATTATGGATCAAGTGCATGAATACGAGAATCTGGTGGCGAATGTACTGTCTGAAGGCATGAAAATGTGCGAAGTCCTCCAAGCAATCGTACTGCTCGAGAAATTTCCACCATCCTAGAGTGACTACCAGAATCACTTGAAACATAAGAAGAAAGATCTAACACTACAGGAATTGATCACTCACATGCGCACGGAAAAAGCGAACCGACAGAAAGATAAGCTAATTTTTGAACATTTAAATTCAGTTAATGCTAATTTGGTTGAGTCTTCTGGTGTTAACAATAACATGTTCAAAAATAATAGTAAGCAGTTTGTCAAAAACAAGTCTGTGCAAAAGAAGGAACATCATAGAACATCTTGTGGCAAGATCGAAAAGAAAAAGATTATTTGTTATGTCTGTGAAAAACAAGGACACAAAGCTTATCAATGCAATCAAAAGAAAGGGAGGCCGAATCAACAACCTAATCCACAAGCCCATCTTACGGAGCAAAATGACATAATTGTTGCTGTAGTTGTGGAGGCAAACCTGGTGGAAAACAAATCTGATTGGATTCTTGACACAGGAGCATCTCGACATTTTTGCTCAAACCGGGAGTTGTTTCATGACTTCCAAGACTCAGCAGACGGCGAGTGTGTGTTCATGGGTAACTCTGCAACAGCAGGGGTACTTGAAAAAGGGAAGGTTCTATTAAAACTAACCTCTGGAAAAACTTTATCTTTGAGTGATGTTTTGTATGTACCTTCTTTACGTACGAACCTGGTGTCTGGGAGTTTGTTGAACCGGGCTGGGCTTAAAATTGTACTAGAGGCCGACAAGGTTGTTCTAACAAAAAATGGTGACTTTGTTGGTAAGGGGTACTTAGCTGATGGTCTGTTTGTTTTAAACATTATTAATGTCTGTTCTAAAATGAATGAAAGTGCTTCTAGTTATGCTTATATTACTGAATCGTTTGATCTGTGGCATGGTAAACTAGGTCATGTGAATATTGCATCGATTAAAAAACTTAAAGCATTAAACCTTATCAATGCATCTTAATCACATGAAAATGGAAAATGCTCAAACCTTTTAAACCTGTGACTACTAGGAGCACAGAATTACTTGAATTAATTCATTCTGATGATATACTAAAATTTATCTTTTAAAAACAAAGGATGAAGCTGGCAGTATGTTTATGAAGTATAAAGCAAAAGTAGAAAATCAATTGGACAAAAGAATAAAAAGGTTAAGGTCAGATAGAGGTGGTGAATATAGTGATAAATCTCTTAAAGAATTTTGTGAATCAAATAGCATTATTCATGAATTGACTGCACCTTATTCACCACAACAAATGGCAGAGCTGAACGTAAAAACAGAACAATTAAAGAAATGTTGAATGCCATGCTTTTAAGTTCTAGACTATCTAACAATTTGTGGGGAGAAGCAACGCTTTCTGCCTGTTTCATTCTTAACAAGGTTCCTCATAAAAAGCTGGATAAAACGTCGTACGAACTATGGAGAGGATATGCACCCAATCTCAACTACCTGAGAGTGTGGGGGTGTTTGGCTAAGGTAGCGTATCCTACTTTCAAGAAACCTACGGTAGGATCTAAAGCCTTTGACTGTGTCTTTATTGGCTATGCCCAAAATAGTACTGCATATAGATTTATGTGTTTGAATGATAGATCCATATGTGAATATAGAGATGCATAATTTTTTTAGCATATATTTCCCATAATAAAGTCAAATAATGAAGTAGTTAGAATATCTAATTGTGATAATGCTTCTACCTGTTTACCTTCATCAGTTGATCATATGCATAAAAGTGAAGATAATAATAATAAATCTTTTAATGACATGCTTGAAACTAAAACTAGTGATAGTATGCATGAAATTGAACCTAGAAGAAGTAAAAGACAAAGGACTGAGAAAACTTATGGCCCTGATTTTTTGACTACCTTTCTAGTTGAAAGGTTAGATGATATAGATTGTCAATTTGCATGCATGTATCTAATTGATGAAGATCCTAAAACTTACATAGAGGCCCTAAGCTCGGTAGACTCTAGCCTTTGGAAGGAAGCTATAAAGAGTGAACTGGATTCTCTAACGATGAATCAAACTTGGGACCTAGTAGATCTTCCCAAAGGAAGTAAGTCTATCAGATGTAAATGGATTTTCAAAAAGAAAACAAGACCTGATGGTTCAATTGAAAGGTACAAGGCTAGGCTAGTGGTAGTAGGGTATACACAAAAACAAGGTATTGATTACTTTGACACGTATTCCCCTGTGACCAAAATAGCTACAATTAGAGCTTTGATTGCACTAGCATCCATTCACGGACTATTGATTCACCAAATGGATGTAAAAACAGCCTTTCTTAACGGTGATCTAGAAGAGGAAACATATATGACACAACCCGAAGGCTTTACAATTGCCAGTCAAGAAAATAAAGTATGTAAGCTTAAAAAATCTCTTATGGTCTTAAACAAGCTCCAAAACAATGGTATGAAAAGTTTACAATACATTAGTAAACAATGATTTTAAGATGAATCCTCTGATACCTGTGTTACTCAAAAGTGTTGGAGCAGAATGTGTGATTATATGTTTGTATGTGATGATATGCTATCTTTGGAAACAAACATAGATGTAAAAAATAAAACAAGTTACTTTTATCGTCACATTTTGAAATGAGAAAGATTTAGGAGAAGCTGACGTGATACTTGGTGTTAAGATAAGAAGAACTGAGAATGGGTTCTCTTTGTGCCAATCACACTACATAGAAAAAATGTTAAAGAGATTTGACTGTTTTGATGATGCTCCTATAAGAACACCTTATGATGCTAGTATGAGCCTTAAGAAAAACAAAGGAGATAGTGTTTCTCAATCTGAATATGCAAAGATTATAGGAAGTGTTATGTTTCTAATGAACTACACTAGACCCGACATCGCTTATGCTGTGAGTAGATTGAGTAGATATACACAAACCTGATAAAGATCACTGGATTGCACTTCGTCGTTTGTTAAGGTACCTTAAGGGTACAATAGACTACTGTTTGCATTTTAATAAATTTTTCGCTGTATTAAAAGGTATTGTGACGCAAATTGGGTAACGAACAACGACGAAGTAAGCTCTACTAGTGGATATGTGTTCTTACTAGGAGGAGGGGCCATATCATGGAAGTCTGCAAAACAAACTTGTATAGCTAGGTCCACCATGGAGTCAGAATTTATTGCTCTAGAATTGACAGGACAAGAGGCAGAATGGCTTAGAAGTCTATTGAGAGATGTACCATTGTGGGGGGCATCAGTACTTGTCTCTTTACATTGTGACTCACAGGCTGCCATAGGAATTGCCAAAAATAGTGTATATAATGGCAAAAGGAGACACATACGTCTCAGACATGGAGCTGTGAAACAGTTGTTGAAAGGAAGAATTATCTCTTTGGAGTTTGTGAGGTTAGAGAGGAACTTGGCAGATCCTCTAACCAAGGGCCTAACAAGGAGAATAATTCAGGAATCTTCATTATGCATGGGACTCAAACCCATAAAAACTCCATAGCCCTTACTTTGGGTGGTTCTGACATGGACTTGATGGAGATAATTAAAACCTTAAAGATCCATAGCCCTTTCTTTGGGTGGTTCTAGTATGGACCTGATGGAAAGTTGAAAAAATCTTCATAGTTCAGTTATGAGTGGTTTGTCTTTTGACAGACTTGATGAAGTTGGTCCACGTGTGGACTGAATGAGAAGTCTTCATAGCTCAGTTTTTGAGTGGTCTGTTGTGATAGACTTGATGAAGCAATAATCGTGAATGTGGAGGTGTAGTCGCCTTCTTTGAAAGAGTTTAAGGGTCTCTTTCTAAAGCTTTCACGTTGACCCGAGGTTTATGTGCATGGCCTTATATAGCACACTTTGTATCGCGAAATCAAGGAAAATTCAAGAAGTAGAACGTGTTGTGGGGGTCTCAACCATAAAGGGTGAAAGTTCAAGAGGTAAAACTCACTCTCACCAATAAGGTTGTTGCCCTACTTCACTATGCATCAATTCAAATCGTAAGATATTGATGTTTAAGTTTGTTCTTCTTTCGTAGCTCAGAAACTGGTTTTCAAATCGTTTGTGTGGTTTACACTACTTGTTATCCTAGTCATTCGTGGGGGATTGTTAGGAATGACTTTGGGCCTTTGGCCCATAGCAAAAAGGAAAAAGATATTTTTTTATGAGAAAAGAGGTAGAAGTTATCCCACATTGGAAGATTAAGGAGTGGCAAGTGAGTATATATACTAGAGCTTGCAAGGGACCTTCCAAAATGTGGTAGTGGTGGAAGTATAACCCTTTCACCACACGCGCGCGCGCCGTTCGGACGGGCGGGTGGTTCGGGTAACCGCACTTGCGCGAAAAAGAAATTAATTTTTACTACCTATCCATTCTCATTTTTACTAAATATATTTCCTCCATCGGTTTTAATTTTTTCCTATAACGTTTTCTCAATTAATTCGAGATCCAACAAAAAACGTTTTATTTTATTTTCTCTTAAAAGGTTTAGGGTGGAATTTTTAAACATACGAAAAAACCCTAGCCGTCAAGCTCTCTCTTCCTGATTTGATTTTCACATCTTCAGTTTCTGAGCTGCCGTTTTCTTTCCTTCCAATCCATTCTCCGGCAAGTGCACGCTAGCGTTCGGGTGTTGTGTAAACCTTGGGGAGCAACCGATTTTTGCGATATAGCACCGAGGTCGCGCCGTTCTTGCTTTCAAGGAAGTGGAATTATCCACGGCACAACAACGTTCATCTGGATTACATGATATACTTTATATTTGGTATATTAGTGATTGTGATATACTAGATATACTATGAATATACATGTTGATACGCTAACGAGGGTAAAATTAAAATAATAAAGAAAAAAGAAAATCAGATTTAATATTTTTTTTTGTTATATTTGCAAATTTCAAAAAGTCATTGCTAGATTTGCAAATTTAAGAATTATTTTTTGCGATTCTTGTAAATGCCCAATTAAAAAAATAGAAAAATATTTTTAAAATAAAAAATAGAGGTTATATCACCTTTTTATTAGTAGTTAACAAAAAAAAAGTGATGAAGCGACAAGAATGTTGCTAAATGCAAATCTCAAAGGCAAAGTGATGAGTAATTGTAATGGTTAGCAATTTTAGGGTTTATAATTACTTATAAAGCAATATTTTTAAAAAAATGCAAGTGTAGCAATTTTCTCCAATCTATGATTCATTTTATCTTTATTCCTATTATACTTTTATGGACACGTTAAATCAATCTCCTCTTAATTATCATTATCTCTCTGTAACAACTCGAGTTTAGGAAACGAACATGAATGAACCGAGATCACATTCGAATGAGAGAGATCTTGAAGACATGAAAGTATGGCTAAGAAAGGTTTAAAAGAATCTAAAATTACTACATATACCAGGTGCACCTTCTTTTTTGGTGGCTCAATCATAAGAAGAGAATTTTCAAGAACCCGTGTTAGTTCGAATTTTGGGCCTAAGGCGCTACATACTATATATATAATATATACAATTTAATGGGACTTTGATTCACAAACCCCTCTATCTATATCTATATCTATATCTATATCTATATCTATATATATATAAATAATTTAATGGGATTGGATTCACAAACCTTTATTTTATTTATATACTTTATTGTTATTTGCATTATGCGTGTTCATATTATCGCAAGAAATAATAACCTAATATTTTTTTTGGAAAATTATTGTGTATAGAAGAAAAAACAAAACTAATTAAACATATAGAAAAAAGTGCACCCATGCTTTTATATTTTTCACTTTTTTTTTTCTATATGTATAATTAGTTTTGTTTTTTTTTCTATTTGTGAAAAAACCCCTTTCTTTTATATTTTCAATTTTTCAAGATTATCTATTTTATAATTGGTTTTGCATTTCTCAGCACTAACTCACAAGGGATTATGCACATCTCTCTCTTTCAAACTTTTTATTTTGATTTTTTTCCTTGAAATTTGACCTAGTGATTGAATCCTTCTTCTAATTTTTTTTAATGAATTTTTCTAGACATTTCGATTTGGATTTTGAATCTTTTTTTTTTTATTGATCGTGGTTTGGTGTCTTTGATCATCATCCTCCTAACTTCTAATGACGGCATAGAAGGCCATTAGTGATGGGAGAAACATATCACTAATATATTTTTAGTGATATGTTTTTATCACTGGTAAACTTCTATTAACGATAGAACTCTATTACTGATACAAGTCTATCATTGATATACATATTGTTGATATATATGATTCTATAACGATATAACCCTATTATACTTTCACGTATGTATCATGCACTTTTTTTTTATCTTATTTTTTCGATTATTTTCTTCTTTGTTATCAAATTCTTCGTCATTTTTTTTTTCATTGATAAATTTTGCTCTTCGGTGATATTTTGCTATCAAAAGCACCGTAAGCTAAGAAGCCTAGAAAAGTAGTGTAATTTTTCCTTTTAAAAATAATAAACTTCCGACAATCTCTAAATATATAAATAGTGATAAAGAAATTAGGAAGGGAAATGGAAGATGCATGGATTTAATAAGAAAAAGAGCAGGGAAATGAAGGTATCCAATAGAATTAATAATAATAATAATAAAGGTATCCAATCTAACCCTATCTTCCTTCCTGTTGTGTGTAAAATATTTTCTGAGGAACCGAACCGACGAGGCACGACAGTGAAATATGTCAGAGTTTCGGATCCTACACAAAATGACATGAACAGCTGTTCCCCATAAATGCTCTGCTTCACCCCGGCCCCACACTCAATCCAAAGATCTTTTTTCTATCTAAATCTCTACATTAAATAATACTATTTTTTTTCTCTTTTGAAAGATCCTTTATCTGTCTGTTTAACATTATCAATTTTACTTTCTTAATAACTTTGTTGAAATTTAATGACAAAAGGCTATGATAGTTGATAGGACAAACGAAGTTCAACATAGTTTTATCAGCTAAAATATATATTCTTATTCTTAAAAACAATCAAAAGTTTAAATTCCTTGAATTAAAGCTAAAACAGAAAAATTAGATGTTGAAAACCCTATATTAAAAAAATCAAGTTGGATTGAAAAAGTATGAATTTTAATTAATATGATTATTGGTTGGAAATTTTAGAAAACACAAGTCAAAAAGGTTAAGAAGTACTATTATTAATATAATATTAATTGAAAAAGGAAAATAGTTGGATATTTAGATGTTGATGTTGATGTGGTAGTAATATTTAATGAATATTATTCGGAGAAGAGAAGGCAGGTGGTGTGCAGAGTGTCACTCCCACCGTCACCGCAGCACATGTGTGTGTTGTTTGGCTACACCGTCACCATTGTCCATTGCTTTCCTTTCGCCATAAATAACAATAATACATAATTCATTCTCAGTACTCAGTACTCAGTACTTGTTAGTGGGCAATGCAATGAGGCTCTCGCTCTGCTTCCTTGCATTCTGCCTTCTTCTTCTTCCTCTGTGCTTCGCCGCCAATGTCACCTACGACCGCCGTTCCCTCATCATTGACGGCCAGCGCAAGCTCCTCATCTCCGCTTCCATTCACTATCCTCGCAGCGTCCCTGGAGTGAGTTCATTACTAATTTTTTTTCTGCTTTCTTCTTCCAATTTCCAATTTCCAGTTAACCTATTCCTATTCCTATTTCCTTTCTCTCAGATGTGGCCAGGCCTTGTTCAAAACGCCAAGGAAGGAGGTGTCGATGTCATTGAGACTTATGTCTTCTGGAATGGCCATGAACTCTCCCCTGACAATGTAATCCCAAATCACTACCTCATTTCTTCCATTACTACTAACTCTTTACTTCCACTCTCTTTACTCTTTTTTCTCTTCTTCTTTAGTATCATTTTGATGGCCGATTTGATCTCGTCAAGTTCGTTAACATCGTTCACCAGGCTGGATTGTATCTAATTTTGCGCATTGGTCCCTTTGTTGCAGCCGAGTGGAACTTTGGGTAAACTTTTACCTTACCTTACCTTCAACAAATTCAGTTTTAGACATCTTAAATCATGCGTTGATTCAAAAAGTGAAGTCAAATTTAATATTATATTATCTAGCACACACCCCACTTATGGGTTTGAAATAATGTTGTAGGGGTTTAAACACACAACCTCCTAAACTGCTAACAAAAGTTTAAGTCATCATCTAACAAGATATAGGCTTTTTCTTTGCAGTGGAGTTCCTGTTTGGCTGCATTACATTCCTAATACTGTATTTCGAACTGACAATGCATCTTTCAAGGTATGTAAACGGATCACTAACACATCAGTATGCCATTTATTCTGTTTTAACGTGCTTCATTTAATTGTTTCTATGTCATTGTGGCTTGTTGTGACTATGGGGGAGTTCAGTATTATATGCAGAAGTTCACTACATACATAGTGAACCTAATGAAAAAGGAAAAGTTTTTTGCTTCGCAGGGGGGTCCTATCATCTTGTCTCAGGCAAGTATTTTTCGTTATTCTAGCTGTAGATTTATCTGGTTTTTGGTTCCTTTTCCATATCTTCTATCTCATGCCTGCAACCAAGTGCTTTTTGATAGAATGTGAAGACGTTATTATAATGAAAAATGTTAACAAGTCTAGTGTAAAACCATCAAGCTAGAAGACTTTGTGTGCTGTATTTTTATAATGTATCATGTTTCTCATGTAGGTAGAAAATGAGTATGGGGATATAGAAAGAGTTTATGGAGAAGGAGGGAAGCCATATGCTATGTGGGCAGCTCAAATGGCTGTTTCTCAGAATATAGGCGTTCCATGGATTATGTGTCAACAATATGATGCTCCTGACCCTGTGGTGAGAATCCCTTTCTATATAACTCCATTTGTCTATTTAGTTGATTAATTCACCCTTTAATCTAAAGGCTTAAGCAGATGGGTTATGATTAGTTTAATCTTATATCACTACTTTATGGGAGCTTGAACATAAGACCTTCTGATCTACAAACTTGATACATATTTTATAATAAGCGCAAGCTATTATTTTCCACATTCCAGAAGATAAAGCCAACAAGCTCAACCATGTACGATGAGGTTCATAACATGTGTTCATCTTGCCATTCTTTAATATTTCCGGTTTAGTACACGGTGTTTTATAGTAGGTGTGCTTTTTGTTAGCGCTATAGTTGTTACATCCCAATGGAATTCCAGTTATGTTTTGTACATTAGCATAAGGATGTACTATTTGTAAAAGATTGTATGACGTATTCTTGTTTTGTGCTGGCTGAACTTTGGCATGTGCACAGTGTACGGCTTCATACGAATGGGCAGTAGTAGGTTTTTTACTTTCTATAATAACGATGTTCCTGATATTTGAGATTGCCATCATCCATTTGCTTTAAACTAGTAACATTTGAATAACTGAGATTAACAATATTTCTCTGTATCACGATTAATAGTTTTTCTTCTCCCTTCCAGATTAATACTTGCAATTCATTCTACTGTGACCAATTCACACCTAATTCTCCAAACAAGCCTAAGATGTGGACTGAGAATTGGCCCGGATGGTAATATTATTTTTATCACTTGATCATTTAGTTGTCTGTATTTTATTCTTGACTAAGCATTTTTTTCTTATTATATACTTCTTTACTATAATATATTCTACCTTGGATAATTAATTGTTTTTAATATAACTTGAAAGTATTAAATATATGCACGTGAAATTTTCACATTCAACATTTAAAAAATTTAGAATAATTTAACTGTTAAAGTTAACCATACTAAATGCTTCTTACGTATAAAACAAACTGTAGATTCCACGGATGTATTTGGATTTATCTTCCATTTCTAGTTATTATTATTATTTTAACGGTCAAAATTGTTTAAGATAAAATATGATTTGACAGCTTCTGAAATATTTGTCTCAAAAGTTTATTTAATGCCTTATTCTGTATGATCTCCCCTCACACAACTGAAACCGATGAAATTCACACATTGCTTTCTGCTCTGTGCTTTAGTAATAGAGTTACGTTATCAGCTGTTTCCCTGTTTTCCAGGTTTAAAACATTTGGAGCAAGGGATCCTCACAGGCCTCCAGAGGATATTGCTTTCTCAGTTGCTCGCTTTTTCCAAAAAGGTGGTAGTCTACAAAACTACTACATGGTAATAGACTTGTTCTTCATCATTATTTATTAATTACACTACGTTCTTTTACCATTGTCATTCTAGCAATTTAACCAAATCTTATAGAATAATATTCTTGTTCTTTAGTATCATGGTGGAACAAATTTTGGGCGGACCTCTGGTGGGCCATTTATTACCACAAGTTATGACTACGATGCACCTATTGATGAATATGGTAAGCTGTTTTCCCTACTTTTGATTTGTTGAGACCGGGTAGTGCATCATGATTTACTTAGTTTCTTGAACAATTATAGGCTTACCTAGGCTTCCAAAATGGGGACACCTCAAGGAACTTCATAGGGCTATAAAGTTGATCGAGCGTGTTTTGCTTAACAGTGAGCCAACATATATCTCATTAGGTCCCTCTCTAGAGGTAATGTTCTTCCATGCTGCTTGGTGCTTATTTCCATTTTTTGCAAATGTTTAAATTGGTCAATGGACTAATATATGTACTGGATAAGAAAGATTCTAAGTCAAAGAGATCAGATGTACAAATGCTGGGGAGACGATGCATCTTCAAACTCAAAAGTCAAGCTAAACAAAATTGCTTAATTTTATTTATTTATTTTTTTATAAGGAACAAGATGCATATTGTGCATAACACAGCCTAAAGGCAAGGGTGGAAAGAGAACCCCCTCTCTCAGAAAACAACCAAAACAGCTCTAAGAGTGCTTTCTAGTTCATTTGGATCATGGATAAGCTGTAATTACAAAGAATTTACTACTTTTAGAGCACCGCCAAGATGCTATGAATTGAGCGTTGCTACAAAAAGAAGCAAAAGAAGACGGCCTATCCTAAAAAATACTGCAATTTCTTTCAAGCCCCAAGTTCCAAAGTGCTATGACTGCCGTGGCCTTTTAATGGTTCCAACCTCCAAGGATCTCTAAAAACCAACCATCGATTCTGTTTGGCAATCAAAAGGAGAAATTGAATTCCTCAATCACATTCCGAAGTGGCAAAAAGATTGTAAATGAACAAATGATCAAGGAGTTCTTCAGCCAAAGAAACACCACCTTTTTTGGAACACAAATTCTTCCAGATAGTATTAATAAAAGCCGATTTTGAAGTGAAAAAACCAGAGTTTTCTATGGTCCAAACGACTTCTTCCTTCCCTTTCCCTAGCCAGATAACACCAAACAGACCCACGAAACTGCTCCAACTTGGAATCTCCAAATCAAACAACCTCCTGCGGAAGTTTAAATCCCAATCAATGCCATAGGAATTCCAACAGTTCTCAACCTTACCCTCTTGTTTCATGGAAATACTGAACAAATCCAGAAAAGAATCAGACAAAGAAGAGTTTCCACCCAAATATCCTTCCAGAAACTTGAGACATTATGTATTCCCATATTTCCCATGTTGTTCGCCTGAGTTATCCTTCCTTTGATTTTGTGATACCTAAAGGCGTCTTCTTAAAATATTGCATTGATCCCTTTGGTTATTTGGCTGAGACACTAGCAAATATTTTGGATGAATAAATGAGTTCTCGTACATTATCTTACCTCCCTTTAACATTGGCAGTAAAGTTGATTGACCAGGCTATTTATTTATTTATCTTCATTATTATTATTATTATTATTATTATTTATCTCTTTTACTGGTAAACTGTAGGCCGATGTTTACGCCGGCTCATCTGGAGCTTGTGCCGCCTTTATTGCTAACATAGATGAAAAAGACGACAAGACTGTCCAGTTCCAAAATATTTCATATCATTTACCTGCTTGGTCAGTTAGTATTCTGCCTGACTGCAAGAATGTAGTCTTTAACACGGCAATGGTATGTACTGTTTCAGAAAAAGCTCCTCTAAGTGTTACTGCTTCCGTTCTATGTACTTTCAATCTGCTATCTAGACCTAACACTTTCTACAGATTAGGTCCCAAACAGCTATGGTTGAAATGGTTCCCGAAGACCTTCATCCTTCAGTGGATGTAACAAATAAAGACTTGAAATCCCCCAAATGGGAAGTCTTCGTAGAGCAAACTGGAATTTGGGGTAAAGCTGACTTTGTTCAGAATGGACTGGTTGACCACCTCAATACCACAAAAGATACAACAGATTACCTGTGGTATACGACCAGGTTTGTCTTTCTTTGAAGAGAGAACTATAATTATATCTAAAGTTCTAAAAGAATGTGGTAGACTTAGGTTTATAGATTCGGCTATCATATGAAAATGGAATAAGATGATAACGGAAAGAGCAGAGTATTTACTCGGTTTAGTATTCGTCATTCATCATCATTGCTTGCATTGTTTCAGACCACCATCTAAGCAAAACATTCCTACAGGGTTTTTTTTTTTTTTTTTTTCTTTTGTCAGTCCTTCGAGTAGCCTGCTTTTAGTTGATAGGTAACCTTTCTGTATCTTTGTTCTAATGCATGCTTTTTTTTTTTTTTTTTTTTTTTTTTTTTTTTTTTTTTTTTTTTTTTTTGATAAGAAGCGATTTCATTGTTCTAATGCATGTTATTTGTGGTCTTATGAATTTTTGGATCATAATTCATCAGAGTAAAGTATGCTAGGACAAACATGGGAGGTTGTGTCAATCACTGATAATTTACCTTACTGGCAGCATTTTTGTAAATGAAAATGAAAAGTTTCTCAAGGGAAGTCAACCAGTTCTTCTGGTCGAATCAAAGGGTCATGCTCTTCATGCTTTTATCAACAAGAAACTGCAAGGTGCTTAATTATGTATTGAATGTCATGTCTTTAACTTCATATCCAATTACTGGCATACTGGTGCATGTTGACTATTTTCAATTTGTAGTCGTCTTCATCTTTTGAATCTCATTCGTCGCCTTCTCTTTATTTTGACTGTATCTTTAATAAATTCTAGTGAGAGTAGATTTAGATGTCTGGGTTGATTAGTCATCACCTTCTTAATATGGTTTATATAGAAACAAGCTCTTAAGAGGACATATGCATTCTTTTCCTCCATTGTTTCTCTTCATTTCTTTTTAATCATAGTTGTAAACGTGCATGACATGGCAGTTAATCTTTTGTTATATAGTTAAAAACTTAAGTTATAATTTACATGTTATTTAATTGATGACCCTTTTGTTAATTTTATACATTAATGATTTTTTTTCTTACAAAAAAACATGTTATTTAGTTGAAAAGATTTGTAGTTTTTTTTTCCGAATGTATTGAATTGACCAATCAAAATACAACCGGAAGAGATAAAAAACAAGGAGAAAAAAAAACAACTAAATACATAGACAAAAAAACTCACACAGCTTAAGGAAATAGGTCCCAAAGAGAAGAGCCAACATGAATAACATGAATCTCCTTAATAGAAGCACCAAGCCACAGAGAACAATAGAGAAAAACATCATACCACACAACCTAACTAACCATTTGAGATGGTTGCAAGGTAGCCTATGGACACAAAAGATTACTCTATCTCCAAATATGATAAATAACAACACACCAGGTTACTCTCCAGACCTTACACCGCAACTAATTGCCTACACTAAAATAAAAAATTCAATCAAGCTTTGAGTCCCAATGAGATATACTATGGGAACACCTATCGTATAAGAGCACATCCCTCCAAATAGCCCGGTTAAAAGGGCAATCAAAGAATAGACGATCTCAAATTCTTACTTTTTTTAATACTTCAGCATGCATGGATTGAGGGTAGTCTTTTTTACTTCACAAAAAGGGGTATACTGGATCATATATATCTATATACATATAGATAAGACTTATAGATTCACACCTCAACTCCACCAGGGTAAAGAACACAAACACTAGGGATATCAGGTCACCACCTGCTAATATGATCACACGTCTGTAACCAATTCCAAACAGCAAGCTAGACAGTGAAAGAGCGTTTGGGAACATTACCTCCAAACCAAAAGAGGCTAGACTAAGGCACCATAGGATGCCTAGGTCGCAAAGACTCCCAAACACTAGTGACAAAAAACGCTTTAGAACGATATGGGAGCCAAGTCACACCATCCTCATTCCCAACCTTGGCCACTATTGACTGTAGTTGCTCCAAGAGTTGAACCAACTCTCTAGAATTGGAAGGCTAGGCCCAAGTTTCATCTAGTTGGAGGAAGTCACACACCTTAGCATGGAGGGAACTATTCACATCTAAAGTAACCATTCTTCTAAACGGTTGAAGAATGAGGCTCCCTTCTAACAAATAGTTGTGTCGCCCATCTCCAATAAAAAGATGAACCGAGGGTCATATGCTGTCTAGAACACGAAGGATGTTTCTTTGTAGGATTATCTTACTTTGTCTAAAAGTGGCTAAAAGAGAGAATCTTTATCTACCTATTTTGCTCTCCACTTTTTTACATGCCCACATTGCTCATGCCCTCTCAAACTAGCTATTAGTGAGAATGTGAGTAAATTTTTTTTTTTTTTGAGTCTATAAATTTCATTTTAATTGAATTTTTTTTCCAACCATATTAATTATTTAAATTTGACAACATTTGTGTAATATTTTTAATTATTGATTTCATTTTTAATTGATTTTTTTTTCCAAGCATGAAAGTTGTCTCTTATCAATATATATATATATTTTAAATTAATCAATTATTACAGAGCAATATAGTAGTATAGTGAACATTGAGTAAACTATTATTTTGCCTTTTATTAATTGAAATAAATAAATTATTAGTACAGAACTATATTTTTTGTATTTCTTATATTTGATCAAACAACTTAAAAATTCACAGTTAAAGATTGTTTTTAATTATAAATCTTATAGTGTTTATCATTTTTAATGAAAGTAGCTATTTATTGTTAATTTATTGTTCTTTTATCTCAATGAAAGTAGTTATTTGTTCAATAACAACACATTGACATGAAATTACTTAAGTTGATATTTACCATGTATTTCTTCCCTTAAGCTATAATTGCAAATTATAACATAGATTATGCAGTGGATCATTCTAAAGTTTCCCATAAAACATTTTGGAAGCACCAATTAATATACTTCAACTACTGTGTACAGTTAGTGCGACTGGGAACGGATCAGATATTACATTCAAATTTAAGCAAGCCATTTCTCTCAAGGCAGGAAACAATGAAATTGCTCTACTAAGCATGACTGTTGGTCTACAAGTGAGTTACTCCTTTTGCCATTATCTCGTGCTTTCGCATCGTCTCAAACCATACTGTACACATTTTTTAATTGAAAATCATACTCTACTTTAAGTGGATGAAGCAATCATGTGAGGTCTTGATGTTTTAAAGCTCCTGGGGGAGATGATGTTGTCTTTGGCTAAGTTACACGTCTCTTTTTGGGGTGTCTGTTTCTGTAGCCATCTTTTGAAGCCTTTTTGTAGTTTTCTCCTTTTGTAGTGATTTTTTTTGGTTGCCTGTTTCTAATCTTTTATTTGTCTGAATGAAAGCAAAAACTTATCTGCACGATTGATTTTCATTTTTTACTGAAAGAAGAATTCTAGTATAAAATCCAGGGCAGTAGGGTTGCCTCTTGGTATCGATATCAGCAATGAGAGCATCCTTGTATCTTTCAATTATAAGCTTTGCAGAATCATGCTAATAATGTAAATAGTCGCAAAAGTTGCACTAACCCTGAAACAATCGACTTAACCTCTTTTGAACTATCTGGGGCTACTTTTTGCTTTTGATATCTTATTGTTCTTTTTCTATATTGCAGAATGCAGGACCATTTTATGAGTGGGTTGGAGCCGGACTTTCAAAAGTTGTTATCGAGGGGTTTAGCAATGGCCCAGTGGACTTGTCTTCACATGCTTGGTCCTACAAGGTAGCTCTCTTGTTCTCTCTCTTACGCTTGAGTCAACAAAATATTCTTCCTAAATATTAGGTGCTTAAGGCATAAGGAGCATAACTCACCTGGTTAAGTACCGACTTCCTTCTCTCTCTCTCTCTCTCACTCACTCTCTCTCTCTCTCTCTCACACGCTTGTCCAATCTTTATTGTACTGACTTCCCAGCTTCTCATGCACTAGATGAACAAGCTCTCCATATTTGTGATGCAATATTCTTTTTTTAAAAAACCCAAAGTTCACACCTAGAAACATTAAGGGGGCCTGAAAGTTTTTGAAGGGACTCTGGGGAACAATTTCATGATCATAGTGGTCTATGATATGCCTCCATTATTATAACTTCTGCAATTCTTAGATTGGGTTGCAAGGCGAGCACCTCGGTATTTACAAGCCAGATGGGATAAAAAATGTCAAATGGTTATCAACCAGGGAACCCCCAAAGCAACAACCTTTGACTTGGTACAAGGTATGTATTTGACTTATGATCATCCATTTTGCTGTGAGGAAATGTTCTGTTGTTATCTATGTTAGGTGGTGTTGGATTAGTGGTATAAATGTTTTTGGTGGAAAAGAGGAGTTATTCCTTTTCTTTTTGTTTTGTTTGTAAAACAGATTTCACTATAATCAATTTTGCAGGTTATTCTGGACACTCCATCTGGAAATGAACCCGTTGGGCTCGATATGGTTCATATGGGTAAAGGCCTGGCATGGTTAAATGGGGAAGAAATAGGAAGATATTGGCCAAGGAAAAGCTCTATTCATGATGCGTGCGTTCAGAAGTGCGACTATAGGGGCAAATTCAGACCAGACAAATGCTTAACCGGATGCGGAGAACCAACCCAACGGTGGTACGTCACATCCCCTTTTTTGAATTAATATAGATCAATTCCTTTTTAAGAAGGGAATAATGCTGAAGTCTGTCTAACCTGACTCTGTAGGTATCATGTTCCAAGATCTTGGTTCAAGCCATCTGGAAATATTTTGGTGATTTTTGAAGAGAAAGGTGGAGATCCAACAAAAATCAGATTATCTAAACGCAAGGTCTCAGGTATATGTGCCCATCTTGGAGAAGGCCATCCTTCGATGGAGTCGTGGTCTGAAGGAAAGAGCAAAGCAACAGTCCATTTGAAGTGCCCCGACAATGCCCATATAGCCACAATTAAATTTGCAAGCTTTGGAACTCCGCAGGGAACTTGTGGATCCTATAGTATAGGTGACTGTCATGATCCTAATTCTATATCCCTGGTTGAGAAGGTAATAGTTTACTTTATTCTCTTATGCAGTTGTTTTATCTCTGTAGTCTATTTTTTGAATCCTTGGTAGTTATTTTAGGAATAGCTTTGTAGTAACATTGTATTAATTAAGGTATATGATCTTATGTGCAGGTGTGTCTTAATAGGAACGAGTGTAGAATTGAGCTAGGAGAAGAAGGGTTCAACAAGGGTTTGTGTCCAAGTGCAACTAAGAAATTAGCAGTTGAAGCAATGTGCAGCTAGTAAGAAACGAAACATTCATTCATTTTGACAAAATCTTATGAAAGAATGTCATCCATGTGTTGCTTCCATTGGTTTTAACCACGTTTATGAAATATGATAAAGATACTGCTTTGCCTTGGCCCTTAGGCCTATTAATGTTTTTGGGTCAATCTTTATAGTTCTACTGAAGTGGGTTCTGTAAGGAAATATGAGAGTTGAGAGCTGTCAGCTGTGTATTTGATTTGGTTATCTGGAATTAACGTTTGAGCTTGTACGGCCATAAGTATGAGTTGCAAACATTTTTAAAAAATAAAAATAAAAATGATGGCCTGAGTTAAGAATCAAGATGGAGGGTGATGGGGATAATTGTAAATATAACAACCAGGACCAAAATATCTGCATATATAGCACCGTGCAAATGAATTTGTAAATATAGCAAAATTTAGATTCAACTCTTAGATTCTATTACTGAAAGACTATATCATTGATAGACTATATCACTAATAGGAGTCTATCATTGATAGACTATATCACTAATAGAAGTCTATCAACGATAAACTATCATTGATAGATTTTGCTATATTTGCAATTTTTTTAAAATGTTATTATACATTTAATTATTATCCTAATAGAAGTCTATCAACGATAGACTATCATTGATAGATTTTGTTATATTTGCAATTTTTTTAAAATGTTATTATACATTTAGTTATTATCCTTAAAGGTGTTATCTAGAAATCTCAAAACGACTAATCGAAAATGTGAAAAACATGGTCAGAGTCATCATTTTTCAAATTTTTTCGGTATGACAAAAAAAAATTGGTCATTTTTGAAAGCGTATAACATTGGATTTTTTTTTTTTTTTTGTCAAGTTTAAGGGGTGCTTATGCTATTAACAGTTTTTAAAATGCTTCATTCTCATTTAATTTTGGTATAAGTATAAATTGGTTCGGGATCGTTCTAGACATAAGACCCCAATATTTAAACACATAATCCCAAATAAAAAAGATTTAGCAGCTAAGAAGAAACAAGCAACCCAGAAATGGATAATCGAAAGACCCTTGTAAAAAAAATCAAAGTCAAGGTCATCATTTTTCAATTTTATCGTAGGTGATGGTTGCGTTAGATGAAAATGAACGCGTTCAGAAATTTTTAAACAGCTCCCTTCTCAGTTTAATTTTGGGATAAATCCCTCTTCCTCTCCTCCTCCTTCAAAATGGCCAACCAATGTTGCCAAATAAATGGCCAGCCAGTGCAAGTCTAAAAAAAAAAAAAGGTGAGATCTGGATTATGAGAGTGAGAGCTGAGAGAGAGGAAGAGTGGAAGACAATGCACGGCGGGAGACGAGACGAGAGAGATGAGAGGTCCTGAGAGGAGAAAATGGGGAGACTGAAGAGAGAGAAAGAGCTTGGCAGCGGCTCACACAAAGGAAGGAAAAGAAACCATAAGATGAAGAGATGTATATACATATATTCTAATTCTTTTATTTTAAAATGGCTCGCTCAATTTTAATTCAGTTTTCAAATTTAAAACCGAATCGAACTGAATGATTTAGTATTTTAAATACTTTAACCAAACTAAACTGTAAATTTCGATTTCATTGATTTTTCAGTTCGATTGGATTCGTATAATATAGCACCCAACACATGACCACAAATAACAATCATTTACAAGATTGTGGACAGGGTGATAATGAACAAACATTAAAATATCCATCAATATATGGATATATTCATAAATCAGAAGATTCAATATAAATATCAAAGTGTCAATATCTTTTATAAATACACCTAAAGTATAATAAATTATCCTCTATTAATCTCAATATAAATATGAAATCTTAATAATAAAAATAAAGTAAAATACATTTTTAGTCCCTAGACTTTGGATTTAATTTAATTTGATCCCTAGTTTTCAAAATGTTACATTTTTAGTCATTGTTTTGGGTTTGATTTTTAATTTATTCCTTAAATTTTGAGTTTGATTTTAATTTAATCTTTAAGTTTTAAAATGTTACAATTTTACCATTGAAATTTGAATTTTGTTTCACACTTTTAACTTCAATTTTCCACTAGATATTCACTTAAGTTTGACTATTTATTAATTTAAAATAATTATGAAATGAATTCTTAAAATTAATTTTAATAGTGAAGCTAAATTATAATTCTTTGAATTTTATATTAATTAATAGATATTAATACGAAAGTGAATATTCAGCATAAATCTTGAGACTTAGAAACCAAATTGAAACAAAATTTAAACCTCATAGGTAAAATTATAACATTTTGAAATCTAGAGGCTAAATTGAAATTAAACTCAAAACTTAATAACTCAACATATAACATTTTGAAACCCAAGGACCAAATGAAAACTAGATCCAAAATCAAGGTACATAAAGGTATTTTTCCCTAAGATCTATAACTCAATTTGGTAATAAAATAGCTCAATTACTAATTTTAATAAACTTTTTTATTTACAAAAATATTTGTCGATATTAATATTTTATCGATATATCCGTATAATCGATATCTCGGTCTCCATATTGACATCCATATTTTATTCATAGGCTATGACTTATGAGCCATAGCTTGGTAAAGCAAAGAGTTGGGACAAATTTCCTGAAAGAACAGTAGTGTATTCACAAATTAGAACCTAGCTTGCCAAGATAGATATAACAAATTATCTTTAAGGAACTAGAATCTGCTTCACATTGACGACTTCATTGGTAGCTTGCCGAGAGCTGAAATTATTCTCTCCTCAGTTATCATTCTGTGGTTTTCATAGAAGTCCAGTATCTCAATTGAGATATTCTTGACCTGCAATAAAAAAAATATTGACTAATGTTTCTATGCAACAAACATTTATCAAATTAATTCTATTTTTTGAACAAGATAACAAAACTTTTCATTACGTAATGAAAAGAGACTTAATACTTACAAATACGCAAACTTCACGAGTGAGTGAAAATATAAAACAAACAAAAAGCCTCAATTACAAAAGAGAAATAAAAGGATCCAAACTAAAACATATGTCATAAGAAGAGTAATCATTAAAGAATTTGGAAAGAGAACACCTTTGCATTATGCTCAGAAAATTGTTAATCATCCTTCTTGTTCCAAGATCACAGAAGATGCTCCAGATTCTTTAGAGGAAAAGTCTGTACGTATTCACGTTCCACCTTTATCTTTGGATAAACCTCATCACAACCTTTCAAGAAGTCATCATTCTTCACCGGATTAAAACAAATTGATTTTTTCTCTTCCAAATTTGAAGATTCAATTTATAAGAGGAATCTCTTGCTACTTCAAAGTTTCACTCTTGCCCACCTTTTGGATCCAGTTTCTGAAGAGAAATATATTGAGGAGCATTTGGAGGTATCATTTGCTAATTCGTTTCAAAGGGAGGAAGAAAGGCAGTTTGTCCAAGATTCAAGGGTGACTGCTTTTCCTTTGTACCATCCAAATTTCAAAAGATTGTTGAAATTTGCCGTCTTCAGTTGAGTCAAATTCCTCCCATTCATCTCAGATTGCTAAATGATGATAGTGCTCAGTTTAAACTATTTATGAAGTTAATTTTGTGGAATACTCGAGGTTGGGACAAATCCAACATTAAAGAAGATACTTCAAAATCAGAATCCTGTGCCGGTTTAATTCAAGAGATCTATCTTTTATTAAATTATTATGGAGTACAAGGGAGAGTTGCCTTCTGAGAACGTGAGTTGAATGCAAATTGTCTGTATTTTTCAAAGGCAGAAATTTTTTATCAGTCAAGATTACGACTCGATGTAAGAACTGTTGGGTAACTGATGTTTATGCCCCAAATGAAGACTTTTTCTACAAAGTTCAAAAGGGGAGCATGATTAATCTTCTATTGAGATAGGACTTGGTTTCCAAATCATTACTGGATGGAGGTCTCGGATTTGGTGGTTTGAAAAATAGAAATTTGGCTTTGTTGGCTAAATGGGGATGAAGATTTATCCATGACATTGATTCTCCTTGGTGTAAAGTAGTTCAACGCATCCATGGGAAAGGCCCATATAATTAGCAATTTGGCATGCGTTAGAAAAGTTTGGTATGAGCCTTCCATGACCTTGGATCAGGATTTTTAAAGTTTGGTTGCAAGTTGAGTCTTTTGCTATGTTCAAACTTGGCAATGGCAGCAGAATTTCTCTTTGGCAAGCTGCATGGGATAAATGGTTCTCCTCTAAATTTCAGTTTTCCTCGCCTTTTCAAAATGCCCAATGAGTCGGTTGTAGATCATTAGGTTAAAAAGCTATACTTTCATGAAATATTTCTTTTCATTGATTGCTGAAGGATGATGAAACTTTAGATCTTAGGGTTCTTTAGATGGTAAGTATGAGAAGTTGATTCGAGAAGTTCGAGTTTTTTTTTTTAAAGGAAATAAGTGGACACTTTTCATTGATAGAATGAAAAGAGACTACGCGGGGGAAAACAAGTAATAAAATAAACGTAATACAAAATTAAGTTAAGATGGTAACATAAAAGCATTCCAATTAACACGAATATCCTGAATAGTATATCCAACAAAGCTTTTGGAGAGAGACCAACATGAGGAGGCCTTCACACAAGAACAACTGAACCAATCTTCCCTCAATAAAGACTTATTATGGAAAACTCTTTAATTGCGCTCAAACCATAACTTTGATATAAAACCTTCACCGAATTAGCCCATAGAACTTTTGATTTTGAGGCTACAGCTGGACCCACCAATAAACTTAGGACATTCTCCTTAAATGGTTCTAAAAGTTGGAGTTAGTATTCTATCGGTGAACTTCTTGTTAACTCACTCGCTAAGCATTTGGTTGCTTCCAATTCTGTTGATAAGTTTGTTTATAAAGCCTTGTGGAAATCTAATTGCCCTAGTCGAGTAAATGTTCTCGTTCGGGTAATGATGTATGTTTCGATAAATTGTTCAACCACTCTTCAAAGGAAATTTCCTTCACATTGATTGTCTCTTTCAATTTTCCCTTTATGTTTAGCTGATAGTGAAGATTTTCCGCAATTCTTCTAAGCCATGCAGGTGGAAATTATTTTCACTCTTCAATATTTAGTGGGTGGTGCTTTGCTTTGTAATCTGTTCAAGGAGATTTTTTTTTTCTTTCTGCTTTTGGTTGGCCCCCTTTGTTATCTAAGTTCAGTTATTACGGTCCATTGTGGTTAAAGATATCCTTTCAGAAATTTGGTTTGAAGACATCAGAGAATTTTCAGGATAAGTCTCTTCCAATGTTTTGATTCTATTCAAGTTAAAGCTTCTTCATACTGCTCTCTTCTCAGGCATATTTTTCTATTCTAGATTTATGTTTAAATTGAAATGCTTTCATTATCGTTTTGTTTATTTTTATTTTAGTTTCATTATACTATGAGCATTCATCTCTGCATTTGTTCAATGAAAAGCTTCATTTCCTTAAAAAAAAAAAAAAAGTTTGAATCAACTAGGCTCAAAGCTTCTCTATGATGTTCTCTTACTAATCACTTTTTTGAAAAAATTATCTCTAGGGTGTTCTCAAGGTATAATCCTCAGATGTGAAAATTTCTCTCAAAAAACTACAACAGCCAAAAACCTAATGCACGATTCTGATAACAGAGACTGAATTGACTCACCACATTCACATATAAAATTTAGGAAGAAATTTAGCTTTCAATAGACTCACCACGTTCATATCAACATGAAGTTCTTCAAACCATGCAGTTGTCTCTTTCTCTCTTTGTACACTAGCAATATATATGCAAGCCAAAGCTATCAAATAGGGTGGATGTACAAGAATTAGATCCATCTTGTAGGTGTCGTTCACAAGTCCCCTATACAATTCGAATGTCATTACATTATGTTGGAATTAGCTATGCCAAATAATATAAAACATCAAACTTCAAGGACATAGCTATGCCAAATAATATAAAACATCAAACTTCAAGGACATAGCAGCAGAAACCACGTTAATGACTGCTGGAAAAAGTACAAATTATATGAAGAAAAACAGAGCTGATCGCATAAATAAACTGCACATGGAAAATCCCAAACAAAGTGAGATGAAATATTTTTGACAAAATACAAACTTCTGTGACAGAGTTGATTCAAATGGACTGTAGGCACATTGAAAGAGCATCAGAGTTTTCTTCTCCAGACCCGGACAATATTGAATTTCAAAGTCATACCCCAAGAGTTTAGTAATCCAGTTTTGATATTCCTGGGAATGGCCTTATGTTCAACCAGAAACCTCAGTGATTGTTAGTCAGTATGCACTATGAGCCATCATCCTAAAAGATAAGACCTCCATCCTTGATAGCCATAACAATGGCCGTGAGTTCTCTCTCATAAGTTGATTTAGCTTGAGCCCTGGCAGATAAAGTGGGGCTAAAATAAGCAATTGGCCTTTGGTTTTGGGATAGAACAGCCCCGAGACCCATTCCAGACGCATCAATTTTCACAATGAAAAGGAATAAAAAAATCGGGCAGAGGCAACACGAGAAGGGTTGCCATGGACTTCTATAAAGCTTTGAAGGCTGACATGGCCTCATCACTCCAAGCTAAAGCATCATTTCTAGTCATTAAGTGCAGAGGTTTGGCAATCTGAACATAATTCAAAACAAAACGCCAGTAGTAGCTGTTAAGGCCTAGAAAACTCCCAAGTTTTCTGACATTTGATGGTCGTGGCCATTTGAGTATGGCTCAAATCTTTTCTAGATGGTTGTTGTCTCTCTATCAGAGTAATTTCATGATCAAGGATGAGTTTGTTTCTATGGGGGTGGATTATGATGTATCCGGTCTATTATTATCCGAGAAGGGATTGTTTTGTATTTTTATTGGTTTGTTCTATTTGGTCTTAAAATGTCTGTGAAGGTAGGTAGGTAGTTATTAGGCTGATGGTTTGAAGTTACCGTTGGCTAATGTCTCAACAGTAACCTATATATATTGTACTGCAACCTCTTAATAAAGCATTCAGTATTTTATCCTAATTCTCCCCCAGTTGGTCTACACCATGGACACGTGTCGGACACGAACACATATGTGACATGCAAATTTCTGTGTCCTGTTTTCTATTTATTTATTTTTAGTTTCAAACACGTCTGGAACACTTCTTGGACACGTTTAGGAAAAGTTTTTAAAGAGACAATGATCCAACTTTTTATATCAGACCCAAATTTAAAGTCCAGATTAATTATATGTTAAACTAAGATTAGGAAAAAAAAAAAAAAAAAAAAAAAAAAAAAAAACCAAACAAAAGGAAAGGAAAGGAAAGGAAAGGAAAGCCCATTTTTTAACCAAAGATTAAAAAACAAAAAATCGAAATTAGAAACTTAAGGCCTCGTTTGGTAACCATTTTGTTTTTGGTTTTTGATTTTTAGAAATTAAGCCTATAACCTCCCATTGATTTGCAGAGTTGAATTTTTAGCTAAATTCCAAAAATAAAAACAAGTTTTTAAATAATACGTTTTTTAGTTTTCAAAATTCGGCTTGGTTTAGTTTATTAGGGGTATTCCTTTTGTTCTTCTCCAAAAAGTCCATTAATTCATAATGATTCAGATGATGACTTAATGCCAGCCTGAATGAAGAGCTTGGCACTTCTGTTGAAGCCCTAGAAGTTTAGCTTTAGTTTCTGATGAACATTATGAGGAAGCCCTTGTAAACTTGTTTCAAAGAAATGAAGAGAGAGAGGATGAATCTCTATGTCTTTCTCCCTTATCTCCCTCCAAAATTCCATCCCACCTTTCCTCCATTGTTGAAATTTGCGGGTTGCAATTTTGTAAAGCTAAGCATAATTCGGGTTAGTTTGTTTTTTGAAGTATTTTGAGACTTTCCTCTTTAGATTTTGGTGGCCTGTTTATGAGGTTTGCTGTGTGTTTACAATTGGATTCAAGTTCAAGATTATCAAGGAATTTTTATTTGGAGCTGTTGTTTTCATAATTGAATTCTTCAGGATCATTTTCATTTTCAAGCTTTTGGTGGCATTTCCTCCCATGAATTTCTCGTTGTTCAAAGCATTGTGAAGTTCTTGCTGTTCAAGGAGAGTCAACTTTATTTTTGGGTTTTGATCTTGGGGAGCTTAATTGCTCAGATTCTCCTAAAAGGAAGTTTCCAAGTGAATCACTCTTGGCCTCAATTTATCCTCTTTGTTCGGCGGTTATTGAAGACCCTCCACATATTTTCTTTGAATGTTGGCTCACAATCGAATTTAGGAGGAAGATGTTCTCCTTTTCTAATATTCAATGGGCTTTAAATGTTGTTTTCAAGTCCAATGTTATACAGATTTTAGTGGGTTTAGTCTTATTTTTCTTGTTTTTTTTTTTTTTTAGAAAAGAAACGAGTCTCTTTCATTGAATTAATGAAATGAGACTAATGCTCAAGTTACAAAGAGAGATACAAAAGCATAAAACCAAAGGATCGGAGAATTTTTCTTATTTTTCTTGTTTAATATTGGCAAGTTCGAGTTTTATGATTTGTTTCCTCTTCTGAGCATTGAGCATTAGTCTCATTTCATTAATTCAATGAAAATTTTGTTTCCGTTTCAAAAATTAAAAAAAATAAATAATTTGGCTTAGTTTTTGAAAACATTAGTAAAAAATAGATAACAAATCAAGAAATTTAGAGGTGGAATGAGTGTTTATAGGTTTAATTTTCAAAAACCAAATGGTTACCAAAAGGGGCCTACTTTCATTTCCTACATTGGTTAATTAACTTGACATTCTATTTTTTTTTTTTTTTAGTTAAGTGCATTTAGTATTTTATGTTAAATTCATATATATCCTTAAAAAAATAATAAAAGAGCATATCCTCGACCCCAACGTGTCCATGTCCTAGTTTTTTTTTTAAAATTGATGTATCGTCGTGCCCCGTCGTGTCGCGTTGTGTCCGTGTCCATATCTCATGTCCGTGTTCGTGCTTCTTAGCTTAAGCAAGGTGGTATTGCTTGCAACTACCAACCACATTTTTCAATCATAGAAGAGAATTTGGCAAGATAACGGGTGACTAATCTCCTCTAAACCATTCTCGGTTCTTAGATTTTGAAGCTCAAAAGAAAAATCAGGAGGCAAGTCCTCTTTCAGAATTTGGCCTAGATTCAACTCGCCTTCTTGCTTCTTCTTGATGTTCTCTTTCTAAGGCTTATTCTAATTATTCTATTCAAGATATTAGTTTATATTGGAGTGTTTTTATACTTCTATAAATATAAATTTTGAAACAAAGAGTTACATGAAAAAAAAAAAAAAAAAGAGCTAAAAGATAAGAAGCATTATATTGAATAATGAATGTATCAGATCCTTACCAAGTCAATTGAGTCATATTTATGTCATTCAGACCTGCATCTTGGAGCAACCTGCCAGTTTTTTTTTTTTTTTTTTTTTTGGGGGGAGGGGGGGGGGGGGGGGGGTGGGTGAGTGGTTAGAAATTAGGATTTATTAAATAAGACAACGATTCTAAATATATATGAAAGGGCATACAGAAAGGGAAAGTTAACAAAAAGGACAAGAAGAATTGGCGTAAACCAAAAAGATCAAAAAGTCTAAAGTAGGATTTTTCTAACAGATTTAGTTCAGAGATGCTTTTTGGGCTACTCACAATTTGTCTTTTCTTGGATTTTTTTTTTTTTTTTTTTGTTAAACAAGAAAGAACTTTTCATTGAAGAAATGAAAAGAATAATGCTTAAAATTACAAACTCCACAAGGAAGAGAGAGAAAGAAAAAGATAGAACATAATATGAATATATATATATTTTTAAACGAAAACAAGACTATTCATTGATATAATGAAAGAGTCTAATGCTCAAAGTACAGGAGAGAAAACAAAGTTAAAACTTCAAACATGCCAATACAAGGCTAGAACCAAATTACATCAAAAAGACTAAAACACGGTAGAAAAGGTAAAACAATCCAATTAAACACATTACTCAAGAGAAACCCATATTCTAAAAGACTTAAACTCGAACAAGCCCGAAACAAAAAGATGAACATAATATGAATAATCACGACAAAGCTGAGATCTAAAACAAAACAAAAGATACAAGAGAACCAAACCAAGATAATTAATTTCAAGTGGACTTGAGATCAACATACGGAACACGAAAAAAAGGACTTTTAAGTTTCTCTTCAAGAAATTTTTGTTGTATATTTTGTCAATGGCTGCGTGAGCTTTGAAAAGCTCCCACCGATACTAACGATAGATATCAAGAATCTTATAGGCATAATCTCCCTACAACAAACCATTTCCTCTTGAATAGAAGACAATTCCTCATCAAGAAGATCAATCCAAGCCGAAAGACGGACTAAGACAATATCCTCATCTTTGGACTCCATAATAAAAGGCAAAGAATTTTGACCATAGAAAGATCGGAAGTAGCAAGACATGATAGCAAATGGAAATAAATAGATGAAAGCTCCAAACACAACAATTAATCCAGAGAAGAATTTCTAAATTCACAATAATCAAAGAAAGAAAACTCTTCGAATTCTAAACTGGATGCACCAAGTTCAGCCATAACCATTAGGAAAATTATTATAAATAAAAAAAAAAATATCAAACTATTTATAAATATAGAAAAATTACACCATCTATCAGCGATAGAAGTCCATAGCGGTCTATTACGGAAATTTTTCTATATTTGTAAATAGTTTAACTCATTTTTCTATATTTGAAAACAACCTTAACCATTAATAAGCAACCTTTCATCTGCCAAACAAATCTGATAAATGGTCAACCATAATTCTTTGAAAAATGAGGAATCATCAATGACAAAAGACCCTCATTTCTACCCATGCACAATTATTAAAAAAGGAGTTCTCATACTCCAAAATAAAGCCCCCAATTTCGACCAAAACAAGGCAGAAGGTTGGCGATAAAGGTTTAGGGCTCTAACAAAAAGGTCAGGGATGGGGGTGTCGATGAGAGAGGGTAGAGAGAGACGTTGAATGATCCTTTTCGGTGAGATCGAAGTCGACGAAGGGAGACCGATGAACGGACGACAACGAAAGGACAAAAAGTTGGGGTTGGGCGAGAGAGTCCGAAGAGAGAGAAACATATTACAGATCCATAAGTTCCAAACTTCACTCGAGCAAGGAACTTTTTGATGTTGAAATTTTTCTTTTTTTGAAGAAGGTGGTGGTGAGACAGGCAAAGGAATGCTTTAAATCTTGTGGGCTCAAATCTTGGTTCAAATTTTAGATGGAATGAACCAAGATTCATCAATTCCCCATTTGACCTGAGACCACCTAAAATTTTTCCATCTTCCGTTTGCAGCAAGGCTTTATCAGCCATGAGCAAATTGAAAACAAAAGAAGCCTAAAAAAACTTGTCAATAGGTTTCTTAATTTAATGCCAATCATAGTGTGAAATATCTGGGTGCACCTCCTGATCCTAAGTTCCTAAGTTTCTATGTTCTTATATTTTAATTATTGTGTTTCATTGTATTCTGAGCATTAGCCTCTTTTCATTTTATCAATGAAAAGTTCTCCTTCTGCTTCAAAAAAAAAATGCCAATCCCAATCATAGCATGAAATTACCATGAGTGAGTTCCAATCCAAACTAATCACCTCCTTTTCTTTTCTAACCCAAGAAAATTCTTAGCCTCGGGGGAAATTTTAAGAACAGAAGAAACCATCCTGCATCAGCAGCTATTTTGGAGATGAAATGAGCCGACTCCAAATTAGATTTTACAATATTAGCAATGATTTAGAACCCTACGGAATAGATTGTGGCTTGTTCTAAGGCTTGCCCTGATCTATGGACGTTTGGGGACCTATTAGATGCACCCTAGGTTTTCAAGACCAAATTCGTAATTCAACTTTTTCTATTCAATCAATAAAAAAATAAAAAATTTTGTTTCCTTTACAAATATAAGCGTGGAATACCACCAAATAATAGTCAAGGGTGCATTACAATATGATTACTTACTGAGACAATGCACGATAAGGGTGGAATACCACCAAATAATAGTCAAGGGCTTCTAAAATTTTCATTTCCATTTCCAGTATGTGTTTGATCTCATACTTGTACTTTTCATCAGATTCTGCAGGGCAAGAACCACAGATTATCACTTTTCACATACTAATAAGGGCATGTTCTATTGAGTGGAAGCAAATAATTAAATTATAGCATGTCAAAAGAAAAAATGATTACGTATTTTTTTAATGTAAAACACTAGAAGTCTAGCTTGCACTGTGCTTTCTTCTGCTTTTGAAGCCAAATATAGGCAGGTTGGAGTCACTAATCGCGGATCGTATTCTGTCATACTCTTTCTGGAAAAAGTCAGTAGCAAACAACTTCATTAATGCACTTCATAACAAATTGAGAGAATAAAATTTAAAAATTATATATAAAACAGAAAAGCTATGGATGTAAAAAAAAAATGGAAATAACAAGAGAATGAATTGGTACATCCTTCATTGATGAATGTGTGATAATTGGTCCACCCTTCAGAAATACATACTATATATTAAACAGAGTTGTTAGCAGTTGAAAAAAAAATGGAATGGCTCTTGAAGTACCACTAATCGGCTGATGGTTAAAGAGTTCTCTATCATCACAGAAACATAAATTACCAAAAAACAAAGAAAGGAAAAGAGGCAGGTAATTAAACTCCCATGCCAGCAGAACAAAAACATTTCCATTCTGGAACAGAATTCTACTGTACCTGGTGTAAACACGTCTCATATATGTAATAGCAGTTGCAACAACCCTGAAAAATTGATTGAACGTCACAAGAAAAACTTGTTCATGGAAATATTTTTATGAAAATAAATATAGAACGCATAAAAGATCAAGGATATATAAACGGCTCCCTGAAAGAGCACATAAGCTAGGTGAATTTCCATTTGAATACGTAAACTAATTTGAAACAAGAAACAACTCCTCATTGATGTATTGAAAAACTCTAAAAGTTACAAAGTCCCAAAAGGAGAGAAAAAGTACAAATACATACACAACCAAATAGAGATAAGCTTTCTAACAACTTCGACAGACATGCTTTCTTCAAATACGGAAAAAACAATGGCTACTACAAAAACCACCAAAGAAACCCAAAAAAACAACCACCAACCAACTAAAGCCCAACAAAGAGCAAATTGAAAATTCTTAATAACCGATGAAAGAAACTATGGATGAACTACCACCAAGAAGCTTGAAAAGAAACTTCTAGACACTCGAAAACCTTCCAATAGGAGAATGAAACAGAGCCCAACCCAACAAGTGATATTAAACTACCACCATTTAGATCTTCCAAAAACAGCAAACAAGAATCCAACCATCCTCTATAAAGCAACCCCTTTGTTACTCCCAAGATCTCTAGTGTTCGAAGAGAATATTCCAACTTTGATTAACGATCAAACTTCCACAAACCTTAATTAAAGATTCATTCACAGTTAAATCCCTTTCTTGCAAATTAAGATCCTCTTCTCCTTTGTCAAAAGGGATTTATGAAGCTTTATGGCATTCGAGTTGTCCCTTAGGGGCCGTTTATTTTTTGGGAATATAGATAACCAAAATTTAGATGCCCAGAATTATAGATATATGGAACTATAGATGTCCGACATCTTTGGATTGCCATGTTTGTTTTATAGGAATATTTTTGCAGATATCTGGGAATATTTTGATAACTGTTTTTGTTTCGTAGGATTTCTACTCTGGAATGTCTTAAATTTACATAGTGTTCCAAGAATGCCCTTACGACTATTTATTAATTTATAATTAATTTGATATAATTTGAACTTATATAACATATTTGTTTTTATCCATTTAAATTTCTTTTTAAATTAATACAATTTATATTATTTTCATATATTATTTTTCTCAACAAAATAATATATCATAATTTAAGATTTTTTATAAAATAAATATTAATTAAAGTTTAAAATTGAATATCTTGCTAAAAAAATAGTAAGAATTACGACATAACAAAAAAAATGATATATATGGTTGACAATATCTATTTAATTGTATAATGCAAATGCAAATGCAAATAAATAAATATATATGGGATGCCCACAACTCGGGAATCTGGAAAATCTATGTTTCAAGAGGGCATCTAAAACTCTCCAGATGCTAGGATGCCCGGAAATCTTCAGATGTCAGGGCATCTTACAATACCGCAAAACAAACACAATAATCCAGATACCCATTCTATGAGAATCTAGGATGCCCGCGAAATAAACGGCCCCTTAAGAGTTTCCATATTATCCTGGATTCACTTGAATAGTAGTCTAAACACAGCAAATGTTCTTCAAAAGAAATTAGCTACTTCGTGCCTTCAACCCTCAATTTGCTTCCTTTGTCATTTGAATGTGCATATCTATAACCATGTGTTTTTTACTTGTCCTTTCACAAATGTTGGAGCCTAGAGCAGGCTTCTTAACTTCTCCAAATTCTCATGGGTTTTTTACTCAAATGTTAAAAACAATGTGCTCTAGCTGCTTGAGGGTCCTTCTTTTTCAATGAAGCCACACCTTATTTGTTTAATGCAGTAAAAGCTTTGCTTTCAGGTTTATGGATGGAAAGAAACTTAAAATTTTTTTAAGAGAAGTGTTGTTCCAGTTCAGATATCTTTGCCATAGCTCGTCTCAGCGCTTCTCTTTGGTGCTCTCTTACTACAACATTTGTTGGATACTCTTCTCAAGACATCAGTCTTAATTGGTCAGTCTTCCTCTTTCCTTATTAGTTCAACTTTTGTACTCCTTATAACTATGCATTTTCTGTTGTTGCATCTTTTATGATTATGCTTGATTATTGCAATTGTATTGCATTTACTTTTTCTCCTCCGTGGAGTTCTGTATCTATTGAGCATTAATCTCTCTTTTCATTCAATCAACGAAAAGTTGTCTCGTGTAAAAAAAAAGAATAAACAAAGTGAAAGGGTGCATTAAGTGCAAGCCTCCTTGCTTTGGGAAGGCACACACCTTCCAAGCAATGCCTCACATCGAAGAAGTGAGGCGCTGCAATTGAGCCTTGTGCCTAGGCGCGCGCCTGAGTGTGACTTTCAAAACATTGCTTCAATGTTAGAAACTCTATCCATCTCATAAAAAATAAGACAAATTATATTTTTCTCTTGATATTTTGAGCATTTTCCATGCAATTGTAGATGAGATCTTATGACGTTATGAAAAAGAATGATATCATAAAAGAAAATGAGCAAATCATGGCTACCTTTGTCTAACTTTCACATGTTGGGCCAACTTCAATATATCTGAAACAAAAGAAAAACAAGAATGAGGAAAACAACCTATTCCTTTTTTTTCTTTTTAAGAAGAATAAACATCTCATCAGTAAATGAAAAGATGGAAAATGTTCAAGGCTACAAACTTAAAGAGAGTGAAAAGAAAAATCAAACTAATAAAGAAGAGATTTCTCCAAGGGGTGGTTGGTCCCCCAATCCTTCTCTTAGTCTTCTGTATAACCCTTATCTCTCTACAAGAAGGTCAAATTCTTTGCATTTTAGGTCTCATATGGGGTGTTAACTCTTTAGATCAGATTCAGAGGCACTATTCTTTCATTTCGTGGCCACAGTTGTGAATTCTCTGCATAAAGGCATCTGAGGAAAGGGATTGAGGAGTTGAGCCATTTCTTTTGGAGTTGCCAAAGTCATTTGTACTGGACTGCTGATTCGATGTTTTTGGGATTTTGTTAGGTACTTAAACACCTTGGAGAACCACACCCCAAAAGCCAACTATTGAGGTGGGTGAGCCAAGACACTCAAGTACTACATTAGTCATCCCATTCTTACTGATGTGGGACAAAGGTAACCCATAGTACCTTGATTCCTAATAGATTTGTTTGGTCCATTACTGTGATTGAGGTTTTATGATGCAGAAGACTTTGCTTCATAGGGTTTTATGGAGGGCTAGTTTTTCTTTTTGTACAATTCCATGAGAAATCTGAACTAAAAGAACGTATAGAATTTTTAAAAGTGGAGAGATTTTGATACTTAGCTAGATTAAACGAGATGACTTTAGTAATAATTCATCAAGTCTTATTCTTTTGAACTGGAGCCATTTTCTATCACATTAGGTTAGTTTCTTTTTGTAGGCGGCCTATTTTTCTGTTGGTTTTTTTTTTTTTTTTTTGCCCTGTTCTTTTGCTACCTTCTTTCCCCATTTGGCCCATTCTTAATCTTCCGTTTTTAATCAATGAAATTTCAGTATTTAAATTCTCTTCCTTTAAAATATATATATATATATATCCAAATATTACAAGAGCCAAAAAGTAAACAAGAACGCCAATAAAAGATCTAGCAACTCTCAGAAGGAAAAAATTGCGAAATCAATTAGCCAAAACCATACACCAAACAGTCTTCAAAATTGAAACCCATTTCTTTCTATAGTTCAAATATGTTTCAACTAATAAGATTGTCTTAAAGCTCATCAAAATACAAAAAGAGAGAGAGAATTACAACCAGAAACGTCCCTCGAAAAATCCTATTGTTTCTCCCCCCAAATGTCCCACAACACAACACACACCCCACCTTCCATAAAGAAAATGTCCCTCGAAAAATCCTATTGTTTATCATGAAAACCTTGCTGGTTTCGTTCAAACCAAACCTCAGACTGACCATAAAATTTGTGAACTGTTAGCCAGAAGAGGGCCACCAAATTCTGAAGAATGTTTTGCTGAAAAGACTTGGCAAAACTCCGCTGAAGCTGAGAAAATGAGAATAATCTCCCCGGGCTGATTTAGAGAAACAACACTCGAAGAACAAGTGTCGCAAGTCTTCACTATGAGCCAAACATAAAGGGCACATCGAGGGAGAAAGATAGTGTTGTTGAAGCATGTGTCGAAGGGTGGCAGAACACTTAACTGATCCAAAAAGCATAGTCCAAACAAGAATATTAATTTATTTTGGACTTTTGGATTTCCAAAGACCCTGATAAATAACTGTCTAAAGGGAAGGCTGCCACTAGATGCTTGGATAATGAGTTAACCGTGAAATTTCCAAAAGAATTCAACACCCAACGCCTTGAGTCTAGAGAAGAAGAAGGCTGTATGGAGTCCAAACAACTCAGTAAATGCTGAAAATCAGAAAATTCCTCTTCCTTAAGAAATCATCTGAAAGTAATATGCCAATTATTGCCAAGATCTCATTTTCTCATCCCAACGTTCAAAGACCGAACCATTAGGGAATAATGCAATGCCATACTACCATGGGAATGTTGATTTGAAACCCAAGGATCAAGCCAAAACCGGATACGTCTCCCATTTCCCAACTTGAATGCAAGAGTGTCAACTTTTAGCCAAGTTTGAGAGATTCTAATCCAAGATCTTCTCAAACTAATCCAAGGACTTCTCCAGAAGTGTGCCAACAGTGATTGTTGGAGCCGTGAATACTTTTAATAACTTTGCACCAAAAAGCTTCAAATTCTTGAATGAATCTAGAACAAGTCTTCATAATTGGAGACATCACATCCTCCATCCAGTGGATAGAATTCCTACAACCCTCTGGTGATCTTTTTTTTCTAATTTTTATTTTTTATGTCCGTCATGTTTGGGCCAGCTTACGCGCACTTCAACTAATCTTACATGATAACCCACCTAACCCTACAAGATTTGGGTGTCAAAGAAACTCATAGAATATTAAATCCTAGCTAGTCTATTTCACTCCTATAAGAGTTTTGTATCCTTAAACAATAGTCTATCGCCATTCTCTTAATGAAAAGTGTTGTATCTTACTATCTTGTTCAAAAAAGATTCAAGTGAAATCTTTTACCCACAAATATTTTTCTTTCATTTGAAATTTCATATACTTCAAAGTTTTTTCTACAAAGTAAATGATACAGAGGAAATATGCCTAGAGAAAAAAACAATAAACGCTTAGGCAAAAGCAAAGCAATGTAACCCTAAACATCTAAAACAAAACAAAATAATCAAAAAGAAAAAGAGTTGTTTTCAAATATAGAAAAATGAGTCAAACTATTTATAAATATAGAAAAAATTTACAGTCTATCAACGATAGACCGCGATAGAATTCTATTAGAGTGAAAATTTTCTATATTTGTAAATAGTTTGATACTTTTTCTGTTTATAATAATTTCCCAAAGAATAATGACTTCAAAACAAAGCTTTGACTTTCCATTCCACAAACTGCCAAGAACAAGCTGCCCGTTCAACCAGAATCTGACTTGCTACAATCAAGATGTTTCAGCGAATGGCCTGCTTCCAATATCCCCTCTTCCAAATCCATTTACACGAGCTAGGGTCAACTATAGAAGCTTCATGACAAATCCCAAAACCAACATATGTCCACTTGCTTTATCATCAACGTGGTTGAATGCAAAGTCTGTGACTGTGAGATAATCCAGAAGGAAGATCCAATTTGCATCTCCAAACCATTGAGATTTGTTCTTAAATTAAGATTCCAAGTAGCATTTTGAGGGTTCCAAACTTTACTAATAAAAAGGTTCTTGGCTCTTACTATTGAGGATTACATAAAGCCTAGGGAAAAAAAAGAAATAGAATCAATTTGCATCGATCAATTTTCCCAAATTTTGGTATTAAGACCATTATACATGAAAATGCTAATTCTGGAAGTTAACACATCCTTAAGTTTGAGGATGTCTCTCCAAGGGTCTCTAGATTTCTTCCTATTGGGGAGGGACCATAAACCACCTTCGAGGGCAATAAATTTGGCAGCCACCACCTTCCTCCAAAGAGCCTCATTTTCTGTGGCAACCTCCAAAGCCTTTCTTTTTCTTTTACAGAGATGAAGAAGACATTAAAAAATAATAATAATAATAATAAGTGAAGAAAACATTAAAAAAAAAAAAAGAAAAAAAAAGGCTCCTTGTTTTTTTTGTTTGCCCCCTCCTTTTGACATGGGGGAAGTAACGGGCTGGAGAGAAATGGGGTATCGCTTACATATTTGTCGATACTGCCAGTCCAAAGAACAAAACTACTTTGAAATGAAGAGAAATTTATGGCGTATTTAACTTCAATTTCGGGAACCAAGGGAAAAAACATGGCAACCAGTACGAGAGCAGAGATGTGTTCATCAAAAAGAAAAGAAGATAGGAAGGGTAATTACAATTTGCCATATGCATCTTAATGAGCTTGAAGTCTTCAAGAGTGATGCCCCTATCTTTATCGAGCGATTGCACCACATCGACCTCCTCTTGGTCCAGGAGTTGTTTGCTGTAGGTTACAATCGCACAAAGAAATAAAAGAACAAAAAAATTATACAAAATGTAGAAATTATGAGAATCTGTTAAGCGTGAGGATAGTCTAGGACCGTACTAGTGCGATGAAGTCCAGAAGTTAGCCGCCATATTTGGAACAAATTTCCCGAGTTTTGGCTATTCGGCACCGCAACGAGTTTTATAGTACTCGGTGTTGACGTGAATGCATCTTCCTGCAAGCAAAAAAAAAAAATTTCCCTTTTTGATGAACATATTTACCCAATCGTTTGCATTAATCTTGAGAGACCTAAATAGTAAAGAAAAAAAAAGGAGATAGATAGAAGATGGTAAAAATAATTTGAAACATCAATTATTATCATTGGTATTCTAAATATGGAGTAGCCCATTTTACAACTCCAAGTTGTGGCCCAAATTCCCAAACAAATTTTTTTTTTTTTTTTTTTTTCTATCTCATCCAATTTCTCTTTTTATTTCTAATTCAGTTTGTGTGAGACATAGCTTTAGATTTGGATCGGATCGGATTCCAAGTCCAAACCTATGTTTGGGGATAAGCTTTCCCTTCCCATAGTTCAATAACAAATTCTTCCCAAACTCATGGAATACGGTTGGAAAAAACTTCTCACTACTATTGCAGGAATAAGTAGAAAAATAATGTGAAATTAAAATAAAGTAACAAAACTAGAAAACACAAAAATTTACATGGAAAACTCCAAAATCGGAAAAAAAAAAAAAACTACAGCTTGCTAGAAAGAAATCCAACATATGAAAAATTATTACAATGACACAGAATAATTTTCTCCTCGATCACAATTACAAGAGCACTCTCTCAAAGCTTTTATACTACCCACATCTTTTAATCCTACTCTCAAACTAGATAATACAAAAAGGGAATTTAACTAGAGTTAGCATACCTAAATTGTTTGTAACTGAGACAATTTGAAACCAAAGGCATAGACTAATTTCATAGTGTTTGGAGCTCATCACTTTTTTGAACATTTTCGATGTAGGATAGCTGCACTTCTAATAGTTTACCAAAACCCAACAAAATCCATCTTAGCAAGATATTTAAAGAATCCACAGTTTCTGCTACATCCACTGTCTTGCCGACAATCATAATTCTCAATTCAAAGAATTATAACTCACTCCATCATAAAGAATATACCACTTTTCAAGATTTTCCTTTTTCGTCACATGTCGATAAACTTTGCTGAAATTTATGGTGCAATTTTCACATACTTGGCTCGCTTGAAAGTTCTTTAGCCATCAACATAATTTCCACCACACACCTTGCATAATCGCCAAGTCAATGTGCCATGTGCAAACTTGTGGAACTGCTAACACTCATCCTCTATCATGGTAAAGTGAATATACCATACGGATAAATTTCATCTTCTTCATAGGAAGTCATTATCTCCCCTGACGAGAAAGACAACGCCAAAATCTAACCTAGAGCTATTTGACGAACATGCTCTATTTTTTATATGCTCAGATTGTCCGTATTTTTAGCAGTCTATCTTCTCCTCGAAGACTATCTTCTTTGAACCTTTGATGGAATCACTCGAAAACTACACTAGAACACCATCACCGCTTAACTTATACTTGTGTAACCCAAATTGTATTAACACATCCATGACTTGCATTTCCCACCAGCCGAAGTACATCTTTCCAACAAATTTCTCTACATCAAACTTTATTGGATTCATAAAGCTTGACACGCATCTGCTTCACTCCTAGCAAATTTTCAAATAGCGAACAACTCACACTATTCACAAACACCACAACCCATTTCAGACAAACATGTTAGTGTTGGTCTTTTAGCCCTTAATCTCAAATTAATTCATTAATATTTTGATGATAATAAACCTATTTTTATTCACTAACAATTTTAGGATTTTGAAGAGCTCATTGTGTAAAGCTTAGAATAATGAATCCAACGCAATTTTAATCACTCAAATTGAAGCTCAACCGAAGAAATTATGGATAAAACAAAAAAAAAGAAAGAAAATCTTTATGCAATGATGGTGTGGCAGCTGACATGACGAGTCAACGGTCTAACTAATGATGTGGCACTTGACACATGGTTAGACAATGGTCAACTAGCTGACTTGGCATATGATGTGGCAATTTCTAACAGTCTAAAGTGATGACATGGTGACATATGGACTAATGATGATGTGACACGTGGCAGTTGCATATTTAAGAGTAAAAAATTGAATTCACTCAAATTGAAACTCAACTGAAGAAGTTATGGATAAAACAAAAAATAGAAAAAAAAAATCTTTATGCAATGGTGGCATGACAGCTGACATGGTGAGTCAACGGTCTAACTGATGATGTGGCACTTGCACAGGGTTAGACAATGGTCAACTTGCTGACTTGACATATGACATGACAATTTCTAAAGGTCAAAAGTGATGATATGCCGACATATGGACTAATGATGATGTGACACGTGGCAGTTACATATTTAAGTAAAAAAATTGAATTTAATAATAATAAAAAAGTCAGGGTAAAAAATTTGAATTTTTAATATTGTTTTATATTGACCAACGAGAAACTAACACGTGACAAAAATAATAAAAAATTATATATATTTTTCGATCAAACAATCAAATTTTTAATATATTATTATTATTTTTAAATGCAGCCAATCAGGCTCTGGCACGTGGTAACAAACATCTAGTTTAGTTTTTCTACCTCTGTTAAAAGTCCCAAAAAAATTGAAATTTTCTTTAAAAGATCCTTATAAAAATTCAAGAACCTACTTAGAGCTTGTTCCCTTTTATTTTATTTTTTATTTTTTTTGCAATTTTTAAGCTTCAATTTTTGTATTTTTCATAGCCATTAGAGGGCTTTACTTGTAAGCATCTCATTAGTGCTGAGATTAAAGTTGTGTATCTACTCTTGGAGAGAGTGTTCACATTTTGTTCTTCATTTCAAGTCCATTGTAAAGGTTACTCTTGCTCCAAAAAAAAAAAAAGAAGAAGTTGTAACGGTTTGATTCTCAACCGTAGAAAAGATCGAGTTTGTTTTTGCTGTCGAAAAAGAATATTGTAGTTGTTCAGCTCTAAGTCGTGAAAAGAGTTAAGTTTGAGTGACATGCCCAAGAGGAACTTGGAGAGTGGAGTAGGTCAAATTGTTCCAAACAACTATAAAATTTGTCGTTATCTCCATCCCTCTTCTATTTAATTTTACAATTAATTTGTTTTTATAGTTTATTGCATGAAATTAAGGGTTGTTTTTAAATATTGAAAAATGATCCAAACTATTTACAAATATAGCAAAATGTCATTATCTGTCATTGTGATAGACAGTGATAGATCTATCAGTGTCTATCACAATGATAGACAATGACATTTTGCTATATTTGTAAATATTTTCAACAGTTTTGTCATTTAAAATAATTACTTTAAAATTAATTGCAATATTTGTTCTTTAAATTAATTGTTCATATTGGTTTATTTAGGTTGGTTGAATTGATCTTTACATATCATTTGTCAATTTTATTATTAGAATCAAATATGGTGCTTTAAAAAGTATTAGTGTTAATTTGTTATTTAATTCAAGGTAAATTTATTTGCAATGAAATTATTGTTTAAATTACTTTCTAACAAAAAAAAAAATTATTAATTGTTTAATTGGCCCATATTAAAAAAAATTAATTAATTTGAATAAACTCTATTCACACTCTTTTAAAGTTATCATATGATTCTACAATTCAATTCTATAATTAAGCGAGAGAAAAGAGTCAGTTAAATAAATTTACCTTCCTGACTTATGATTGTATGCATAGTTTAATTAGGCTATGAGATTAATTAATATGAAAATTTTAATTAATTGTTGTATGGATTGAATACTTTATTTCATTCATGCTTTTATGTAGTTAATGTCTATAATTTATTGATCACAGATTATTTGTTTAAGTTATCTAATTAACGCTCAGGAGAGATGGAATTTAGATTAGAACATCGCCCATTGCATGATTAAAGGGTCGGGTGTCCTGAGTTCCCAGAGTGATAGATGGGAACGATCTACGTGAGTGATAGGTAGGAATTATTAGGGTCTGTCCTTTGGAGGTTTTAAAAGAAGAATTGCTAAAGTCTTGCATGTTGTTAAAAACTAGACAGAGATGTTGGTTTTGTAGTATTGCAAGAGAGTTGATTGGATTTTGACGAGTCAATTATTATCTCTGTCTTTTTTATTTGTGAATTATCTGCATCATTAATCTTGATTATTTAATTAATTAAATCTTGGATTTTATGGAAGAAGTCAATACCCTAAGATAGTTTTTTTCCTATGTTGTATCCACTTAGTTTTAGTTGGAGACTAATTCCAACTTATCATTTAGATTTTCTAGATAAAATTAAGTGTTATTTTTTGTGGTACTTAATTAAACTAGAAACTTAAAATCCGTTTGGATTAACTTTTTAAGTGTTTATAAATATTTTTTTTATACTTATAAACACTTAGAAAGTCAATCCACCAAGCCATCAATCTTGAGGATGATACTCAACACTCATGGCACTATATTAAAACTTGGTACATGTATACTTGTAGTATTGTAAATTGAAAAATCACTAGCAAAAGTTAAAAAAGATAGAGAAAAATGAGAAAATGAAAAACTACTCATAACTCCTATCTATTTGATTTATTTTTTTCTCTTTTACTATATTAATTTTTTCATTTCAAGAAGTTTTTTTGAACATGAAAAGTGCTTTATTTGTCTTTTATTTAGAGTTATTTTTAATTTATATTGTTAGATTTGATGTCGTTTACTAGTGTATTTCATAATCTAGGCAGAGAACGAGATTTCAAGTTCAAAAGAGTGAAAACGGACCAATTTTTCTCAATAAAATCAAGGAGCTAAATCTAAAGTAGGGAAGAAAAGAAGGCAAAAATTGCCCAAAAAGAGATGCTACGGTGTTTCATGGCGCTACGTGCGATGCCCAAACTTGAGAGCAAGCTTTGGGATGGCGTTGTGACGTTGAAGAGTAGCGCCCTGACGCCGTGATCGAATATGCACGGACGAGGCTCATAGAATCCTAAAGTTTTCAGATCAACATAAGCGGAGCCGTGGCACTATTTTTCCTTTTTGAAAAAAAAAAATTCTATTTTGGGATTTTTTCCTATTAAGCCTGGGGTTTGGCAGTCGTCTTCCACACAAAATTTCAGTCTTAAAGTGGGGATTTTGTTAGATAAAAGAGTTGAGAGAATGAGAGAAATTGTTTGGGGGTCATTCATTGATTCCGAGGTGCAGATCGAGGAGTTCCTGACACTCTTCATCGATGAGATTCACGATGATAGTAATGTTTTTGACAATGATGAGTGGCTAGATTTGTTTGTTCTAGGATGTTGATGAACTTATTTATGGATTTGTTTATGTTGGTTGGCCATCAATGCATGTCAGTTTGAATGTTCAATTTGATAAATTGTATGTTTAATTGAACCTATAACATTAAATCATTGTTAATCTCTCATGAAAATAGTTAGGTTAATAATGAAAATTGTTTATGACTTCGTTTAATGTCATGCTTCTTAACTTGGTTTTAAGAGATTAGTAACCAATTAAGTTTGCATGAGAAAATATTATTTTTGAAAGAAAATAATCTGGAAAATAGTTTCAAGACTTAAACATATCATTGACACAAGATTCTATAGAACCTATGACTTAATGAAATAAATAAAGAAATCAACACCCTATGACGCTTTTATTCTCTGAAAATTAATCTTTTTTCTTTTAGTCTTCTTTAACTTGAAAATCACACCATTCATTTCGTTTCCATTCCTTAGATAATTAACACAATTCTAAAATAGCTAAATTAATCTCTAAGTTTGATCTCCTGAAGACGATAGTCGTGAGCTTTTATTCTCTGAAGTTCGATCTTTGTTCTTTTATTCTCTGAAATTCAATTTTTGTTCTTTTAGCTAGTCTTCTCTTAAGACAGTTTTACTATATTATAACTTGATGTGTGTGCTTGCACTCATCAAGTTTTTGGCGCCGTTGCTAGGGATCATTGTAACGGATTGGTTTAATATTTAAGAATTGGATAGATTTTAATTCTTGTATTTTATTTCTTTTTGTTTTTTCAAGATTGATTGGTTGTGTTTTAGTGCATGTCACGTGATAGATTTACCTAATCTTTTATTTTTTTCACCTTGAGATTGATAGGACTTTCAATAAAAATCTTAAATCTAGAAAAGAACTAACCAGTGAGATGACAGAAGAAGTAGCACCAAAGGCAATAAGGAGTGTTTACAACCAACACTCCCAATGACTCAACCTGGAATTGTGAATGCACACATTAATGCAAACAACTTTGAGTTGGAGTCGGGCTTGATTCAAATGGCTAGGGACAATACTTTCAGAAGCCACCCTAAAAATGATCATCATAAGCATCTCATATCTTTCATTGAAATTTGTGTAACAGTAAAAATTAACAAGGTTTCTTTTCCATTAAATCTAAACAAAAAAAAAAAATGATGAGAGAAGGAAAGGAAAAGATTAAAAAATTATAGTATTTTTCCAAGTCATTTTGTGATGTCAACCATCATCAATTTTTTTGTTTAAATTTAATGGAAGAGTGACCTGTTAAATATATTTTAGAAAACACAAATGACGAAAATGACCATTTTAAACATTCAAAATGTATTTATTCCTTCAAAATTTATAGATAAAAAATATATTTTTTTTAATAAAACACAATTATTAGTTTGATATAAATAGATTTTTCCGCTGAAAAGTATCCGACTTTGAATTGGCAATAATTGAAGGCTTTAATAGAATTAGTTAGAGTGCGCTTTCGAGAAGTGAAATGACTTAACAGAAGACAAGTCTAGAAAATGATACTTCCTATAGCTATCCTTATCTTTTAATTTGCGGTTTATAAATTCTAACTCCTTCCACTATCTTAAGATGTGTCTTGAGTTTGTTCAGATTGATTGCAATTAAGAGATTGGTGGCGATGTTTTCCGTGAAAACGCGGCTGTTTCTGGCTTTCTTCTTTGTTATTGGAATTCATAACACCTTCTCCTACACAGATCCAAACGATGGTAAGGTTATTATTATTATTATTATTTCTTCTTCCATCATATAATATAAATTCATATAAGTATTTATTAGGATAAAATACACTTTTTAATCCTCAAGTTTAAGGTAAATGTCTACTTAATACGTGAGGTTTTATAATGAACTAAATGGTTCCTAAACTCATTTGACCATTAGTTAACTTAACGGATTGTTGACTAGGCTATTAAAGGTTGAGGTGGATTTGCTTAATCGTCAATTTTTGCTCTAAAATTAAATTTATTAGGTTAAAAAGTTGAGATAGTTAATTTTTTATTTTAAATCTTTTATATATACTACTTTGATTCTTTTGTACTCATGACTTTTCCTTCCTTCAACAAACAACAATAAACAAGGCCAATTTTCAATAAATCTTATGTACAAATTGTGACGCATCAGTCGTAGGAAGTAAAAATTTTGTTTACTTTAAGTTGAACGAAGATTTGCACTAAAGATTGCCCTTGTTTATTGTGATAGGTTGAAGGAAGGAGAAGCATAAGTATGAAAGAATCTAAAGCAACATATCTAAAAGGTTTATTTTTTTAAAAAAAAAATTCAAACTATTTCAATTTTTTAACCTAATAAATTTCTAATATATTTAATTTTAGAGTAAAAATTGACAAGTAAATAAATTCACCTCAACATTCAACAACCTAATAAGCAATTCGTTAAGTCAACTAACGGTCAAATGGATTTAGGGACCATTCAAACTTCGAACTAAAAATGTCTATTATAAAACCTTAGAGATCAAATAGTCCACCTACCGCAAATTTATGAACCAAAAATATATTTTGGCCTATTTATTATTAATACATAGAATCTTCGTTTTCATTTTATATTTGTGATAAAACAAATCTTAAATAATTATTATTGAATACTAGTGAATGAAATTAACTAAAGAAATGAGTGAAATAAGTGTGAAATTTGAAATATATATGTGTGTATTAATACACAATTTGAAATTTACTACTTCTTTTAAAAATTATGTTATTTTATTTTTAAGAATTATTATGAAACAACGATCTAATTTGAGTTCAAGACACGAATTACTATCCTTTAAGGTCCATGGTTTCAATTTCTCCTCTAACAATAATTGAACTAAGACAATGGAAAAAGACATAAAAAAGGACCATAAAAAAAGGATATGAAATAAAGAGTAATACAAGTTTTAAATAAAGGAAGACAAAAAAGAAAAAAAATGCACAATCGAAATGAAAATTAATATATATATATTATAAAGATTGATAGAACCTCATATTTGTCTTATATATATTTGCTTTTATGTAATATAATAATAGTATAATTAATATTATTTGATACTAATTTTTTTAAGATTAACAAATGGTTTGAAGATAATTTTTTAATTTAAATTTTAGGTTAGAATACCATTTTAGTTCCTATATTTTGGTGTTTGTTTAATTTTAGTCTCTATATTTTCAAATCTCTCAAAGTTAATTTTTTTAAATTAAAATTGGTTAAGTAATAATTATTATTTTCATAAAAAAAAATATAATATGTGAATATGTTTTCAAAATTTATAGTAAAAATGCTAATAGATAACAAAAGTCATTTTTAAAAGATCAAACATATACTAGTAGTGGGGACTAAATTTAAAATTTAAGAAAATTATATTGGACTGAAATTGGACAAGTGAAAGTATACAGACTAAAATTGAACAAACTTCAAAATATAGAGACCAAAATGGTATTTTAACCTAAATTTTATTATGATCTTTAACCGCTTAAATTTTTTATTTTATACTTAAAATTTTCAAAATATCTATTTTGATTTTTAATTTTTAATTTTTTTTTATTTTCGTTTCTAAACTTCCCAAACACAACTTATAAGTGGGAGAATATCAAGAAAGTAATTATCTTCATTTGTATCTTAATTTTTTTTTTTTTAATAAATTGATATGACGGAGTCAAATATGTGTACTAGCTTCTTCATGCGGGCATGGTATTAGTGCTAACTAGATTGGTTAGACAAATAATGATCGAGTAGATATTAAGTGATAAAATTATCGTAGAGAATAAAATAATTATAATTTGAAGGTGGAACTAAAATTGGCCTTCAAAAAAATTTATAAACCAAAATAAAATTTAAATCATAATTTATTAGAACATGGGTATATGTGTTAAATATATAAAATTAATATCTAAAAATTAAATATATGTGTTTATTTTACTAATATATATAGAAATCAAAATCAAATAATTACTTAATTAAACCGAAGAGAAAACCCTAAATTAAATATATTATTATTTAGTATATTGTTATAATAATTATCTAATCTAATTATATTTAATCAAATTATATAATTTAATTACAACAATAATTAAATAAATATAAATTAATTAGAATATTAATAATTAATAACCAAATTTTATATTAAATAGTCAAAATAAGATAAAATATTAATCATGCATCAACTAAAATTTATTAAGTCTAAATAATATATTTATATTTAATAAATAATTAAAATTAATAGTAATAATTAATTTATTAATTGATTAGGTTATGTTATCTCTTAGGTGTAAAAAAATGCTTTTGTGGAGGATATTAAAAAAATTTATGTTAGATAACTTTTAAAATTATCCGATGATAATATCTTGAGTATAAAAAGTGGAATTAGGTAAAACAATCAAGAATATTAAATGTCTAATTGAAAAACCACGGTAAAATATTTGAATATGGTAAAAAAAATAGAGTAAACACCTTTGAATTATAAATTTATTTTAACTAACATATTTTTAATGCATATTATTATAATACGGATTCAAAAAGCATGTGTTTGTCTTGCAAAGTATTTTAGGACTTGTTTGAATTCATCAGAGAAAAAAATGTTTTTCAGAAAATTTATTTATATTTAAAACTCTTTTGATAAAATTTAGTTAAAATACACTTTAAAAAGCTACGTCGATTAGTTGTTAAACACTTCAAATTTTTTTTTTCAAAATGGCTTATTTTTAAAATTATACATTTGAAAAGTTAATCCAAATGCACCCTTAGTATAGGTTTAATAGAGTTTGTATGTTGGAGTGCAAATTATTTAGTTAAAGTATAAAAGTCTGTGTTTGATATTCTAATTTGTTTAAAATAGAGTTCTAAGTATGTGTATAAATTGACTATTTTTTTTCTACTTTTTTGTATTATACAAGTAGTACGTTAAATATTATATTGTGTAAATAGAATTAAAAAGATTTGTTTCAATAATTTTAAAAAATGCGTTAGATTTTAAGTTACATATTTAAAAATAGTTAGTAAAAATATAAGGGTTGTTTTTAAAAATGAAAAAAAATTAAACTATTTACAAATATAGAAAATTTTTATTGTCTATCAGCGATAGACTATGATAGACCATGATAGACTTCTATCACCTTGTGATAGACAGTGAAAGTTTTATATATTTGTAAATAGTTTGATTTTTTTCCAATTTTTTAAAATATAACCTAATTAATTAATTAAAATCAATTATTCATTACTATTAATTTTAATTAATTATTAAATATAAATTTATTATTTAGAAATAATAAATTTCAACTAATACATTTACAATTAATATTTTATGTTATCTTAACTATTTAATATAAATTATTATTATTAATTATCAATATTCTAATTAATTTATATTAACTTAATTGTTTTTATAATTAATTTAATTATATTTAATATAAATGTCTATTTTCAGATATAGCAAAATGAGCCAACTTATTTACAAATATAGTAAAATGTACTATCTATAGTAATAGATAGTAATAACTACTAAGAGACATCTATCAATATTTATCACTGATATTGATAAAAACATTTTAATATATTTGAAAATATTTCTAACATTTTTGTCATTTAAAACAATAACCAGTATTCGTTTATTTTTATTTTAATTGATTAAATAATTACTTAATATAAGTTATATAACAATAAATTAAATAATGCTAAATTTAAGAAAATTTTTTAAGATAGATAAAATGTCAAACTATTTATAAAAAATAGCAAAAAAAACACTTATAGACATTAATAAACTTCTATCATGATTTATTAGTGATAGACTTCTATAATTTCTATAATTGATAGACCATGGTAGACTTCTATCCACGTCTATCATAACTATCTAAAAATTTTAATATTTTGTGTAAATAGTTTTTTTTTTATTTTTTTTTTATTTTTCTATTTTTAAAAATTCTCCTAAATTTAATTTAATTGATTACTATACTAATTCATCTCTGGCATTTAATTAAATAATTATTTAATTTTAATTTCTGTATACAGAAAATTATAAACTAAACACAAATATTTAATTTACAGACCACATTCAAATTGTTTGGATAGTTGGTTTGAAAACTTTCAATGAGCCATTGATATTGATGATAATATATACCTTAAAAAAGAATTAAAAACCTTTTAGTTTGAGGGAAATGTGGTTTAGCATTGAAAGTTGGAGTTGATATGCAGTTGAAATCCTGCTATCGTTGAAAGAGGAATGGGAAAATACGCCACCAACATGGAGGACATCAAGCGATCCATGTGGAGGTCTCTGGGAAGGAGTCAGTTGCAACAATTTTAGAGTCACTGAATTGTAAAGTTTATATTCCTCAAATTTCGTTCTAATTATTATTATTTACTCTGTTTTCCTATCTCACCATACCATTAATTACATAATACTCTTCCAGAAAATTACCCTATATGGGTCTTGAAGGCCATCTTAGTGGCGACATTGGAGGCCTTACTGAACTAATAACATTGTGAGTTATAATTAACTCAGCTCTCTACTCTAGGGAGTTTAATATTTCTTAATTCATCCCATGTATTTGATTTTGATGATGCATTTTGATTACAGGGACCTGTCGTTTAATACAAATCTCACTGGTCCACTCTCTCCTAGGTTGGGGGATTTGCGAAATTTGAAGACCTTGTAAGAGACTTACTAAACTCAATTTGTTATAAAACTTATATCCAATGGAACCTTAACTTCAAATTTAATCCTTCAGAATTCTAGCTGCATGTGGCTTCAGTGGCAATATTCCCCAAGAGTTGGGAAACCTTACTCAGTTGGTGTCCTTGTAAGATTTTGAGGAGTGGTATGATTTGATTTTTTTTTTTTAAAGAAAGAATAATTAAATTAAAACTCTCATTTCAGGGCTTTGAATTCAAACCAACTCATTGGTTCAATACCACGTAGTCTTGGAAAGCTCTCCAAACTGGAATTGCTAGACTTGATGGGGAATCAGTTGAATGGACCTCTCCCTGTCTCAACTTTTGATTCACCAGGTCTGGACCTTCTTCTCCAAGCAAAACACTTGTGAGCATTCTTTTTTATCTATAATTCTTCATTTATTTTATTGTATTTGTTTTAAGTATCAATTAAGGCCCTTGAATTTTTGAATTTTAGTCACTTGAGCAAGAACATGCTATCAGGCTCTATACCACCTAAGCTTTTTAGCGCTGATATGAAATTAATACACATGTGAGTAACCATCAACGCTTCACTTTCTAATATTCCCATCATTTTTCTTATCCTAAAATTACTTTAACCAAATGCTTTCATTAATTATAGAGTATTTGATCAGAATCAATTTTCTGGGAGTATTCCACAAACCTTGGGACTTGTTAAAACCCTTGAACTTCTGTAAGTCTAGTACAAAACACATACCAAATATATATATATAATGTTGACCCTTTTTCATGCAATATCCTCTCAACTAACTAAGAAAATATGGTTCAAATATGTTGCAGCCGACTTGATAGGAATTCTCTAACAGGAACTGTCCCATCAGATCTTACCAACTTAAAACAAATACTTCAGTTGTGGGTATTATTAATTTATCTTTCATGTTTTTGCTGTTTCATAGGTAAGTAATTAATCAAACTTCTCTTTCTACCTATGTTGTTGGATTCTGTTTTAGGAATTTAGCACACAATAATCTGACAGGGCCTTTGCCAAATTTAACTCAAATGACTTCGCTATGTGTTGTGTAAGTATATATATATATATATTGAAATGTTCCTGTTCTAGTTCATTAATTTAAACGGTAAAATTCTCACTTAATTACACTATGTTTATAGGGACCTTAGTTACAACTCATTTGATGCATCAACAGCCCCAGATTGGTTCTCAAGCTTACCATCTCTCACCACTTTGTAGGTCCCCTGAGATAGCTATATCATATCATCATGTTTTTCAATGAATAATAATATATATAAATGAACAAACATTTTTCCAGGATCGTTGAATATGGGGAACTGCAAGGACCTGTCCCAGAAACAATCTTTAGCTTACCACAGATACAACAAATGTAAGGATATATCCGGTGTATACTGTGTTATAATTATTATTATGCTTCAAACCGTGTGTAATATTTTCAGAATTTGGTACAGAAAACTGGGCCACAATTTATTTGGTGGGGTATTGAGGATGGGTGGTAACATCAGTCAGCATCTGCAGCTTGTTGATTTGGAAGACAATCATATTACCCAACTTGAATTATTGTCTGGATATAACAAAACTTTGATGTGAGGAGATTGATTTCATGATGTCAAATTATTGTTCATATTGCCTTGTTTTAATTTAATTTAATTTAATTTGTAGGCTTGAAGGAAATCCTGCGTGCAATAATGTTAATCTCCTCGTAAAACAAAATCATTATTGCCTACCTTCACAATCAGATCAAAAGCCTAATTTTGGGAGTGCAGTACTCAACTGTGAAACTAGATTGTGCTCCAATGGCGAGAAGAATAACCCTCAAAGCTGTGAATGTCAATATCCCTTTGTAGGGTCTTTCTACTTCAGAGGGCCCTCCATCAGAGAATTGTCTAATGACACCTTGTTTCAGTTACTGAAACACAGCCTCTCCGACGACCTAAGTCTTCCTATTGCTTCAGTTGTTATTCAAGATCCTGTGTTTGATAGTGATGATTACCTTCAAATTCAACTTCAACTTTTTCCACCCTTTGGAAAGTATTTCAATCGTTCAGAAATTTTGAGGATTGCGTCTGCATTGAGTCATCAAACTTTCCTTCTTCCCCCTGACTTAGGATCATTTTATTTCATTCCACATGATCAGTACAATTTTTTAGGCAAGTCGTATGATCATTGAAAATATAAGAATCTTACTATGCATCATAATTATTCCTACGATCTAATGAAAGAAACATAATTTCCTTTACAGCTCCGGATGTTGGAAGTTATAGTAGCATTAGCAACAGGTGGCTTATTGGGATTGCAATTGGTTGTGGCTTACTGCTCCTAACCCTCTTTGGAGTTGGAATGTATGCAATTAAGCAGAAGAAAATAGTATCAAAAGCGATTTCATGAGCAAGCCATTTGGTAAGCCTCTGTTTATCTTCAACTTCATTTTCTTTCTTCTACATCTCTGCATATATTTTTTTTAATGTTTTGTTATCCACTTTTTACTAATGTTTTCAACAACCAAGCAAGTTTTGAAAACTATATATAACAAAAAAGTAGTTTTAAAAAACTTGGGAGAAAACAAGCATACAATTTCAAAAACAGAAAACTAAAAATGAAATCATTATCAAATGAGACTTAAATGTTTATATTTTATTTGTCTTCCATTGGATTGACCTCTCCCATAAATAGTTTTAGATGATCATTGTGCTCGGGAAAATATCCCTTTTGGTCCTTAGTTTTAGAGTTTAGTTTCCATTTTGTCCCTTAAGTTTTGTGTTTAATTTCTATTTGGTTCCTAAGTCTTAAAAATTGTCATTTTTATGCGAGTTGTGAGTTTAGTTTTAATTTGGTCTCTATATTTCAATATTTTGGACTTTTACCCTCGAGTTTTTGCTAATGCTCACTTTGTAGGTCGCTAATTAATTTAATAATGATGAAAAATTAGTGAAAATAAATATATTATAATTATAATATTTATTTTAAGTTAAGTAACAAACATTCACATTAAGATAAAGACCGAAAATGAACATTCTAGTGAAAAATGAAGGTTAAAAGTGTAGATCTCAAAACTTAGGGAACCAAAATGGAAACTAGACATTGAACTTAATGACGAAAAATGTATTTTTCCCTTGTTCTTTTCTAACGTGGGGATAATCAATTGTCTCAAATTTACTCCAGCTTCCTGGTCATCTATTGAAGAAATAAGTGGAGAAGCACCACAATTAAAGGGAGCCATATATTTTTCTTATGATGAGCTTAGAAAGTTGACAAATAATTTCTCCACAAGTAATGAGATAGGAGCTGGAGGATATGGGAAGGTAAACGTCCAAGTTTTCATTCCTTTGTTTTAGCCATTTTAAATGTTAGAGTTGCTTAACTAAAAGCTTTTTTTTTGTCTAGGTCTATAGAGGAATGACTGGGTATGGACAAGTGTTCGCGATCAAAAGAGCTAGGCAAGGCTCGAAACAGGGTGCACTTGAGTTCAAGACTGAGATTGAATTGCTTTCACGAGTTCATCATAAGAATCTTGTTGGCCTTGTAGGATTTTGTTGCGAGCAGGGAGAACAGATGCTTGTTTATGAATTCATGCCTTATGGATCGCTTCGTGACATCCTTGGTAAGTTTTTTGGTTTAAATAAACAACTTTAAGAAACACTATCTCTTCTTCATAATTCTTACGTTAAAGAGTTTTTTTCTTATTTATTTATTGTTTGGGGGTTCTACAAATATGGGATGGGAGATCCCTTCAACCTTTCGGAGAAGCACTATGTGCCTAGTTACTGTAATTTATATGTGCTTCCTTTTGTATAACCATGGATTTAATGGATAATATATTTTTGTACATTCTGAAAAACATTTATGAAATTAGGTGTATATAATATAGAACGTCACAAGTCACACACAATGTTGCAACAAGATGATTAACAAACTTACTGAATAAACAGTAAATAGATATAAAGAGAGACAAAGAATGGTAACCCAGGTCAGTGCAATATCACCTACGTCTTGGGGGCTGTATGCCTGAAAGAGAGAGATTTGGCTAATATAAAGTTAAGTAATTACAACGTAGTACTTATCTGGTGAACAACTTCTACAGTGACTCACGCACAACCTATCTTTTAGTGAACAACAACTTAGGCGCTCCCTCTAAGTGTGAGACTCCCTCGTAGTAGTAGTCACCATCTTTCCTTATCTTGTAAGAAGACCACTTCGAACAAACTGTCTTAGGCTCCCCTAAGAGTGAGAATCCCTCTCTGCAAATCCTGTTCCACACTGAGATAGTTTAACATAACTTTTCAAAACAAACGTGAATGAAGCTTTCCTAAACCCACACAAATATATGAGTTGTTAACACTGCAGCTTAGTCTATACGACTATAGCAAAACCCTCATACAATGAGGTTCACACACCACCTCTACTAGTACATCTAACAAGCTTAACTGCATGCACTTTTTTCCTCCAACACGATGCTACAACAATTTATATTGAAAAGCAGCAACCCTGAACGAGAGGGATTGCCACAAATAAATACTGCAGCTTTTTTAAGGAAACAACCAAATAAAACCAAGATCTCTTCTACCACTAGAAAGGAAAAGATCCCAACAATAATAGAAATAACTTGATAAAAAGGAAAATATTTCCAGACAGATTTTGCTTAGGCTGGAACATCATGCTTGACATAACGGGGAACAAGATGTAGAACATAATAGCCAACATCTTGCCTGAAAAAAATAATATAGCCAATAGCAGTGCAACAAACTCTCCTTTTGGCTACTATTTTTTTAAAGAAAGACTACACAACCAGCAGACAACCCAAGCAGCGGGAAGACATAAAGAAACAGCCCAAAACCAAGAATAGCCCTACCAGAGCAGAAAACAGAAACAAGCCAACCACACCACCTGAACATAAACCTAAAAAAATCAGAACCACAGAAAAAACAGAACCACTGAGAACTACTGATACATTGATCAAAACCAAACCATAACCATAAATAGTTCTTCCCCTTTGGATGTCTTAAAAGTCAGCAGCCAAGAAACAACTAAAGAAACAAGAGTTTGAAAAAAATAGAACATCACTAAAGACATCTGTCAGAATCATCAGAAGAAGTAGCATGATCTTGATCATGGCCAGAATGAGTCCCTTCAGCCCCAGCCCCAGCACCTACACCAGAAGTAGAAGTACTATCAACCCTCGAAGTATATAACCTCATCAAATGAAAGAAAGCATCCACTTCAGCTTTACGATCAGAACACTTAATATCCTAGACTCAGAACCAAGCACTTGCATGACTTTTTGGCCAACTTGAGAAGAAATGAGAGGCTCTTCATCTTGAAACACAACATCATCAGGTTGAGGGGCACCTCATCACTAAGTCAAGGCATGTTATGTACAGTGTCAGAGACAGATGGGCCTGAAAAAGCTAGTAGCTGTAATTAATCAACAAAGGAGTAGGTGCAGGAGATTCAATTGAAGCTCATAAATCACCAATCGACCCAAAAACTTAAACTGATAAGTGAAGGTAAATTTAATATCATATCATCTAACATCCCCTCTCACTCGTGGGCTTGAAATATGAAGAAAACCCAACAAGTAGAAAGCAATATTAATTGGGGAGGAAACAACAATGCAGGAGATTGAACATAGGACCTCTCCTAAACCAACCTACTCTAATACCATCTTAAATCACCAAGTGACCCAAAAGTTTAAGTTGATGAGTGAAGGCAAATTTAATATCGTATCATCTAACAGAATCAACAATATCAGGTTGCTAAGAAATGAGAATACCACAGATCAACCTAGGGTAACAAATTGGAAGCGTAAAAGTGTATGAATCCACATGGCATACGACTTGATTCACAACAAATGCTCCAAAATTGAACAAGGAATGAGTTCAAATCTAATAGATGAGGGTGGCTAGGGCAGGAGAAACACCAGATCCATGGGTGGAGGGATACCAATTAGCAATGTCGATCTTGTGAAGAATATCATATTTCACATTTAGGTTAGCGACATTTAGTAGTTGTCCAAACTTGGGCCACCCCTGTTTAACTCCTGCCTTAAGTTCACGCACAAGATCCTGCATGGAGGGGCACTATTCCTTGATAGGCATATTATCATCTCTCTCTAGATACTTGTTAACAACAACGGGTGAAAAATCAAAACAGTGACCACAACACATGAACTTTCTAAAATTCAGGGCAACCAGACTCATTAAAGTCCCTGGGGAGATTGACAGTAAACTCTCTCACAAGCTGAGGATAAAAAAGTCCAACATTTAGAACAATCTTCAAAAGGCCAGTTTGTTGAATCAACTCAACTCTTTCCACACAACTTTGAGCTTGATCTGACAACTCCTTTTCTGCAGCAAATCTTCTTTTTACAACATATTTCTAACGTCCTACACTCTCTTTTGAATGAAAAGAGATTTCATCTAGTGACACAGATACAACATTTGGAGGTACCTTCCTACTAATTAAATGAGAAGAACTCTTGGGATCTTGAATAGAGGCATCATCTTCAGAGCCAGATGTGCCATCATAGTCCTGATTGGATTCAACACACTCATCAGGATCACTTTGTTTCTTCAGCTTAGAGGAAACCTTCTTCTTCTTTTCACCAGACACAAGCCTTATCTCAAATTTTATTTTCTTAAGGGATTTCAGAACAGTAGTTGGTTTCTTACTCTTACTCAAAGCCGCAATGGGCACATGATCGTTAGAAGATTCCTCTTCAACTTGTTTGTCTTGGAATTAGAAGTACTCTTCTTATTTTTAAAAAATCTTGGCAGGATTACGTTATAATATCGCGGTGGGAGGTCACTTGCTAGCCCGATCGGTGAACTTATAATTTCAAATAAAAATCACAATTGACATGAACATCAAGTTAGGGCCATGATCATTTAGCGATGGGTGAGACGTCTCTAATGCAATACTGAGTTCCAGGCAGTTAAGTGTTCTATGACGTAAGCAAAATGTTAGTTTTCATTCATTTTTTAGGAGTGGGTCATCCCACATTAACGCTGCTGGGATTGAATCATCCGTATAAAAATCTCGTCAAATAAGGCTAGGATTAAAAGTAGGATACACCAATCAAGAATGGTGTGGCTAGGATTTATTTCAAGTGTGGAAGTTTTTAGGACTTTAGAGATGACAACTAGGATTTATTTGCTCTAATACTATCTTAAATTTTAGAGAATACTAGTCTTATGTTTATAAATATGTGCAACCTAGATCTTTTCATATAGGAGAAAGACCCATTACAATATATAAGGAAAAAAAATAAAGACAATGAAGACTAAATATTGTTAACTAATATTTACTAATCATTTACACAATTAGCAAGGCTAGAAATTCAAACATCTACCTGGTTTCCATGGGACATATTCTTTCAGTTTTGTACTTTAGTACAAAAATGGATACATATAATATTTATCCTTTTTTATCCACATTATTCTTTTTTCTTTTTTAAACACACTCCCGGGAAAGTTAGTTTTGCTTTGGAGTCGGTGGCAAAGCAATTAGAGGTGAAATCTCTAAATAAGATACATTGGCATTTTAATCCAACCACTTTTAGGTTTTCATAGATTTTATTACGTTAAATTATCAAAAATATCCCTAAACTAGTTTCATTTATATTTTTAAACTTTAAAAATTTTCATTGTAACCCTCAAAATTTGAGGCTTATTTCAAAACAACCCTTTAGGCTTTTGTCATTAAATGCATGGTTGAAAAAGTTTGTGTCTGCTCATATATTGTTGAGGTGAACAAATCTAAATATGTACGGAAAGTAAATTTGGAGGTTAGAGTTAGGAGAAAAATCATAAACAAAAGAACAAAAAAAAGAAAAAGAAAAAAAGAAACATGGGGTTGAAGGGAAGAAGACTACAACATATATGGTTCACAGATGCCATGTGTCTTTTTTTTTTTTTTTTTTTTTTTTCATGCACGTGTTTAGATTTATTCACATAAGCAATCACAACTTTTTCACCTATGAATTTAATGACAAAACGCAGGGTTGTTTTAAAACAAATTTCAAACTTCAAAGGTTAGAATGAAACTTTTCAATGTTTAGGGGTATTCTTGAAACGAAACCCATAGTTTAAAGGGGTATTTTTGATAACTTAACCTTGCTTTTACTCTTTCTCTTTATACATGAATGAGTATTGATTTTTTGATTAAATGACTACACTTGTCTAAAAACTGTTGGCATAATGTAATTCAAACCAGGAATTCGTCCATATAATTTTTTAAATTTGAAATCAAATGGTAAATAATTAATAGGCGTAACTTCTATTTAGGGAGTGGTTGTATCCATCTTGATTGGAAAAAAAACTCGAGAACGCAAAGATAGGACACTTGTGCTCTGCAAGAAGGACGGTAGCTTACCTGGATCAGCGAATGCTAGATACCTTACGCAAATCCTCCAATAATCCATAGAGATATTAAGTCCTCCAATATTCTCTTAGATGAATAATTGAATGCGAAGGTTGCAGACTTTGGCCTGTCCAAGCTTGTATTTGACCATGAAAAGGGACATATTTCTACTGGAGTTAAAGGCACGTGGGTAAGTGCTTCTCATCATCCAATATATGTCATTCTTGATGTAAAGTCATCTATATAGAATGTCTTAAGTGTTCACCTATGGTGATGTTATGTAGGTATTTTTTTTTTCTTATAGAGCATTCATTTTGCAGGGGTATTTAGATCCTGAATATTACACAACGCAACGATTAACTGAGAAGAGTGATGTGTATAGCTTTGGAGTTGTTATGCTTGAATTGATTACTTCTAAGCGGCCAATTGAGAAGGGGACATATTTAGTTCGTGAAGTGGCTCGACTAATGAACAAGAGCGACAAAGCATATTATGGATTGATGCATATAATAGATGCAGCCATTATAAATGAGATGACAAATCTAATTGAGTTTGGAAGGTTTTTGGAGTTGGCAATAAAATGTGTTGAAGAATCAACTATAAATCGCCCCACGATGAGCCAAGTGGTGAAAGCAATTGAAAGTATCTTACAAAATATATCTTCACTCACATAAAGTCGGGATCTTTGAAAGGCACTCAAGGATCCTAAAATGGTCACTCCAGGGAATTAGAACAATTAGAGTCATACTAGTTGGTTACTATTTTTGTAATTTTAATTTGAAATAATTAATTAGTTGTTGGTAGGTTAACCCAGTCCCCTATAAATAGAGGGTTAGGTTGTACCTGTTAGTTAACTTAAGTGCAAGTCTATTTTAATTATTTGAATTAGTCCAAAGTGCTAATTTCTAGGAAGCAAGCTATTTTTAGCATGGAGCATGAAAGGATGAAAGATATATTAAGATTAAGTACCAAATACAACTTGTCATGAGTATGATAGGGGAAAAGAAATCATTCTTACAAAAGAAAATAGTATATTTGCATGGTAACACCCCTGCAAGCTGGATCATTCATACATTAGAATATTTTACATCTCATTTCACTTTTTACTCATTTCTTGTTCCAAAATTGTCTTCATCACCAAATAACCTTAAATCTAAATCTATATACTCTATGCAAGAGAGGCCTTCAGATGCATGTTACAGTCGAAGTTTTGCAGTTTCAAGCGAATGTAGCAGTGGTAAGATATCTTGAACATGAAACTTCCTCCGTGAAGTCCAATCATTCCGCCAAGGATGGTTCTCTGGCTGCTTCAACCGTCACAGATTCTAATTTCTCAGCTCTGCCATTTTCTTTTGGGATAATAAGTCCATATCCTCCATCCTTTCTTTTATATAAGATGTTAATCTCACCTGGGCCAAGGATGAAGACAATAAGCTACGATATAAACAGCACAGAATCCCAACAAAACAAGATTATCATTATAATAAAATCAACGCACCAGTTTCTTCATTCCGGAAACCATAGAAATCATGGTCAATATTTTTAAGTTGTTCGATTGCTTCTTCAACTGTCAAAGGTGGCATATCGAAGTATTTTGTCCGAACAATCTAAAATCAAGATAAAAATGAGTAATGAGATACCAACATTGAATGTCAACAAAATAAGCTAGGGAATCAAAAGCTATAACAGAGAACGATCAAGTACATTCGAATGGACCACAAAACACTCATTAAGAGCAAAGGATCAATAAAATAACTCGAACACAGTGTTAGCTCAGTGAGAAATAACAAATAACAGTCTTGTACAAACTATGGAGGCCCTCTATCTTACAGCTGTAAGGTCCAACTTCCGATGTTTTCATGTTCATCTAAACTATCATGTTGTGAAATAAAAGAACGGACTAATTAATTATATAATGTAAATAAAAATGCTACGACTTTGGGCTGAATTCAGTTGAAAATAGCTCATCATAAGGGGAAATCAAGATTGAGAATACACTTCTTTCCATTCTAGCCTCCTATGCAAGGAGTAACTTATTGCACATGGTTCAACTAGTCTGAGTACTGCCTCTAGAATCTTCCCAATGCCAATCAATGGAAAGGAGCAAGAAAATTAACTACGAAATTGATGTGTTTTTTTTTCTTCATAGAGAACAACGATTTCAAAAACTAAGTGAGAAAAGTTGTGGTTTAGTAATTCTGAAGTCACAGTAAGTTTGATATGTAGAAAAAAATTAATAGGCATGGCATGCATGAGTTTTTATAACTTAATATCACCTTAAATGATTAATATCTACAGCGAAATGAACTCAAAGTAAACACCCAAAGGTTGAAGGAATAACCTCATCAATAACTTCTCCACCATCTTCTTGAAAAACTTCCTCTTCCTCATCTTCAACTACTATTGGTGCAGGTTCTCTTACTTTCGATCTGTCAAATCCTTTCATGTGTCGGCCGCGGTCTGAATCTTTCTCTTTAATCTTTCTCAACTTCCTCTGTATGATGGAGGATACCAAATCAATGCTTGCATAGACGGTCTCAGCATCTTCCTCTGCCCGTACAACTCCATGCTTCTTTGTGAACAAAGTAACCTATATAAACACAAATGTTGTTGGAAAAGAATGAGGGTTCAATTCATAAGAAAAAATTTTAAAATAAAGGAGCAACAGAATACCTCGCATCTTCTAATCCTTGGACCCTTCCCGAACTCCCCACCTCTAACTGAAAGCCTGACATCTACTTCTCTCACTAAGTGACTGTGCTTCTGGACTGCCTTGCCTACCTTCTCTTCCACATGCTTCTTAACTGCTTCAGTCAACTAGTTTTTTGCATAATGAAAAATAAATCCACTCAAGGTTTGAAATATGAAACATGGGGATACAATAAATTGGGTAACTGAAACTCTGATAATTTCTAGAAACAGACATTAGAATTTCTAGTTAGTAGGTGGTCTTGTCATTTTGCAGCAACAGACTTTCTACCACTAAGGAAGCTTGTTTATAAGTGTTAGTAGGTAATTTCTAAGGGACACGAATGTTGATATGGAAAATATTTGAAGAAATGAGGCAGAAATTAGCATGCAGACTTACTTGGAGAAATTAAAATTAGGGTTTGTAAATTACATTTAGTGGAAATGGAGAAGTTGACAATTACAAGGGTAGTGTTTGAGAGAAGGGATATGGTGATTAGAATAGCATAGAGAATGGGACATCAAACAGGTAGAGGTTTTGTGAAACACATAAAAGAAATAAGAATTTGCATTGCGTGAGAAACAAGAGCAAAGATGAAGTTAAAATACCTCCAAATTTTTGCCTTGGACAATTAATTTGACAGAGGATAGGGGGCCGTCCCAGGACATCCGAATACTGAAAGAGTTTGAGCCATGACGGTTGCGGGATGCAGTTTCAATGGTTCGAAAGCTCTTGCAGGAGTTGAAGAAAGCAGAAGTATTGGAAGAAAGAGCCTGAACTTTGAGAGCAGAGAAGTGAAGAGAGAAGGAAGAGGGAAAGAAAGAAATGGTAGAAGAAGAAGAAGAAGAAGAGGAGGAGGAGGAGGAGGAGGAGGAGGAGAGAGGAGGAGATAAGGAATGGTCGGAAAGGATATTGGCCTGCATGGAAGAGGTGAGAGTGGCCACCATTGTTGAGTTTGAAAACTTGGAATTGATGAGGAAACAGAGGAGAAAACAAATGGGATACAAATGGATAAAGAAAGCCATTTTGTGGATAATTTACTCCAGAGATGCGCCAAGCCAATGCCCATTTTTGTCTTTTTCCTCCTTTGATATTTGCCAAAGAGGGTATAGTAGAATTTCTAAAACAATAATTTTTAACGCCAAAATTAAAATATTTGCGTTGTACGAAGTCTTAATATAATAGAATTTCTACGGCTCCTTTGGTTAGAAAACATGACAATTTAGAAACTAGATTATAATTTAAATAATAGTTTAAAATGTGATTGATATTATATTTATAAAATATAAAATTTGTTGTATTTATCCAATATTAATTAAGAATAAATTATTTATTAAGAAAAATTATTATAAATAGAAAAATATCAAACTATTTATAAATATAGAGAAATTTTACTATCTATAGCGATAAACATATGAAACGTTATTTCTAACAAGTACATGGGTCCAAGAAGAAAAGTTAAAGTTCGTAAAAAAAAAAAAAAAGAAAAGAAAAACGGTGACTCAGACTAAGTTTTTTTCCTACGTCCAAGCTAGTCGTTTAACAGTTTCTTTTATACTTTTTAGTGTGATACAATTTTTTAATTCAAGGATTCTGAGCTCAAAATTTTGAATTCATATCCCTGGACATTCTCCTGATATGTGTACATAAAATTTAAATCGCGAAATGTGCTCTTTAGGGGAGGATAGAGGTACGACCAAAACGGACGAAAAATGCCCATAATAGCACATACAAAAAATGACCAAAATTTGACCTCTGTCAAAAACTCATAACACTTGATTTCTTATAAGTAAATGGGTCCATTTGAAGGATAGTTGAAGTTCGTCAAAAAAAAAAAAAAAAAAAACGATGGTCCAGACTACGTTTTTTTCCTAGGTCCAAACTAGTTGTTCAACGGTTTTTTTGATCTTTTTTTGTGTGATACTCCTCTTTATTTCAGGGATTCTGGGCTCAAAATTTGGAATTCATATCCCAAGACATGCTCTTGACACGCGTACATACAATTTAAATTGCGAGACGTGCTCCTTAGGGGAGGACAAAGGCACGACCAAAACGGACGAAAAATGCCCATTATTAGCACATACAAAAAATGACCAAAATTTGAACCGTGTCAAAAACTTATGAAACTTAATTTCTAACAAGTAAATGGGTCCAGTTCGTAGAAAAAAACAAAACTAAAAAACGATGGCCCTGAAAACATGGCCCTTTGCACAAAAGTACAAAGATTGGTTTTGTTGAAAGCAAAGCTTTTCGAACCTCACTATTTCTAGCTATCAAACTCTCTGTTCTTTCTTTTCTCTCTCTAGGTTGTTTTTCTTTTTTTTCACTCCTTTCTTTTTCTTCACAATTGTTTTTCTCACTCTCACCAAGAATTTTCTCTTTTTCTTTCAAATTCTTTTCTCCTTTATTTTTTTCACTCAAAGTACTTTTTCCCTCTTTCACATTTTTTTTCAACTTCCACTCTCATTTTCTCTAACTTACATTGTTAATTATACACATCTCTAGTTGACAAAGGAAGAAGAATGGTTTTTCTTCCATCTTTGGTGAATTTGTAGCGATTAAGGTAACCATCATGAATAGCTCTTCTATCAAATTGTCATGGCCTTCCCAATAAAATCTCTCCAGCATGCATCGGTGCAACATCACATAAGATACTATCAATGTATCTTCCAATAGAAAAAGACACAAGACATTGTCTATTGACTCTCACTTTCCCACTATTGTTTAACCAATGAAGTTTGTATGGTCTAGGATGTGGGGTTGTAGGCAATCCCAATCTTTTGACAAGTAATGTACTAACAACATTAGTACAACTCCCACCATCAATTATCACACAACATGCCTTTCCCTTCACATGACATTGAGTATGAAACAATGTTTCTCTTTTCTCCTCAACTAGATCTTCTTTAACTTGAGCACTTAAAGCTCTCGTAGTTACAAACACATCTCCAACAATTGGTTCTTCATAATTTCCATCACTAGTCTCTTCTACTTCAACAACTTCTTCCCTATCTTCCTCATTTTCACTTCCCTCGCCCTCAGTTACTACCTCTCCATTATGGATGATCATTGTTCTTTTACTGCTCTGATACCAAATGATAAAGGGAACTACCTTAATCACGTTTGAGAACCCCCCTTAAACAAGGTGAACCCCCACAACAGTAATATGAATAACCCCAATTAACGAATTGATAATAACCCCAAGAAAGCTAAACATATTTGGCTTGGAAGATTGATCAAAGATCAAGAAGAAAGGAGAACTTGTTCCTAACTTCAAGATTTCGAACTCTCCACAATCTAATTGATCAAACTAGATTGAAAGTTCTAAACATGCATTCTAAACACAAGAATACAAAGAAAGCATAAAAGCTTGAGAGATTTACTCTATGAACAAATTCAAAGTCTGTTTTCAAAATGTTGGAATTACAACCCTATTTAAACTAATTGAAAAGGCACTATGAAAGGACACAACCTTTCACCAAATTGTCTAAATTCAACTACACCTTTTCAACTACCCTCATAAATATAAAAACATGAAATTAAATTGCATACATGAGAAATTAAATATGTGAATGAATCTGGATTTTTAGATTCATTATGACTCTTGGATGAAAAGGTGTATTTAGAAGCTTAAATGGTTGCAACTTTTCATCATGGGTTGTAAACCTAGCTTGGAAGCAAGCATTTAATCCCTCTTGAAGTCTTTTAGCTCTAGCTCTTGTCATTGGTCCTTGTGGCATAATGATTGCCTCATGATTGGGTTGACTTGGAAAGTTCTCCCATCGATTTTCAACATGTGGTTCATTTGAGCTAGGCTGATCTTGTTGAGCTTCATTTTCCTCTTCATTCAAGTTGGTTTGAGCATGTTGAGCCGTATTTTTCCCTTGGTTGGCTAACTCCTTATCATTCTACCCCTCTTTGAAAGGATTCATCCTCGAATCAAAATTACCTATATCAAACAAGGATAAGTCAGCAACATTAAATGTAGCACTCACATGATACTTACCTGGAAGATCAATTTTGTATGCATTATCGTTGATCTTTTCTAAAACTTGGAATGGTCCATCTCCCCTTGGATATAACTTAGACTTCCTTTAGTTTGGGAAACGCTCCTTTCGAAAATGTACCCAAACCCAATCTCCTGGCTTTAAAATGAGCGGTCTTCTTCCCCGATTCACATTTTTGGCGATTATACTTCTCAATTTTTTCTTTCACTTGCTTATGAAGCTTCTTCACAAATTCAGCTTTTGATTTGGCATCAAGATGAGCAAACTGGTTAGTTGGCAAAGGCAATAAATCAAGAGGTGTCTTAGAGCTAAAGCCATAAACTATTTCAAAAGGTGAACATTTAGTTGTGCTATGAACAACCCTATTATATGCAAACTCAACAAAAGACAAAATTTCTTCCCACATACGAAGATTCTTTTCAAGAATTGCCCTAAGCAAAGTTATTAATGTTATGTTGACAACTTCAGTTTGACCATCAGTTTGTGGGTGACATGTGGTAGAAAACAACAACTTAGTTCCCAACTTTCCCCACAAAACTTTCCAAAAATGACTTAAGAACTTGACATCTCTATCACTAACATTCGAACTTGGAATGCCATGTAATCTCACGACTTCCCTAAAGAATAAATCAGCAATGTTCTTGGCATCATCAGTTTTATGACAAGCAATAAAATGTGACATTTTGCTAAAACGATCAACAACAACGAAAATGCTATCATGCCCTCTCTTAGTCCGAGGTAGACCAAGAATAAAATCCATAGACAAATCAGTCCAAGGTGCAATAGGAACAGGCAAAGGTGTGTACAATCCATGTGGTCTAGACTTAGATTTAGCTTCTCGACATGTAATGCATGTACTACAAACTTTGTGAACATCATGTTGCATGTGTGGCCAATAAAAATGACTCTTGAGTGTCTCATATGTCTTATATTCAGAAAAGTGACCCATCAAACCATCTCCATGTGCTTCCTTAACAAGCAATTTTCTATATGAACCATTAGGAGTGCAAAGTTTGTCTTTCCTAAACAAGAACCCATCATAAACATAAAAATTATTTACTCCTATTCCATTCACACATTGGGAAAATAAATTACCAAAATCATCATCATTTTCATACATTTCTTTCAAAAACTCAAACCCCATTAATTTAGAAGATAAAGTTGATAATAAGCTATATCTCCTAGACAATGCGTCAACAACAATATTTTCCTTACCACTTTTATACCTTATCACATAGGGAAATGATTCGATGAATTCAACCCACTTAGCATGACGACGATTTAACTTGTCTTGTCCTTTGAGGTGCTTCAAACTTTCATGATCAGCATGGATGACAAATTCCTTTGGCCATAAGTAATGTTGCCAAGTTTGTAATGCTCTTACCAAACCATACAATTCTTTGTCATAAGTTAGATAGTTCAAAGCAGCACCATTCAATTTCTCACTAAAATACATAATGGGCTTTTGTTCCTGCATTAAAACTGCTCCAATCCCTATTCCACTAGCATCACACTTAATTTCAAATGTATTATCAAAATTAGGCAAAGACAACAAAGGTGCAGAACTTAATTTTTCTTTCAAATCATTAAATGCCCTTTCTTGAGATTCTCCCCATTTGAAAACAACATTCTTTTTAACCATCTCATTCAGTGGTGCAGCAATGGTACTAAAATCCTTAATGAACCTCCTATAAAAACTAGCTAAGCCATGAAAAGACCTAACTTCACTAGCATTTTTAGGTTGTGGCCATTCTTTGATTGCTTTAACTTTCTCACTATCAACTTCAATACCATTGGCAGAAATAACAAATCCAAGAAAATTAATCTTATCTAGACAAAAAGCACACTTTTTCAGATTGGCAAACAATTGAGCTTTTCTTAATGCAATCAAAACATCCCTAACATGCTCCACATGCTCTTCTAAAGACTTGGAATAAATTAGAATATCATCAAAGTAAACTACTACACATTTTCCTAAGTATTCACGCAAAACATGATTCATGAGACGCATAAATGTGCTAGGTGCATTGGTAAGACCAAAAGGTATGACTAACCACTCATACAATCCATGCTTGGTTTTAAATGCAATTTTCCATTCATCACCAACTTTCATCCTAATTTGATGGTATCCAGATTTAAGATCAATTTTAGTAAACAAAGTAGATCCATAGAGTTCATCTAACATATCATCAAGTCTAGGTATAGGATGACGATACTTTACCGTACTTTTGTTGATGGCTCTACAATCCACACACATTCTCCAAGATCCATCTTTTTTTGGAACCAAGATGACGGGAACAGAACAAGGACTTAGACTTTCCCTCACATATCCTTTGGCAAGCAACTCATCAACTTGCTTTTGAATTTCTTTTGTCTCTGTAGGATTAGCTCGATACGCTGGCCTATTTGGAATGATGGCTCCCGGAAGAAAGTCAATTTGATGCTCAATTCCTCTAATTGGTGGCAACCCACTTGGTACTTCTTCAGGAAAAATGTCCTTAAATTCCTGCAACAAACTAAGAAAAATATTGGGCAAAGAAGTTTTTGAGTGATCAGTTATAAAACATGGCCCTTTGCACAAAAGTACAAAGATTGGTTTTGTTGAAAACAAAGCTTTTCGAACCTCACTATTTCTAGCTATCAAACTCTCTGTTCTTTCTTTTCTCTCTCTAGGATGTTTTTCTTTTTTTCGACTCCTTTCTTTTTCTTCACAATTGTTTTTCTCACTCTCACCAAGAATTTTCTCTTTTTCTTTCAATTTTTTTTCTCCTTTATTTTTTTTCACTCAAAGTACTTTTTCCCTCTTTCACGTTTTTTTCAACTTCCACTCTAGTTGACAAAGGAAGAGGAATGATTTTTCTTCCATCTTTGGTGAATTTGTAGCGATTAAGGTAACCATCATGAATAGCTCTTCTATCAAATTGCCATGGCCTTCCCAATAAAATCTCTCCAGCATGCATCGGTGCAACATCACATAAGATACTATCATTGTACCTTCCAATAGAAAAAGACACAAGACATTGTCTATTGACTCTCACTTCCCCACTATTGTTTAACCACTGAAGTTTGTATGGTCTAGGATGTGGGGTTGTAGGCAATCCCAATCTTTTGACAAGTAATGTACTAACAACATTAGTACAACTCCCACCATCAATTATCACACAATATGCCTTTCCCTTCACATGACATCGAGTATGAAACAATGTTTCTCTGCTCCTCAACTAGATCTTCTTTAACTTGAGCACTTAAAGCTCTTCTACTTACAAACACATCTCCAACAATTGGTTCTTCATAACTTTCATCACTAGTCTCTTCTACTTCAACAACTTCTTCCCTATCTTCCTCATTTTCACTTCCCTCGCCCTCAGTTACTACCTCTCCATTATGGATGATCATTGTCCTTTTGTTTGGACAATCTCTACTGACATGTCCTAACCCTTGACATTTCCAACATTTAATATCTCTATTTCTCTCCTTTGACTCTTCTAATTTAGCTTTTCCTTTCATAGAAGACTCAACTTTTTCTTTAGAATTTTCTTTCACAAATTTATCTCTACTTCTAAAATCACTTCTATTCTCCTTTTTCCATGATGAATTGAAAGAAGAAGAAGGTTTAGAAGAAGTGTACCTTGTTCTTTTGGTACTCAATTGCTTTTCCACTTTGATGGCAAGGTGCAACATCTCCTCTATGTCAAAGTATGGTTGCAAATCAACCTTGTCGGCAATCTCCTTGTTTAGGCGATTCAAAAATCTTGCCATAAGAGTCTCCATGTCCTCATCAAGATCAAGTCGATCCATCAAAGTGTCCATCTCTTTGTAGTAGTCTTCCACAGACTTGTTACCTTGTCTCAATCCTTGAAGCCTTTGTGCCATATCCCTTTCGAAATGATTTGGAACAAACCGCTTCTTCATAGATTCTTTGAATTCATACCATGAATCAATTGGTGCTTCAAGATTTCTTCTCCTTCTTGACATTAACTTATCCCACCAAACTTGAGCATAATCCTTAAATTTGGCAACACAAAATCTAACCTTCTGCTCGTCGCTAAAATTATGGCAAGCAAACACGTTCTCCACCTCTTTCTCCCATTGAAGGTACTCTTCTGGATTGGTTCTACCAAAGAACTTTGGAATTTTAAATTTGATGTCCCCCATATTACGCTCTTCGAGAGTTGCATCTCGCTGAGCTCTCCTTTGGAAGTTTTGGTATCCTCTCCCTCGACCTCTACCTCTAACTACTCCATGTCCAACTCGTCTTTCTCCTCCTCTCGGCACCCCAAGTCATGTAACTTGATCATCTTCTAAGTCATCAGAACCATCACCCTCATATTGGTCCTCATTATGATGAATTATCGCAGGTTGTGGTGGAGGAGGTGATATTCTTTCCCTTGCCCGATGCCCAGTCTCCAACATATCCAAACGAGCTGTTAGTGCCTCCATAGTACTGATCATTCGCCCCATAACTCCTTGTTGTGCTTTTCTTAAACGTACTTCGTTAGCTTCAACGTCATCTTGATTTGCCATCCTGTAAAAAGAAAAAAAAGTAAACGAAAAAAAAATGGACCTCACCAACACTCCCTCACGTGATTACTCTCAAGAAGATGAAAGGTCACTCGTGTTTGCACTCAATATATATATAAAGAGTTACTCCTAAGACAAAAAAATATCTCAAACTTCAGCAAGTCTTATAGTATTCTTATGAGAATCATGCAAGAACAATGTCAATTTAGCTAGAAGGTGGAAAATCACAAAAATCTCAAATTTAGAAAAACAAGTATGGCTAGGCAATGGAAAGAACTTTTAAGAAGCAAATAGGTTTTAGGAAGACAAGAAAGAAAAAAGAAAAAATGGGAATGACAAAAAGGATATAGATATGAATATGGACTCTTTTTAGATATATAATCACAATGCTTCAAACTTGCTTGATGAAACTTTTTTTTTTTCAACACATAAAACAAGTGACATATAATATGAAAAGTCACAAGAAGACTATAAATAATGTTCGTTTTATTTTTTGCTTATTTCTTTATCACTTCTTTTTCTTTCTTTTTTTTTGCCCTTTTTTTTTTCTTTCAGCAAGCACAATAATGTATGAAGCAGGAAAAAAAAAGAGAAGATAAAGAGTCACAAGAAAGATGGAAAATAGATTAATGGATTTAAAGAAAGAAATATGGCATGGAAAGGAAAACAAGAAAAGATATAATCTATTTAGAGCCAAAGCTCTGATACCAAATGATAAAGAGAACTACCTCAATCACGTTTGGGAACTCCCCTTAAACAGGGTGAACCCCCACAACAGTAATAAAAATAATCCCAATTAACGAATTGATAATAACCCCAAGAAAGCTAAACAGATTTGACTTGGAAGATTGATCAAAGATCAGGAAGAAAATGAGAACTTGTTCCTAACTTCAAGATTTCGAACTCTCCACAATCTAATTGATCAAACTAGATTGAAAGTTCTAAACATGCATTCTAAACACAAGAATACAAAGAAAGCATAAAAGCTTGAGAGATTTACTCTATGAAAAATTCATTCAAATTCAAAGTCTTGTTTCCAAAATGTTGAAATTACAACCCTATTTAAACTAATTGAAAAGGCACTATGAAAGGACACAACCTTTCACCAAATTGTCTAAATTCATCTACACCCTTTCAACTACCCTCGTAAATATAAAAACATGAAATTAAATTGCATACATGGGAAATTAAATATGTGAATGAATCTGGATTTTTAGATTCATTATGACTCTTGGATGAAAAGGTGTATCTAGAAACTTAAATGGTTGCAACTTTTCATCATGGGTTGTAAACTTAGCTTGGAAGCAAGCATTTAATCCCTCTTGAAGTCTTTTAGCTCTAGCTCTTGTCATTGTTGGGTTTGATGCCCTAAAACTCGTAGATAGTAAATGTTGTATTTTGACCGTCATTAATAAATGATTATTCATTATTATTCAATAAATGTTATTGATTATTTTATCTTGTTTTAATAACCCTAAAATCCAATAAACTAACATCCTAGGTTGTTTTATGAGTCTTGAACAATATGTAGAGACATATAGAGATCAATGTTCAAGTTACAACCTGAAGGGTCTATAGTATAAAGATAGGGTTGGGTACCTTATCCTGGTAACACTATGGATACGGCCCACTTTGTATTTGATACAAACGCAATGATCCAACGCGTTCATGTAGGAGACATGCGAGTGGGGGTATCCTATGCAATGAGTTTGCATAAGACTGGACCACGAAATAGTAATCACTAGATGTAACTCCGTTGACTGGTTAGGTTTCTATTTCAATAGGTTGACCTAGGCAACTTAGTCTTAATCTTGAGTATATTGTGAACTCCTGTTCACGAGGGATTGTCCTTTGATTTGTATGGGTGAGAGTGGCCCGTTTGTCGACTCGATATGCCTACCATTTTGGGGACAAGACTGAGTGGGGAGCTGGGAACATAATTATACAAGATGGATTTCACTCCTTCTCGACTGTAGGGTAAGTAGATAAGTGTTCCCTTAAGTGGTGTCTCCGGGACTTGAACATAGGGCCCTACCCTCTCACTGGCCCGAGAGGGGTTTCTGTTTGATGGTTGGACCATAAACAGGTTGTTCATTAGAGGAGCACTGGTACTTAAGGATTTAGAAGTAACCCAGGGGTATAACGGTAATTTGATCCAGCTGGTGTTACGAACACTTGTGAAGGACTAACTTGCTGTCATTGGTCTATATCCGTGGACACAGAAATAGATCTACAGTGAGAAGAGTGCAACTGTGGGTCTTTAGTGGAGTGTACCCACAGTTAACGAATATTGATTAATGTGGTTAATGAGTTTAGCCCGTTAATCTCATATCGTTGGAGCTTCTGATCTGTAGGTCCATTAGGTCCCCTTCCTAGCTCGTAAAGAATATTGAGGTTATTATTGGTTGAAATTTGAATAGTTCAAATTTTCTAAGGGAAAAGTATAATGTATAATGATACATTATAATATAAAGTTTATTTTACAAATTAAACTTTATAGTATAAATATAATTTTGGATATGATTCAAAGTTAATTTGTAAGAGAATTAAATATTTGAAATTGTTCAAATATTATTTTATTAAAACTATAGGTTAAAATTAATGCGCATTAGATGTACATTAAAACTATAGGTTATGAGAGAAATGTATTTGAATTTGATTCAAATGCAGGTTAAAATTAAATATTTGATATTTAATTTGGTAATTAATTAATTGGAGAATTAATTAGTTATTTAATTTAATCTAATTTAATTAAATATGATTTAATTAAATTAATTGAATTAAAACTATAGGTTATGTGAGAGATGTTCATTTAAATATGATTTAAATGAATTGATTAATTAAATTAGATTTAATTAATTATTAATTATTAATTAATTATTAATTTAATTAATTATTAATTTAATTAATTATTGATTTAGTTAATTAATTTAATTTTAATTAATTAAGTTTGTTGTAACTCCCACGTAGGGGAGTTACTTAAGACGTGGGATAACACCCACGTTTCCCATTTTTCTCTCGCTTCTTGCAAAAACAGAATTTTGTTTGGTGTGAACCATTCTCTCAACAAAAAAAAAACAAAATTCTCAGCGTTCTCTAAAAAAAAATATCCAGAAGAGTTCTGTATTTTTTTTTCCTGTGCCAAAAAGGTTCCACAAACCTTCCCTCAAGATTCAGAGAATAGGAAGGTCTCCAAGTGGTGGTGACACAACACGTAAGAGTTTTTATTCTCTAATTTTTTGCTTAACCTAGATTAATTTAAGTCTTTTTTTGCCAATGTAAAAGTATTTTAAAATTATTAAAATTAATTTTGAGATACGGTTCTGATACGTTTCCGCTGCGTTTTGGGTTTTAATCCCAGCAGTCATTGGTCCTTGTGGCATAATGATTGCCTCATGATTGGGTTGACTTGGAAAGTTCTCCCATTGATTTTCAACATGAGGTTCATTTGAGCTAGGCTGAGCTTGTTGGGCTTCATTTTCCTCTTCATTCAAATTGGTTTGAGCATGTTGAGCCGTATTTTTCTCTTGGTTGGCTAGTTCCTTATCATTCTCCCCCTCTTCGAAAGGATTCGTCCTCGAATCAAAATTACCTACATCAAACAAGGATAAGTCAACAACATTAAATGTAGCACTCACATGATAATTACCTGGAAGATCAATTTTGTATGCATTATTGTTGAGAAGAGTGCAACTGTGGGTCTTTAGTAGAGTGTACCCACAGTTAACGAATATTGATTAATTTGGTTAATGAGTTTAGCCCGTTAATCTCATATCGTTGGAGCTTCTGATCTGTAGGTCCATTAGGTCCCTTTCCTAGCTCGTAAAGAATATTGAGGTAATTTATTCTTGGTTGAAATTTGAAAATTTCAAATTTACCAATGGAAAAGTATAATGTATAATGATACATTATAATATAAAGTTTATTTTACAAATTAAACTTTATAGTATAAATATAATTTTGGATATGATTCAAAGTTAATTTGTAAGAGAATTAAATATTTGAAATTGTTCAAATATTATTTTAATATGAATTAGATTTTTATTAAAACTATAGGTTAAAATTAATGCGCATTAGATGTACATTAAAACTATAGGTTATGAGAGAATTGTATTTGAATTTGATTCAAATGCAGGTTAAAATTAAATATTTGATATTTAATTTAGTAATTAATTAATTGGAGAATTAATTAGTTATTTAATTTAATCTAATTTAATTAAATTTGATTTAATTAAATTAATTGAATTAAAACTATAGGTTATGTTAGAGATGTTCATTTAAATATGATTTAAATGAATTGGTTAATTAAATTAGATTTAATTGATTATTAATTATTAATTGATTATTAATTATTAGTTTAATTAATATTAAATTAGTTGTAACTCCCATGTAGGGGAGTTACTTAATACGTGGGATAACACCCACGTTTCCCATTTTCTCTCGCTTCCTTATATAGCATCTAACAGAAAAAAATCGAATGGTTTATTCTCTCTAAAAAATTCTCTCATAACTTCTCTGCATAGTTTTTTGCCGAAAATGTTCCCACAAACCTTTCCTCAAGATTCAGAGAAAAAGGAAGGTCTCCAAGTGGTGGTGACACAACGGGTAAGTTTTTTCTTCTCTGATAATTTATTTTTTTTATTCAACATGCTTAAACTAGATTATTTTAGATTTATTTTTCAATGTAGAAATATTTCAAAATTTTAAAATTAATTTTGAGATAGGGTTCTGATATGTTTTCGCTGCGCTTGTGTTTTAATCCCAGCAATTGGTATCAGAGCCATCTTAAAATTTAATTTAGGTTTTGAAATTTGCACTGGTTTGGTGGGATTACTGCATTGTAAATGTGGTTTTTGCATTGAATGTTTTCTGTAAAATTTGGCCATAGATTTACATTTTTTTTATTGGATCAATTGTAAAGGCCCCTGCGTTTTTGGGCATTTTACTGTAAATCGAGTCTTTGTAAGTCTGTATCTAGATCGGGTTTGTTCTACTGAGAAAAATGACACCAAATTTGCTCAAATCGGATGCCCAGAGGCCAAGATTTTGTTGTTTTTCGCTACTGTACGAAGTAGACGACAAAAAAAATCGCTGCTGCTAGGGCTGAATCAGCATGATGTCACCGCTGACATCAGCGCCAGATGGGCTGGTTTTATTCATTTTTGGTTCGATCCGCGCCCATTTCAGCTATTTTGGTCCGGTTTTGGTGTTTTTTTTGCTTGGTTCGCGGTTTTGAGACCCGGTTCGAAGCGGTTCGAGGGTTTTTGGTCCGATTTTGGAGCAGCAAAGACTATTTTTAGGATAAATTTAGCTAAATTATTGTAATTTAATGCTTTATTTTATCCTAGGGGCCAATTTTATGGGTTCAATTGCTATTTACATGCTTTATGGATGTCATTTAGATAAATCCCACCTTAGGTTAAGCATCTTCATGCATTTTAATATGTTATAAATGTTATAATGTATGGTTTTAATGCATGATTAATAATTTCATGAGTAATTTAATATATGTTGATATGTTAAATATATGAAATTGAAAAAGCATGATGCATGACATTAATTTAGTTAAATATAAGTGTTATATTTATTTAATGTGATACATATGCTTATTTTATTTCATGATTGTTATAATTGTTATAATTTTAATTTATGAAAATAAAATTGCATTGAGCATGAAACATCCATAAATTAATATAATTGTTATATTATTTTTAATGATTTGCATATAATATGGTTTTTTTTAATTAATTAAAATTTGATTGTTAATTAATTAAATCATAGTATGCATGATTATATGGCTAATTAATTATGTTTGTAAATAAGTTATAAAATTAATTAATAGAAATCGTCAACCTATAATAAAGATTTGCATGCAAATATAGGATCTTAAGGAAATTGGTTTTAAATTGTTTAAAATTAATTTAAACTTAAGATCACATTAATTCTAATTAGATTAGAATTAAGTCTTATTTTCTTTTAAAATAGTTTTAAATTGGAATAAATATGACAAATAGGATTTTGGTTATAAGAGAACTCTACTGGTTTAGTTCCTGTCTACATTGGGGGTTTTTAAGTTGACGGTTTTACGGAACACCTTCTAACTGGGAACTGAATCAGAACTTGAGTTGAATTAACCTAAGTCCTATTAGCATGCAATGTCACTATGTTAATTAAACTGTTTAATTCACCTCGAACTATAGTTTAAAGACCTTTTATAAGAGTTATAATAGGCATAGACTTAGATAGATTCATTAGCCGGAATTTAACTAAGTATAATAAAACCCTAAAATAAGTAGAACATTTTAGTGGGAGAAAAATCGTATATATGATATATCAAGTTTTATCTCTCACGTCCCTAAGAGTTCACACCGTAAGATCCATGCTCGGCTTCGTGTCACCTTGGGCGCGGCCTCCCTTCGGAAAACGTTTGCATGGGTCAATACCAAGGTGAATAGGGAAAAAGTTCATAGTAAGTGGGAGGACACTGATAACTTGTAGGAATACAAGTTATTTTACTTCTTTTACTTAGAATAAATGAAAGATCAGTGAAAAGAAGGACATTTCAACGCATGATTCTTTGATGTATTCTTATTACACGCACAAGTGCATAAAAAAAAAGTAAAAAAAGATATTATTGATAAGAATTGACACCCCTTGAACGCTACGTGTGCAGGAGAATATCATTGCAACCATGCGGCGAAGATCGCATCACCGCATGGCCAACAAAGGCAAAACCAACCATGACAACTGTGCTAAAATATCCTCAGTACCATAAACCGTTAGACTGAGACGGGACGCGCGGTCAGAAAGGACAGAGCCGAACGCCTTGTGGGCCCACCCTGCACCAAGATGGAAAGCACCATAATGAAGGCTATAAAAGCAAGGGAAAAGAGAAAAATAGGGCAAGTAGCAATTACCCCTCTGGGAGGCGCCACCACACACCAGCTCCATCTTCCTCACAGCGACGGCGGCAAGGATCACTTTGCTCAACCACCACGAAGATAGCGATGAACTGAGGCTCGATAGAGACGAAGTCTACACCGCTGCTTCGATCGCCATTTGCAATTTCAGCGACATCCCTTCACTATTGGCGAGCTGGGCACTCTTGCCAACAACTTCTTCTTTCAATCTTTTAATCATTAAAGTGCTTAGCCAGTGTTGAGAAACTTGTTTTGTCATTAAATCGAGAACTGCAATTAGTTAACAGTTTTAATACATTGCAACTTCATATCTCTTTGTTGATCATCATGTTCACATACATTTTACAATGTAGTATGAGTAGCTAAACCTGCACGAGGGTTGGAGGCGGTGTTCATCAATCTTGTTGAAAGCAAGTTTGAATCCTTGATCATTTATAGTAGTGCATTCATTTCTTATTGTTTTAACGTGAGAACGTTATTTTAGTGCCAGCTGTCGGCTACTTGAAAGAGCAAGTAATCATAAGCTTCATTGCTGTAGCTCACAGGTTAATCTTAGAAATAGGATTTGTCTTAGAGTCATTCAAACTACACGCATTATAGATATATGACTAGTGTGGCGTTTCTGCCGAAGGGTATGAACCAACTGTGTTTGTAGGTTTGATCGATGCATTTAGATAGATATTTGACAGATTGATGAATGACGGTCTCCAACACTCTTTTCTTTATCTTTCACATCACTGAAATTGCATTGTTCATAAGTCGTCCCCAGATTTGTAGCTGCAACTAAAAAGTTTAATGCATTCTGTGTTCACACTCTGAATTGATTTCTCTTTTAATTGTTCTTCTTTTCCTCGAAATTTTCAATATAAGCAAACAATTAGTTACAAAAAAAATCATTTTGTTCGACCTTGGTTCTCACCAAGAAATCTTAGTATCAATT